>JASDDO010000012.1:314804184-315507454 GCA_030015575.1 Agapanthus africanus
GGCCCGGTATGGTTCCCCTCGGCGAGATGATCGATGGGTTATGCCGATTGAGCCTGGAGGCGGGCGAGTACCTACCGGTGATTTTACCTGAGCTCGGCGGATATCCGGGGGATACCGCCTGGAGCCGAGAGATGGGCATACTGCCGGGGCCGACGGGCCGATATCCGCAGACGGAGCCCAGAGATGGACATGGGTTGACTCATACTGCCGGGGCCGAGGGCCGATATCCGCAGACGGAGCCCCATACGGATGAGGATTTACGTGTCGGTGTTTGGCACGGGTTTCATGATGAGTTTTCCATGATTTTGGTTATATCCTCACATTGCATACATGATGCTTACTGTCAGTGGGTGACAGGTGGACGGGTTCCACATATATACAGACTTGGTTCATATACAGACTGGATTTACACTTATCTTACACCAATATTAGTGGTATGGGACGCTAATATATGTGTATTGATATTACTGATATTTCTTCATTGATACTTCATGCAGACATACCTTATACTGATGACATGTTGTTACCTGAGTACCTGGCACTATATACATGATTAGATGTTACCTTGCCACCTTATTACACTCAGATGTACTCTTGTGGATATTTTACTGATCGTTGACTTAGGATTATGTCTTGCATTCGATTTATCCTTGTAGATGTTTCTATTCACGAGTTGGCAACTCACCCCCGTTGTGCCACAGCTCTTGCAGGTTATGCCGTACAGGTTCTATTGCGGCATTTCTGGCACATTTCCTTCTTGCGGGTGATTTGCTTTGGTAGGTGGATTCCTTCGTATCAGGAGTCACCTTTGTATTTAATTTATTCATTGTATCTAGAAATTGTCCATCAACCAAAACTTGTTTATTCTTTCAGACCTAGATATCAGTGTTGTATATTTCGACCTTAGAGTCGCGCTTTGTAGTATTGCGGTTTCTTGTTGCTTTTGAGCTTTCTTTGGATTTGATCCTCGCCACTTGGCGTTGTATATTATTATATCATTGCGTGGTTGTGACCGTCGATTGACGAAGAGCTAGCTCCCGCTTGGGGATGCCTTTATCATGTTATATCTTGTTATTATCGTTTTACCCCATTCGGGGCCAGTTTTACAAAGGAAACTCTGCCGAAATTTCTAGAAAAGACTGTACCGTTTTTAAAATGCACATTCGGCTTAGTTATTTAAAAACCTTGATTTCAAACCTGTATTTCTTCACTTCTTTAAACCAGTTCTTTACTTTTTTCTTCAAAATGGTTTTAGATTTCTGGGCTTTTGGCTTACTTGGATCAGATGGAGTCCTATAGGCTTCATATGGTTCAAGGGCCAGTCACGTGCATGTTGTTACAAAGACGTTTCCTTTTGTTTTGCATAGCGGTATTCAGTGGAATATCCTGCACCTCATTCGACGGGGCAAGGGCTGATATCCCTTCGCCGGGACTGACCCCTTGGGCAGAAGTTTACGTCAGAGTAATAACTTCACTATAGTCGATTACATGTTGCTTTGCATAGCGGTATTCAGTGGAATATCCTGCACCTCATTCCACGAGGAAAGAGCCGAGATCCCTTTACCGGGAGTGACCTCTTTAGCAAAAGGTTTTCGCCACTATATTTTAAAAAGCTATCAGGTTCCTTCAACGAGATCAAGTTCATTACGTTAAAGGTTTTTCGCCAAAAACCAGCCGTAGCCCTCCGTCGTTTCTTATGGATGGTCAGTAATATTCAAGCTATGTTTGTTGGCTTTCGTCAAGGCAAAGTGTTTGGTAGTTGCTGGGGTATTCATTTGTTCCATAGATAGATGTGTTGGTTTGGGACAGTCGTATTACCTTGTTGGCTTTCGTCAAGGGTATGTACGGGTGGATTCAAAGTAACAAGATAATGACGGGCAGAACTTGACATGTGACTTATGATTTGTTGACTTTCGCCAAGGTCATAAGAGCATGGGGCAAAAATCATATCGGGAGTTTCTAAAGAAACTGAAACTTGCCAGGCATGCGCATACCTTCTGGAGTGTGATAACGCGAGTGGATTCCGTCACGTTATCATACGATGAGAGTTGGATCCCGATTCCCACTGATGAGTTGGTTTACTCTTCGGGTGATTCCGATTGATTCTTCTTTAGGTTTGGAGGAGAATTTGACAGGACAGTGGGAGGTTTCCGGATTAGATAAAGTGATGACCATTCTGATCTAGGTTAGAGTGCACGCAGAGTGTTTCTTTTCTCTCTCTCTCTTTGGCAGCGACCTTTGACCGACCCTAGACTATGACTCAGTGACCAGGTTGACCGAACCTTCTTAAAATACTGGCTTTTGGATTGTCTGAGTTGCATAAGTCATTGCCACTCCTTCTTTTACCCTATGAATTTCTCAGAACACCCGTATTACTACGGATATCCACTTCCATTGGATAGATCCATCGTATGGTTATATACGAACTCGAAGGGACTTCTTCGGGGATGGATCCAGGTTCAGGAGAAATAGAATTGGTTTATTCAGTTGTCTTTTATTATCACCTTCTCTCAGGTTGCGAGAGCTTCTAGGTTTAGGAGAGTACACCTATTACGCTTATTGGATAGTCTTATTCCAAACCATAGGCTGGTGCCGAAAGGTAGGGAATGAAGAAAACCAATTAGCCTAAGTAGGGTGTGCAGAAGGTAATATGTAAAGACAAAATAAAGGGATTAGAAAGAGGGCAAAGTAAATTGCGACTGATATCATTCACGACCAAAACCGCGTACTTCATCGCCACTCCTATTTCACCTTTAAAAGAATAAGGTATTATTCAGTTGTCTTTTATCATCACCTTCTGTCGAGATGCGAGTACTCCTTGGTTTAGGAGGGTAAACCTATTATGCTTACTGGATAGTCTTCTTCCAAACCATAGGCTGGTGCCGAACGGTAGGGAAGGAAGAAAACCAGTTAGCCTAACGATGGTGTACAGAAGGTAACGACTAAAGACAAATAAAGGGATTTGGAGAGACGGCAATAAAATATACGGTTGAAGTCATGAATTGAATTATGGAAGAGGCATTGCTATGAATACCAGGATACCCCTACGAAACATTTTCATGTTTCAGTGCATTGTTAAAAGAAAAACTGTTTTCCCAATTAGACACTTACTCCAAGGGTATGTATTTACCAGGTTTCATTCTCATATCTGCATGGTTTTACAGATGATGATTGGGAGTAAGATATTGGGAATTTGGTGATCATCCTCATTATATCGGAATTCGTTGTAATTGGTGATATTTGAGGAAATCGCCAGGGTACAGTTTTCCACCTACAACGCACAGGTTTTGAGTTGTTTAACTCAGCGGACTTATACAGAGTATTGTATGTTGTCCAAGTGTCCATCAGGACAAAGGGGTAGGTCCTCGTACTATGTTCTATTTACTTATAACTTCTCTAGTATTTAGACGAGTGTTTCGTAGAAATAGAAGGTCTAAGTTTTGAGAAGTTGTGGGTATAAGAATAAAGTAGAGAACCAGGTATCAAAAGTATCGGGATTCTTCAAAGAGATCGAAGATGTAGATTCTTGTGATTGGTATTCAGATGATAGTGATGGTTTTGAGAAACGAGTTTTCTCTTTCAGGTTACTCATAATTGGATGGATTCCTAAGTTGAGTAATGCTGATTAGCCTCTTTCCATTAAGTTGATATGCACTGGAGACAGCTGCATGGATTGAATCTGATTCCAATTAAATAAGTGCCAAAGTTTCTGTATTGGATATAGAATAGTTCGTACCTTAAAAGATGTTAAGGTACGGGGAGTTGTCTAGCTTATGCTTAAAACCAGACTCTGGATAACTCAGGGCACGTTTCTGTAATGGCTGTTTGTGGGTTGACCCTGGCTACGACGAGGGTTGATATTCTACCATTTGGAAGATCAATAGTGATATTGTTCTTAACTCGCCATAGTTTTAGTAAAATGGATCTTTTTCAGAAAACAGTAGTGGGAGTATGGTAGAACTGGAAGTGATTCCAGAACCGCGAACGATTACGGAAAATTTAATAGGACCTATACATTCAATCAGGTTTGACATTCCAATAGCCACTCCGCAGGTATGGTAGGTAAACTCAGACGCCCGAGAGGTACTTCGGTAGCCTCAGAGATGGTGACAGGGAGGTTCTTATCTACCCAGACTTGACACTACTGTTGTTCCAGGTTATGAGACCCGGTAGGAGGGTTGTCGTAGTCAGTGGGAGCAACGGAAGCATGGTGGGCAAGTAGCTTATGTCTATTGATAGACTAGAGCAGTTATAGTGGAGATAGATCATCTATTTTTTGATGTGACAGTCACGGGTTTGAATTCAATCAGAATAAGGGATGGATCAGTTAAGGAGGTAGTAGGGTGTGATGTCATGGTATTTGGATGACATACACAGAGTAGGAAGTAAAATTCCTATACTACGATCGGTTGTACTATGGTCGTCACACAGTTGTTTCTCCAGACAGGATATGGATATAATATTTGACATTCTGGTTTCTGGATCTATGGTTTTAGATCTGGATTTGGGTAGTTTCCCAATGTGGGTACCTTGATAGATATTCTAATGGTTTTTGGAATAGTTGACTCCTAGCATGGTGGTGTACCTGCAGGTGATGGAGTCACCCTCTCTAAAGGTGTCGTATAGACTAAAGGGGAGAGGGATGTGCATGATTGGCAGATCACTTGCTTAGGCAATTGAGTCAATCATGAGATGTCAAGTACCACACCAAATGTTGGCTTTGCACTAGATACAATAAGTTTGTATTAATCCAATCCTGGAGAAAAATAAGGAAGCAGTTTTAGAACATAAGTACATGTTCTACGGATTTGATGACGGCAGCCTCCTTCGGGAGACGATTATCATTCCAGGCTTCAAAGGTGACATGGATGACAGAGTGATTGTCAGAGTTATAGTTTTCCCTCTGACGAAGAGGGACAGTATTATGGACAGGTGGTCCAAGAGGATACTGTGGGAGGCATGGTGCCGGATACTGATTAGGTTCAGTGATCGATACAGTCTAAGAAGTTTGGATTTGGAGTTCATTTATGAACTAGGTCCCATCAGATATCCAGACATATTCTAAGACAGGTATTACTCATTTCGGGTGATGGCTTTCTCCGCGAACTTGAGATTTAGAGAGATATAGAAAGAAACTTCTAGGCGGATCCACTCACTGAGGCTATTTCTCGAACACAATAGTTTTACAAACGGGCTTTGTGAAACTGATTAGTAGAGGAGTTGGGTGTTGGTTTCACACGGGTTGTGAGTACGCAACATCGCAATAATTAGCCTTGAGTGCAAGTGGGAGATTGTTGGAGATAGTGCCCTCATAGTCAATTATTGGATCGCGGGTACGTGATTGCAATGATTGCGGAGGACCTATACCGTTAGGACAGTCTTACTCGAGATGATAGTATGCTATCTGGTTTGACTTTATCAGTCGTGTACATGTTCAGGTGACTGATTGCATGTTACACTTTGATAGAGCCCTTAGGATCTTGCTTTACTACCAACAGTATGATGGCGATCATATACGTGAGAGTTGGGTAGTTTATACGCATATCCTTAATTGTGGTCCCTAGTCGTGGGAGTTTCGAGACAGGGCATCGATACTCCGGAGTAGACTAGTGTGTACAGTCGAGACCCCGACGAGGGGCGGTGGCCGGTCTCACAAGCCACTGGTGTCAGTTGGATCACCTAAGATGTATACAGGTGCTCATTGGGTTATGAGTACACCGGACAGGACTCGCCGGGAATCTGCTAGTTAGTATTATATCTATCGTCAGATAGCAGTTCCCTGGTGACATGTGTACAGGTTAGTTCATCGACATGAGGTCATCATTTGTCTCGTGTGAGTTCCACTGTGCTTTGATTTCTACCCTACCACGGCTCAAAGGAGTCGTGCAAACAGGTAGCTTTTGGGTACAGTCCCGAGCCATATGGAGGCACGTGAGCGGATCGGCAGGGGATTCGTCTCTCCCTGTATTGGGGGCGAGATCGTGCTGTGTCTAGGAGAGCCATTACACAAAGCCCACGGCCGTGGCAGGAGATTTACTGGTAGGTACTCCAGTAGTATCTCAGGGTGTTATTGGGCTTCACTCCGACACGACTTATACTGCTCTTAGGGGTCTGACGTTACTAGCCCCCTAGGCAGATATGCGATACTCATAGACGAACGGACCGGACTGTATATACATTGTCACTGTTAGGCTCAGTAGGGTTTCTGGATGAATTCGCTCATCGGCCTCCCTTGAGTGCGCTCATCGGTCTTCCTTGAGGTCAGTCCGTAGGCAGCCGTTACGCATAGCTAGTGCCGCTGACGGTTTGTGGTTAAACCCACTGCCAGGGTACTGACGAGTCATTAGAGTCCCCCACAGACAGTTTCCCAAGTTCGGGCGAAACGTTGTACATGCCGTATGGTTTTATGGCAGGGTTCGGAAAATGCACGTGCGTTTACGCACGTGTCGATTTTCGGACAGATGATACTGGTCGGCTTTGGTTTAAGCCGGATCCGAGTATTATATTGAGTAGGTATAATATCTTTGTCTCAGTTGCATTTGTATTCGGTCGTAATACAAATGCGGGTATATTTATACAGTTTCGGGGTTATCCTGAAAGTCGTTTCGGGATCACTTTTGGAAGTTGCCAGTTTCCAGTTTTCTATCTGCCGTCTTTTAACATTCGGTTAAAGACGGATTTATCTTTTCTTCAGTTGAGGTGAGTCATCATTCTAGAAGCTTCTAGAAGTGGTGATGAGCCTAGTGAGTCATTAGTGCTTTAATGGAGCCATTAATGCAATGGTGACTAGGTTAATGAATCACCATTTGCATTAATGATGTTTTGTTTAGCTAAGGATATTTTGAGTGAGAAGCTTTGATATTTATTCTCTTATGGTCACCACTTCCCTCCTACACTCACCCTCCTCCTTCTCTTTATAAGAAAGGCCCCTCCCCTCTCTCTTTTACTTACTTGATTCATTTGTTGAAAAGATATGATAGTATTTGGGGTGCATGGAATTTTACAGTTCATTTCATTCCATCACCCAATTCCCTCGGCAACTTCATTAACCGATCGTCCACGGATTTGGACGAAGTGAGACAAAGTCATCTACTCATTCTCTACATCATTCTTGGTCGTCTCTTTTAGCAAACTTGACGATCGAGTTGCCTCAGGTCAGAGTCAGGAGCCCGTTTAAAGAATCGGTGATGTGGTGCCACCTCGACGAGGATATCGGAGATCGGAGCAGCCGCAACGGAGCGTGGGATGATGGTTGAAGAAAGAAGGACTCGGATCGTTCGGTATAACCATCCTACACTCTTTACAGTTTGTTAGTTTAGCAATAATGGCAGATCCGGGTTGAAGTATACGATAGCGCCAGTTAAAAGTTTTTTGTTCCGCATTTGGCGTCTGTAGACTGCCGGGGCGCTAGCGTAGACTTACAGTTACGTCCAGCTAGTACCGCTGACGGCTTGTGGGTGCTTGATATGATCATCATCAACTGACGGCGTATTGATGAGTCTTTAGAGTCCTACATAGAGGTTTTACTGGCTCAGGAAAAACGAAATAGGAGCGTATATGTGATATGTGCGGGACCGAGAATAATGCGTTTATGTGATACCGTATTCTATTCTCGCGATGTTTGTATCGAACGGTTAAATGCGATATAACCATGTTATCGAATGAAGGGTTTATTCGATAAGTCGATACATTGGATGTTAGTCGGTTATATGTGATATAACCGGATTATTAAGTCAAGTGTTGATTTAATAATTTAGTGTATAATTGTATATGTGATATACTAATTTACATTAACTAACATTGGTTCACTTCAGCATTTGTTTTTCTCACTTGTGCACAACTTAATATATATGTGATATATATTTATTTGTGTTCATTTTGTATCATGGTTGTTGATACAACTTACATTGGTGTATAAGACTTATACCATACTAATTATATTTGTTAGGTTTTTATATTTAAAGTAATTCTAAAACAAATGGATAATGAGCACACATGCATGAATCTTCTTGAAGCTTATGGTTGCATTGACTTAGTCCACTAGTTTTGTTTTACTTAAGATATTAATTAACCTAAGAACTATAATTAGCAATGGTAATGTCTCTACATGAGTTAGTATATGATACTCACTTACCATGGTTAGCACTCTCTCTCTTGATTAGTTTTCATTCTCATTTTGAGCTCGTCTTCTTCCTCCTTTAATTTCTTTCTAGGGTTTGATAAAGAGAGAGATACAAAGTGAGAAAGAAATTCTAAAGTGTACCCATTTCCTATTTCATCATTCTCTACTAGACTAGCACTTTAGTATAGGGTGTTTGCATCACTAATTCTCTAGTTAGTGAAGTAGAATCTTGAGTTCGTATTCCCTCGACGTAGATCATCTTCGGCCTCGAAGACTTCAAGCAAAACCGTTGCCCTCTTCTCATGGAGCCGTCCGAGAGTCCGGGAGTTCGATGATCGCAGCGAAGGGACTACTACTAGGAGCTTTAGAATTGAAGGACCGATTCTACAAAGGTTGTATTTCGTATTCACTTAGTGTTAAAGAGTTTAACTTGCATGTCTTTCCCTAATTAGCTAGCAAAGATCTAGTCTAGAGTTATTTGGCACGGCTAAAATTTTAATCGGGCATGGTTGATGCCTTGTAGAACCTCTTAGAGTGCCTAGTAACCCTACAGAAGAAGTAGGAAGTGGGCTCGCTTTAGAATTGATTTTCTCACACTTTTTCTCATGGCACCATTAGAGCTAGCAAGCTTTTCATGGAGCTTAATGAAGAAGAAGAAGAAAGAATAATTCATCATTTTAATTAATTCCCTCATTAATGTAACCATGGTGAGTTAAGCTATCATTCTTAACTCATGTAGAGAATTGACCAAGGTATGAGGATAAGGGTTAGGTTAAAGAATATCAAGAGAAATGACAAAAGAGTGGACTTTGTCAAACTTTCTCCAAGCTTCTTCAAGCTTGATGACTTTGACTAAGTTCAATTCTTTTGTTAAATCTTAAGATAAAACAATAACCCTAATCTTAAACCTAATCTTGGTATAAGTCTCATACACCCATCTTGTGTGTATCATCAAGTATGACACAAACATATGTACACAAATATATATCACATATACACTTATGCACAAACTAGTGAGAAAACAAATCTTAAGTGAGCTAATACTAGTTAATGTAATGTAATATATCAAATATATAATTATACATTAAATTATTAAATCAACTCTTGATTTAATAATCCGGCTATAACCGACTAATATCAAAAGTAACAACTTATCGAATCAACACTTGATCCGATAACCCGGCTATATCGCATACAACCGATCAATGTCACAAATCGCGAGAATAGAATACGGTATCTCATATCGTATCAATCTCAATCCCGCATATATCACATATGCGCTCCTACTCCGTTTCGCTTGAGCCAGGAAACCCCTGTGTAGGACTCTAAAGACTCGTCAATACGCCGGCAGTAGGTGATGATCATATCAAACACCCACAAGCCGCAAGCGGTCTGCTAAACGTAACGGCCACCCGGGTATTGAGCGATCATAAGATCAACGAGCAAGCCTACTCACACTCCTGTGATTCCAATCAGTAACACTTACCGAACAGTCCGGTCTGTTCGTCTGATATGTCGCATATCTCGCCTACGGGTGGTAAACGTCAGACCCCAGTAGCTTGATAAGTCATGCCGATGTAAGGTCCATAACAAGCGTGAAACTACTGATAACACTTACCAGTCAATCACTGCAACCCTGGCCACGGATTTCCAGTTATAGCCTGTCGAGCATAGCGCAACATCAACCCTAATACTGGGAGAGACGAATCCCCTCCTATCGCTCATTGCCTCCATGTGAATCGGGACTGTACCCAAAAACCACCTGTTTGCACAACTCAGTAGAGCCGTGGTAGGGTGGAAATCAAAGCACAGTGGGAGACACACAATACTCTATGACGATCTCGGGTCAACAGACTAAGCTGTACCAGTGTCACCAGAGAACTGCCATCTGACGTGAGGTATAATACCATCTGGGAGTTCTCGGCGAGTCCGTTCAGTGTACCCAGTCTCCACTGAGCACCCGCATACCATCTCTGATGTCAAACACCAATGGATATAGGATCATCCATCGTCCATCACATGGGTCGAGAATATATACGCTAGTCTACTCTGGAATGTCGATGCCCCGTCTCGATATTCCCATAACTAGGAACATTGAAGAATGTACTCATGGACTACCCAGGCCCTACTAGTATGATCTACATCATAGTCCTGGAAGTCGAGTACACATCCTAAGGGCTTTATCAACATGTAACAGGGAGACAGAAAGTATACATGTTAAGATAAAGAGCAACCAGATAGCGTACAATCATGTCGAGCAAGAAAGTCCTACATATATATGTCCCAGCATCCACTACATTATACATCTCATGTACAGTAATGGCCTCTATGGCATACATATAACTAACAATCTCCCACTTGCACTAGGGCCATCTGTAGCAGTCGTTGCAGTATCTCATACTCAACCATCCCATGAAAGTCTCTCTCTGGGAAAAAGCCTTTGTGACTGGATCCGCCGTGTTGTCCTCTGAGTCTACTGTCCAAACCTCGATCACCTTGGAGATCTACTATCTCCATGATCAGGTGATGCTGCCTCAGAATATGTCTGGGTCACTGATGGGACCGGGGTTCCTGGGCCAAAGCCACACTTCCATTGTCACACAATGGTAGGAACCTAGTTCATCTCATGAACCAATATACACCCAAACTGCCTCTTTGGTAGTATCTTTGACAGCGATGTCACAAGCCTTTATCGTCTAGTTTGCCACGGTATCTCAGCTTGGAACTCTTCCAACATACCGTCCCTCCACTGAGGGTAAAAAGACAATGCCTGCGACTGACATACAGTCGTATTTATCACCCTGGAACTTTTCCAGTGATTCTCCCCAGGATCAACTATACCATCTCACTACAACTCGTGAGAATCCAAACATCCAATTAGATCTATCTCATAGATCCAAAACCCAGGATTTAGGAGGTATCACTTTGATCCTATATGGAGAATCCATGTGATAAGAGGAGATTGACCGAGCGTAGCATTGGAAACTCTTTTCCTATCAAGAGTATGTTGTCCACGTACAATACGAGGATTACCACCTTACTCTCTACTACCTTTATGTATATACAAGGTTTATCTACTATTTTGATGAAGTCAAACTCTTTGACTACCACATCAAAACAGACGTTCCAACTCCACGATGCCTGCTTTATCCTGTAAAGCAACTTGCACACGTTTTCGTTGCTCTCACTGTCTAATAAGCCCTCTGGCTGTGTACTTATAGACGCTCTCTTCTAAATCAGTATTTAGAAAAGCAGTCATGACACCCAACCACCAGATATTGTAATCATGGTATGTAGCAATGGCAAGTAGGATCCGGATGGACTTAAGCACAGCCACTGGAAAAGGTTTCATCATTATCCACGCCTGGTCGATGACGAAAACCTTTAACAAGTCTAATTTTGAAAGTCTCAACTTTTCCATCTACACCAAGTAATCTTCTCAAGATATACTTGCTCCTGATGGAGATTTAACCCTTCAGATATAGCATCCAAAGTCCATACTTTGTTGGTGTACATGGATTCCATCTCAGATCGCTAAGCATCCATCCATTCTTACAGAGTCCCCACTCTTGATGGCCTGCTCGAAACTAGTTGGGTCATCATCTCATGATGCAATCCTCGCTCCCACTGTCATCGAGAAACCGAAGTATCTCTCAGGCGGATGAGGAACCCTACTAGATCAGCGGAGAGGCTGAGGTTTGTCGGAATCTATTGAATCCTTTGGTTCTACAAAATCATCTGTTGTAGTTTGTATAGCTGGAACTCCTTCCAGTTCTACCTCATGACCACTAATTTCTTCATAAGAAATTCCCTTTCACAAAGGTGTTATGTTGAGAAACAAAACACATTTTGTTCCTCTGTTAAGTAGAAGATATTCCATTGTGAATGCTTGGGATATCTAACAAACTTCTACAGAACTAACTTTGCCTCGAGCTTGTCCGGATTTTGCTTTTAGACATAGGCCGGACAACCCCAAATCTTAACAAACTTAAGATTTGGGCTCTTCCCATTCCATATCACATATGATGTGGTAGGCAATGGATTTGATTGGAACCCCATTCAATAGGTATGCAGCTTCTCAAGTGCATAACTCCAAAAGAAATAGGAAAATCAGTAGTACTCATCATAAGAGTGCACCATATCACATAGGGTGTGATCGCTCCGCCCCGATACACCGACGTGCTGTGGAGTATACGGAGGAGTAATGCTGTGAGAGAATCTCATTCTCCTTTAGAATAATCCAGGAATTCCGTGCTCAAGTATTCTCCTCCTTGACCATATCAAAGGACATAATACTTCTACCTGTTTTGGTTCTCTACTTCTATCTTACATTCTTTGAATTTCTCAAAAGTTTTAGACATTTGTTTCAACAGGAACATGTGTCCGAATCTTGAGAGATTCTCATTGAATGTAAGGAAGTATAAGGAACCAATCCTGGCATATGTAGACTGGGGACCTTCATACATCACTATGTATCAGTCCCAAGAGTTCACTAACTCTTTCTCTGTTTCCAGTAAACGGAGCTATGGTCATCTTATCTTTGTGACATGACTGGAAAGTTTCATAAGATGTAAATTTAAACTGATTTAAATATGCATCTAAATATAACTTCAGCTAGTCAGGTCACATTGATATGACCTAGTCTACAATACCTCAAGAAGGAATCGTTCATTTCTGAACTCTTCCTCTTGTGTGTGTTCTGTAAATTAAGAACTGTGGTTTGATTTAGAACATCTATGCTTTTAGATAACGTGCCTGAACCGATCAACTCTTGATATAGGAAATGTTCAAAACATTATCCAACAATACAAAATTATATTCTTTCTTTACTAATAAAGAGACTGATATGATGTTGTATATCAGGTTCGGTATCTAATAACATTCGTTCAGAATCAATGTATTCTGGTAATACAGGGTGATAGTGACCAACAGACTTGGCTGCAACACTTGCACCGTTTTCTGTCTCATGAAACTTATCACCCGTTCTCAGTTCTCTATCTATCTGTAGCCCATATAACAAATTACATATCTGGGATCCTGATCCGGTTTCTCATACCCAGGACGTAAAGGATACTGAGAAACAGTTCTCTGTAATGAACACACCCGAAGAAGATGCATCATCATGCACTTTCTTTGTTTGGGCGGCACGGGAATTCTCGTAATCTCCAATTTCCTGCTCTGTCTTATAACAATTATAAGTTGGAGCGGGACCAACGTTCCTCAGCTCAGTATAACAAGCGGGTTCGGTCAATACATCCATATTATTATCTTGATTAAGGCGTGACATGGTCGCTACCTGGAGAGAGAGAGAAGAAAACACTCTGTGTGCGCTCTTGCAAGATTAGCTTGGTTATATATTTTATATAATCAGGATGGCTCCCACTGTTTCTATCAAATCTTCCTTCAAACCCTAAAAGGAAAGACTAGCCGGGATTAATTACACTTTACAAGTTCGCCAATCTTTTGCCAGGCCAGTGCTGGTACTTTGTGGGAGGTTCCCCGTGCTTTCGCACGGACCTAATTAAAATAAACCTCGTTTTCCCAGGGGCGTAACCCCCGTTGACACCTTTCTAGACGCCTACTTGATCGGCTAATTGTAAAGTGCAAAACTCTCCCAGGAGTAACAATTACTCGCAGTGGGTATCGGGATCCAACTATCTCATAGAAGGTATGCAATCTCATTGCAAATTTCAACACTTGAAACTCCCGATAAAGGTTTTTACCCCTCGCACTTATGACCTTAACTATGGTCAACAAATCATAAGGACTAGTCAAGTTCTACCCGTCATTCGTGATTAATTAGACCCACCCACATGACCCTTAACTAAGGTCAACAAAGTCACACGACTGTCCTAACTAATCGCATCATATGCGGTGTAGGAAGACATCACTTAGCTACCGTACACTGTGCCTTGACAATGGTCAACAAACACAGCACGAATACTAAGTACTCTACTTCCTAAAATGACGGAGGGTTGCGGATGGTTTTTAAGAAAACCTTTAACGCTTTGAACTTGATCTCGCTGCAGAATCAAATGGTTTTAAATGGAGTGTTTTTTAGGCTTTTACTAGTTTCGCTAAAGAGGTCACTCCCGGTGAAGGGATCTCGGCTCTTTCCTCGTCGAATGAGGTGCAAGATATTCACAATACCATTATGCAAAGCAAGAACTATAAAAGCAATCAAAAGAAAAACCAAAGGTTGAAACATCTGCTAGTTATTGCTAAAGAGGTCACTCCCGGTGAAGGGATCTCGGCTCTTTCCTTATCGAATAAGGTCCTGGATGTTCTACAAGGAACACCGCTATGCAAAGCAACAACTAGAGCTACCTAATTTTTGAAATTCGATTCCACAACATCTTTTAGGTTTACTTTCTTTCATTAATCTCATTAATGAATGTCCCATCATTTAAGTCCACCTAAACATCACAGATAAATACAACGTACACTTATGCCATCCGCATTCGCCTCGATGTCCCGTCTGCACCGTTAGGTTAGGTAACTAACGGCAGAGCGGGGCAGGGCTAGCGCGGGTGTAAAACATAAGCAACGTCTATATAATATATCATATATACTATATACAATATCTATCTGAACATATCACATGATCACATCACAGATAACGCAGCAGAAAACATCATATGAAATATTGGATATAATAGGACGTCCGTATTTTATTTTGAGCCCCTATAAAACACGGATTCCACGGTCGTGATGAATAGCCAATCCCACACCCATAGACCCCTACGAGAGCGGCAAGCAACCCTACCAATTCTAGAGTTAGGAGACCCGGACTCGACTCCTCGAGATGGTCTCCTACTGGACCCTAGAACCCGGTTACTTGTGCTCCCCTCCTTGGGTCTATCCTAATGCGGAAAAGTAAATAATATACAATGGTGACATCATCCTCAGCCCGGAAGTGCCCCAATAAAAGAATATTACATACAAGTTTTTACATGAATGAAAAATGAAAAACACTCGTCTCACATAAAACCCCCCGGCTATTCAAAAACACAACGATCCAATATAACATATCCTGCAACACATAACATCACATGTCATCAACGTAAGTAAATATGCGTATCCTAATTGTCGTTAATGTATAGCAATGAAACCGGCGATACACTGCATATTACACTTACGGTCGCAGAAAAGAAAGTGTAAAACTACAACAGTTGGAATCCGCAACCTCCATAGACATCGCATGCCTAACCAAATGAATTCCGTATACATCGCATGCCTAACAATTATAAACCCTGCATTTTAGTCTCATTATCGAAAACTCTTTTCAATACCAAGTCGAGCAATTCAACAAGACTCCCGACATCTTGATCGAATGCTCGTCGCAAACTTTAGTAGACGGCCGCACCCCCGGATGCCGTCGATGAAGTGCACTAAGGCGGAACACCGCTACCGTGAGCACCCGAACGGATGCTTTTGGTTACGGGGTTCTCCTACAGTCACTTGGTCGGGGCTATGGGGTGTGGCTGTCTATTAAGTTTACCCGACGAGTATCCGCGTATGCTACGTGATTGCGACGGACTTTTGATCACATCAAAATTCCGTGGCAACCGATCATATGAGACCGAAGTTCTAGATTTATAACATTCAATTTAGTTATCTCATAACTACTTGTTGATTCCAAATATTGTATCACCTTCCAGATAAATAGACAATGTTAAACTTTCGGATCGAATAATCAAACACGTAAGTTTTCCCAGATAGTTCTCAACACTTGAGGGGAGTTTAAAAACATCCATCACATGCCACAGTACCAATGGTCCAGCCGTAAAAGGGTCAAGACAACGCCTCACATGTGGCAACGCCGTACTGCCCCAAACCCTAAGGTTCAAAAGGCAGTTCAAGTCGGTCACATAATTGAGTTAAGGTTTGTTGTCTTCTAGAGGGTCCACTGCGTAACTTGCACGATTTAGACGTTCTTAAACTACGGAAAAATCCAACACTTGGAATTTTTCTGGCAGGGGAAAAAATGAGTTATTGATATCCGTTCGAACATTTTAACACGTTCTAAAATTACCCGGAAAAACAAAAACAAAGTTAAATTATCCGATCAAATCAACGAGTCCCCAATACACCGCAGAAAACTCAACACTTGAGAAAATATAAAAATATCCAGAAGAATCAGGAATTACAGACGGACATTACTGTGCAAACCACGTGCCATGATTCAACTTTTTGGCCGCGGAACCGCCGCGCAAGCCTTGGTACGGCCGCGGTTCTGCGGCGTATTAAGGTGATCTGTGGCACGTGTTGCACAGTAATCCTTGTATTTCCCTGCTGATTTTTTTGAGTATTTTTAATTCACAAAAAATCACATTTTGAAATTTTTTCCAGAAACTAGGGTATATCGGGTTTTCCTGGTTCGATCGGACTTTAAACTTCGTCTAGACTTCACCTAAAGCTCTAGCTTGGCTGATACCACTGTAGGGTTCCTAGGCACTCTAACAAGGTTCTACAAGGCATCAACCATGCTCGATTCAAAAATTAAGCCGTGCCGAACAAGCCTAACCAAGATCGTATACTAGAGATTATGCGAAAACTAGCAAGTTAAACTCTTTAACTACAAGTGAAAGGTATTACAACCTTTGTAGATCCGGTCCTTCACTTCTAAAGCTCAGTGTTGACGTCCCTTCACTGCGATCATCGTGATCCCGGACTCTAGCGATGGTTTCCTCGGAGAAATGAGCGGGCTACGTCGTTGACTTCGAGGCCGAAAATGATCTACGTCGAGGAGACTCAAACTCAAGCTATTCCTTCACTTGGTCGTGAACATTGTGAAGAGAACACCCTATACTACATGGCAAGTAGTAGAGGATGAAGAAGTAGGAAGTGGGCTCACTTTAGAATTGATTTTCTCACACTTTTTCTCATGGCACCATTAGAGCTAGCAAGCTTTTCATGGAGCTTGATGAAGAAGAAGAAGAAAGAATAATTCATCATATGAATTAATTCCCTCATTAATGTAACCATGGGTGAGTTAAGCTATCATGCTTAACTCATGTCGAGAATTGACCAAGGTATGAGGTTAAGGGTTAGGTTAAAGAATATCAAGAGAAATGACAAAAGAGTGGACTTTGTCAAAGTTTCTCCAAGCTTCTTCAAGCTTGATAACTTTGACTAAGTTCAATTCTTTTGTTAAATCTTAAGATAAAACAATAACCCTAATCTTAAACCTAATCTTGGTATAAGTCTCATACACCCATCTTGTGTGTATCATCAAGTATGACACAAACATATATACACAAATATATATCACATATACACTTATGCACAAACTAGTGAGAAAAAAAATCTTAAGTGAGCTAATACTAGTTAATGTAATGTAATATATCAAATATATAATTATACATTAAATTATTAAATCAACTCTTGATTTAATAATCCGGCTATAACCGACTAATATCAAAAGTAACAACTTATCGAATCAACACTTGATCCGATAACCCGGCTATATCGCATACAACCGATCAATGTCACAAATCGCGAGAATAGAATACGGTATCTCATATCGTATCAATCTCAGTCCCGCACATATCACATATGCGCTCCTACTCCGTTTCGCTTGAGCCAGGAAACACCTGTGTAAGACTCTAAAGACTCGTCAATACGCCGGCAGTAGGTGATGATCATATCAAACACCCACAAGCCGCAAGCGATCTGCTAAACGTAATGGCAACCCGGGTATTGAGCGATCAGAAGATCAACGAGCAAGCCTGCTCACACTCCCATGAATCCAATCAGTAACAGTCCAGTCTGTTCGTCTGATATGTCGCATATCTCACCTAGGGGTGGTAAACGTCAGACCCCAGTAGCTTGATAAGTCATGCCGATGTAAGGTCCATAACAAGCATGAAACTACTGATAACACTTACCAGTAAATCACTGCAACCCTGGCCAGGGATTACCAGTTATGGCCAGTCGAGCATAGTGCAACATCAACCCCCAACACCGGGAGAGACGAATCCCCTCCTATCGCTCATTGCCCTCATGTGAATCGGGACTGTACCCAAAAACCACCTGTTTGCACGACTCTGTAGAGCCGTGGTAGGGTGGAAATCAAAGCACAGTGGGAGACACACATAACTCTATGATGATCTCGGGTCAACAGACTAAGCTGTACCAGTGTCACCAGAGAACTGCCATCTGACGTGATGTATAATACCATCTGGGAGTTCTCGGCGAGTCCGTTCAGTGTACCCAGTCTCCACTGAGCACCCGCAAACCATCTCTGATGTCAAACACAAATGGATATGGGATCATCCATCGCCCATCACATGATAAATCATAAATCCGAAACATCACATGATCATCCATCGCCCATCGGCCATCACATGCGAAATATCAAATGTAAAACTACAATATTTGGAATCCACAATTACTTTAGACATCATAAATCTGAAATATCACATACTTCGCATTTAATGCCTAACTATATGAATTCCACATATTGTATCACATTCCAGATAAATAGACAGTATTAAACTTTCCGATTGAAAAATCAAATACCCAAGATTTCCTAAATAGCTCAGCACTTGAGCGGAGTTCAAAAATTCTAGAATACGTCACAGTATCAATGATCCAGCCATAGAAGGGTCAAGCCAACTCCT
Organism: Agapanthus africanus; assembly: GCA_030015575.1. Lineage (NCBI taxonomy): Eukaryota > Viridiplantae > Streptophyta > Magnoliopsida > Asparagales > Amaryllidaceae > Agapanthus > Agapanthus africanus. The sequence continues at coordinate 314,822,932 of JASDDO010000012.1, forward strand.
CACATGTGGCAACGCCGTACTGCCCCAAACCCTAAGGTTTAGAGGCGATTCAGACGGTCACATAATCGAGTTAAGGTTTGTGTTCTTCTAGAGGGTCCATCGCGTTACTTGCACGTTTTTCCGAAAGATTTAAACTCAAGAAAAATTCAACACTTGAAAGTTTTTCGTGTTGGGAAAAAGTGAGTTAATAATACCCGTTCGAACATTTTAATACTTTCTAAATTATCCGGAAAAAGAACGAAATTAAATTTTCTGATCGAATCAACGAATTCAAAATAATCCCCAGAACACTCAACACATGAGTCGTATTAAAAATACCCAGAAATATATACTGAATCACCTACGGATATTACTGTACCAAAAAGAGTGCATAATACTTCTGTACAGCCGCGGATTCGCGGCACAAGCAAGGCATTGCCGCGGTTCCGCAGCAGCTTGTACGGATTATTGCCTCGTTTTCCACAGTAACTCCTATAATTCCCTACTAATTTTTTTGAGTATTTTTAATCCAGAAAAAACACATTTTTAAATTTGTCCAGAGAGGGGGTCATTATGGATGTTTCGGGGTTCGATTGGAGTTTTAACTTCGTATACACGTCGCCTAATGCTCTAGCTTGGCTCTGATACCACTGTACGGTTACTAGGCACTCTAACAAGGTTCTACAAGGCATCAACCATACCCGATTATGGATTTTAGCCGTGCCGAACAACCCTAGACAAGAACTTTGCTAGATTATTAGTGTTTCATATGCAAGTAAACAACTTTACTATCTAAGTGATGAAGAAAATACAACCTTTGTAGATCGGTCCTTCACTTCATTAGCTCCTTGTTGAAGTCCCTTCGCTGCGATCGTGGTTCTCCCAGACTCTTGCATGGCTTCACGAGGCTAAAGGAGCATCCTTGCTTGAAGTCTTCGAGACCGAAGATGATCTACGTCGAGGGGTTGCCAACTCAAGCTTCTACTTCACTAACTAGAGAATTAGTGAAGCAAACACCCTAAACTAAAATGCTAGTCTAGTAGAGGATGGAGAAATAGGAAGTGGGTTCACTTTAGAATTTATTTTCTCACAATGTTTCTCACTTTGGATCAAACCCTAGAGAGCTTTTTAGCTCAAGGAAGAAGATGAAGAAATAAAGAGAGAAAAATAATGATCAAGTCAAGTGAGCTAACCATGGGTGAGTGAGTATCATATACTAACTCATTTAGAGACATAACCATGGCTAATTCTAATGGTTGGGTTAACTAAATATCTTAAGTAAAACAAATTGAGTTGAATTTGTCAAAGCACTAAAAGCATCTACAAGTTCCAAGCACTTAACAAATATCAACCAATTTAGATTTACTTTAAATATAAAAACCCGTCCACTAAAATTAGAATGGTGTATGTCTTATACACCCATATCATGTGTATCAACAACCATGATACAAAAAGAAAACACATTTTAATATATATCACATATATATTAAAGTTGTGCACATGTGAGAAAAATCCTTAAGTGAACAAATGTTAGTTAATGTTAGTTAGTATATCAAATATACAATTATACACTAAATTATTAAATCAACACTTGACTTAATAATCCGGTTATATCTCATATAACCGACTAACATCCAATGTATCGTCTTATCGAATCAACACTTGATTCGATAACCCGGCCATATCACATATAACCGACCGATACAAAAAGTCGCGAGAATAGAATACGGTATCACATACACGCATTATTCTCGGTCCCGCACATATAACATATGCGCTCCTATTTCGTTTTGCGTGAGCCAGTAAAACCTCTATGTAGAACTCTAAAGACTCGTCAATACGCCGGCAGTAGGTGATGATCACATCAAGCACCCACAAGCCGTCAGTGGTACTAGCTGGACGTAACGGCTACCCAGGTATTGAGCGATCAGAAGATCAGCAAGCAAGCCCGCTCCAACTCCTATAAAAGCCTAACGGTAACACTTCCCGTAAAGTCCGGTCTCCTCGTCTGATATGTCGCATATCAAGTTTATGGGTGGTAAACGTCAGACCCCAATAACCGATAAGTCGTGCCGATGTGAGGCTCATAACGGACCAAGAAACTACTGGTAACACTTACCAGTAAATCTCTAAATCAGCCCTGGCCAGGGACATCCCTGTTTTGGCCAATCGAGCACAGCGCAACATCAACCCCCAATACCGGGAGAGATGAAACCCCTTCTATCGCTCATTGCCTCCATGTGACTTGGGACTGTACCCAAAAACCACCGTTTTGCACGCCCTCTTGGACGTGGTAAGGTGGAAATCAAAGCATAGTGGGAATCACACAAGACTCTATGACGATCTCTGGTCTACAGACTAATCCTGCATAAGTGTCACCAGAGAACCGCCATCTGACATGAGGTATAATACCATCTGGGAGTTCTCGGCGAGTCCGTCCACTGTACCCAGTCTCCACTGAGCACCCGTATAACATCTCTGATGTCAAACACCAATGGATATGGGATCATCCATCGCCCATCTCATGGGTCGAGAAGCGTATACTCTAGTCTACTCTGGTATATCGATGCCCTGTCTCGATACACCTCCGACTAGGAACATTAAAAGATGTACTTATGGACTACTCTGTCCCCACTAGTATGATCTGCATCATAGTCCAGGTAGTCAAGTACACATCCTAAGAGCTTTACCAACATGTAACTATAAGACAGTATCAAGAAACAAGTAAACATGTTAAGATAAAGAGCAACCAGATAACATACTATCATATCGAGCAAGAAAGTCCTCTCTATATATGTCCAAGCATCCAATATAATATACATCATCTGTACAATACTGGCCTCTAGGGCATACATACAACTAACAAAAGCAAGTACACTAATATCATGTCGAAACTATCAGCTAACAAGCTACATCAATGAAATAATTTTCTCCAATGTGTATGTGACATAGCAATTACCGATGATGATGTGTGTGAGCCGGCAAGTAAGTCTATGTGGAACATACGCATCATCGGTAATGGTGCTGGTGTCCTGACATCATAATCTCAATAATGGAATATGGAAATACAATATAAACATGCAAATGCGATGCGAACAGTACTAATATGCTGGAGCTGAATAATAAACACAATGATAACTAATCTGCATTTATATAATATGAGTCATACAGTTTTGCCATTTGAAATAACACGAATCATGGTGTTTTGAAAATAAGGGCTACGATGTTTTTAAGAAGAGATACGTCCTTTGAAATATCCGTAGAATTCCTTGGCCTGTCTTTTAAAATACCCATGATTCGTTAGTTTTGAAATAAGAAGGAATCAAATCTAGTCTAACAACTACACTAACTATAGGGCTGAGCTAACAGGCTAAACGAAAGGTTTGGAAACCGCCTAAAATCTGAGTCAATACATATATATATATATACATATATATATACATATACATATATACATATACATATATATACATATATACATATACATATATATACATATATACATATATATAATAGTCGGTGATCCCGCCTCAATAGTATCACATACGATACAATATCTATAATATGATATCCTCAAGTCAAGAGTGCGGATATATCATCAATGTAAAGCTCGTACGGTAAATCCATCATACGGCCTCCCAAATCTGGGTACGGGTCAAATGTCACATATATCTCATTATTCATCTGGTATCCTCTTTATCAAATATCATGATCCGGGGTACTGATCTACGTCTAGTACAATACTGATACCATCTACGTATATGCATGCGTGGGAATGAAAACACCACGTCAAAGGACCCGCTTAAACATCATGTCGTATCTCAAATACGAACCCTGTCACGTCACCGATCTCACGGCCTCAAGCCCAATCTGATCGACTCATCTGAAATCCCAAGTACTATCCCCATAATCCATATATATGTATACGTGTGTATACACACACACACACACAGTCCCATACCCATGTGTGTGTGTGTGTATATATATCCCCATATACGCACATGTAAAAGAATGAATGTATGCAAGTGTGTGTGCGTGTGTCGGTGCAACACCTATTATCTATCTTAATCATCAATAATCTTATATCAACATAATATTTATATATGTGTATACGTATTCGTATGCATCACTACGAACTGCGGGGGTGCTATACGCCATCCACCCGACTTCCCCCGTAGATATATATCTACACACCATGCTTCTTGTGTGCCGATGACGATGTCTCCATCTTCATCTTTAACATCTCGACATCACGTGGGGTACTTACACATATAAACCAATCACAAATGCGTATTAAAATCACATCGGAAAATCAAAAACGGCACACGCTACGCTCATAGGTAAAAACCTATAGCCTCGCATGCAAACACGACCAATAACCCTAGTCGTTGATGTTCAAACGCCACCCGACAGAAATGAATTATTAAATACTAAAATCCATGTTAAAATAAGTCGTAAAACAATGCGCCAACACAAGAAAATGATCCCAGATTCTACCCTAGGTCAAATCAGCTAATTTTGCATATGCCAAGGGTCAAATTTACTGGAGATAAGGCCCTGGAACAAAAACGAACCATTTTCAAACTGCTCTGGCCGCAAATTGTGACCAGAAAGAATTTATTTGCGGCCTAGAGGAGAGGGTAGGGGCTAGGGATTTGGTGGTACACTACAGGTTTCCTGCACATCACTCTGTGTATGCTAAAAAAATTTTTAGAGGCTCCAGGTGTTAGCAGATTTCATAATACACTCACAGAATACAAAAGTCTTCTGATATAGGGTTTCTAAGTCTGCTAAAATGGGTTCTAGTCTCTGGTTTAGGTCTCCAATCAATCATCACAGGGGTTGTGTATCCTCTACTAGCATTAATTTCACCTTTGGGTTCAACTAAAACCCTAATCCTCAACTCAAGTTTTCAAACTTCCCAAAACCTCACAATATCGGTTCTAATTTAACATGGATGTAAAAACAATGGAAATACTAGGCTAATGGTTAAGACAATACCTCATATGGCAACTCAAGAAAATTCTTGAGTTGCCCCCAAGTGTCCAAAATGCAAGCTTCTTGGTCCAATGTGTAGCTTGTGAGCTTGTGCACAAAATTCATGAAAGTGGGATGGGGTTTTAATGGGTTAATTGTGATGATTTGAGGAGGTAGAGAGGCAAGGGGAGAAAGGAGGCAGCAGCAGCAAGTGAGTGAGGAGAGGAGAGAAAATGGTGAAGAGTGAAGTGGGAATGGGAGCTTAGTCCTAGGTTTGACCCCTTACCCTCTCACTCTCTTTCATGCCCATCCCTCCATTCTTTAATCATATTTCTTTTCTTTTATTTTCTTCTCCTTGCAATAGTAAACCCAAAACAATAACTATACACCAAAAACATGTACGAAAAATGTAACAAGTGTTAAAAAAATGACATGTGCACAAAACACGATTAAAGTTCGATTAGCGATTTTTAATCGCGATTAGCACTAAAATAGTGTCAAATAAATCATATACTTTCATAATTTGCATGAATCACATAAAGAACCCTCATTTCAGTAATTTCTAAAAAAATTCAAATTTTTCCCCATTTATCGGTATTTAATTATACCACCCTATTAAAATATTTAATATTTTATTATTTAATTATAAAAATTCAAAAAAAAAATATTTTATTTTTCTCAAATGTTACAATCTTCCCCCCTTAAATAATTTCGGTCCCCGAATTTAAATTTAAACCCCTCAATACTAAAACATTTCAGTAAAAGACTAAGCCGTCGTGGTCCCGAAATCATAAATACATAAAGCACATCGTAGCGCAACGCATGCGCATGAAAACGAGTATATAAATCAAAAGTAAAACTCCGTCAAGCATCCCGCAATCATCGGGAGTCATGGTGAAGACACCAATGTCGAAATCCAATACGTAAATCGACATGATATACATCAAAACTGTAACATGTAAATATCATTAAAACATTGGAAAGAAATGCATGCCAAACCTTTCATATTGTTGTGCGATGCGCGTATCGTGGCAAAGTGGCGGACGTCTATTGTAAGAAATAGCTATATCAATATATATCCTTTGTTTTAATATGTATGTCCCGCCATTTTGAAAACAATTTAGAAGGGTTTCCTTTTGTAAAAGTTTCGTGTCATCTCAGACACGTAGGTAAACGATGAGACTATAGCTCTTTCTTTGGAAATCCCTTTGATATCTATCAATGCATGCAAAAATATATCGAGGTACTGTCCTCTGACTAGTCCTGCTCAGTATGAAAACAAATAGTAAATATCATGAAAACGTACTGCTCCATAAGAAATCAATCCCAAAATGTGCATACGAATGCTACGTGCGTCCGATGCGCACGGAAATCAAGATCCATGAATATGCCATACATGTGCACAGAAACAACATCTAAGTGCATCGAGTGTGCACGAAACATCTGTCATGGGCAACGGGTGTGCCTGACAGCAATATCAGGTGCATCTGATATGCACAAAGAATCTGATTTAGCGCATCTGGTGTGCACCAAAATCGCATCTCAAATCATGCGGCCAACATGCGCGAATATTCAAATCAGTTGCATCCATCATGCACGAATAAAATCTAAATCATGTGCATCCAACATGCACGAAATCATGAAATCCAATATCAAGCGCCGAATCATGCGCAAAAATCCAATCAGGTGCACAAGATGCACAAAACAAATATCGAGTATCACTATCGAAATCAACGGTATACAACATATCTCAATTCTAAATCAGGTATACCGTGGTATCAAATCTCACAACCATGTGCATCAGCATGCACAAAATCTAATCAAAACACTAACAGTGTATGAAAACTATGCTGTAAGCATAAGTCAAATCATATGCATGCCCTATGCATGAAGTCAAAATCAATACCTCAAATAACATCAAATCGAAGTCATGTGCAACTGTAGTGCACCAAATACATATCACCGCACTGCAAGCATATGTGAACTATACTGAGTGCAAAAACCAAATCGTGTGCATACCATAAGCACAAAATAACCTCAACTGTATGAAACCCAAGAAATCATAAACATATGCAGCCAAGGCACAAAAACGATATCCCGTGCGATAATTGTGCACAAATCATAAATCAAAACAACGGTGTATAAAGCATATCTTAAGTGCAATACTATGCACAAAATATAAATACCCAGTAGGTGCAACCATGGTGCACGAAAATAAATATCATGAAACTCAATCATCAAAACTCAATGATGTGAATAGATCGCCCAAGATACAAAAATCAAGTATGGCGGAGTAGTCCCGCTCAAGCGCATCCTCCAAGAATCTCTGCCCAACTGTCATGGTCACTCATAGCATGTCTCGTCGACGATGCCAAACTCTGGCCTGCTGAGTGTGCACAATATGACTCTCCTGGGTCCAAGTCTTCTCATACTTTATTCCAGAAAGGTCCTGTCGAAGTCTCTCCCAAATCTCGTCTCTACCGCCCTGTCCGGAGGTTATCAACCTTTACTATAGAAATCTCTGGTTCTGGAGCAGCTGCATACTCATCGCTAATCCTTCTGGGAGATATATCTATATACAACACCTCTGCATGCGTGTCGCATCTCTGATGTCGGCGGAGTGGAACGCCATCTCTTTTAGATCTCGTACGAACCTCTTGCTTTAGTTTTCTCTACTGTTGACCGCTTCAGACTCGTCTCTTCATGACTGTATGGACTGCGCTCCAACGGCTATACTCGTATCTAGAGTCTCCCAAGCAATGCATCCCATCAAATGATATCCGAAAGATGTCGAACCATCCGATCGACTCGTCAAAACCTCATAATCCGCCAAGAGATCAACATCTTGGGTACAGTTTAATAGTATCGAGTACATGCCACAGCACCTATAGACCAACCGTAGAAGGGCAAACCCAAACCTCATTAATGGCACCGCAGAACTGCCGCAAACCCGAAGGTTCAAAGGCTTTCATATGGTCATTATGTCGAGTTAGGGTTTCATTCTTCTAGAGGGTCCGTAGAGTTACTTGCATGTTTTCTTCAAATACTTTAAACTTGGAAAATGGGTTTCTGACATTCGATCGTCTCTATCGACTCCCAACGTATACGTGTGAAGTCTCCTCAAACTGGAATCAATTTTTCTGATGACCTCGCATTGGGGTAAGCAGATGAACCACCTGTCCTAGTCATTCATCCTCGGATGACTAGCGACCATCTATCATATCTCTGAGTGCAACTCGTGCTGCAGTAGATCCAACATCTGGGGCGATATCCTGTCATTAGCAGCAACAATTGGCTCATTCGTCTGCACGCTAAACAGTGCCTCGATCATAAGGAATAAGTGATTCATCAATGGTCATCACGTTCTAGCTAGCCTCTATCAGTGGCTCAATCCTCTGGTGCTGATCTGCACGTACGAGTAATCTCGTAAAAGCGACCCATCAAACGCTCATTGCGCGAAAACACAATAAAACGACGCCTCACTATGTAATCGTATCCATGGAATCACGCCCTGGTCAGTACTCGTTCGTGACGAGCTCGTGCTGACCGCAACTCTAGCCATAGCTCTCTCTGCCCGTGTAATCGTGGCAGCAAAATCCCATACCGATATCGATGTGGATAGATCATGATTGAATATAATGCTGTGCAAATAAATGTACATCCTAAGGCTTCTTAAGTGGAATATCGTATCGTAAACATGCCGCGGAACATACGTACAGTACGTCACTCTACTCAAGCTACCTGCTCCATCAACCAAGGTTCATCCTACGCGACGAATGTTCGGGTCTAATAACCCCTAGACTAAGTCTACGTTCCGTAAGGTCAAGCCTCGATTCTGTATATATCTAAATGCCCTAGGCTCCGCATAGTCAAACATAGACTTGAACCATGATTAACCTAGCGCTCTGATACCAACTTTTTCACGACCCGAAATAGCCCGTGACTGGCACTTGAATCATATGAAGTCTACAGGACCTCATCTAATTTAAGTAAGCCAAAAGCCTAGAAATCTAAAACCAATTTTGGTAAGAAGAAACTTATTTTAAAATGAGTCATTTAATAGCATAAGCCGAATTATGCGTTTTTAAAACATCAAGTCTTTTCTAAAAATTTCGGCAGAGTTTCCTTTATAAATACTGGCCCCGAACGGGGTACAACAAGATAATATATACCTGAATGATAAAAGGCATCCCCAAGCGGGAGCTAGCTCTTCGTCAATCGACGGTCACAACCACGCAAGCAATATAATATACAACGCCAAAGGGTGAGGAAAAACTGAGAAGGAAACTCAAAACAGCATGAAATCCATAGTAATACAACGCGCGACTCTAAGGTCGAAAGAATAACAACTCTAGTCTCTAAGTCTGAAATAAAATACATGTCTGGTTATTGGAGTTTACTAGATACAACGAATAAATAAAGTATAATGGTGGTCATGATACAAGTGAACCCACCTACCAAGCAAATCAGCCGGAATGGAAGCAGTGTGCCAGCAAAGCCGTAACGAAACCTGTACGGCAAAACCTGCAAGAAACTGTGGCACAACAGGGGTGAGTTGCCAACTCGTGAGTAGAAAACATCACAGAGCAGAAATCGTATGTATGACGCAATCCTAGGTCAATACGATCAAAATAAATATAACCTCAAAATGATAAGTTTGAAGCATGAAAAGGTGGCAAGGTTAAACATCTATACATAAGTGTAATCCCAAGAGCTAGTGTCAGTGCCTCAGGTAGCAATGTATCATGTGTATGAGTTATGAATGTAATGTAATGTAATGAGTGAGACAACTATTTTATTCAATGGGGTTTCTGTAAGTATATAAATCGAGTATCATCAATGAAATCAACAGAGATATCCGTGTCAAGCATCGACACAAAACATAAATCCCAATATCTCAGGCTCCGGCTACCCGGACTAGCCTGTATCATCAAATCTCAGAATCTCAGAATCTCAGTGTCTCAAATCTCAATATCTCAGGCATCCATATCATCTGCGGGGTCGGCCCGCGGGATCCGACAGAACGGATCCGCCTATAACCATCTCATGACTCCGGCCGGTATCCTCCGGATAACCGACGAGTCCAAATAATATCACCGGTAGGTAGTGCTCCCCTGCCAGGTTCATCGAATACAACTCGAGCTTCTTGCCGCGGGTTACGATACCGGGCCCACCATGTACCCGAGACGGTTCATCCAACTCCTCGAATTGGATTTCGAAATCCAACAACAATCCTGAAAACTTATGGTGGACGACTCATACATCATGGGAAAACCGAGCTTTTCATTTTAAAATGAGAAAGAAGTTTATATATATTCTTGCGGTTTTCCCCCAAATCCAGGAAATCTCATAAAAATCCGAAATCCAATCATCAATAGCAAGTAAACAATGAATAATAATATGCATGAAGTAGCAAGTAATAACTGCAATATCTAAACTAGCGTATAAAGAAAGTACACTAATATCATGCCGAAACTATCAGCTAACAAGCTATATCAATAAATTAATATTCTCTAAAGTGTAAGTGACAAGGAAATTACCGATGATGATGTGTATGAGTCGGCAAGTAAGTGTATGTGGAACATACGCATCATCGGTAATGGTGCTGGTGTCCCGACAGCATAATCTCAATAATGGCATATGGAAATACAATATAAACATTCAAATGCGATGCGAACAGTAATAATATGTGGGAGCTGAATAATAAACACAATGACAACTAATCTGCATTTATAGAAGATGAGTCACACAGTTTTGCCATTTGAAATAACACGAATCCTGGTGTTTTGAAAAAAAGGGCTACGGTGTTTTTAAGAAAAGATACGTCCTTTGAAATATCCGTAGAATTCCTTGGAATGTCTTTTAAAATACCCAGGATTCATTAGTTTTGAAATAGGTAGGAATCGAATCTAGTCTAACAACTACACGAACTATAGGGTTGAGCTAACAGGCTAAACGGAAGGTAAGGAAACCGCCTAACATTTGAGTCGATACATACATACATACATATATATATATATGTATATATATATATATAATAGTCGGTGATCCCGCCTCAATAGTATCACATACGATACAATATCTATAATATGACATCCTCAAGTCAAGAGTGCGGATCTATCATTAATGTAAAGCTCATACGGTAAATCCGTCGAACGGCCTCCCAAATCTGGGTACGGGTCAAATGTCACATCTATCACATTATTCATCTGGTATCCTCTTTATCAAATATCATGATCCGGGGTACTGATCTACGTCTTGTATAATACTGATACCATCTATGTATATGCATGCGTGTGTATGAAAACACTACGCCAAAGGACCTGCTAAAACATCATGTCGTATCTCAAATACGAACCCTGTCACATCACCGATCTCATGGCCTCATGCCCAATCTCATCGACTCATCTCAAATCCCAAGTACTATCCCTATAATTCATGTATATGTATACGTATATATATATATACACACATAGTCCCATACCCATGTGTGTGTGTGTGTGTATATATATACATATCCCCATATACGCACATGTAAAAGAATGAATGTATGCAAGTGTGTGTGCGTGTGTGGGTGCAACAACTACTCTAGGGTTTCGCAAGCAACACTACTAATCCATGAACGCCTAGTATCTATCTTAATCATCAATAATCTCATATCAACATAATATTTATATATGCGTATGTATTCGTATACATCACTACGAACTGCGGGGGTGCTATATGCCATCCACCCGACTTCCCCCATAGATATATATCTACCCACCTTACTTCTTGTGTGCCGATGCCGATATCGCCATCTTCATCTTCAACGTATCGACATCACGTGGGGTACCTACACATATAATCCAATCACAAATGCGTATTAAAATCACATCGGAAAACCAAAAACGGCACACGCTACGCTCATAGGTAAAAACCTATAGCCTCGCATGCAAACACGACAAATAACCCTAGTCGATGACGTTCAAACGCCACCCAACAGAAACGAATTATTAAATACTAAAATCCATCTTAAAACAAGTCGTAAAACAATGCGCCAACATAAGAAAATGTTCCCAGATTCTACCCTAGGTCAAATAAGCCAATTTTGCATATGCCAAGGGTCAAATATACTGGAGATAAGGCCCTGGAACAAAAACGAACCATTTTCAAACTGCTCTGGCCAGAAATAGAGGCCAGAAAGAATTAATTTGCGGCCTAGAGGAGAGGGTAGGGTCTAGGGTTTTGGTGGTACACTCCAGGTTTCCTGCACATCACTCTGTGTTTGCTAAAAGAATTTTCAGAGGCTCCAGCTGTTAGCAGATTTCATAATACACTCACAGAATCCAAAATTCTTCTGATATTAGCTTTCTTAGTCCGCTAAAATGGGTTCCAGTCTCTGGTTTAGGTCTCCAATAAATCACCATATGGGTTCTGTATACTCTACTAGCCTTAATTTCACCTTTGGGTTCAACTAAAACCCTAATCCTCAACTCAAGTTTTCAAACTTTCCAAAACCATACAATATCGCTTCTAATTTAACATGGATGTAAAAACAATGAAAATACTATGTTAATGGTTAAGAGAATACCTCATTTGTCAACTCAAGAAAATTCTTGAGTTGCCCCCAAGTGTCCAAAATGCAAGCTTATTGGTCCAAAGTGTAGCATGTGAGCTTGTGCACAAAATTCATGAAAGTAGGATGGGGTTTTAATAGGTTTATTGTGATGATTTGAGGAGGTAGAGAGGCAAGGGGAGAGAGGAGGCAGCAGCAGTACCAAGTGAGTGAGGAGAGGAGAGAAAATGGTGAATAGTGAAGTGGGAATGGGAGCTTGGTCCTAGGTTTGACCCCTTACCCTCTCACTCACTCGCATGCCCATCCCTCCATTCTTTAATCATATTTCTTTTCTTTTCTTTTCTTTTCTTTTCTTCTCTTCTCCTTACAATAGTAAACCCAAAACAATAACCATACACCCAAAACATGTAGGAAAAATGTAACAAGTGTTAAAAAAATGACATGTGCACAAAACACGCTTAAAGTCCGATTAGCGATTTTTAATCGCGATTAGCATTAAAATAGTGTCAAATAAATCATAAACTTTCATAATTTGCATGAATCACGTAAACCACCCTCATTTCAGTAATTTCTAAAATTTTCCCCCATTTATCGGTATTTAATTATACCACCCTATTAAAATATTCAATATTTTATTATTTAATTATAAAAATTCCCAAAAATAATATTTTATTTTTCTGAAATGTTACAGGTATACGCTAGTATACTCTGGAATATCGATGCCTCGTCTCGATACACCCACGACAAGGAACATTTCAAGGATATGCTAATAAACTACACATGTGCAACTAGTATGATCCACATCATAATCCCTGTAGTCAAGCAAATATCCTAGGGGCTTTATCAACATGTACCAAATGAGTAAAAGCATGATCAAGTGAACATGTCAAGATAAAGAGTAACCAGATAGCATACTATCATGTCGAGCAAGACTGTCCTCTAAATACACACACGCGCGCGCGCGCACACACACACATACCGGTACATACATTATCATATAATGGCCTCTAGGGCATACATATATCCAACAATCTCCCACTTGCACTAAGGCCAATTATTGGCGTATCTCAGACCTAACATCTCAAAAAGCCGCTCAAGCTACTGCTGAGGGAGGATCTTGGTGATTGGATCTGCAGTTTTATCCTTTGTATCTACTTTCCTAATCTCAAACTCGTGGCGATCAACTATCTCCCTGATCAAATGATATCGCCTTAGGATGTGTCTGGACTTCTGATGAGACCCGGGCTCTTTGTCCAACGCCACAGCCCCATTATTATCACAATACAATGGTATTGGATCAATAATGGTTGGAACTACTCCTAGCACCGAGATGAACTTCTTTATCTAGACGGCTTCCTTGGCAGCATCATTTGCAGCAATGTACTCAGCTTCCATCGTAGATTCTGCAACGGTATCATGTTTGGAACTCTTCCAACTCACCGCCCCTCCGTTGAGGGTAAATGCAAACCCTGAGATAGACTTGTTGTCATCCTTATCACTCTGGAAGCTCGAATCGGTAAAGGCATCCATTTGGAGATCCTCGTTACCATACACCAAGAACAATTCTTTAGTCCTTCGCAAGTACTTAAGAATGTTCTTCACATCAGTCCAGTGATTCTCTCCTGGGTTTGACTAATACCTGCTTACTACACCCAGTGCATAAGAAACATCAGGGCGTGTACACAACATCGCATACATTATTGATCCTACGGCTGAAGCGTAGGGAATAATGCTCATGCGAGCTCTCTCTTCATCAGACTTTGGGCAAAAGTCCTTAGAGAGAGTGACTCCATGGCAAGCGGGTAAGGCACCCCGCTTGATGTCTTCCATACTAAACCACTTTAGGATGGTGTTGATGTACCTGGTTTGGGACAATCCCAATAATCGTTTGGATCTATCCCTATAGATCCGTATGCTCAATATGTACGTGGCATCACCCAGGTCCTTCATGGAGAACCTTTGTGATAAGAATTGTTTGACCGACTGTAGCATAGGAATGTCATTTCCAATCAGAAGAATGTCATCCACGTACAATACGAGGAATGCGACAGTTCTCCCTACAGTCTTCCTATAAACACAAGGTTCATCTGGATTTTTGACGAAATCATACTCTTTGATAACATCATCAAAACAAATGTTCCAACTCCGTGATGCCTGCTTTAATCCATAAATGGATTTAAGAAACCTACATGCTTTCCCGCTGCTCCCACTGTCAATGAAGCCCTCTGGCTGATCTATATAAACGCATTCTTCTAAATCACCATTTAGAAATGCAGTATTAACGTACAATTTATAGATTTCATAGTTGTAGTGAGCAGCAATAGCAAGTAGGATCCGAATGGATTTAAGCATGGCTACCGGAGATAAAGTCTCGTCATAGTCCAGTCCTTGTCTTTGATGAAAACCTTTCGCTACCAACCTTGCCTTATAGGTCTCCACCTGCCCATCTACACCGATCATTCTTTTAATGATCCATTTGCACCCTACGGGTTTTACCCCGGAGGGTACTGTTAGTGTTTATGCCATAGAGGCCATTACTGTATCATACTAGTTTGTATATTACTTAATGGAAGCTTGGGATATTCACAGTTGTATTGACAGTCTTGCTAAAAATGGTAGTATGCTACTTATTTTGTTTCTACTTTAATATGTGCATATATTTCTTTTAACATATCGCTTATACATATTAGTAGTGCCCTTATGATCTTCGCTTGATTACCATGCGTTGTGATGGCAGTCATACTAGTGGGGGCTGAGTAGTCTATAAGCAACATCCTATACAGGTCCCTGGTCGTTGCATTATTGAGACGGAGCATCAATACTCCGGAGTAGACTGGTTTATACGCTTCTCATCTCAGCATGGGGAGATGGTTTGTCCCACAGCCATCAGTACGTCGTAGTGGAGATAGTATGTATGTGATCATTAGGTTATGGGTACACCGGATAGGACTAGCCGGGAACTGCCGGTTGGTACTATACCCATCGTCAGATAGCAGTTCCCAGGTGACATGAGTACAGCAGAGTCCGTCGACTTAACACTGCTACTTCGCCTCGGGTGTGTTCCCACTATACTTAGATTACTACCCTACCACGGCTTAAAGGAGTCGTGTAAACAGGTAGCAGTTAGGTGCAGTCCCGAAGCACTTGGAGGCAGTGGCGGTTAGACAAGATTCATCTCTCCCGGTATTAGGGGTTGATATCGCGCTGTGTACGGAGAGCCATTACACAAAGTCCCTGGCCAGGGAATGTGAGATTAACTGGTAGGTTCCAGTAGTTTCTCAAGGTGTAATGGGCTTCACTCCGACACGACTTATACCGCTATTAGGGGTCTGACGTTTACCGCCCCTTGTAACGCCTTAGATTTCGGTTAGTGTTCGTTTAGACGTTAATGCGGGTTTACTGTAAAAATTTTACCAATTCGGGTTCCTCACATTTTATAACATTTAATTAATAATTTCTTATTATTTGTTATAAGCATGCACGCACGTGTGCACGTAAATGCGAGGATTTGTTTATGCTAATCTAGTTTTAGCAACCATGACTCTTAACCTTAACCCAATCTGTTTGCTTTATCTTATCCAACCCTTAACCATCCTTAATTATTTCTTTTGTGAGATGAGAGAAGATATTTCCTTTGTTGAGTGAAAGGTGGCAAGATGAGGTGTGGTGCATTAATGTGAGGCATGGTTTGCAATTAATGATATGATACACTCACCTCTCACCTCACCCTACACTCACCTCCCTCTCTCATTTCCTCACACCCTCTCTCTTTTTCTCTATCTCTTTCTCATTTCTCTATCTCCCTCAACAAATTCTGAACACTCTCTCTCACTCCATCTTAAATCCATCACAAATTCACCAAAACTTCATCAAAATCACATCTTTGTTCACAATTTTCCTCTTGGATGCCATGGAGCATGCAAAGCTTGGATCTTTGTGTTCTTTTGGATAGGTAATGTTTCCTTTGAAAGGTCTACCTAGCACCTCATGAAGGGTTTGGAAGCATCACATGAACTAAAGAATGAATTTTTATGGTGCTAAGTAAACTTACAAAGGATCTATCCTAGAATCGATTAGGGTTTCGATATTTATCACATCAACATATGAAAGGAAAGCTAGGGTTTAGAGAGTACAACCTTTGTAGCTCCCTACGCTAGACTCCTCGGCTACTTGGGGTTTGAAAGAACTCCGCTTGAACGCCTCTCGGTCACCGATAATCCACCCGGAGTCCGCTTTGTCTAAGCTAGCAACTTCGCAAGATCAAGAATGAAAACGAAGCTAACACTCTAAAAAAGTGGGCAAGACTTGTGTAGAATGATGTTGCGGTGGCTTTTCTCACTTCAAAATCCTATCTTGATGAATGATTTGCTCTCTAGAAAATTCAAGAGAGCATGAGCTCAAGGTTGAAGAAGATGATGGATATTTTAGAAGAAGATAAGAATAACTCTTAAGAGAAAAAGAAAAAGATAAGTATATATATATTTTTCTTTCTTCATCTCAAACCATGGTTATCTCTTTATGAATATTTAATTTATCTTTAGTTAAACATAAGAGAAAGATTAAACCATGGTCAAAAGTTAGGTGCAAATGGTTAGGTTACAAGAAGAGTGTAGAAACTTTGACCATGATTCAATCTTATCTCATTTCTCTTGTTTTATCAAAAATAGAAATAAATATCCATAAAATAAGCCATGGTGTGAGTCTTATATATCCACCATTTTCTATGTATAAACAACCATGATAGATGATGTATGTATGTATGTGTGCATGCACATCCAAATGTGCATGAAACAATAAGAAATGCATACATGCATCCATACATCCAAAGAAAACAAGAAAGGATTTCTAGTGAGAATCTAATGGTTAAATGATAAATCAACACTTGATTTAACAATCCGTCCATATCACATATGACCCCACCAAAAGCAAGCCGCCCGATCAATATACGGTATCCCATACGCGCATTTTAATCGGGTCCATGCGCATATCGTATACGCGCACCACAACGTTTCGCCTGGACTAGGAAACTCCATTGTGGGACTCTGAGACTCGTCAAAACGCCGGCAGTGGGTGATGATCATATCAAGCACCCCCAAGCCGCAAGCGGTCAGCTAAACGTAACGGCCACCCGTGTATTGAGCGATCAGAAGAGAACAAGCGAACCTGCTACAACTCCTGTCGAGCCAACCGGCAACACCTCCCGTACAATCCGGTCTCCTCGTATAATATGTCGCATATCAAGTCTAGGGGTGGTAAACGTCAGACCCCAATAACCGATAAGTCGTGCCGATGTTAGGCTCGTAACGGGTCGAGAAACTACTGGTAACACTTACCAGCAAATCTCTGAATCAGCCCTGGCCAGGGACTTCCCTGTTACGGCCAATCGAGCACAGCGCAACATCAACCCCCAATACCGGGAGAGACGAAACCCCTCCTATCGCTCATTGCCTCCATGTGACTCGGGACTGTACCCAAAAACCACCGTTTTGCACGCCCTCATGGACGTGGTAAGGTGAAGATCAAAGCACAGTGGGAATCACACAAGACTCTATGACGATCTCGGGTCTACAGACTAACCTGTACAAGTGTCACCTGAGAACTGCCATCTGACGTGAGGTATAATACCATCTGGGAGTTCTCTGCGAGTCCGTCCAGTGTACCCAGTCTCCACTGAGCACCCGTATATCATCTCTGATGTCAAACACCAATGGATATGGGATCATCCATCGCCCATCTCATGGATCGAGAAGCGTATACGCTAATCTACACTGGTATATCGATGCCCCGTATCGATACACCCTCGACTAGGGACCTTGAAGGATGTACTTATGGACTACCATGTCCCCACTAGTATGATCTGCATCCTAGTCCAGGTAGTCAAGTACACATCCTAAGGGCTTTACCAACATGTAACTATAAGACAGTATAAAGAGACTAGTTTACATGTTAAGATAAAGAGCAACCAGATAGCATACTATCATATCGAGCAAGAAAGTCATCTCTATATATGTCCAAGAATCCAATATAATATACATCATCTGTACAATACTGGCCTCTAGGGCATACATACAACTAACAATCTCCCACTTGCACTAGGGCCAGCTGTTGTAGTATGGCATACCGAGCATCCCGAAGAGTCTCTCAAACTGTATCTGGGGAATGGCCTTCGTGAGTGGATCCGCTGTGTTATTCTTCGTGTCAACCCTCCTGACCTCGATCTCCCGGCGATCAACTATCTCCCGGATCAGGTGATACCGCCTCAGAATATGCCTGGATCGCTGATGGGACCTGGGTTCCTTGGCCAAAGCCACCGCTCCATTGTTATCGCAATACAAAGGTATTGGATGCTCAATGGATGGAACCACTCCAAGTTCAGTAATGAACTTCTTGATCCAGACAGCCTCTTTGGCAGCATCGTTGGCAGCGATGTATTCAGCCTCCATCGTCGAGTCTGCTACGGTTTCCTGCTTGGAACTCTTCCAGCTAACCGCCCTTCCGTAAAGGGTAAAGACAAATCCTGACTGCGACTTAGAGTCGTCCTTATCACTCTGGAAGCTCGAATCGGTAAAGGACTCCACTTGGAGTTCTCCGTTACCATACACCAAGAGCATCTCTTTAGTCCTTCGCAAGTACTTGAGAATGCTCTTCACAGCTGTACAGTGACTCTCTCCAGGATCAGCTTGATACCTGCTCACTATACTTAGTGAGAATGCTACATCGGGTCTGGTACATAGCATCGCATACATGATAGAGCCTACAGCCGAAGCATAGGGTATCCCTTGCATGCGAGCTCTCTCCAAATCAGTCTTGGGAGACATCTCTTTGGAGAGAGTGACTCCAGAGATCGTGGGTAAGTTCCCACACTTGGATTCTTGCATACTAAACCTCTTTAGTATGGTGTCAATGTACCTGGATTGGGACAATCCCAATATCCGTTTGGATCTATCTCTATAGATCCTAATTCCCAATATGCAAAAGGCATCACCAAGATCTTTCATTGAGAATCATTGTGATAAGAAGAGCTTGACCGATTGCAGCATAGGAATATCATTTCCTATCAAGAGTATGTCGTCCACGTACAATACGAGGAAGATAACCTTACTCTCTGCCACCTTCTTGTAGATACAAGGTTCATCTACATTTTTGATGAAATCAAACTCTTTGATAACGATGTCAAAGCAGATGTTCAAACTCCGCGATGCTTGCTTTAATCCATAAATGGATTTAAGCAGCTTGCACACCTTCCCGCTGCTCCCACTGTCTACGAAGCCCTCTGGCTGAGTCATGTACACGCACTCTTCTAAATCGCCGTTTAGAAAGGCGGTCTTAACATCCATTTTCCAGATTTCGTAGTCATGATATGCAGCGATGGCAAGCATGATCCGGATGGATTTAAGCATAGCCACTGGAGAAAAGGTTTCGTCATAGTCCACACCTGGTCATTGACGAAAACCCTTTGCAACAAGTCTAGCTTTGAAAGTCTCCACTTTCCAATCTACACCAAGTTTTTTCTTGAAGATCCACTTGCTCCAAATGGGTTTTACCCCTTCAGGAGCAACTTCCAAAGTCCATACTTTGTTGGTGTACATGGATTCCATCTCAGACCGCATTGCATCCAGCCATTTCACTGAGTCCTTACTCGTGATGGCCTGCTCGAAGCTAGTTGGGTCATCATCTTCCATGATGCAATCCTCGCTTCCACCATCAATGAGAAAACCGTAGTATCTCTCAGGCGGATGAGAAACCCTGCTAGATCGGCGGAGCGGCTGGGGTTCGTCAGGTACTACTGAATCCTCTGGTTCTACCAAGTCTTCTGTTATAGTTTGTGTTGCTGGAACCTCTTCCAGTTCTACCTCAATGCCACTTGTCTGTTTCATAAGAAAACCCTTTTCTAAGAAAGTGGCATGTCGAGAAACAAACACTTTTTGTTCCTCGGAGTGGTAGAAGATATACCCTTACGAATGTTTGGGATATCCAACAAACTTACATAGAACAGACCTTGCCTCGAGTTTGTCCGGATTTTGTGTTTTAACATAGGCCGGACAACCCCATATCTGAATAAAATTAAGACATGGTCTCTTACCATTCCATATCTCATATGGAGTTTTAGGCACTGATTTGGTTGGAACTCTATTCAATAGGTATGCAGCTGTCTCCAGTGCATATCCCCAGAAGGAAATAGGTAACTCAGCTGCACTCATCATAGAGCGCACCATATCTAATAGGGTGCGGTTTCTCCGCTCCGATACACCGTTGTGCTCTGGTGTATAAGGAGGAGTAAGCTGAGAGAGAATCCCATTCTCTTTTAGATAATGTCTGAATTCATTGCTTAAGTATTCTCCTCCTCGATCAGATCGAAGGATCTTAATACTTTTGCCCGTTTGGTTCTCTACTTCTGTTTTATATTCTCTGAAATTCTCAAAAGCTTCAGACTTGTGTTTCATTAAGAACACATATCCGAATCTTGAGAGATCGTCAGTGAATGTAATGAAGTAGGAAGAACCATCCCTGGCATGTGTAGACATAGGACCGCATAGATCGCTATGCACTAGTCCCAAGAGTTCTGTAACTCTATCTCCGTGTCCCGTAAACGGAGTTTTGGTCATCTTGCCTTTGAGACATGAATGGCAAGTATCATAAGATGATGATTTGAACGAATTCAAATATCCATCTTTATGTAACTTAGCCAGTCGTGTCGCATTGATATGACCAAGTCAACAATGCCACAAGAAGGATTCGTTCATTTCTGAACTTTTCCTCTTGTGTGTGCTTTTTATATTGAGGACTGTATTTTGATTTAGAATGAATATGCTATTATGTAATGAGCCTGATGCAATCAACTTTTGATTTAGGAATATGTTCATAACATTATCCTTTACAACAAAATTATATCCTTCTTTACTTAATAAAGAAACTGATATAATGTTGCACATCATGTTCGGTATATAATAGCACTCATTTAGAATCAGAGTATCATCACTTGGTAATACTAGGTGATATTCGCCAACTGCTTTGGCTGCAATACTTGCACCATTCCCTACTTGAACGGAATGATCACCTTTTCCCAGTTCTCTACCTTTACGTAGCCCATGCAACTGTTTACATATGTGGGATCCTGATCCGGTATCCAATACCCTGGACGTAGGGTGAACTGAAAAACAGTTCTCAATGACAAACACACCCGAAGATGGTGCATCAACATGCATGTTCTCCGTTTGGGCGGCGTGAGAATCCAGATATTCTCCTGTTTCATTTTCATTCTTATAACACTTATAAGATAGAACGGGTTCAACGTTCCCCTGCCTAGTATAACATGCGGGTTCGGTCAATACATCCATATTATTATCTTTATTAAGGCATGACATGGTCGCTACCTGGCGAGAGAGAGAAGAAAAAACTTTAGCGTATGCTCTTGCAAGATCAGATTGGTTATTATCTTATCTAATCAGGATGGCTCCCACTGTTTTTATCAAATATTCCTTCAAACCTTAAAAGAAAAGACTAGCCGGGATTAATTACACCCTACAACTTCGCCGATCTTTCAGCCAGGCTAGTGTCGGTACTTTGAGGGAGGTTCCCCGTGCTTTCGCACGGACCTAATTAAAGTAAACCTCGTTTTCCCAGAGGCGTAACCCCGTTGACACCTTTCTAGACACCTACTTGATCGGCTAATTGTCCTGTGTAAAACTCTCCCAAGAGTAACAATTACTCGCAGTGGGTATCGGGATCCAACTATCTCATAGAAGGTATGCAATCTCATTGCAAATTTCAACACTTGAAATTCCCGATAATGCTTTTGCCCCTAGCGTCCCATGACCTTGACGGAGGCCAAACTACCCATAGGGCGCTAGTCAAGTTCAACCCGTCATTTCTTGATTGAATTAAACCCACCCGTACGACCCTTGACGGAGGCCAAACTACGCCGTACGAATACCCTAATCCAATCTCATCATATGCTAGCAGATAAGCACTAGTTAGCTACCATACACTACGCCTTGACGGAGGCCAAACTACCGCAGCATGAATATTAAGTAGCACTTATCTGAAATGACGGAGGGCTACACAGGTTTTTCTGAAAACCTATTGCGTAATGAACTTGATATCGTTGTAAAGTCAAGTGAATTTTGAAATGGAGTGTTTTTGAGGCTTTTTGTAGTTTTGCTAAAGGGGTCACTCCCGGTGAAGGGATCGTCGGCCCTTTCCTCGTCGAATGAGGTGCGGGATATATCTTATATATATCACTGTGCAAAGCAGAAACTATAGAAGCAATCAAAAACAAACCGAGTGTGTAGCATCTGCCAGTTATTGCTAAAGGGGTCACTCCCGGTGAAGGGATCTCGGCCATTTCCTCATCGAATATGGTGCAGGGTATATCATATATACCGCTATGCAAAGCAAAACTGTAGCTACCCCTTTTATTTTGAAAATTTTGATTCTACAACATCTTTTAGGTTTCTTTTCTTTCATTAATCACATTAATGAAGTCCCATCATTTAAGTCACCTAAACATCACAGATAAATACGACGTACACTTATGCCATCCGCATTCTCCTCGATGTCCCCTCGTGCACCGTTATGTTAGGTAACTAACGGCAGAGCAGGGCAGGGCTAGTGCGGGTGCAAAACATAAGTAACGCCTATATAATATATTATATATACTATATACAGTATCCATCAGAACATATCAAATGATCACATCACAGATATCGCAGCAGAAACATAGATATAATGTGGGATATAATAGGACGTCCGTATTTAGTATTTAGCCAAAATAGAAAATACGGATTCCACAGTCGCGATGAATAGCCAAGCCCACACCCTGGACCCCTACGAGAGCGGCAAGCGACCCTACCAATTCTGGAGTTTAGGAGACCCAGTCTCGACTCCTCGAGATGGCCTCCCACTGAACCCCAGAACCCGGTCACCTGTGCTCCCCTCCTTGGGTCCATCCTAATGCGGAAAAGTAAATAATATACAACACAGGTGACACAACCTCAACCCGGAAGTGCCCCAAATAAAAGAATATTACATTACATTTTAATTTACATGAATGAAAATTTAAAACTCTCATCTCACATAAAACCCCCGGCTATTCAATTGCGACAATCCTGCACATCATATCTCAGCAACACATAATAACTCATATCATCAACGTAAGTAAGTATGCATACACCGATTGTCGTCGACGTATAGCAACGACAATCGATAAATACATACTACACTTACGGTCACAGTAAAGAAAGTGTAAAACTGCAATATCTGGAATCCACATTCTCTTTAGACATCGCAAATGCGAAGTATCACATACCTCGTATTTCATGTCTTATAATATGAATTCCACACATTGCATCACTTTCCAGATAATTAGACAGTATTAAAGTTTTCGAACGAACGATCAAATACCCAAAATTCACTAAAGCTCAACACTTGAGCGGAGTTCAAAAAAAAACCCGGAGTGTGACACAGTGGTAGCGGTCCAGCCGTAGAAGGGTCAAGCCAACGCCTCACATGTGGCACGCCGTACTGCCCCAAACCCTAAGGTTCAAAGGGCAGTTCAAGACGGTCACATAATCGAGTTAAGGTTTGTTGTTTTCTAGAGGGTCCACCACAAACAAACTTGCACGTATTTCCGAAATCTTTTAAACCCCGTGAAAAGTGAGCAAATGATACTCGTTCAAACACTTCACTACTTTCTAATTTACCCGGAAAAGTCACGAAATGAAAATTCCGATCGAATCCACGAGTCCATAAACATCTGCAGAAATTTTCAGCAGTAAATACATATTAAAATTACCCCAAAAAATATACAAGCAGAACAAAACATTACAGTATAAACTTTATGCAGTGATCGACTTGTACGGCCGCGGAACCGCGGCCTAAGAAAGCTTAGGCCGCGTTTCCGCGGCAAGATTACCTGTTCATTGCATAATTTTTACGCCGTAATTCTTACATTTTCCTGCTGAATTTTTTTACGTATTTTTAATTCTGAAAATAACCAGATTTTGAAAAAAGTCCAGAGAGCACCCAAAAACCCGTATTTTCGGTTCGATCGGAGTATTAACTTCGTAAAGGTGTCGCCTAATGTTCTAGGTCGGCTCTGATACCAATGAAAGTTCTACCTAGCACCTCATGAAGTGTTTGGAAGCATCACATGAACCAAAGAATGAATTTTTATGGTGCTAAGTAAACTTACAAAGGATCTATCCTATAATCGATTAGGGTTTCGATATTTATCACATCAACATATGAAAGGAAAGCTAGGGTTTAGAGAGTACAACCTTTTTAGCTCCCTACGCTAGACTCCTCGGCTACTTGGGGTTTGAAAGAACTCCGCTTGAACGCCTCTCGGTCACCGATAATCCACCCGGAGTCCGCTTTGTCCAAGCTAGCAACTTCACAAGATCAAGAATGAAAACGAAGCTAACACTCTAAACAAGTGGGCAAGACTTGTGTAGAATGATGTTGTGGTGGCTTTTCTCACTTCAAAATCCTATCTTGATGAATGATTTGCTCTCTAGAAAATTCCAGAGAGCATGAGCTCAAGGTTGAAGAAGATGATGGATATTTTAGAAGAAGATAAGAATAACTCTTAAGAGAAAAAGAAAAAGATAAGTATATATATATTTTTCTTTCTTCATCTCAAACCATGGTTATCTCTTTATGAATATTTAATTTATCTTTAGTTAAACATAAGAGAAAGATTAAACCATGGTCAAAAGTTAGGTGCAAATGGTTAGGTTACAAGAAGAGTGTAGAAACTTTGACCATGATTCAATATTATCTCATTTCTCTTGTTTTATCAAAAATAGAAATAAATATCCATAAAATAAGCCATGGTGTGAGTCTTATATATCCACCATTTTCTATGTATAAACATCCATGATAGATGATGTATGTATGTATGTGTGCATGCACATCCAAATGTGCATGAAACAATAAGAAATGCATACATGCATCCATACATCCAAAGAAAACAAGAAAGGATTTCTAGTGAGAATCTAATGGTTAAATGATAAATCAACACTTGATTTATTAATCCGGCCATATCACATATGACCCCACCAAAAGCAAGCCGCCCGATCAATATACGGTATCCCATACGCGCATTTTAATCGGGTCCATGCGCATATCGTATACGCGCACCACAACGTTTCGCCTGGACTAGGAAACTCCATTGTGGGACTCTGAGACTCGTCAAAACGCCGGCAGTGGGTGATGATCATATCAAGCACCCCCAAGCCGCAAGCGGTCAGCTAAACGTAACGGCCACCCGGGTATTGAGCGATCAGAAGAGAACAAGCGAACCTGCTACAACTCCCGTCGAGCCAACCGGCAACACCTCCCGTACAATCCGGTCTCCTCGTATGATATGTCGCATATCAAGTCTAGGGGTGGTAAACGTCAAACCCCAATAACCGATAAGTCGTGCCGATGTTAGGCTCGTAACGGGTCGAGAAACTACTAGTAACACTTACCAGCAAATCTCTGAATCAGCCCTGGCCAGGGACTTCCCTGTTACGGCCAATCGAGCACAGCGCAACATCAACCCCCAATACCGGGAGAGACGAAACCCCTCCTATCGCTCATTGCCTCCATGTGACTCGGGACTGTACCCAAAAACCACCGTTTTGCACGCCCTCTTGGACGTGGTAAGCTGGAGATCAAAGCACAGTGGGAATCACAAAAGACTCTATGACGATCTCGGGTCTACAGACTAACCTGTACAAGTGTCACCTGAGAACTGCTATCTGACGTGAGGTATAATACCATCTGGGAGTTCTCGGCGAGTCCGTCCAGTGTACCCAATCTCCACTGAGCACCCGTATATCATCTCTGATGTCAAACACCAATGGATATGGGATCATCCATCGCCCATCTCATGGATCGAGAAGCGTATACGCTAGTCTACACTGGTATATCGATGCCCCGTCTCAATACACCCTCGACTAGGAACCTTGAAGGATGTACTTATGGACTACCATGTCCCCACTAGTATGATCTGCATCATAGTCCAGGTAGTCAAGTACACATCCTAAGGGCTTTACCAACAAGTAACTATAAGACAGTATAAAGAGACTAGTTTACATGTTAAGATACAGAGCAACCAGATAGCATACTATCATATCGAGCAAGAAAGTCATCTCTATATATTTCCAAGCATCCAATATAATATACATCATCTGTACAATACTGGCCTCTAGGGCATACATACAACTAACATCCTTGATGTTGTTTAAGTTATTTTTCTGTAGCTTAGCTTGTTAGTTTCTGTTTTAATCGCGTATCGTATCATTTCGGATAAATATCGTATTTTTAGTGTCGATTTGGGGTATCGGATGATCTGGTGTTAAACTAAGTATTTGTTGCAAAAATTTACTTGACAGTAACCTAGTATAGAAACCTAGAACCTACCCTCAAAATACGAGCCAATTCCTCCTTGTTCAGGCAGCAGATTTATTGGATCTGGCCGCAATTTGCGGCCAGAGTAGGGACCTGGGTGTTGATTTTTGGTGCAGGGGTCTCTGGGGTTAATTGTAGTCTCATGGTATTTGCAATTTTTACAAACTGTTAGCACAGAAAAATCTGGGACCATTTCGCATATTTCTAGTGTTTCGTTTCATGTGATACGTTATCCGATACGATGCGTGTTCCATGTTGCTGTTGCGCTGAGTTGGTTTCGTAGTGTCGCTATACGTGTTAGCTGCAATACGAACCCTTTAGAGTACGTAGATGTGTCGTGTTAGTCCGTGTAGATTGTAAGTATTTTAGGTCTATCATTAATATATATTTGCTTTGTTGTTTTAATATTGCAGGTTCGCAGGCGGGGACTACGGACACTGCTACAAAGGGAAAACAGGTGGTAGGCTTCACCTTGCTTGGAGCGTTGGTGAGTAGATTTAACATCTACAGGGGAATCGCCCGCATGGCGTTATGCGTCTGGGCTAGAGATGTTAATACTTGTCGCATATTCTATGTCATATTTAGAATTACGCATTTACCCTACTACTTAGATATTGTTGTGCTTGGACTAGTATCCTCAGGACACTGCACACATTATTGAAGACTCATGTTGCACGAGCACTGATTGTACGCTACACACACCGTCAATAATTGCCATGTCACACACAAACCACTTATAGTTAGGATATTGCTTGGTTAGGGACATTGAGACATTGATTCATATTTCTTATCGCATATGACATATAGCATACCTGTATATCTACATGCTTACACATATGCCTTTATATACTTATATGCTAGATACCCGTATACCTATAGAGTATTGTACCATTAGTGATAGGTACATACACACTGTACGACATAGCTACAGGTATACCTTGCATATATTTCACTTATACCCAGGGGGTAACAACATCATTTACTTTAGGTAGATACATATACCTTGCTATACCTTTGTGTTTACACATACAACAGTTATAGCTACATATTTACTTTTACGTGATGTTATTTAGAATTGGATAAAATAGGAACGGCATGATATTTTATATTAACTTGTTGCAGTTAATTAGCGGCTTTTCCTTTATATGCTTACATTTCAGTTTATGTTGCATATATCATATTCATGGATTTTCGCATTGTTATATGGATTTTTCATGATGTTTTCTGGATTTGGGGACCGTGGGAGTTCATGAAATTATGCATTATTTGAAAAACCTGGTTTCCCTTGATATGATATTTCAGCATCCACCTTGAGTTTTATCGGTTATGATATATATTTATATACCCCTACGAGGAGGCATCGAGGCAGTATGAGGGTACATGGTAGGGGCCGGAGGTACCCCGGGGCAAGAAAGGGATGTCGATGTACTACGCCGATGAGCCCGGCAGGGGAACCATATACTCCGGTGACCTTACCTATGACTCGGCAGTTATCATGGGGATACCGACGGGCGTCATATGCGTATGGATACTGTAAGTCCATGCTACCTCTCCCGGTACTTTCGGGCATGCGGAATTTGATAAAAAACGATTTTCTTAGAGGTGGTAACATGGACTTAAAACCTGGATCTTTGTTAAACATCTAACTAACAACCTAACTACGAGTTGCTAACTACTCGGTTAGGGGGTTATACCTTTCTTTTTCTCGAACTCCTTCGTCTTCAAGCTTCAATGGTCGTCCGAATCGGCTTCTCCCCGTCGTCTCCTTGCGCCGAAGATAGTTCCACCTGAAAGCTTCAACCTTTGGCTCCTTCTTCGAACTTTGAAGAAACTAGTTCACTCGGTTTGATAAACCTTGTGAACTAGAGTGAGTAGAGAAGAGTTTGTATGGGATTTTATTTATGGTTCTTAGTTCTCAACTCATGAGACAAGTGAACCATAGAGTCAAGAGAGGGAGAGCAAGAGGAGGAGATGAGAGCTCAAGAACAAGAGAGAGAATGAGCATGAAAGAATGAGAGAAGACTTTTCTCATTTGGCTCTCATAATCCAAAACAATCATAACACATCATATCAATCAAGTATTATGTGATGGTTTAAGCAACCATAGCCATATCATTTCATGCACTCATTTTGCACAAAAGAGCAAGCAAGCAAAAGTCTTTGCCATTAAATGATAGCTATGGTTATCATGATGGTCAACTAGTCAAGCCTAGTCAACCGGTCAACAAAGTCAACAAGTCAACAAAAGTTAACAAGTCAACAAAGTCAACAACTCAACAACCATGTCACCATAATACCTAATTAATATAATTGTTAATCACATATCATATTCTCATTAGGGTTGAGCAAAAAGTCAATAGTCAACTGTCAACGGTCAACAACCCTAATGAGAATCCTCCGCCTCTGTCTCTCCGTCAACTGTGCATACACACCCGCATCCGCGTTCCGAGGAACACGAATACAAACTGGATAAATCCAATCCCAATACATACACTAGGATCTGGCTTAAACCAAAGCCCTCTAGTGTCAACTGTCCGGACACTGTACGTGCACAAGTGCACGGATGTGACCGAACCCTGTCGCAAAACCATGCGACCTGCCGCAAAACCATGCGACCTGCCGCAAAACCATGCAACCTCTACTCTTTTGCCTAAAGGCGAATAGCTTTCTGTGTGGGACTCTAAAGACCCAACACTACGCTGGCAGTGGGTTTAACCACAGACCGCAAGCGGCACTAGCTGTGCGTAACGGTCCCCAGGTAGACGCCGACAAGAAGACTGACGAGGTGAAACCTATCTGAACTCCTACTGAGCCTGAATGTGACAATCTCGGTACAGTCCGGTCTGTTCGTCTGATACATCGCATGGCGGGCCTAGGGGGCAGAAAACGTCAGTCCCCCAATAGCGGTACAAGTCGTGTCGGAGTGAATCCCAAAACACCCTGAGATAACACTGGAAGCCTACCAGTATATCTCGTTTGGCCTGGCCAGGGACTACTCGTGTAATGGCTCTCCTAGACACAGCGCGATGTCAACCCCCAATACCGGAAGAGACGAATCCTGTCTAACCGTCACTGCCTCCAAGTGCTTCGGGACTGCACCCAACTACCACCTGTTTGCACGACTCCTTTGAGCCGTAGTAGGGTAGTAATCAAAGTACAGTGGGAACACACTCGAGGCGAAGTGACAGTGTCAAGTCAGCGGACTAAGCTGTACTCATGTCACCTGGGAACTGATAACCGACGATAGGCATAATACCAACTAGTCAGTTCCCGACGAGTCCTGTCCAGTGTACTCGTAACCCAATGAGGACCCGCATACTATCTCAAGTACGACGTACCGACGGCTGTGGGACAGACCGTCTCCCACACTGGGATGAGAAGCGCATGCGCTAGTCTACTCCGGAGTATCGATGCCCTGTCTCGATAGTCCTGCGACCAGGGACCTGCATAAGGATGTGCTTATAGATTACCCAGCCCTACTAGTGTGACTGCCATCACAACGCTGGTAATCAAGCAAAGATCCTAAGGGCTCCACTAATGTGTATAGGCGATATACTAAAATAAACACATGTACACATTGAAGTAGAAACAAACCAAGTAGCATACTACTATTTTGAGAAAGATTGTATATACAAGGTGAATATCCCAAGCTTCCATTAAGTAATATACAAACTAGTATGATACAGTAATGGCCTCTAAGGCATATACACTAACAATCTCCCATTTGCACTAAGGCCATGTACTGGCGTATCGAAGACCTATCATTTCGATCAGCCGCTCGAACTGAGTCTGGGGCAAGGCCTTGGTGAATGGATCTGCAGTGTTATCTTCTGAAGTGACTCTCCGAACCTCGATCTCCTAGCGATCCACGATCTCCCTGATCAGGTGATACCGCCTCAAGATGTGTCTGGATCTCTGATGGGACCTGGGTTCTTTCGCTAAAGCTATAGCCCCGTTGTTGTCGCAATACAGAGGTATTGGATCAACAATGGACGGAACCACCTGAAGTTCTTTCAAGAACTTCCTTATCCAGACGGCTTCTTTTGCGGCATCAGATGCAGCGATGTATTCCGCTTCCATCGTCGAGTTTGCAACGGTTTCCTGTTTGGAACTCTTCCAACACACTGCCCCTCCATTGAGGGTAAAGACAAAACCCGACATGGACTTGAAATCATCCTTGTCACTCTGGAAGCTGGAGTCAGCAAAGGCCTTGATCTGGAGGTCTTTTCCGCCATACACCAAGAACATCTCCTTAGTCCTTCTCAGGTACTTGAGAATGTTCTTTACCGCTATCCAGTGTTTCTCCCCAGGGTTTGACTGATACTGTTGGAGATAGTGCCCTCAGAGTCAATTATTGGATCACAGGCACGTGATTGCAATGATTGAGGGAGGACCTGTGCCAGTAGGACAGTCTTACTCAAGATGATAGTATGCTATCTGGTTTATCTTTATCATCATGTACTGCTTTAGGTGACCTGACAGGTCACTATTGCACGTTGATAGAGCCCCTAGGATTCTTGCTTGACCACCAGCAGTATGAGGGCGATCATATACGTGGGAGCTGGTGGTCTATAAGCACATCCTTAAAAAGGTCTCTAGTCGTGGGAGTTTCGAGATAGGGCATCGATACTCCAGAGTAGACTAGTGTATACAGTCGAGACCCCGACGAGGGGCGGTGGCCGGTCTCACAAGCCATTGGTGTCAGTTGGATCACTTAAGATGTATACAGGTGCTCATTGGGTTATGAGTACACCGGACAGGACTCGCCGGGAACATGCTAGTTGGACTTATACCTGACGTCAGATAGCAGTTCCCTGGTGACATGTGCACAGGTTAGTTCATCGACCTGGGGATCGTCATTTGTCTCGTGTGAGTTCCCACTGTACTTTGATTACTACCCTACCATGCTCAAAGGAGACGTGAAAACAGGTTTTAGTTGGGTACAGTCCCGAGCCACATGGAGGCAGTGAGCGGATCTTCAGGGGTTCGTCTCTCCCGGTATTGGGGGTGAGGTCGCGCTGTGTCTAGGAGAGCCATTACACAAAGCCCTCGGCCGAGGCAGGAGATTTACTGGTAGGTATTCCAGTTGTATCTCAGGGTGTTCTGGGCTACACTCCGACACGACTTGTACCGCTTTTGGGGGTCTGACTTTTACCAACCCCCTAGGCCCGCCATGCAATGCTCATAGACGAACGGACCGGACTGTACGGATATTGTCACTGACAGGCTCAGTAAGGTGTCAGGATGAGTTCGCTCATCGACGTCCCTTTTGGTCAATAGCTGGTGGCCCGTTACGTATTGGCTTATACCTCTGACGTGCTAGTGGTTAAATCCACAACCAAGGTGTTGACGAGTCTTTAGAGTCCCCCACATTCAGTTACTCAAGTTTCGGGCGAAACGCTGTAGAGGCCGTATGGAGATATGGCAGGGTCCGATCAGATACGTGCGGTATTGCACGGATCAGGATCGGACGGTTTGTACTACAGGCCGTATGGATATATGGCAGGGTTCGATCAGATACGTGCGGTATTGCACGGATCAGGATTGAACGGATATTACTGGCCGGCTTTGGTTTAAGCCGGATCCTAGTATAGTACAGTGTAGATTTTGTCTCATTGCATTTGTATTTCGGTAGGAATACAAACGCGGGTGTGTATACACGGTATCGGGGTTTTCCTGTAATTTATTACGGGACCAGTTTTCTGGAGTTGCCAGTTTGCTTTCCGTTTCGGCCATTTTCATTTGTATCTTTCGATGGCCGAAGATTGGTCGAGGAGGGCTTATTTGCATTTGTGCAAATAAGCAATTTGGAAGGGGGTCTTTGCATATTCTTGTGTCATGATGGTTGCACCATCCATTGACCTTGACTTCTTGACTTCTTCATGTTGGCTTGACTTTTTGAAGTCATCATGCTTGATGATGGGTTATGATATAGTGGTTGAGTGTTGGTCTTTGTTGGTTATCATGCTTGTTGATGATGATAGTTGGAGTGTGAGGTTGGTTTTGTGATGATGGTTGATTATCACCATTCTCTTGCATTATTCTTATGGATCATCTCTTGGGATTGTTCCTTTCTCCCTCACTCTCACCCTCTCTCTCATTCTCACTCCCACCTTGAGCCAAGGCCAGCCACTAGAGAGGGGGATGCCAAATTTTGTAGTGGGGATTTCTTGGTTCTCTTGATGATCAAAATCCCCAAGTTCATCTAAAAAATTCCTTTTATCATATCCTCCGCCATATGGCAACTCCACAACCCCAAAGTGAGACACAAGTTCGACACTACATTCTACAGCAAATCTTGGGCACGTCGACTCGCCAGCTTCGTGCCCGAGTTGCCTCGGTTTTGAGGCGGGAGCCCGTAAAAGATACAGACGATGTGGTGCCCTTCCGGCGACGAGGTGGAGACAGAACATTCCGCGAGAGATCGGGACGATGACGAGATGACCGGAGGACTCGGATCAG
Organism: Agapanthus africanus; assembly: GCA_030015575.1. Lineage (NCBI taxonomy): Eukaryota > Viridiplantae > Streptophyta > Magnoliopsida > Asparagales > Amaryllidaceae > Agapanthus > Agapanthus africanus. Next base: position 314,856,308 of record JASDDO010000012.1, read on the forward strand.
TCGGTATATCTCTATTCCCTATCTTGTAGTTAACTAGGACTAGTTAATGGTTCGATCCGGGTATTAGTGCGCGGTGGTGCCAGTTCATGAAAAATTTAAGTATATCACCGCTTCCGCATTTTGGCCTCGGGATGGAGGCCGGGGCGCCGCCGTGCACTTACAGTGGTATCAGAGCCCCGCCATTAACATAGTCTAGCTTTGTTTAATGTGTTTGCATTTTCGATCGACCAGAATTCCAAAAACCCGCATTTTCTTCACATCAGTTTTCTGTCGATTTTTTTTCTGGCTCGAAAATTTTTTCAGGTTGTAGAAAACTGATGTACTGAAAGTCGTAAGAACACTGGAAAATTTTGGTGCCCTGATCCTTCCGTACGACCGCGGAACCGCGGCCATAACCCCTCTTTGACCGCGGTTCCGCCGCAGGAATATGGATTCATGTCATCATTTTTTTGCAGTGGGCTTGTGGGCTGAAAATAGGGGTTTTGGTATACTTTTTTTGGGCCCAGAATTTCTGTGAGTGCTACAGTATTTCTTGGGGGCCCACTTGGTAAAATTCAATCGATCGGATATTTTAAACACATTATTTCACAGTATTTACATTATATCTGCGACCGTGAATGTCACTTGATCGGTAAATCCAGTCTAACTGCTATAGCCCGGTTAGACGGATTTGCGAACGTTACTTTCACGTTGATGTTCTGTGTTATGCTGTGATGTTGCGGATCGGTCGTGGGGGATAGCCTGGATGCAATGCTAGTACAGTTGTTGTTGTATTATGTACATTTGATATTGCTGGGCGAGCGTCCGACATGTGGACTGCCGTAACTGCCTGATTGTATTATTATTTTGGGGCACGACCAGGTTGCGGTCGATGTACCCGTTGTATGTATATTTCACTTTCTGTACTAGGATTACCCCAAGGTGGGGTGCACGGATAGCCGGGTTCCAGAGGGCAATGGGCCCGCATCTCATGGCATTGAGACGGAGGGGGCTTCACTCTTGGATTGGCGGGCTATTCGCCGCACTCGTAGGGGGTACAGGTTGACCCAGGAGGGGTGCCTAAGTTACCAGATTCCGTGAAGTGCTGGGTGCTCCATTCACGGTACTGAAGGGGGCTGCCTCGCTTCAGGTTTTGGCGGGTAACTTGCTGCGCCCGTAGGGGTCTAGGATTTCATTGCACATGCTATCCACACGACCAGGGGAACGTCGGGTTTCAGTAGTGGCTCTATGAAACCCGGGGATCCCAGATATCTGTATTGTTCTGTGATGCTGTACATTTCTGTGATGTTGCATTTTCTATCATGCCTTGAGCGAAATATAATATATTGGTATATATATTAGTAGATGTTGTATATGTTTTACATCCGCGCTAGTCCAGTCCCCGCTCTGTTGTTAGTTAGCTAACCTAACGGGTAATGACGGGACCCAGTGGCGAATGCGGATGGCATATACGTACGTCATATTATTTTCGTTCTTTCTGGTGTGATCAATTGATGGGACTGCGTTGATTCAGATCAATGCAAGTTAAAAACAAACCTAATCTGATGTTGTTGGAACACTTTTCAAAAAGCTGTTATTGCAAGGGCGTTCACTTTTGTTTTGCATCGTGGTATTCAGTTGGAATATCCTGCTCCTCAGTCGACGAGGCAAGGGCCGAGATCCCTTCACCGGGATTGACCCCTTGGACAGAAGTTTGCGTCAGGGCAATAACTTCACTATAGCCGATTACTTTTGCTTTGCACCGTGGTATTCAGTTGGAATATCCTGCACCTCATTCTACGGGGAAAGAGCCGAGATCCCTTCACCGGGAGTGACCTCTTTAGCAAAGGTTTTCGTCACTATATTTCAAAAAGCTATCCAGTTCCTTCAACGATATCAAGTTCTTTACGTTAAAGGTTTTCGCCAGAAACCATTCATAGCCACCATCATTTCAGTTAAATATTCCGTAGTATTCAAGTTATGTATTTTGACCTCACGCCAAGGCATAGTGATTGGTAGCTGCCGGGTATTTATTTGTTGCATAGATAGATGGGTTGGTTTGGGACAGTCGTACTACTATTTTGGCCTACGCCAAGGGTATGTACGGGTGGATTCAAATTAACCTGGATAATGATGGGTAGAACTTGACATGTGACTTATGATATTTTGACCTCACGCCAAGGTCATAAGAGCATGGGGTAAAAATCCACATCGGGAGTTTCAAAAGAACTGAAACTTGCCAGATATGCGCATACCTTCTGGAGTGTGACACCGTGAGAGGATTCCGTCACGTTATCATGCGATGATAGTTGGATCCTGATTCCCACTGATGAGTTAGTTTACTCCACGGGTGATCCCGACTAATTCTTTTTTCAGGTTTGGAGGAGAATTTGACGTTACAGTGGGAGGTTTCCAGATTAGATAAATTGGTAACCATTCTGATCTAGGTTAGAGTGCACGCTGAGTGTTTCTTTTCTCTCTCTCCTTGGCAGCGACCATTGACCCGACCCTTAGACTATGACTCAGTGACCAAGTTGACCGAACCTTCTTAAACACCGGCTTTTGGATTGTCAGAGTTGCAAACCTCATTGCCACTCCTATTTTTACCCTTTTCTCCAAGACACCCCGTATTATTACGAACGTCCACTTCCATTGGACAAAACCATCGTATGGTTAGATACGAACTCGAAAGAATTTATTCGAGGATGGTTTCAGGTTCTGGAGAAAACGGATAGGACTATTCAGTTGTCTTTTCCTTTTGCCTTCTCTCAGGTTGCGAGTACTCCTTGGTTTAGGAGTAGTACACCTATTACGCAAATTGGATAGTCTTCTTCCAAACCTTAGGCTGGTGCTGACCGGTAGGGAATGAAGAAAACCAATTAGCATAACGATGGTGTGCAGAAGGTATTAAGTTAAGACAAAGCAAGGGATTAGTAGGAGGGCAAAGTAAATTGCGACTGCTATTCACGACCATACCAAGTATTTCTTCGCCAATCCTAAATCACCTTTGTATTTCTCCAGGACACTCCGTATCACTACGAAGATCCACAGTTTATTGGATACTCCATCGTATGGTAATATACGAACCCGAAAGGAACTTGTTCCAGTTCGGGGATGGATTCTGGTTCAGGAGAAATAGGAATAAGGTTTATTCGGTTGTCTTTTATCTTCACCTTCTCTCGTTTTGCGAGTGTTCCTAAGATTAGGACAACACACCCATTATTCTTATTGGATAGTCTTCTTCAAAACCATAGGCTGGTGCCGAACGGTAGAGAAGGAAGAAAACCATTTGGCCCAAGGGGTGTACAGAATGTAATGAATAAAGACAAATAAAGGGATTTGGAGAGGTGGCAAAGAATTACACGGTTACAATTGTGGATCTGGATAATGGAAGAGGCATTACTAGGAACACCGGGATACCCCATCGAAACATTTCAATGTTTCAGTTTCACTGTGTAATGTTAAAAGAAAACTGATTTCCCAGTTAAACACTTGCTCCAGGGTATGTATTTACCAGGTATGATTCTCACATCTGTATGGTTTTACAGATGATGAGTGGGAGTAAGCTATTGGGAATTAGGTGATCATCCTCATTATATCGGGATTCGTTGTAATCGGTGATATTTGAGGAAGTCACCTGGTTGGTTGCCGGTCGGCAAATATTTGGTTTTGAATATCTGCTGTTATGCACCAATTTCAAAATTGATATATCTGTACGTCTATTTTCATAGAGTGAGATATACCTTTTTGAAATTATGTCCATGACATTTACCTATATCAGTGGATGGTTAGGTAAGGAGCATTAAACAGCGGTGTAATTCTTCTTAACCATAAGTACAGTTTTCAACATACGACACACAGGGAATGAGTTATCAGACTCAAGGGACTTATACAGAGTATTGTATGTTGTCCAGGGTCCATCAGGACAGAGGGGTTGGTCCTCGTATTATATTCGGTTTACTTATGACTTTTCTAGTTTTTAGACAGGTGTTTCGTGGAAACACAGGTCTGAATTTTGAGAAGTTGTAGGTATTTGAATAAAGTAGAGAACCAGGTATCGCAAGTATCGGCATTCTTCAAAGTGATCGAAGATGTAGATACTTGTGTATGGTATTCAGTTGATAGTAATGATTAAGAGAACTTGCTTCTCTTTCAGGTTACTCATAATTGGAAGCATTTCTAAGTTGAGTAACGCTGATCGGCCTCCTTCCATTTAGTTGACATGCACTGGAGACAGCTGCATGATTTGAATCTGGTTCAATTAAATCAGTGCCTCTGGTTCTATATTGGATATAGAACAGTTCATATCTTAACGGTGTAAAGGTACGGGGAGTTGCCTGGCTTATGCTTAAAACCAGATTCTGGATAACTCTAGGCACGTTTCTGTAATGGCTGTTTGTGGGTTGACCCAGGCTATGACGAGGGTTGACTTTCTACCATCTGGCAGATCAATAGAAATATTGTTCTAGACTCGCCACAGTTTTATTAAAAATGGATTTTTTCAGAAAACAGTAGTGGGAGTATGGTAGAACTGGAAGTGATTCCAGAACCACAAACGATTACTGAAGATTTCATAGGAACCTAAAGATTCAATCTGGATTGACATTCCATTGGCCACTCCGCAGATAAGGTGGGTAACTTCAGGCACCCGAGAGGTACTCCGGTAGCCTCAAGGACGGTGACAGGGAAGTTCTTGTTTACCCACACTTGCCATTGCTTTTGTTCCAGGCTGCGAGACCCGGCAGGAGGATGGGTATAGCATCGTTCTGAACTGGCTTCAGAAGTGTACGTGTATATGACTCTGCCAGAGGGTTGTCGTAATCAGTGGGCACAGCGGAAGCATTGGTGGACAGGTAGCCTATGTCTATTTATAGACTAAAGCAGATATAGCGGAGATAGATCATCAATTTCTGATGTGACAGTCATAGGTTTGACTTCATCAGAATAGGGGATGGATCTGTTGAGAAGGTAGTAGGGCGTGATGTCCTGGTATTTGGATGACATACACAAAGTAGGAAGTGACATTCCTATACTACAATCGGTTATACTTTGGTCGTCACACAGTGGTTTCTCTATATGGGACTTGGACATTATATCAGACATACTGGTTACTAGATCTATGGTTTTAGATCTAGATTTGGGTGGTTTACCAATCAGGGTACTTAGACAGCATTCTAAGAGTGTTTAGAATGGACGACTCCTGGCACGGTAGTGTACCTGCAGGTGATGGAGTCACCCTCTCTAAAGGTGTCTTACAGACTAAAGGGGAGAGGGATGTGCATGATTGGCAGATCACTTGCTCAGGCAATTGAGTCAATCATGAGATGTCAAGTACCACACCAGATGTTGTTCTTGCACTAGATGCAATAAGTTGACATTGATCCAATCCTGGAGAAACAGTCGGAAGCAGTTTTAGAACATAAGTGGATGTTCTAGGGATATGATAATAGCAGCCTCATTCGGGAGACAGTTATCATTCCAGGCTTCCAAGGTGACATGGACGACAAGGAGGTTGTCGGGGTTATAGTTTTTCCTTCTGACGAGGGGCAGTATTTTGGACAGGTGATCCAAGGCAATACTGAGGGAGGCATGGCGCAGGATACTGATTAAGTTCAGTTGACGATACAGTCTAAGAATTTTGGATTTGGAGTTCATTTATGAGCTAGGTCCCATCAGACATCCAGACACATTCTAAGACAGATATTGCTCATTTCGGGAGATGGGTTTCTCCGTGAACTTGAGATATAGAGAGACATAGAAAGAGACATCAAGGCGGATCCACTCACTAAGGCTATTCCTCGAACGCAATAGTTTCGCAAGCGGGCTTTGTGAGACTGACTAGTAGAGGAGTTGGGTGTTCGGTATCACACGGGCTGTGAGTATGCGACATCGCAATAATTAGCCTTGAGTGCAAGTGGGAGATTGTTGGAGATAGTGCCCTCAGAGTCAATTATTGGATCACAGGCACGTGATTGCATTGATTGAGGGAGGACCTGTCCCAGTAGGACAGTCTTACTCAAGATGATAGTATGCTATCTGGTTTATCTTTATCATCGTGGACTGCTTTAGGTGACCTGACTGGTCACTATTGCACGTTGATAGAGCCCCTAGGATTCTTGCTTGACCACCAGCAGTATGAGGGCGATAATATACGTGGGAGCTGGTAGTCTATAAGCACATCCATAAAAAGGTCCCAAGTCGTGGGAGTTTCGAGATAGGGCATCGATACTCCAGAGTAGACTAGTGTATACAGTCGAGACCCCGACGAGGGGCGGTGGCCGGTCTCACAAGCCATTGTTGTCAGTTGGATCACCTAAGATGTATACAGATGCTCATTGGGTTATGAGTACACCGGACAGGACTCGCCGGGAACATGCTAGTTGGTCTTATACCTGACGTCGGATAGCAGTTCCCTGGTGACATGTGTACAGGTTAGTTCATCGACCTGGGGATCGTCATTTGTCTCGTGTGAGTTCCCACTGTACTTTGATTACTACCCTACCACGCTCAAAGGAGACGTGCAAACAGGTTTTAGTTGGGTACAGTCCCGATCCACATGGAGGCAGTGAGCGGATCTTCAGGGGTTCGTCTCTCCCGGTATTGGGGGTGAGGTCGCGCTGTGTCTAGGAGAGCCATTACACAAAGCCCTCGGCCGAGGCAGGAGATTTACTGGTAGGTATTCCAGTTGTATCTCAGGGTGTTCTGGGCTACACTCCGACACGACTTGTACCGCTTTTGGGGGTCTGACTTCTACTAACCCCCTAGTCCCGCAATGCGATGCTCATAGACGAACGGACCGGATTGTACGGATATTGACACTGACAGGCTCAGTAGGGTGTCAGGATGAGTTCGCTCATCGACGTCCCTTTTGGTCAATAGCTGGTGGCCCGTTACGTATTCGCTTATACCTCTGACGTGCTAGTGGTTAAATCCACAACCAAGGTGTTGACGAGTCTTTAGAGTCCCCCACATTCAGTTACTCAAGTTTCGGGCGAAACGCTGTAGAGGCCGTATGGAGATATGGCAGGGTCCGATCAGATACGTGCGGTATCGCACGTATCAGGATCGGACGGTTTGTACTACAGGCCGTATGGATATATGGCAGGGTTCGATCAGATACGTGCGGTATTGCACGGATCTGGATTGAACGGATATTACTGGCCGGCTTTGGTTTAAGCCGGATCCTATTATAGTACAGTGTAGATTTTGTCTCATTGCATTTGTATTTCGGTAGGAAAACAAACGCGGGTGTGTATACATGGTATCGGGGTTTTCCTGTAATTTATTACGGGACCAGTTTTCTGGAGTTGCCAGTTTGCTTTCCGTTTCGGCCATTTTCATTTGTATCTTTCAATGGCCGAAGATTGGTGGAGGAGGGCTTATTTGCATTTGTGCAAATAAGCAATTTGGAAGGCGGTCTTTTTATATTCTTGTGTCATGATGGTTGCACCATCCATTGACCTTGACTTCTTGACTTCTTCATGATGGCTTGACTTTTTGAAGTCATCATGCTTGATGATGGGTTATGATATAGTGGTTGAGTGTTGGTCTTTGTTGGTTATCATGCTTGTTGATGATGATAGTTGGAGTGTGAGGTTGGTTTTGTGATGATGGTTGATTATCACCATTCTCTTGCATTATTCTTTTGGATCATCTCTTGGGATTATTCCTCTCTCCCTCACTCTCACCCTCTCTCTCATTCTCACTCCCACCTTGAGCCAAGGCCGGCCACTTGAGAGGGGGTTGCCCAATTTTGTAGTGGGGATTTCTTGGTTCTCTTGATGATCAAAATCCCCAAGTTCATCTACAAAATTCCTTTTATCATTTCCTCCACCATATGGCAACTCCACAACCCCAAAGTGAGACACAAGTTCGACACTACATTCTACAGCAAATCTTGGGCACGTCGACTCGCCAGCTTCGTGCCCGAGTTGCCTCGGTATTGTTAGGTCCACGTTACCTCTCCCGGTACTTTCGGGGTTGCGGAAACGGTAAAACAAAATTTTTTCTGGACTTGGCAACATGGACCGTAAAAGCCGGATCTTTGCTAAACAATACACTAGCTACCTAACATGAGGCTTTGGTTTAAGCCGGATCCTAGTATTGCATAGATGGATTTGTTGTGTCTTCTGCGCATCCGCATTCTACGGAATACGGATGCAGGTGTGTATGCACAGTTTTCCGGAGTGATGAAGGAGGAGGTACCTCATTAGGGTTTTGGCAGTTGGTTCGGCCAAAACCGCTATATGGCAGGCTCATTAGGGTTTTGACAGTTGATTCGGTCAAAACCATTTTGAGGCGGACTCATTAGGGTTTCGACAGTTCGTTTGGTCAAAACCATTATGAGCCGGGGACATTATTTACTAATCCTTTCATTGATAATTTTGTTATGGCTAATTACATTGACCATTTGACCATGTTGACTTTGTTGACCATTTGACCAAAGTTGACTTGGATCTTCATAGAAGATCTAAAGTATTCTTTGGTTTTCTTTTTCTTTTGTTATGATAATGGTCATGTCATTTGTAGCCATCACCTTTAACTTGATGGGATTAGTAATCATAATGTTTGTGCATTATTGCAACCATGGTTAGTTTTTCTCTTGGTGAAGATTTTCATTTGCTCATTCTCATTCTCCCTCTTGAAATGAGAAGCTCCATGGTTGCTAGAAAACTCCTTCTTCTTGCTCCTCATGATTTCTCCTTTGATCTCATGTGTTGAAAGAAAAAAGATTTCACTTGACAAACACATCCATACATCTTCTCTACACTTTCTAGGGCTTCTAGATTAGCAATCTCCTTGCCCTAGTTACCTCGGCTTGAGGTGGAGCTCGGTGTACATCTCTCGGGTGGATCGTCTTCGACTCAAGGAGGCCGCGGAGTTGACCGAAGTCCGGATCAACCATTGAGCAAGCAAAGAGAAGAACAACAAGAAGAGAAGAACATCAAAGAAGAACAACAACAAGAAGAGAAGGAGTTCAAGTTGAGGTATAACCCCTAACCGAGTAGATAACATCTCATGTTAGGTAGCTAGTGTATTGTTTAGCAAAGATCCGGCTTTTACAGTCCATGTTGCCAAGTCCAGAAAAATATTTGTTTTACCGTTTCCGCAACCCCGAAAGTACCGGGAGAGGTAACGTGGACCTAACAGTGGTATCAGAGCCTAACTAAACATAAACTAGCTTGGTAGTAAAGTGTATCGAAGTTCGAAACGGAAAAATCGAAAAAACCCAAGTTATAAAAACCTGAGTTTCTGTTAAAATTTTTTCTGGTCAAAACAAAATTTGTTATACTCCAAAAATCATCTCAGGGTTTTTAGAAGAAAGCCACCAAAAACGAGACAGCGACTCCACCAAAGCGCCGCGTTTCCGCGGCAATAGCAAGCTATTGCCGCGGAACCGCGGCCAACTTGGTGAGTTGCTGCGTCGTTTTTGGTGCAGAGTGTTTCTGACTTGGTTTTAGGATTTTTAAGATGGTTTAAATGTGCCCAGATTTTCCAGAATAGAAATTTGTTTTTGGGGGCCTATAAATCCGTATTTTTTCGAACTACAATATACTTTGACTATAAAGGTTATATCTGTGATGTTCTTATCTATTGAACGTCGGCTAATCGCTATATGTCGATTAGTCGGGGTTATACATATCTGTGATCTGTGATTGTTGTTGATGGTTTGTGTATATGAACTCGTTGGATTGTCGTGGATGAATAGCCGGGGTGGATGTGAGATGAGAGTTTCTTTTTCTTTCATTCATGTAATAAATTTGTAAATTGATGTAATATTATTTGTTTGGCAGCACAACCGGGTCGGGGTTGTAGCCGTCATTGTATAATTCTTTTTACTTTTTTTTTTGCTCCTAGGATAGACCCATGGAGGGGGTGCACAAACTACCGGGTATCTCGAAGTGCCGAGTGGCCTACTCATGGCATTGAGGGAGGTTGCTTCGCTTCGGGTACTTGGCGGGTAGTTTGCCGCACCCGTAGGGGTCTTGGGTGGGGTATTGGCTATTCATCGCGACCGTGTAATCCGCTTTTCGTTGCAGGCTCGAACGAATCGCGGGTTCCTAGTATATCCAAAGTGTTCATCTGTGATCTGGATTGGTTATCATTGCAGTATATCTATATATAATAACTATTTAGGCGTTGCTTATGTTTTACAGCCGCACTAGCCCAGCCCCCGCTCTGTCGTTAGTTAAGTAACCTAACGGGTGATGACGGGGCCCCGTGGCGAATGCGAATGGCATAAGAGTACGTCATATTTTGGTTGTTTTCTGCAATGGTAGGATTTAAATGATGGGACGCATTAAAAGAACTAATGCAAGAAAATAAACCTAAAAGACTGTAACATCTTCAAAAATATAAAATATTAATTTTGGGAATTTTTATAATTTAATATTATTTTATTGATTATTTTAATATTAAATGCAAATAAATAGGAAAAATGTTAGAAAAATTATGAAAAATTATAGAAAATTCTAAAATGAGTTAATTATTGGAATTATGACATTTTTAAGTTTTTGTGATTAGTTTGACACTAATTTAGTGCTAATCGCGATTAAAATCGCTAATTGGGTTTTTTGGTAATTTTGTGCAAAACTTGCACTTATCATTTTTTTTCACACTTGTGCACTTTTCTTGCCATGGTTTTCTTTTGGGATTACTATTGATGTGAGAAGGGTTGGTTTTTAAAAGAAAAAGGAAAAAAAGAAAAGAAAAGAGAAAAGGTAATGATGAGAGTAGGTGAGAGAGAGACATGGGGTACCATTGACCTTGAGACTTAGCCATTCTCCCATCATTTTCTCTCCCTCTCCTTCTCCCTTGCTGCTGCTGCCCTAGCTCTCTCTCCCCTCCACTAAATCCTCTCACTTCATCTCAAAAATATATCCAAGACCCCAATCTCCTTTCATTAAAAATGTCCAAAATCCCTAGATCTACACATGGAGCTAAAGAAGCATGGATTTGGCCACTAGAGGGCAACTCAAGAAAATTCTTGAGTTGCCAAATGAGGTATTTTCTGAACCATTTGCTTAATTACAGCCTTTCCTATAACCCCATGTCAAGATTTTATCGATATTGTGTGATATTATGGAATTGATGAAAACCTAGTTAGGGTTTGAGAGGAACTTGGGTTGTATTATGAAATTGGGCTCAGTATTGATCTTACCAACACCCTAGTGTTTGAATTGGAACCCCAAACCTGAAGTTTAAACCCATAATGCGGATTTTAGAAAACTATATCGGGGGAAAAACCCGGAATCTGCCACTGTTATTGGAATCTGCTAACACCCCGAGAACCCTAAAATAATATTGAGTGGAAATTGAGATGTGCAGGCAACATAGAGGCAACACCCAAAACCCTAGCTCCCCACTCCACCTTCTGGCCGCCAAAACCTCCTTTCTGGCCGCAATTTACGGCCAGACCAGAGAGGAATCTCCTCGTTTTGCGTGCATGGCCCCATTTCATCAATTCTTGGCCCTGGGTACTTCTAGTTTTGACAGATTCCTTCTAGGGTAAAATCTGGGACATATATCCTATGTTGTCGTTTTGGATTCGTGTTTCCGTATTCCGTATTTTTGGATTCTGAAATGGTGGAATGTGTTTTGCCTCGACTATTGTCGTTTATACGACGATATAGAGGATTATGGATGGTTTTGAAGGCGTGCCATAGGTTCTCACCTATAGGCCCCCTTATCGTATCGTTTTGGAGTTTATGCGCCGTTTTAGATTGGATTTGGTTTTAATGCGCATATACGATATTTTGATGTGTAGGTACCCATGAAGACTTCGGACGACAAGCAAATGCATGGTGATGTCCGCAATTGGTGATGCAAGGTGAGTAGATTATATCTACGGGGGAAAGTCGGGTGGATGGCGTATAGCACCCCCGCAGTCCGTAGATAGCTTATTATATAGTATTGTGATATTAGGTGTATTTTGGATACGGTAGGGTTAGAAGTGACTAGTGTAGTTCATAGTCGCGAACCCTAGGATAGAGTTACACCTATACACATACCCTTGCTTTTCACATGTACTTACACTGTGATTGATGATATGTGACGACTTTGGAGATGAGTCGATATTGTGGGCTTGGTGCCCTGGGATCGGTGATTTGATACGATTCATATATGGGATATGACTTGTGTTTCTTGCGGGCTTGGGATGTGTGTTTACCCCCGCATGCATACTTTACCGATGTTACCGTTTGTACTAGACATAGAGTAGTACTCCAGACTATATGATCTGATGATGGTGATATTTGTTATGTGATGAGAAAGTGAGATGTTGACCCCTACCCAGCTTTTGGGAATGCCGTACGACGGTTTACCGTACGAGCTGATATTGATGATAGATCCGCACTCATAGCTAGAGGATATCTTACGATATGACATTGAGGTGGGATCACCGACTATATATCTACATTTATACTTGGACTCAGTTTTAGGTGGTTTCCACACCTACCCCTCCTGTTTTGACAGGATACTTGATGTAGTTTGCATAGTAGATACTTCACTGTGCTGCTGATTTCTAGATTTCCGCATATTCATGCTATTCGCATTGCTGGCATATGTTCATTTCCATGTTATTATCATGCTGTTAGGACACCAGCACCATTATCGATGATGCGTATGTTTCACGTACATTATTTGTCGGCTCACACACTTCATCATCGATAATTGCCATGTCACTACACCGTAGTACTATTGCATTTGTGATATGATGCTTCATTCGACATATGTGCATTCCTATTCCATGTTGCATGATTTCCGCTATGATTACTCTCTTTACATGTTGCATATATCATGGATTGATTGCATAGTACGTCGCATTGGATTTACTTCCTGATGTTGGATTTTCATGTGATTTCTGGATTTGGGAACCGTAGCCTTTTCGAATAAGTAACCATTTAAAAACCCGGTTCCCTTGATATGATATTTGGGGCGTCGCCCCGTGTTTTCTCGGTGCTAGAGGATGCATTGAGATAGGGTATGCTCCGGAATGACGGATGCCCGATGGATTGAGATAGGGTATGCTCCGGAATGACGGATGCCCTATGGATTGAGATAGGGTATGCTCCGGAATGACGGATGCCCGATGGATTGAGATAGGGTATGCTCCGGAATGACGGATGCCCGATGGATTGAGATAGGGTATGCTCCGGAATGACGGATGCCCGATGGATTGAGATAGGGTATGCTCCGGAATGACGGATGCCCGATGGATTGAGATAGGGTATGCTCCGGAATGACGGATGCCCGATGGATTGAGATAGGGTATGCTCCGGAATGACGGATGCCCGATGGATTGAGATAGGGTATGCTCCGGAATGACGGATGCCCGATACAGGAGGATTTACGTGTCGATGTTAGGCACGGGTTTCATGATGTTTTTCCATGATTTTGTTTATATCCTCACATTGCATACATGGTGCTTATTGTCATTGGGTGACGGGTGGGCGTGTCCCACATATATACAGGCATGGTTCATATACAGACTGGATTTACACTTATCTTACACCAATATTAGTGGTATGGGACGCTAACATATGTGTATTGATATTATTGATATTTTTTCATTGATACTTCATGCAGACATACCTTATACTGATGACATGTTATTACCTGAGTACCTGGCACTATATTCATGATTAGATGTTACCTTGCCACCTTATTACACTCAGATGTACTCTTGTGGATTATATTATTGATCGTTGACTTAGGATTATGTCTTGCATTCGATTTATCCTTGTAGATGTTTCTATTCACGAGTTGGCAACTCACCCCCGTTGTGCCACAGTTCTTGCAGGTTTTGCCGTACAGGTTTTTTTGCGGCATTTCTGGCACACTTCCTTCTTGCGGGTGATTTGCTTTGGGTAGGTGGATTCTTTCGTATCAGGAATCACCTTTGTATTTATTTATTCTATTGTATCTAGAAATTGTCCATCAACCCAAAACTTGTATATTCTTTCAGACCTAGACTTCAGTGTTGTATATTTCGACCTTAGAGTCGCGCTTAGTTGTATTGCGGATTTCCTTGTTGCTTTTGAGCTTTCTTTTGGATTTGATCCTCGCCACTTGGCGTTGTATATTATCATATCTTGCATGGTTGTGACCGTCGATTGACGAAGAGCTAGCTCCCGCTTGGGGATGCCTTTATCATTTGCATATATTGATATCCTTGTTTTACCCCATTCGGGGCCAGTTTTACAAAAGAGACTCTGCCGAAATTTTTAGAAAAGACTTATTGTTTCCAAAACGTACTTTCGGCTTAGTTATTTAAAAACCTTGATTTCAAACCTGTATTTCTTCACTTCTTTAAACCAGTTTTCTTTACTTATTCTTCAAAATGGTTTTAGATTTCTGGGCTTTTGGTTTACTTGGATCAGATGGAGTCCTATAGGCTTCATAGGGTTCAAGGGCCAGTCACGTGCTCTTTCGGGTCGTGACAAAGTTGGTATCAGAGCGCTAGGTTGACCTTGGTTCAAGTTTAAGTTTGACTATGTGGAGCCTAAGGAGTTGTTTACATACGGAACTTAGGCTTGACCTTACGGAACTTAGACTTGGTTGAGGGGGGTGTAAACCCGAACTTTCGTCGTTTTAGGATGACCCTTGGTTGATGGATTAGGTGACTAAAGTAGAGTGACGTACCGTTGGTATGTTCCGCGGCATACTTACGACACGCCACTCCGCTTAAGGAACCTTAGGATGGACATTTGTTTTGAGATCAGTGATTCTTTTCATATCCTGGATTATTCATCCATTTGAGATCCCCGATTCTATTAGTTTCATGATCATACCTTCATTGATGCTGTTCCTTCCTATGATCATGTATCCCCTTTGGATCTGTTGTTTCCTTTCTTGCCTTTGATGTGCTCTCTTTTGATACTCGATTGAGATCCCTGTCGCCATGTTTGAGCGCAGTTTGGGCTGCTGCTAGGGTTACGGCCGAGGTGAGCTCGTTGGTACGAGGGCCGACCATTGTGTTTTCTGGTGACATGGGAACGTCTCGAGTTAGTATTGGTGTTTGTGACCTCTAGTGGAGGCAAGTGCTTGGTCTTGCACCGGATGATCGTGCCTTTGTTAGAGCTGCCAGTTGAGAGAGGACTGTTGATGTACAGCATACCTCAGGGATTATGATGTCGGCTACCGTGCAGACAGATGGACCAGCTGTTGCTGAGATTGACAGGATGTCACTTTCGGAGCTTACGAGCTGAGATTGCCGGAGCTTTCGGGCATAGATGCGGCAGATGCTAGCTAGTCTACCCGATTTGAGAGACGAAGGTGATTCGTCCGATTTTGCGCCAGAGCGGGCCCAGTTGAGTTGAAGATTTCCAGAGTGGAGAGTCTTACTCAGATCTAGATCAGGCTGATTCAGAGATGACCGCTTATGTATTGCCTTTCCTGGAGGATTGAGGCGTTGTTCGGCGTACAGGCGTATGAGCCAGTTGCTGCTGCAAATGATGAGATATCGCCCAGATGATTGGAGCTACTGCAGCATGAGCATGTACTTAGAGAGATGATAGCGAGTCGCTAGTCACCGAGGATGAATGACTAGGACGTGTGGTGAGTTCGCTTACCCCGATGCGAGGACATCAGGTGGATTGATTCCAGATAGAGACGACTTCACGCAGGTTCGTTGAGAGTCGATTGAGACGATCGAATGTCAGGAGCCATTTTCCAAGTTTAAAGTATACGGAAAGACATGCAGGTGATTCTATGGACCCTCTAGAAGAATGAAACCCTAACTCGACTTAATGACCGTGTGACAGCCTTTGAACCTTAGGGTTTACGGCGGTTCCGCGGCGCCATTAGTGAGGCTTGGGTTTGCCCTTCTACGGCCGGACCACCGACGCTGTGGCATGTACTTGATACTATTAAACTGTACCCGAGATGTGAGCTCTTGGGGGATTATGAGGATCTGACGAGTCGATCGGATGGTTCGACATTTTTCGGACATTGTGATGGGACACTGCTTGGGAGACTCCAGATGCGAGGATAGCCGTTGGAGCACAGTTCGTGTAGCCACGATGAGACGAGTCCGAATCAGTCGACATTGAGCAGAGTGAAGAAAAGAGTTCGTACGAGACTTCGACGAGATGATGTTCCACTCCGCTGATATTAGAGATGTGTTACGCACCCCGAGGCGTGGTATATGGATATATCTTCCAGAAAGAAGCGCGATAAGTATGCAGCCGTTCCGGAATAAGCGTGAGCTTCAGCATTGGATGATGACTTCCGGGCACTTCGGCAGGATTGAGATTTGAGAAAGGAATCTCGGCAGGACCTTTCTGGAGTACGATACGAGAAGACTTAGACCCAGAGTGGTGATTTTGTGCACACCCAGCAGGGCAGAGTTCAGCATTGTCGACGAGGTAGTTGACCAAGTTCGGATAGAGGAACTTAACCAGATGCGTTGCGAATTGATCAAGGATGGACGAGTGATGAGTATTCCTCCGATGGTTGAGACGTGTTCCCGAGGACCAGTTCGGCCTAACATCTGCTACAGAGTGATGAAGCTACAGAGTACGAGATTTCGAGTCCGTGTGAGAGACTTCAGATTGACCGTGGCCGAGACAGTGCAGTGCATAGTAGCTTGGCGTGACGTCATAGTGGACGACGATAGAGACAGTTGGAACAAGAGGTTAGTGTGAGACCCTGACGAGCTGTCATTGCTTCCCGTCGAGACTAGAGACCTGAGATGCTTACGGAGACGTTGCGATGTGACCAGTTTCTGGAGAAATATTGTGCTGAGGACACAGATGCCCTTTGAGCGAGAAGAGGTTATGCAGGAGAGCTAGCCTCTGTACAGATCGGCATAGGCATGATTGGAAGAGACCTTGAGCGGGATTCCTTCCAGGACATAGCTGCCATGATGTTGCACCCAGGATCGGATGTGTGACGTGCTTTCAGAGAGCCAGAGGCCGACGCCAGTGATATGCTGCCTTACGAGTGGTCGTGAGGTTTGACCGAGAGGTGACCAGAGAAGTGCCAGAACGGAATCGTCCCCGTTAGCACACCTGACAGGGCTGATGAGCCGATTGACCGCGTGATAGGTAATCCGCAGAGAAGATAAGGATCCAGAGAGTCAGAAGACGCTAGACCGTGAGCGAGAGGCAGGTAGATATCCTGCGCTGCTAGCTGTGGATTGCACCGACTCCTTCTCGACCTCGAAGGAGGAACTACCGAAGACGGTATTTGTGATTTGTGATTTTGTGATTCGATTATCACGTATCCGTCATTTTGGATTTCGGTATTTTGGGTGTTCTGTTGCATGATTTAGTTTTGGTGACTGAGTTTCATGATATTGGTTTCATGCACCCCCTGGATATTTATATATTTTGCGCAGAGTTTTCATGCATTTTAGTGTTGTGCTTTGATTCGTACACGCTGATGCACACGATTGTGAGATTTCCTTTGCGGTACACCTGATTTTGGTTTGAGACGCATTTTATCGTTGATTTTGACCTGGATTTTGATGGTTGGTTTTGCACTCCGTGCTGGTGATGTGCTTTACACCTATTCGATGTTTGTTATTGGATTTCGTGATTCCGTGCATGTTGAGTGCGCAGGGTTTAGATTTTCGTTCGTGCACGATAGATGCACAGATTTGGATTTTCGCGCATGTTGGGCGCATGTTTTTAGATACGATTTTGGTGCGCACCCGATGCACTAAATCGAGATTTCTTCGTGCATGTTAGATGCACCGGACCTTGGCTGTCAGGCACATACGTTGCCCATGACAGAGGTTTCGTGCACACCCGTTGCACCTAGATGTTGTTTTGTGCGCCTGTTTAGCACATATTGGATTTTTGATTTTCGTGCGCACCAGACGCACAAGATTGTGTTATGTACGTTCTTGAGATTTATTCCCTTTGGAGCAGTACCTTTTATGATGTTTGGTTTTTGCTTTCATGCTGAGCAGGACTAGTCAGTAGATGATACCTGGACATACTTTTGCATGTTTTACATCAGCTTTTTACGTGTATAGATTGGATGTCTACATGTGTAGTTTCGATCCATATCATATAGGTTTTGTATTGGATTTGACATTGTGTTTTTACATCGACTCCGATGATTGCGGGATGCTTGACGGAGTTTTGTTTTTGAGTTATCTGCTCAGTACCCTTGCGCATGCATTGCGCTGTGACGTTCTTTGTGTTGATGATTTCGGAGCCCCGACGACTTTGGTTTATTACTGAGATTGTTTTAGTAGTGGGGGTTTAAATTTAAATTCGGGGACCGAATTTCTGCAAGGGGGGTAGATTGTAACATCTTCAAAAATATAAAATATTAATTTTGGGAATTTTTATAATTTAATATTATTTTATTGATTATTTTAATATTAAATGCAAATAAATAGGAAAAATGTTAGAAAAATTATGAAAAATTATAGAAAATTCTAAAATGAGTTAATTATTGGAATTATGACATTTTTAAGTTTTTGTGATTAGTTTGACACTAATTTAGTGCTAATCGCGATTAAAATCGCTAATTGGGTTTTTTGGTAATTTTGTGCAAAACTTGCACTTATCATTTTTTTTCACACTTGTGCACTTTTCTTGCCATGGTTTTCTTTTGGGATTACTATTGATGTGAGAAGGGTTGGTTTTTAAAAGAAAAAGGAAAAAAAGAAAAGAAAAGAGAAAAGGTAATGATGAGAGTAGGTGAGAGAGAGACATGGGGTACCATTGACCTTGAGACTTAGCCATTCTCCCATCATTTTCTCTCCCTCTCCTTCTCCCTTGCTGCTGCTGCCCTAGCTCTCTCTCCCCTCCACTAAATCCTCTCACTTCATCTCAAAAACATATCCAAGACCCCAATCTCCTTTCATTAAAAATGTCCAAAATCCCTAGATCTACACATGGAGCTAAAGAAGCATGGATTTGGCCACTAGAGGGCAACTCAAGAAAATTCTTGAGTTGCCAAATGAGGTATTTTCTGAACCATTTGCTTAATTATAGCCTTTCCTATAACCCCATGTCAAGATTTTATCGATATTGTGTGATATTATGGAATTGATGAAAACCTAGTTAGGGTTTGAGAGGAACTTGGGTTGTATTATGAAATTGGGCTCAGTATTGATCTTACCAACACCCTAGTGTTTGAATTGGAACCCCAAACCTGAAGTTTAAACCCATAATGCGGATTTTAGAAAACTATATCGGGGGAAAAACCTGGAATCTGCCACTGTTATTGGAATCTGCTAACACCCCGAGAACCCTAAAATAATATTGAGTGGAAATTGAGATGTGCAGGAAACATAGAGGCAACACCCAAAACCCTAGCTCCCCACTCCACCTTCTGGCCGCCAAAACCTCCTTTCTGGCCGCAATTTGCGGCCAGACCAGAGAGGAATCTCCTCGTTTTGCGTGCATGGCCCCATTTCATCAATTCTTGGCCCTGGGTACTTCTAGTTTTGACAGATTCCTTCTAGGGTAAAATCTGGGACATATATCCTATGTTGTCGTTTTGGATTCGTGTTTCCGTATTCCGTATTTTTGGATTCTGAAATGGTGGAATGTGTTTTGCCTCGACTATTGTCGTTTATACGACGATATAGAGGATTATGGATGGTTTTGAAGGCGTGCCATAGGTTCTCACCTATAGGCCCCCTTATCGTATCGTTTTGGAGTTTATGCGCCGTTTTAGATTGGATTTGGTTTTAATGCGCATATACGATATTTTGATGTGTAGGTACCCATGAAGACTTCGGACGACAAGCAAATGCATGGTGATGTCCGCAATTGGTGATGCAAGGTGAGTAGATTATATCTATGGGGGAAAGTCGGGTGGATGGCGTATAGCACCCCCGCAGTCCGTAGATAGCTTATTATATAGTATTGTGATATTAGGTGTATTTTGGATAAGGTAGGGTTAGAAGTGACTGGTGTAGTTCATAGTCGCGAACCCTAGGATAGAGTTACACCTATACACATACCCTTGCTTTTCACATGTACTTACACTGTGATTGATGATATGTGACGACTTTGGAGATGAGTCGATATTGTGGGCTTGGTGCCCTGGGATCGGTGATTTGATACGATTCATATATGGGATATGACTTGTGTTTCTTGCGGGCTTGGGATGTGTGTTTACCCCCGCATGGATACTTTACCGATGTTACCGTTTGTACTAGACATAGAGTAGTACTCCAGACTATATGATCTGATGATGGTGATATTTGTTATGTGATGAGACAGTGAGATGTTGACCCCTACCCAGCTTTTGGGAATGCCGTACGACGGTTTACCGTACGAGCTGATATTGATGATAGATCCGCACTCATAGCTAGAGGATATCTTACGATATGACATTGAGGTGGGATCACCGACTATATATCTACATTTATACTTGGACTCAGTTTTAGGTGGTTTCCACACCTACCCCTCCTGTTTTGACAGGATACTTGATGTAGTTTGCATAGTAGATACTTCACTGTGCTGCTGATTTCTAGATTTCCGCATATTCATGATATTCGCATTGCTGGCATATGTTCATTTCCATGTTATTATCATGCTGTTAGGACACCAGCACCATTATCGATGATGCGTATGTTTCACGTACATTATTTGTCGGCTCACACACTTCATCATCGATAATTGCCATGTCACTACACCGTAGTACTATTGCATTTGTGATATGATGCTTCATTCGACATATGTGCATTCCTATTCCATGTTGCATGATTTCCGCTATGATTACTCTCTTTACATGTTGCATATATCATGGATTGATTGCATAGTACGTCGCATTGGATTTACTTCCTGATGTTGGATTTTCATGTGATTTCTGGATTTGGGAACCGTAGCCTTTTCGAATAAGTAACCATTTAAAAACCCGGTTCCCTTGATATGATATTTGGGGCGTCGCCCCGTGTTTTCTCGGTGCTAGAGGATGCATTGAGATAGGGTATGCTCTGGAATGACGGATGCCCGATGGATTGAGATAGGGTATGCTCCGGAATGACGGATGCCCGATGGATTGAGATAGGGTATGCTCCGGAATGACGGATGCCCGATGGATTGAGATAGGGTATGCTCCGGAATGACGGATGCCCGATGGATTGAGATAGGGTATGCTCCGGAATGACTGATGCCCGATGGATTGAGATAGGGTATGCTCCGGAATGATGGATGCCCGATGGATTGAGATAGGGTATGCTCCGGAATGACGGATGCCCGATGGATTGAGATAGGGTATGCTCCGGAATGACGGATGCCCGATGGATTGAGATAGGGTATGCTCCGGAATGACGGATGCCCGATACAGGAGGATTTACGTGTCGATGTTAGGCACGGGTTTCATGATGTTTTTCCATGATTTTGTTTATATCCTCACATTGCATACATGGTGCTTATTGTCATTGGGTGACGGGTGGGCGGGTCCCACATATATACAGGCATGGTTCATATACAGACTGGATTTACACTTATCTTACACCAATATTAGTGGTATGGGATGCTAACATATGTGTATTGATATTATTGATATTTCTTTATTGATACTTCATGCAGACATACCTTATACTGATGACATGTTATTACCTGAGTACCTGGCACTATATTCATGATTAGATGTTACCTTGCCACCTTATTACACTCAGATGTACTCTTGTGGATTATATTATTGATCGTTGACTTAGGATTATGTCTTGCATTCGATTTATCCTTGTAGATGTTTCTATTCACGAGTTGGCAACTCACCCGCGTTGTGCCACAGTTCTTGCAGGTTTTGCCGTACAGGTTTTTTTGCGGCATTTCTGGCACACTTCCTTCTTGCGGGTGATTTGCTTTGGGTAGGTGGATTCTTTCGTATCAGGAATCACCTTTGTATTTATTTATTCTATTGTATCTAGAAATTGTCCATCAACCCAAAACTTGTATATTCTTTCATACCTAGACTTCAGTGTTGTATATTTCGACCTTAGAGTCGCGCTTAGTTGTATTGCGGATTTCCTTGTTGCTTTTGAGCTTTCTTTTGGATTTGATCCTCGCCACTTGGCGTTGTATATTATCATATCTTGCATGGTTGTGACCGTCGATTGACGAAGAGCTAGCTCCCGCTTGGGGATGCCTTTATCATTTGCATATATTGATATCCTTGTTTTACCCCATTCGGGGCCAGTTTTACAAAAGAGACTCTGCCGAAATTTTTAGAAAAGACTTATTGTTTCCAAAACGTACTTTCGGCTTAGTTATTTAAAAACCTTGATTTCAAACCTGTATTTCTTCACTTCTTTAAACCAGTTTTCTTTACTTATTCTTCAAAATGGTTTTAGATTTCTGGGCTTTTGGTTTACTTGGATCAGATGGAGTCCTATAGGCTTCATAGGGTTCAAGGGCCAGTCACGTGCTTTTTGCCCCATGCTCTTATGACCTTGGCGTTAGGTCAAAATGTCATAAGTCACATGTTAAGTTCTACCCATCATTATCTTGTCAATTTGAACCCATCCGTATATATCCTTGACGTTCGGCCAAAATGATAATACGACTGTCCCAAACTAACTCATCTATCTATGCAACAAATGAATATCCAGCAGCTACCAAACACTATGCCTTGGCGTTAGGTCAAAATACATAGCTTGAATACTACTGAATACCCAGATGAAATGACGGAGGGCTACGAATGGTTTTGGCGAAACCGTGAACGTAGTGAACTTGATATAACCGAAGGAACCTGATAGCTTTTAAAAGGAGTGGTTAAATCTCCGCATTTTAAAAAAATATCTGTTTTAAAAATAACCGAGTGGTTTCTTTTAAATTGTTCCAACGATTTAAACTTTGGTTTGTTTTACTTTGCATTATAGATAATGCGTCCCATCATTAACCTATCATTGCAGAAAACAACGAAAATACAACGTCCTCTTATGCCATCCGCATTCGCCACGGGGTCCCGTCATCACCCGTTAGGTTACTTAACTAACGACAGAGCGGGGGCTGGGCTAGCGCGGGTGTAAAACATAAGTGGCGTCTAAATAGCTATCATAATATAGATATTTTACATTCGTCTGACGCAATGATATTCATTCCAGAACACAGATAAACAATATTGGATTTGCAAGCAATCTGTATTCCTTTTGAGCCTGCAAGAAAAGACAGATTACACAGTTGTGATGAATAGCCGTTTACCCCACCCTCGACCCCTACGGGTACGGCAAACTACCCACCCGGTAGTCTGTGTACCCCACCTTGGGCCAGTCCTAGGAGCAAAAAACAGTAAAATGAAATAATACAACGGTGGCTACGACCGCAACCTGGAAGTGCCCCGCGAAAATAATATTACAACAAATTACATTTACAACAAATGAATTAAACGATAACCCATTGCGAACCCCGGCTATACACCACAACAGTCCAATACAGTTTATATGCACAAACAGATATAACCATTTCAGAAATGTGCAACCCCCTGCCAACCGACATACTAGCAGTTGGGGGAGGTTTACGAACACATTAAACAATCACAGATATAATCCAATACGCAAATACTGTACAATTCGATCGAATAAACAACATCAATATTGCTCCAAAATCTGCTCTGTTAAACAGTAACCTGAGCAATAATTAAATATTCCAGAAAACCCAAAACACCACAGGGGACCCACCCAAAAAAACGAGTTGCTGACTCGTCAACTCGGCCGCGGTTGCGCGGCGGATCGGTGGGATCCGCCGCCCTTCCGCGGCACTTTAGACGAATCAGAAGCCCAAATTTTTTGGGTGTTCTCCTGTGGTCATGTCAAGCTCTCTGAACACACCTGAAAAATTTTCTGACTTGATTTTAACTTCGACAGAAACTTGACAGAATTAGGGTTTTGCGGCTTTGTTTTTCCGTTCGAAATTCGTACAAATTTGCAATTAAGTTATTTATTGTTTAGCGAGGCTCTGATACCACTGTATGTCGATGTAGTACACCCCAGTACTTGTGGGGAGGCGGAATTTTCTAAAACGATCAAGTTTAAACAACGAACATCGACTAACCGCTTGAATCGAAGCTAAACAAATAATAACCAAACACATAGCTAAACTAAACTATAGTGTTAAGGGATTATACCGATCGAAACTAGTCCTTCGTCTTTGTGTCCTCCTTTGTTCTCCTCGGCCTTCTCTAGGTAGTAGACGATCCACCCGAGAGCGAAACTCCAAGCTAAACCTCTAACTTGAGGTAACTAATCAACTTTGATTGCTAATCAAAGATGAAAGGATGATGTAGAGTGTAGGTTATGGATTGTTTAGTCTAACTAATCCTTTGATCTCAACACATGAGGATTAAGGATTAGGGTTTGAAGATGAGAGCTTGAGGAGAGAGAATGTGAGATGAGATAATGAGAGAAGAGAGAGAGTGTATCATAATATTATGAAGCATTCTTATTTTTCAATAATGAATAAAAAGAAATGAATAAGCATGCTTCATGAAATATCTAGTGGTGATTCATTAGCATGAGTCATTAAGCAATAAATGTGCATTAATGAAATGAATGAATCACCACCATGACTCACTCTCTTATCCAAAAGAAACCTCCTTAGTCACATCTTCTAGAAGCTTCTCGAGTAATTACGAGAACGCCCCTCCGATCCGTAAAAATACGGAAAAACTTTAGACTGTAAAAATCCAATAACCGGATACCAGTAACTGGCTTAAACCAAAGCCGACTGGTAAAAACTGTTCGAAAGTCGTACGCGCATAAACGCACGTATGCGTCCGAACCCTTTGTCGCAAAACCATGCAACCTCTATATCGTTTCGCCTGGAGTAGGAAACTCTCTGTGTGGGACTCTAGAGACTCGACTACTACGCTGGCAGTGTGTTTAACCATAGACCGCAAGCGGCACTAGCTGTACGTAACGGTCCCCAGGTAGTTGTCGATAAGAAGGCCGATGAGTAAACCCATCCGAACTCCTACTGAGTCTGATGTGACAATCTCCATACAGTCCGGTCCGTTCGTCCAAGAATATCGCATATCGGGCCTAGGGGGGCGGCAAGCGTCAGTCCCCTAATAGCGGTATAAGTCGTGTCGGAGTAAAGCCCATTACACCCTGAGAAACTACTGGAACCTACCAGCAAATCTCGCTTGCCCTGGCCAGGGACTTTGCGTAATGGCTCTCTGACACAGCACGATATCTACTCCCAATACCGGGAGGGACGAATCCTATCTAACCGCCACTGCCTCCAAGTGCTCGGGACTGCACCCAACTGCTACCTGTTTGCACGACTCCTTTGAGCCGCGGTAGGGTAGCAATCTAAGAACAGTGGGACACACTCGAGGCGAAGTAGCAGTGTCAAGTCTGCGGACTACGCTGTACTCATGTCACCTGGGAACTGTTCACTGACGACTGGTATCAAACCAACCAACAGTTCCCTGTGAGTCCTGTCCGGTGTACCCGTAACCTAACGAGCACCTGTATACTATCTCCAGTACGACGTACTGACGGCTGTGGGACAGACCATCTCCCCAACTGGGATGAGAAGCGTACACACCAGTCTACTCCGGAGTATCGATGCTCTGTCTCGATAATCCAACGACCGGGGACCTGAATAAGGATGTGCTTGTAGACTACCCAGCCCCCACTAGTGTGACTGCCATCACAACGCTGGTAGACAAGAAAGATCCTAAGAGCTCTATCAATACGTACACTCACATATTAAGATAGAAAAACCAAGTAGCATACTACCATGTTTAGCAAGACTGTTATATACATGTGAATATCCCAAGCTTCCATTAAGTAATATACAAGCTAGTATGATACAGTAATGGCCTTCTAGGGCATAAACACTAACAATCACTGTAAGTCGATGTAGTACACCCCAGTACTTGTGGGGAGGCGGAATTTTCTAAAACGATCAAGTTTAAACAACGAACATCGACTAACCGCTTGAATCGAAGCTAAACAAATAATAACTAAACACATAGCTAAACTAAACTATAGTGTTAAGGGATTATACCGATCGAAACTAGTCCTTCGTCTTTGTGTCCTCCTTTGTTCTCCTCGGCCTTCTCTAGGTAGTAGACGATCCACCCGAGAGCGAAACTCCAAGCTAAACCTCTAACTTGAGGTAACTAATCAACTTTGATTGCTAATCAAAGATGAAAGGATGATGTAGAGTGTAGGTTATGGATTGTTTAGTCTAACTAATCCTTTGATCTCAACACATGAGGATTAAGGATTAGGGTTTGAAGATGAGAGCTTGAGGAGAGAGAATGTGAGATGAGATAATGAGAGAAGAGAGAGAGTGTATCATAATATTATGAAGCATTCTTATTTTTCAATAATGAATAAAAAGAAATGAATAAGCATGCTTCATGAAATATCTAGTGGTGATTCATTAGCATGAGTCATTAAGCAATAAATGTGCATTAATGAAATGAATGAATCACCACCATGACACACTCTCTTATCCAAAAGAAACCTCCTTAGTCACATCTTCTAGAAGCTTCTCGAGTAATTACGAGAACGCCCCTCCGATCCGTAAAAATACGGAAAAACTTTAGACTGTAAAAATCCAATAACCGGATACCAGTAACTGGCTTAAACCAAAGCCGACTGGTAAAAACTGTTCGAAAGTCGTACGCGCGTAAACGCACGTATGCGTCCGAACCCTTTGTCGCAAAACCATGCAACCTCTATATCGTTTCGCCTGGAGTAGGAAACTCTCTGTGTGGGACTCTAGAGACTCGACTACTACGCTGGCAGTTGGTTTAACCACAGACCGCAAGCGGCACTAGCTGTACGTAACGGTCCCCAGGTAGTTGTCGATAAGAAGGCCGATGAGTAAACCCATCCGAACTCCTACTGAGTCTGATGTGACAATCTCCATACAGTCCGGTCCGTTCGTCCAAGAATATCGCATATCGGGCCTAGGGGGCGGCAAGCGTCAGTCCCCTAATAGCGGTATAAGTCGTGTCGGAGTAAAGCCCATTACACCCTGAGAAACCACTGGAACCTACCCGCAAATCTCGCTTGCCCTGTCCAGGGACTTTGCGTAATGGCTCTCTGACACAGCACGATATCTACTCCCAATACCGGGAGGGACGAATCCTATCTAACCGCCACTGCCTCCAAGTGCTCGGGACTGCACCCAACTGCTACCTGTTTGCACGACTCCTTTGAGCCGCGGTAGGGTAGCAATCTAAGAACAGTGGGACACACTCGAGGCGAAGTAGCAGTGTCAAGTCTGCGGACTACGCTGTACTCATGTCACCTGGGAACTGTTCACTGACGACTGGTATCAAACCAACCAACAGTTCCCTGTGAGTCCTGTCCGGTGTACCCGTAACCTAACGAGCACCTGTATACTATCTCCAGTACGACGTACTGACGGCTGTGGGACAGACCATCTCCCCAACTGGGATGAGAAGCGTACACACCAGTCTACTCCGGAGTATCGATGCTCTGTCTCGATAATCCAACGACCGGGGACCTGAATAAGGATGTGCTTGTAGACTACCCAGCCCCCACTAGTGTGACTGCCATCACAACGCTGGTAGACAAGCAAGATCCTAAGAGCTCTATCAATACGTACACTCACATATTAAGATAGAAAAACCAAGTAGCATACTACCATGTTTAGCAAGACTGTTATATACATGTGAATATCCCAAGCTTCCATTAAGTAATATACAAGCTAGTATGATACAGTAATGGCCTTCTAGGGCATAAACACTAACAATCTCCCACTTGCACTAGGGCCATGTACTGGCATATCGCAGACCAATGATCTCGAGCAGCCTCTCGAACTGAATCTGAGGAAGGGCCTTCGTGAATGGATCAGCAATGTTCTCTTCTGAAGCAACTCTCCGAACCTCGATCTCCTGACGATCAATGATCTCCCTGATCAGGTGATACCGCCTCAAGATGTGTCTGGACTTCTGATGGGACCTTGGTTCCTTCGCTAAAGCTATAGCTCCGTTGTTGTCGCAATACAGAGGTATTGGATCAACTATGGTAGGAACCACCTGAAGTTCTGTTAGGAACTTCTTCATCCAGACTGCTTCTTTTGCGGCATCGCAAGCAGCTATATACTCCGCTTCCATAGTCGAGTCAGCAACGGTGTCCTGCTTGGAGCTCTTCCAGCACACCGCCCCTCCATTGAGGGTAAAGACATAACCCGACATGGACTTGGAATCGTCCTTATCACTCTGGAAGCCGGAATCAGCAAAGGCCTCCAACCTGAGGTCTTTTCCGCCGTAAACCAAGAACATCTCCTTAGTCCTCCTCAGGTACTTGAGAATGTTCTTTACTGCTATCCAGTGTTTCTCCCCTGGGTCTGACTGATACCGGCTTACCACGCTTAGTGCGTAAGCTACATCTGGTCTGGTACACAACATCGCATACATTATAGAGCCTACCGCAGAAGCGTAGGGTATAATAGACATGCGTTCCCTTTCCAAATCAGTCTTGGGAGACATCTCTTTGGAGAGGGTGATTCCATGACAAGCCGGTAGATTACCGCGCTTAGAATCTTCCATACTGAATCTTTTCAGTACAGTGTCGATATACCTGGACTGCGAAAGTCCCAACATCCTCTTGGATCTATCACGATAGATCCGGATCCCCAGAATGTAAGAGGCATCACCCAGGTCTTTCATGGAGAACCTGTGTGACAAGAATCCTTTGACAGATTGTAGCATAGGAATGTCATTTCCTATCAATAGAATGTCATCCACGTACAAGACGAGGAATACGACACTTCTGGCCACAACTTTACTATATATGCACGGTTCATCTGGATTTTTGATAAAGTCATATTCTTTGACTGTCTCATCAAAACAGATGTTCCAACTCCGCGATGCCTGCTTTAGTCCGTAAATGGACTTAAGCAGCTTGCATACTTTCCCGCTGCTCCCACACTGATTGAAACCCTCTGGCTGATCCATATAGACGCTCTCTTCTAAATTTCCATTCAGAAAAGCCGTCTTTACGTCCATCTGCCAGATTTCATAATCATGGAAGGCAGCAATAGCAAGAAGGACCCGAATGGATTTGAGCATAGCCACTGGAGAAAAACTTTCGTCATAGTCCAAACCAGGTCTTTGACGAAAACCCTTTGCAACAAGTCTAGCCTTATAGGTTTCCACCTGTCCATCTACACCAATCTTTTTCTTGAAGATCCATTTGCATCCTATGGGTTTTACCCCATCTGGAGCAAAGTCCAAAGTCCATACTTTGTTGGTGTACATGGACTCCATCTCGGTCCGCATTGCATCTAGCCATCGTACCGAGTCGCCGCTCTGGATGTCCTGCTGGAAGTCAGTAGGTTCATCATCATCTATGATGCAATCCTCTCTATCCCCGTCTATGAGAAAACCGTAGTATCTCTCAGGCGGACGAGACGGCCTACTACTCCTGCGGAGGGGTGCGGGAATGTTCTGTTCTTCTTGAACCTCTGGTTCTACCAAACTTTCAGTAGCAGTTTGTGGTTCTGGAATTTCTTCCAGTTCTATTTCGCTCCCACTTGATTCCTTTTCTAAAAACTGATGTTCTAGAAAATGGGCATTACGAGAAACAAATACCTTCTGTTCCTCTGCGTAATAGAATAGATATCCCCTGGAGTGCTTTGGATATCCCACAAACAAACACTTTACTGATCGTGCCTCGAGCTTGTCCACATGCTGCTTTTTAACAAAAGCTGGACATCCCCAAATCTTTATATACTGTAGATGGGGTTTCTTCCCACTCCACATCTGATATGGAGTGGTAGGCACAGTCTTGGTAGGTACCATGTTCAAAAGATATGCCGCTGATTCTAGCGCATTTCCCCAGAAAGATCGCGGTAACTCAGCATTACTCATCATGGATCGTACCATATCCAATAGGGTTCGATTCCGTCTCTCCGATACACCGTTATGCTGTGGAGTGTACGGAGGAGTAAGCTGAGAGAGAATTCCTTTCTCTTTTAGGTAACCTAGGAACTCGGCACTCAAGTATTCACCACCTCGATCAGATCTAAGTGTCTTTATACTTTTGCCGGTTTGGTTTTCTACTTCATTCTTATACTCTTGGAATTTCTCAAAAGCCTCGGATTTATGTTTCATCAGATAAATGAATCCGTATCTTGAGTAATCATCCGTGAAAGTAATGAAATAGGAAAATCCACCTCTCGCATGTGTAGACATTGGACCGCATACATCACTGTGTATGAGTCCTAAGAGCTCGCTCGCTCTTACTCCTTGTCCAGTGAATGGAGTCTTTGTCATCTTTCCTTTGAGACAAGATTGACAAGTGTCATAAGTTTGATATTCGAACGTGTCCAAATATCCTTCTCTATGCAACTTAGTCAACCTTCTCTCATTGATGTGACCCAGTCTACAATGCCATAAGAAAGCTTTATTTAAATCTGGAGACTTTCTTTTTAGTGTGTTCTGGACATTGAAAATTTGGAGTTGGTTTAACACATATATGCCGTTATTTAGAGTACCGGACCCAATCAAACCATGATTAAGGTGGATGTTGACAACATCTCTTACAAACATGAAATCATAACCTTTATTTGATAACAAGGAAACTGATATGATATTACACGTTAAGCTGGGTACAAAATAACAGTTATGTAAAACCAAAATGTGTCCACTCGTCAATCCTAGGTGAAAATCCCCGACGGACGCAGCTCCCACGCTAGCTCCGTTAGCAACCCTGAGGATCATATCACCTTCCTTCAGCACTCTACGGTTTCTCAGTGCCTGCAATGAATTGCAAATATGAGATCCTGATCCGGTATCCAATACCCAGGAAGTAGAGTTGATCGACAGACAATTCTCAATTACAAACACACCTGAAGTCGAAGCCACAGCTTGCTTCGGTTCCTGGTTCTTGGCGTTCCACGCCTTGCAATCCTTCTTCCAGTGCCCTTTCCTGTGACAATGGAAGCACTCATCCAGGCCAACTACCGGTGCTGTAAACTTTTTCTTTCCCTTCCCTCCCACCTTACTAACACCTCCTCTAGGTCTGGGTGCGGCCTTCTTCTTCCTTCCTTTGGCCCTAGCCTTGGACTCGGAAGAAGATGAACCGCCAACAAACATAGCGGGTGTTTCCCTTGCCTTCTGCAAGGTGCCCTCCGCACTCCTTAACATGTTCAGGAGTTCCGCAAGTTCAACTTCTTTTCCTTGAAGATTGAAGTTGAGGATAAACTGGGCGTAGGTGGGAGGAAGGGACTGGAGAACAAGGTCTGTATAGAGCTCATTATCCAAAGTCGTCCCAAGGTCTGCGAGCTCTTCTATATAGCCAATCATCTGTAGGACATGTTCACCTACCGATGACCCGACAGCCAACCTCGCTCGAAACAATTTCTTAGAGGTCTCGTATCTTGCTATACGAGATTGCTCTCCATAAAGTTCCTTTGTATGGAGAAATATGCCATCTAGGGACATATCCTCGTGCCTCCTCTGATGTTCATTATTCATCGAGGCAAGCACGATGCACTTGGCTCTCGCGCAATCTAAATCCCAGGTTTTGCGGATTTCCTTATCCGCATTGCTGGATTTGGGACCAGGGACAGCAGGTGCCGTAGCGGTGAGGACGTACCCCAGTTTGTCATAGGTCAAAGCCATCTTGACATTCCGCAGCCAATCTTTATAGTTTGGCCCTGTCAGTATATTTTTCTCTAAAAGTAACTTAAGTCCAGTCATTTTCAGGGTCGCTGCAATTAGGAGAGAGAGAAGAAAACTCTTTAGCATGATGCTCTTGCAAGTTTAGAGTGGTTTTTAGTTTATCTAAACTGGATGGCTCCCACTGATTCTCGAATCCTTCCTCAAACCATAAAAGAAGAATTAGCCAAGACTATTCTCACCGTACAATACTTGCTTAACCGTTCAGCCAGGCCGGTGTCGATACTTCGAGGGAGGTTTTCCAACGCTTTCGCGAAGTTCCTTAATTAAGTAACCTCTTTTCTCTGGGGGCGTAACCCCGCTGACACTTTTCTGGACACCTACTAGGTTTATAGCATTGATCGTTAAGTGACGAATATCCTGATAAGTAGCATATACTCACAGTAGGATCGGGATCCAAATATCATCGTCTGATAATGTTGTAGGAATTCTACCAACATTCATCAAACTCAAAATGGTATGCATCTCTTTGCAAATTTCAGTTTCTTTAGAAATTCCCGATATTAGTTTTTGCCCCATGCTCTTATGACCTTGGCGTTAGGTCAAAATGTCATAAGTCACATGTCAAGTTCTACCCATCATTATCTTGTCAATTTGAACCCATCCGTATATATCCTTGACGTTCGGCCAAAATGATAATACGACTGTCCCAAACTAACTCATCTATCTATGCAACAAATGAATATCCAGCAGCTACCAAACACTATGCCTTGGCGTTAGGTCAAAATACATAGCTTGAATACTACTGAATACCCAGATGAAATGACGGAGGGCTACGAATGGTTTTGGCGAAACCGTGAACGTAGTGAACTTGATATAACCGAAGGAACCTGATAGCTTTTAAAAGGAGTGGTTAAATCTCCGCATTTTAAAAAAATATCTGTTTTAAAAATAACCGAGTGGTTTCTTTTAAATTGTTCCAACGATTTAAACTTTGGTTTGTTTTACTTTGCATTATAGATAATGCGTCCCATCATTAACCTATCATTGCAGAAAACAACGAAAATACAACGTCCTCTTATGCCATCCGCATTCGCCACGGGGTCCCGTCATCACCCGTTAGGTTACTTAACTAACGACAGAGCGGGGGCTGGGCTAGCGCGGGTGTAAAACATAAGTGGCGTCTAAATAGCTATCATAATATAGATATTTTACATTCGTCTGACGCAATGATATTCATTCCAGAACACAGATAAACAATATTGGATTTGCAAGCAATCTGTATTCCTTTTGAGCCTGCAAGAAAAGACAGATTACACAGTTGTGATGAATAGCCGTTTACCCCACCCTCGACCCCTACGGGTACGGCAAACTACCCACCCGGTAGTCTGTGTACCCCACCTTGGGCCAGTCCTAGGAGCAAAAAACAGTAAAATGAAATAATACAACGGTGGCTACGACCGCAACCTGGAAGTGCCCCGCGAAAATAATATTACAACAAATTACATTTACAACAAATGAATTAAACGATAACCCATTGCGAACCCCGGCTATACACCACAACAGTCCAATACAGTTTATATGCAGAAACAGATATAACCATTTCAGAAATGTGCAACCCCCTGCCAACCGACATACTAGCAGTTGGGGGAGGTTTACGAACACATTAAACAATCACAGATATAATCCAATACGCAAATACTGTACAATTCGATCGAATAAACAACATCAATATTGCTCCAAAATCTGCTCTGTTAAACAGTAACCTGAGCAATAATTAAATATTCCAGAAAACCCAAAACACCATAGGGGACCCACCCAAAAAAAACGAGTTGCTGACTCGTCAACTCGGCCGCGGTTGCGCGGCGGATCGGTGGGATCCGCCGCCCTTCCGCGGCACTTTAGACGAATCAGAAGCCCAAATTTTTTGGGTGTTCTCCTGTGGTCATGTCAAGCTCTCTGAACACACCTGAAAAATTTTCTGACTTGATTTTAACTTCGACAGAAACTTGACAGAATTAGGGTTTTGCGGCTTTGTTTTTCCGTTCGAAATTCGTAC
This sequence comes from Agapanthus africanus, assembly GCA_030015575.1. Taxonomy (NCBI): domain Eukaryota; kingdom Viridiplantae; phylum Streptophyta; class Magnoliopsida; order Asparagales; family Amaryllidaceae; genus Agapanthus; species Agapanthus africanus. The sequence goes on from JASDDO010000012.1 coordinate 314,889,879, forward strand.
AAATTTGCAATTAAGTTATTTATTGTTTAGCGAGGCTCTGATACCACTGTAAGTCGATGTAGTACACCCCAGTACTTGTGGGGAGGCGGAATTTTCTAAAACGATCAAGTTTAAACAACGAACATCGACTAACCGCTTGAATCGAAGCTAAACAAATAATAACCAAACACATAGCTAAACTAAACTATAGTGTTAAGGGATTATACCGATCGAAACTAGTCCTTCGTCTTTGTGTCCTCCTTTGTTCTCCTCGGCCTTCTCTAGGTAGTAGACGATCCACCCGAGAGCGAAACTCCAAGCTAAACCTCTAACTTGAGGTAACTAATCAACTTTGATTGCTAATCAAAGATGAAAGGATGATGTAGAGTGTAGGTTATGGATTGTTTAGTCTAACTAATCCTTTGATCTCAACACATGAGGATTAAGGATTAGGGTTTGAAGATGAGAGCTTGAGGAGAGAGAATGTGAGATGAGATAATGAGAGAAGAGAGAGAGTGTATCATAATATTATGAAGTATTCTTATTTTTCAATAATGAATAAAAAGAAATGAATAAGCATGCTTCATGAAATATCTAGTGGTGATTCATTAGCATGAGTCATTAAGCAATAAATGTGCATTAATGAAATGAATGAATCACCACCATGACACACTCTCTTATCTAAAAGAAACCTCCTTAGTCACATCTTCTAGAAGCTTCTCGAGTAATTACGAGAACGCCCCTCCGATCCGTAAAAATACGGAAAAACTTTAGACTGTAAAAATCCAATAACCGGATACCAGTAACTGGCTTAAACCAAAGCCGACTGGTAAAAACTGTTCGAAAGTCGTACGCGCGTAAACGCACGTATGCGTCCGAACCCTTTGTCGCAAAACCATGCAACCTCTATATCGTTTCGCCTGGAGTAGGAAACTCTCTGTGTGGGACTCTAGAGACTCGACTACTACGCTGGCAGTGGGTTTAACCACAGACTGCAAGCGGCACTAGCTGTACGTAACGGTCCCCAGGTAGTTGTCGATAAGAAGGCCGATGAGTAAACCCATCCGAACTCCTACTGAGTCTGATGTGACAATCTCCATACAGTCCGGTCCGTTCGTCCAAGAATATCGCATATCGGGCCTAGGGGGGCGGCAAGCGTCAGTCCCCTAATAGCGGTATAAGTCGTGTCGGAGTAAAGCCCATTACACCCTGAGAAACTACTGGAACCTACCAGCAAATCTCGCTTGCCCTGGCCAGGGACTTTGCGTAATGGCTCTCTGACACAGCACGATATCTACTCCCAATACCGGGAGGGACGAATCCTATCTAACCGCCACTGCCTCCAAGTGCTCGGGACTGCACCCAACTGCTACCTGTTTGCACGACTCCTTTGAGCCGCGGTAGGGTAGCAATCTAAGAACAGTGGGACACACTCGAGGCGAAGTAGCAGTGTCAAGTCTGCGGACTACGCTGTACTCATGTCACCTGGGAACTGTTCACTGACGACTGGTATCAAACCAACCAACAGTTCCCTGTGAGTCCTGTCCGGTGTACCCGTAACCTAACGAGCACCTGTATACTATCTCCAGTACGACGTACTGACGGCTGTGGGACAGACCATCTCCCCAACTGGGATGAGAAGCGTACACACCAGTCTACTCCGGAGTATCGATGCTCTGTCTCGATAATCCAACGACCGGGGACCTGAATAAGGATGTGCTTGTAGACTACCCAGCCCCCACTAGTGTGACTGCCATCACAACGCTGGTAGACAAGCAAGATCCTAAGAGCTCTATCAATACGTACACTCACATATTAAGATAGAAAAACCAAGTAGCATACTACCATGTTTAGCAAGACTGTTATATACATGTGAATATCCCAAGCTTCCATTAAGTAATATACAAGCTAGTATGATACAGTAATGGCCTTCTAGGGCATAAACACTAACATAACCTTGTTGACTCCGTCAAGGGTTATGCGGGTGGGTTTAATGCAATCCAGATAATGACAGGTTGAACTTGACTAGGACTCTTTGATTTGTTGACTCCGTCAAGATCACTTGGGTCCTAGGGGAAAAAACCACATCGGGAGTTTCAAAAGAACTGAAACTTGCAGATTTAGCATACCTTCTGGAGTGTGGTGACTAGAGTGGATTCCATCTAGGTTATCACACAATGACAGTTGGATCCCGATCCCACTGATGAGTTGGTTTACTCTCGGGAGATTATTTCACTTAACAATCAATGCTATAAACCTAGTAGGTGTCTAGAAAGGTGTTAGCAGGGCTACGCCCTCAGGGAAAAGAGATTCTTTAATTAAGGAACTTCGCGAAAGCGTTGGAAAACCTCCCTCGAAGTACCGACACTAGCCTGGCTGAAAGGTTAAGCAAGTATTGTAACGTGAATTAAAACCCGGCTAGTTCTTCTTTTAAAAAGGTTTTAAGAAGAATTTGAGGAAGCGGTGGGAGACATCCTGGTTAGATAAATTAATAAACCAATCTAATCTTTCAAGAGCATACGCTGAGTGTTTCTTTTCTCTCTCTCCAGGCAGCTACCTTTTCACGCCCTAATCAAGATAATAAAATGTATCGCTTGACCGATCCGAATTCTTATTCGGGACTGGGGAAAGTTGGTTCAGCTCTAACTTGTGACAACAGTCATGAGTATGAGAATGGGAAAGGGGATTGTATGGATTTCCAGGATACCCAGTTGAAGAAGAAGCATGGTTTTGCATCTACTTCAGGTGTTCTTGTAAATGAGAAATGTTTTACGGTCAGCACTACCTCCTGGGTACTTGATACCGGATCAGGATCTCATATCTGTAATTTATTGCAGGGACTGAGAAAAAGTAGGAGAGTTGCACCGGGTGATATGTCGCTCAGAGTAGCGAACGGAGCACAAGTTAATGTGGCAGCCGTCGGTGAATATCACCTAGTATTGCCAAATGGCAAGACTATGATTTTGAACGATTGCTACTATGTACCCTCCATGGTTTGCAACATCATATTAGTTTCTTTACTCGATAAAGATGGATATAACTTTGTTCTTGAAAAGAATATCATGAACATTTACCTTGATAAGGTGCTGGTTGCAGAGGGTACACTGTGTAATGGTATCTACGTTCTAAATCAGAATACAGTTCTCAATATACAAAACACACGCAAGAGGAAGAATTCAGATACGAATGAATCCTACTTGTGGCATTGTAGACTTGGTCATATCGGAGAGAAAAGACTGAGTAAGTTGCATAAAGACGGACTCTTGAATGCGTTCGAGCTTTCATCTTATGAAACTTGTCAGTCTTGTCTCAAAGGGAAGATGACCAAATCTCCGTTCACCGGACATGGAGAAGGAGCAAGAGAGATCTTTGGACTCATACACAGTGATGTGTGTGGTCCGATGTCTATACATGCAAGGGGTGGGTTCTCATACTTCATCACATTCACTGACGATCTCTCTAGGTTCGGATATGTGTATCTGATGAAACACAAATCTGAAGCTTTTGAGAAATTCAAGGAATTCAGAGAGGAAGTAGAGAACCAGATTGGCAAAAGTATCAAGATCCTCCGGTCTGACAGGGGAGGGGAGTACTTAAGCACGGAATTCCTAGATTACTTAAAAGAGAATGGTATTCTCTCTCAGCTTACTCCTCCTTATACACCACAGCACAACGGTGTTTCGGAGCGGAGGAATCGTACCCTATTGGATATGGTTCGCTCCATGATGAGTAGTGTTGAGTTGCCTCTTTCATTTTGGGGACATGCGCTTCAGACAGCGGCGTACCTATTGAACTATGTTCCATCCAAATCTGTGCCTAAGACTCCATATGAAATATGGAATGGAAGAAATCCGTATCTTAAGCGATTTAAGATATGGGGTTGTCCGGCCTATGTGAAAACACAGAAACCGGACAAGTTAGAGGCACGTTCTGTTCTCTGTAAATTTGTGGGATATCCTAAAGACTCGCTAGGATATCTGTTCTACCACACTGAGGAACAGAAGGTGTTTGTATCTCGCCACGCTACCTTCTTAGAAAGGGAGTTTCTTGCAAAAGAAGCTAGTGGGAGTTCGGTAGAACTGGAAGAAATTCAGCGACCACAAAATGTAACTGAAAATTTGGAGGAACCGCTAGATTCAATGACCCCAAACGAACCTCAGCCACTCCGCAGATCTGGTTGGATTTCTCATCCGCCCGAGAGATACTACGGTTTTCTCATAGACGGGGATCGAGAGGATTGCATCTTGGAAGAAGATGACGCTACCAGTTTCAGGCAGGCCATTATCAGTAGGGACTCAGATAAATGGCAGGAAGCAATGCAATCCGAAATAGAGTCCATGTACGCCAATAAAGTGTGGACCTTGGATATTTCTCCACCTGGGGTAAAACCCGTTGGATGCAAATGGATCTACAAAGGGAAACTTGGTGTAGATGGGCAGGTGGAAACTTATAAAGCTAGACTCGTTGCAAAAGGTTTTCGTCAAAGACCTGGTTTGGACTATGATGAAATTTTTTCTCCGGTGGCTATGATCAAATCCATTCGGATCCTACTTGCCATTGCTGCCTTCCATGACTATGAAATCTGGAAGATGGATGTTAAAACGGCTTTCCTAAACGGTTGTTTGGAAGAGTGCGTTTACATGGATCAACCAGAAGGTTTCGTAGACAGTGGGAGCAGCGGAAAGGTGTGCAAGTTGCTTAAATCCATTTATGGATTAAAGCAGGCATCGCGGAGCTGGAACATCTGTTTTGATGAGGCAATCAAGGAATTTGATTTCATCAAGAACGAAGATGAACCCTGTGTTTATAAGAAGATTATAGGACGAACTGTCGTATTCCTAGTCTTGTACGTGGACGACATTCTTTTGATAGGAAATGATGTTCCTATGCTACAATCGGTCAAGCTATTTTTGTCACAAAGGTTCTCCATGAAGGACCTGGGTGATGCCTCGTACATTCTGGGGATCAAGATCCATAGAGATAGATCCAAGAGACTATTGGGACTTTCGCAGTCCAGGTACATAGAGACCGTACTAAAGAGATTTAGTATGGAGGGTTCCAAGCGCGGTAATATACCCGCATTGCACGGAATTACCCTCTCCAAGAAGATGTCTCCTAAGACTGACGAGGATAGGGTTCGCATGAGCACTATACCCTACGCTTCGGCGGTAGGATCTATAATGTATGCGATGCTATATACAAGACCAGATGTAGCTTACGCGTTGAGCGCGGTAAGCCGGTATCAGTCAGACCCAGGGGAGGACCACTGGACAGCAGTGAAGAACATTCTCAAGTACCTGAGAAGGACTAAGGAGATGTTCCTGGTTTACGGTAATGGAGACCTCAGGGTCGAGTCCTTTACCGATTCAAGCATCCAGAGTGACAAAGATGACAGCAAGTCCGTCTCGGGTTTTGTGTTTACCCTCAACGGAGGGGCGGTATGTTGGAGGAGTTCCAAGCAGGATACCGTCGCAGACTCGACGATGGAGGCTGAATACATTGCTGCAAGCGATGCCACAAAAGAGGCGGTCTGGATGAAGAAATTCATTAGTGAACTTCAGGTGGTTCCGTCCATTGTTGACCCAATACCTCTGTATTGCGATAACAATGGGGCTATAGCTTTAGCGAAGGAACCAAGGTCCTATCAGAAATCCAGGCACATCTTAAGGAGGTATCACCTGATCAGGGAGATCATTGATCGACAGGAGATCGAGGTGCGGAGAGTGGACACAAAGGACAACACTGCGGACCCATTCACGAAGGCTTTACCCCAGACTCAGTTCGAACGGCTGATCGAGATGATAGGTCTTCGATACGCCAGTACATGGCCTTAGTGCAAGTGGGAGATTGTTAGTGTATATGCCCTAGAGGCCATTACTGTATCATACTAGTATGTATATTACTTGATGGAAGCTTGGGATATTCACAGTTGTACAAACAATCTTGCTCAATATAGTAGTATGCTACTTGGTTTGTCTCTGCATTAATGTGTACTTGTGTGTTTATTTATTATATCACCTATACGCATTAGTAGAGCCCTTAGGATCTTTGCTTGATTACCGGCGTTGTGATGGCGATCACACTCGTGGGGGCTGGGTAATCTACAAGCACATCCTTATACACGTCCCTAGTCATGGGAGTATCGAGATAGGGCATCGATGCTCTGGAGTAGACTAGCGTATGCGCTTCTCATCCCAGCACGGGAGACGGTCTGTCCCACAGCCGTCGGTACATCGTACTTGAGATAGTATGCGGGTGCTCGTTAGGTTACGAGTACACTGGACAGGACTCATCGGGAACTGATGGTTGGTATTATACCTATCGTCAGTTATCAGTTCCTAGGTGACATGAGTACAACTTTGTCCGCTGACTTGACACAGACACTTCGCCTCGAGTGTGTTCCCACTGTTCTTTGATTGCTACCCTACCACGGCTCTACTGAGTCGTACAAACAGGTAGTAGTTGGGAGCAGTCCCGAAGCACTTGGAGGCAGTGACGGTTAGACAGGATTCGTCTCTCCCGGTATTGGGGGTTGACATCGCGCTGTGTCTAGGAGAGCCATTACACATGTAGTCTCTGGCCAGGGCAAGCGAGATGTACTGGTAGGTTCCAGTTTTATCTCAGGGTGTTCTGGGCTTCACTCCGACACGACTTGTACCGCTATTAGGGGTCTGACGCTTGCCGCCCCCCTAGGCCCGACATGCGATGTATCAGACGAACAGACCGGACTGTACGGAGATTGTCACATACAGACTCAGTAGGAGTTCGGATGGGTTTACCTCATTGGCCTTCTTATCGACATCTACCTGGGGACCGTTACGTACAGCTAGTGCCGCTTGCGGTCTATGGTAAAACCCACTGCCAGCGTAGTGTCGAGTCTTTAGAGTCCCACACAGAGAGTTTCCCTGCATTGAGCGAAACGTGTAGAGGCCGTATGGTTTTACGGCAGGGCTGCGATCACTTACGTACACTTGTGTGCGTGTGGTGTTCGGGCAGGCAATACTAGTGGGTTTTGGTTTAAGCCGGATCCTAGTATTGCATAGATGGATTTGTTTTGTCTTCTGCGCATCCGCATTCTACGGAATACGGATGCAGGTGTGTATGCACAGTTTTCCGGAGTGATGAAGGAGGAGGTACCTCATTAGCGGTACAAGTCGTGTCGGAGTGAAGCCCAAAACACCCTGAGATAACACTGGAACCTACCAGTACATCTCGCTTGCCCTGGCCAGGGACTACATGTGTAATGGCTCTCCTAGACACAGCACGATGTCAACCCCCAATACCGGGAGAGACGAATCCTGTCTAACCGTCACTGCCTCCAAGTGCTTCGGGACTGCTCCCAACTACTACCTGTTTGCACGACTCAGTAGAGCCGTGGTAGGGTAGCAATCAAAGAACAGTGGGAACACACTCGAGGCGAAGTGACAGTGTCAAGTCAGCGGACAAAGCTGTACTCATGTCACCTGGGAACTGATAACTGACGATAGGTATAATACCAACCATCAGTTCCCGACGAGAACTGTCCAGTGTACTCATAACCTAACGAGCACCCGCATACTATCTCAAGTACGACGTACCGACGGCTGTGGGACAGACCGTCTCCCGTGCTGGGATGAGAAGCGCATACGCTAGTCTACTCCAGAGCATCGATGCCCTATCTCGATACTCCCACGACTAGGGACGTGTATAAGGATGTGCTTGTAGATTACCCAGCCCCCACGAGTGTGATCGCCATCACAACGCCGGTAATCAAGCAAAGATCCTAAGGGCTCTACTAATGCGTATAGGTGATATAATAAATAAACACACAAGTACACATTAAAGCAGAGACAAACCAAGTAGCATACTACTATATTGAGCAAGATTGTCTGTACAACTGTGAATATCCCAAGCTTCCATCAAGTAATATACATACTAGTATGATACAGTAATGGCCTCTAGGGCATATACACTAACAGGTATTGAGGCGGGAGCCCGTAAAAGATACAGACGATGTGGTGCCCTTCCGGCGACGAGGTGGAGACAGAATATTCCGCGAGAGATTGGGACGATGACGAGAAGACCGGAGGACTCGGATCAGTCGGTATATCTCTATTCCCTATCTTGTAGTTAGCTAGGACTAGTTAATGGTTCGATCCGGGTATTAGTGTGCGGTGGTGCCAGTTCATGAAAAATTTAAGTATATCACCGCTTCCGCATTTTGTCCTCGGGATGGAGGCCGGGACACCGCCGTGCACTTACAGATACCGGCTTACCACACTCAGTGCGTAAGCTACATCCGGTCTGGTACCCAACATCGCATACATTATAGAGCCTACCGCAGATGCGTAGGGTATAATAGACATGCGATCCCTCTCCAAATCAGTCTTGGGAGACATCTCTTTCGAGAGGGTGATCCCGTGACAAGCCGGTAGGTTACCGCGCTTGGAATCTTCCATACTGAATCTTTTCAGTATGGTGTCGATGTACATGGACTGTGAAAGTCCTAATATCCTCTTAGATCTATCACGATGGATCCGGATCCCCAGGATGTATGAGGCATCACCCAGGTGTTTCATGGAGAACCTGTGTGACAAGAACCCCTTGACAGATTGTAGCATAGGAATGTCATTTCCTATTAAAAGAATGTCATCCACGTATAAAACGAGGAATACTACAGTTCTCGCTACAAATCTATTATAGATGCATGGTTCATCTGGATTTTTGATAAAGCCAAATTCCTTGACCGTCTCATCAAAACAGATGTTCCAACTCCGCGATGCCTGCTTTAGTCCATAGATGGACTTAAGCAACTTGCACACCTTTCCGCTGCTCCCACTCTGAATGAAACCCTCTGGTTGGTCCATATAGACACACTCCTCTAAATTTCCATTTAGAAAAGCGGTCTTTACATCCATCTGCCAGATCTCATAATCGTGGAAGGCAGCAATGGCAAGAAGGATCCGAATGGATTTCAGCATAGCTACTGGAGAAAAGGATCCGTCATAGTCCAAACCAGGTCTTTGACGAAAACCCTTTGCAACCAGTCTAGCTTTATAGGTCTCAACCTGTCCTTCTACACCAATCTTCCTTTTGAAGATCCACTTGCATCCAACGGGTTTTATCCCGTCTGGAGCAATGTCCAACGTCCATACTTTGTTGGTGTACATGGACTCCATTTCGGTCCGCATTGCATCCAGCCATTTTACTGAGTCAACGCTCTGAACGGCCTGCTGGAAGCTAGTAGGCTCATCATAATCTATGATGCAATCCTCTCTATCCCCGTCTATGAGAAAACAGTAGTATCTCTCGGGCGGATGAGACAGCCTACTACTCCTGCGGAGCGGCGTAGGAATGTCCTGTTCTTTTGAACCCTCTGGTTCCACTAAGCTTTCAGTAATAGTCTGTGGTTCTGGAATTTCTTCCAGTTCTACTGCGCTCCCACTAATTTCCCTTTCCAAGAACTGGTGTTCTAGAAAGTGGGCATTACGAGAAACAAGGACTTTTTGTTCCTCTGCGTGGTAGAAAAGATACCCCCTGGTGTTCTTTGGGTATCCCACAAACTTGCACAGTACTGAGCGTGCCTCGAGCTTGTCCGCATGCTGCTTTTTGACAAAAGCCGGACATCCCCAGATCTTCAGATATTGAAGATAGGGTTTCTTCCCACTCCACATTTCATATGGTGTGGTAGGCACAGTCTTAGTCAGAACTCGGTTCAAAAGGTATGCAGCTGATTCTAGCGCATACCCCCAGAATGATCGCGGTAACTCAGTGTTACTCATGATGGATCGAACCATATCCAATAGGGTTCGGTTCTGTCTCTCCGATACACCGTTATGTTGCGGAGTGTATGGAGGAGTAAGCTGAGAGAGAATTCCGTTCTCTTTTAAATAATCCAGGAACTCGGCACTCAAGTATTCTCCACCTCGATCCGATCTTAGAATCTTAATACTTTTGCCGGTTTGTTTTTCTACTTCATTCTTATATTCCTGGAACTTTCCAAAGGCTTCGGACTTAAGTTTCATTAAGAAGACATAACCGTACCTTGAAAAGTCATCCATAAAAGTAATGAAGTAAGAATAACCGCTTCGCGCATGTGTAGACATTGGACCGCACACATCGCTGTGTACGAGTCCCAAGAGCTCGCTCGCCCTTACTCCGTGTCCAGTAAACGGAGTCTTTGTCATCTTTCCTTTGAGACAGCATTGACAAGTGGCATACGATTGATATTCGAAAGGATTCAAAAATCCTTCTGTATGTAACTTCGTCAACCTTCTCTCATTGATGTGACCCAGTCTACAATGCCATAAGAAAGTCTGATTTATTTCCGGAGACTTTCTTTTGTGTGTATTCTGGACATTGAAAATCTGGGGTTGGTTTAATACGTATATACCATTGCTCAATGTACCTATTCCAATCAAAACTTGATTAAGGTGAATGTTTACAACATTACTTACAAACGCAAATTCATAACCTTCTTTAAAAACTAAAGATACAGAAATGATATTACATGTTGCGTTGGGTACAAAAAAAACAATTACGCAAAACCAAAACATGTCCATCTGACATTCCCAGGTGATAGTCCCCCACGGCTTTAGCATCCATGCTAGCTCCGTTCGCAACTCTGAAGGTCATGTCACCTGCTTTAAAAACACTACGGTTTCTCAACGCCTGCAAAGAATTACAGATATGAGATCCTGATCCGGTATCCAATACCCAGGAAGTAGAGTTTATTGAAAGACAGTTTTCAATAACATACACACCTGAAGCTGAAGCTGCAACCTGCTTCAATTCCTGTGTCCTGGCTTTCCAAGCCCTGCAATCATTCATCCAGTGACCTTTCTTATGACAATAGAAGCATTCTTCCTTATCCACAAGCTTCCCCGCTATCTTTGTTGCTTTAGCTTTTCCCTTCGTATCCACTTTACTAACACCGCCCCTTGGTTTGGCGGGGGCTTTCTTCTTCTTTCCCTTGGCTTTCGCTTTGGACCTAGAAGAGGAAGATCCTCCTATAAACAAAGTGGATGTTTCCCTACTTTTCTGTAGGGTGCCCTCTGCACTCCTCAGCATGTTGAGGAGTTCTGAAAGTTCAACTTCTTTTTCTTGTAAGTTGAAGTTCAGGATAAACTGGGCGTAAGTGGAAGGAAGAGACTGGAGAATCAAGTCCGTATAGATCTCGTTATCTAACGTGGTTCCAAGTTCCGCGAGCTCCTCAATGAAGCCAATCATCTTAAGCACGTGTTCCGCTACCGATGATCCGATGGCCAACCTTGCCGAAAATAACTTCTTCGACACTTCGTATCTTGCGATACGAGATTGCTCTCCATACAGTTCTTTCGTATGGAGAAATATGGATTCAAGGTCCATATTCTCGTGCCTCCTCTGATGTTCGTTGTCCATCGAGGCAAGTACGAGGCACTTGGCCTTCGCACTATCAATCTCCCAGGTCTTACGGATTTCCTTATCCGCGACGCTGGAGGTGGGACTTGGGACAGGGGGAGCTTTGGTGGTAAGAAGATACCCCAGCTTGTCGTAAGTGATTGCCATTTTGACATTCTTGCATTCATTCTTTCATTTATTAGAGTGCATATGATGGTGCGTATATCTATACATGGGTATGGGACTATGTGTTTATATACGGGATTTGAGGAAGATACGTGGTTTGAGATGATACTTGATGTGAGGCCGTGAGATCGGCGATGTGACATAGCTTGTCTTCGAGGTGCGATATGATAGTTTTAGCGGGCCTTTGGACATGTGCTTTACCCGCATTCATATTTTTATAGATGGTATCGATTTGTACTAGACTTAGAGTAGTACCCAGATTATGTGATCTGATGATAGTGATACCTGATATGTGATGAGGTACTGTGATATTGACCCCTACCCAGCTATTGGGATGCCGTACGACGATCTACCGTACGAGCCGATATTGATGATAGATCCACACTCATGACTCGAGGATATCTTACGATATGTTATTGAGGCGGGATCACCGACTATCATATCTATATATATTGACTCAGATTAGGTGGTTTCTTACCCCTCCTGTCTAGATTACTTAGTAGACATTAGACTGGACCGAGTCATACCTATTTCAAACTAACGAATCGGGGATATTTTAAAGATAGGCAGAAGGGTCATACGGATATTTTCAAATGATGTATCTTTTCTTAAAACACCGTAGCCCTTGTTTTTCCAAAAGCCCTGATTCATCTTATTTCAAATGGCACCCCTGCATGACTTGTACAAATTGGTGTATATTCTTTACTTCTGCGTTGATTATTCGATTCCGCATATTCATGCTATTTGCATTGCATCGCTTGTACTGTGGTTATATTTCAGTCATGCTGCTAGGACACCAGCACCATTATCGATGATGCATATGTTCCACGTACACTTGTTGCCGGCTCACACACTCATCATCGATAATTGCCATGTCACTACACTGTAGTACTATTGCATTCAGTATATGATCCTTGTATGACATGATGATGTACATACATTCCTTCACATGTAGCATGCTTCATGCTTGATTTTACGCATTGAGATATGTTGTTTCTATGATATTTCTGGATTTGGGAACCGAGGGTGTTTTAAAAAGAGAATATATCATTACTTTAAAAACCCGGTTACGCTTGATATGATATTTCAGTGCGTCCACCATGTGTTTTCTCGGTGCTGAGAGCGACATGTGTAACCCGAATCGAGGAGTGGATGAGCCGATTGCGGGTACATAGTGGACCCGGTGTGGTTCCCCTCGGCAAGATGATCGATGAGCTTTGCCGATTGAGCCTGGAGGCGGGCGAGTACCTACCGGTGATTGGTTGGACCTGGCGGTTATCCGGAGGATACTGACCAGAGTCGATGGATAGATTTGGGCGTCCTGCCGGGGCCGAGGGCCGATACCGCAGACAGAGCCCGCGGGCCGATCCGGAATGACGGAGCCCGATATATGAGGATTTATGTGCCGATGCTGGGCACAGTTTTCATGATGTTTTCGAGTGCCGATGCTGGGCACTCCGGTTCTATGATTTTGACGTGTCGCGAGGGACACGAGTGGGTTATATCCTCATATTTCCATGCACAGGTTTCATGATATTTACTTGCATGATGGTTATTTTCAGTGGGTGACGAGTGGACGGGATCCACGTGTGTGCAGATTTGATTACATTGATCATACCTCATATTCTTGACATGCTATTACCTGAGGCACTAGCACGAGCACTTGGCATTACACTCATGTAGAGATTACATTGCCAGTTTAGCATGCTTCAGCTTTATTCATATTGAGGTTTATTTATATCTGATCTTATTGACCTAGGATGGGTCATGCATTCGATCTCTGCTTGTAGATATATCTCTATTCACGAGTTGGCAACTCACCCTCGTTGTGCCCCAGTCCTTGCAGGTTTTTGCCGTACAGATTCCATAGCGGCATTTCTGGCACACTGCTTCCTTATGGGTGACTTGCTTGGATAGGTGGGTTCTTTTGTATCAGAACCGCCATTGTTCATGTATCATTTATTGTATCTAGAATTTCCATCAACCAAAACTTGTTTATTGTTTCAGACATAGAAAACAGTATTGTTTTATTTCGACCTTAGAGTCGCGCTAGTAGTATTACGGTTTTCTGGCTGTTTTGAGTTTCCTTTTTTTTGGGTTTTGATCCTCGCCCTTTGGCGTTGTATATTATTATTGCTTGCGTGGTTGTGACCGTCGATGGACGAAGAGCTAGCTCCCGCTTGGGGATTCCTTTTATCATTTCATATATATTATTCTTGTTGTACCCCGTTCGGGGCCAGTTTTTACAAAGGAAACTCTGCCGAAATTTTCAGGAAAGGTTACACATTTTAAAAAAATGCATATTCGGCTTAGTTATTTAAAAACTTTGATTTCCAAACATGATTTCCTTACTTTTCAAAAACAGTTTTCCTTATTTACTCTTTAAATGGTTTTAGATTGCTGGGCTTTTGGCTTACTTGGATCAAATGGGGTTCTATAGACTTCATATGGTTCAAGGGCCAGTCACGTGCTCTTTCGGGTCGTGACAAAGTTGGTATCAGAGCGCTAGGTTGACCTTGGTTCGAGTCTAAGTTTGACTATGTGGAGCCTAGGGCGTTATTTATATGCGGAACTTAGGCTTGACCTTACGGAACTTAGACTTGGTCGAGGGGGTGTAAACCCGAACTTTCGTCGTGTAGGATGACCCTTGGTTGATGGAATAGGTGACTAAAGTAGAGTGACGTACCGTTGGTATGTTCCGCGGCATACTTACGACACGACACTCCGCTTAAGGAACCTTAGGATGTACATACTTTCGAGATCAGTGATTCTCTTCATATCCAGGATTATACATCCATTTGAGATCCCCGATTCTATTAGTTTCATGATCATACCTTCATTGATGTTGTTCCTTCCTATGATCATGTATCCACTCTGGATCTGTTGTTTCCCTTCTTGCCACTGGTGTGCTCTCTTGATACTCGATTGAGGTTCCTGTCACCATGTTTGAGCGCAGTTTGGGCTGCTGCTAGGGTTACGGCCGGTGTGAGCTCGTTTGGTACGAGGGCCGACCATTGTGTTTTCTGGTGACATGAGAACGTCTCGAGTTGGTATTGTGGATTGTGACCTCTAGTGGAGGCAAGTGCTTGGTCTTGCACCGGATGATCGGGTCATTGTTAGAGCTGCCAGTTGAGAGAGGACTGTTGATGTACAGCATACCTCAGAAATTGTGATGTCGCCTACCGTGCAGACAGATGGACCAGCTGTTGCTGAGATTGACAGGATGTTGCTTTCGGAGCTTACGAGCTGAGATTGCCAGAGCTTTCAGGTAGATATGCGACAGATGATAGCTAGTCTACCCGATTTGAGAGACGAAGGTGATTCTTCCGATTTTTGCGCCGGAGCGGGCCCAGTTGTGTTGAAGATCTCCAGTGTGGAGAGTCTTGCTCAGATCTAGAGCAGACCGATTCTGAGATGACCGCTTATGTATCGCCTTTTCTGGGGGATTGAGGCGTTGTTCGGCGTACAGGCGTATGAGCCAGTTGTTGCTGCAAATGATGAGATATCGCCCAGATGATTGGAGCTACTGCAGCATGAGCATATTTTTAGAGATGTGATAGTGAGTCGCTAGTCACCGAGGATTAATGACTAGGACATGTGGTTCGTTCGCTTACCCCGATGCGAGGTCATCAGATAGATTGATTCCAGCTAGAGGCGACTTCACGCAGATTCGTTGAGAGTCGATTGAGACGATCGAAGGTCAGGAACCCATTTTCCAAGTTTAAAGTATACGGAAAGACATGCAGGTGATTCTATGAACCCTCTAGAAGAATGAAACCCTAACTCGACTTAATGACCGTGTGAAAGCCTTTGAGCCTTAGTGTTTGCGGCAGTTCCTCGGCGCCATTAGTGAGGCTTGGGTTTGCCCTTCTACGGCTGGACCACCGACGCTGTGGCATGTACTCGATACTATTAAACTGTACCCGAGATGTTGAGCTCTTGGGGGATTGTGAGGTTCTGACGAGTCGATCGGATGATTCGACATCATTCGGATATCATGTGATGGGACACTGCTTGGGAGACTCCAGATACGAGCATAGCCGTCGGAGCGCAGTCTCTGTAGCCATGATGAGATGAGTCCGAATCAGTCGATAGTGGAGCAAGGTGGAGTAAAGAGTTTGCACGAGATTTCGACGAGATGACGTTCCACTCCGCTGACATCAGAGATGCGATATGCACGCTGAGGACGTGTTCGGCTAGATATCTTCTACTGAGTGATGAAGATACTGAGTTCGTGATTTCGAGTCCGTGTTAGAGACTTCGGGTGGACCGTAGCTGAGGACATTGCAGTGTGCAGATAAAGACGCGACGTCGAATGGTCGATGATACAGACAAGCGGGACAAGAAGTTCGTGCGAGAGGCAGACGAGCTGTTACTACACCCCGTTAAGATTAAAGGCCGGACATGCATACAGAGGCGCAGAGATGCGACCAGCTTCCGAGGAGATGTTGTACTAAGGACGCAGAGGTCCAGAGAGCGAGAAAAGATTACGCCAGAGTACCAGCCTCCTTACAGTTTGGCTTAGGCAAGATCAGAAGAGACCTTGAGTAGGATTCCTTCCAGTACACTGCTGCAATAAGAGTTGCATCCAGGATCGGATGTGTGATATGCATTCAGAGGACCCGAGGTCGGCGCCAGAGATGTGCTGCTTTACGAGCGGTCGTGAGGATTGACCGAGAGATGACCAGGGAAGTGCAAGAACGGAATCGTTCCTGTCAGCACACCTGACCGGGCCGATGAGTCGATGGTTTGCGAGTTGGTAATCTACAGGAAAGATCAGGAACCAGAGGCAGAGGACGCCAGCCGCGAGCAAGAGGCAAGTAGATATCTTGCGCCGCTAGCATCGGATGTACCGGTACCTTCTCGACCCTGAAGGAGGGTATACCGACGACGGTAATTATGATTTGTGATTTTGTGATTTGATTATCACGTATCCGTTGCTTTGGATTTCGGTATTTTGGGCGATCTATTCGCATGATTTAGTCTTGATGACTGAGTTTCATGATATTTGATTTTGTGCACCATGGTTGCACCTACTGGGTATTTATACCTTGTACATAGTTATTACTCCTGAGCTGTTGATTGCGATTTCATGCCTATTTTATGCTGGTGATTTGATTTACGCTTCCAGCAGAGTTTCATGTAATTTTAGTGTTTTGATTTTGCACTCGGTATAGCTTATATGTGCTTGTAGTGCATCGATATGTGTTTTGTGCCCGCAGCTGCACACGTTTATGATTTTCTTCATATCTGGATACACTTGGTGTTGCTGCTTACGTATTTGAGTTATTGCTTGGTATTTGTGCATGGGATGCACCAGTTCTATACTTCGTGCATTTGTCGCACCAGTTTTATGTTTCTTGCGTTTATCGCATCAGATTTATATTTCGTGCCTTTATTGCACCGGATTTATATTTTGTGCATTACGATTGCACCTGACTTCGATTTGATGCCTTTCGGTATGTCGATTTTGATTGTGATATTGATGTGGATTCTTGCATTCCGTGCTTTTGACTGGACTTACGCATATTCGACGTTGCTATTGGATTTTGTGATTCCGTGCATATTGAGTGCGCAGGGTCTAGATTTTCATTCGTGCATGATGGATGCACCGATTTGGATTTTCGCGCATGTTGGGCGCATGTTTTGAGATACGATTTTGGGGCACACCAGATGCACTAAATCGAGATTCTTCGTGCATGTCAGATGCACCTGTTTTGGCTGTCAGGCACACATGTTGCCTATGACAGATGCTTCGTGCACACCCGTTGCACCTAGATGTTGTTTTGTGCACATGTTTAGCGCATATATGGATTTTGATTTCCGTGCGCGTCAGACGCACAGGGTGGTGTTATGTGCATTTTTGGAATTTATTCCTTTTGGAGCAGTACATTTTTATGATGTGGGATATTTGCTTTCATACTAAGCAGGACTAGTCAGTGGACAGTGCCTGGGTATATTTTGCATGCATCGATAGTTATCGAAGGGATTTCCGAAAAGCGAGCTATAGCCACAGTATATACCTACGTGTCCGATATGACACAAAATGTTTTAAAAACAAGGAAACCCTTCTGATTATTTTCAAAATGGTGGAACGTGCTTATTAAACAAAGGATATATATACTCATATATAGTTATTTTCTTATGAGAAACGTCCGCCACTGTGCAGTGTTACGCGCATCGCACAGCGACTTAAAAAGATTTGGCATACAGTTGCATTAGCTAATTACATGTATAGATTGGGTGTCTACATGTATAGTCTTGGTCCATATCATATTGATTTTGTATTGGATTTGACATTGTGTCGTTACCATGACTCCGATGATTGCGGATGCTTGATGGAGTGTTGCTTTTGAGATATCTGCTCAGTACTCATGCGCATGCATTGCGCTATGATGTTTTATGTATAGATGATTTCGGAGCCCCGATGACTTGGAATTTGTATTGAAATATTTTAGTATTTGGGGGTTTAAATTTAAATTCGGGGACCGAATTTTTTAAGGGGGGTAGATTGTAACGTCTTCAAAATAATAAAATATGATTTTTGGGAAATTTTATAATTTAATATTATTTTAATGAATATTTTAATATTCTGGTATAATTAAATACAGATAAATGGGGAAAAATTATGGAAAATTCTAAAATAAGGTATTTTAAGGAATTGCCTCGTTTTCTGTGCATGCCCCCATTTCCTCTAGTATTGACCCTGGGTACTTCTAGTTTTGACTGATTCCATCTAGGGTGAAATCTGGGTTGATTTTCCTATGTTGGTGTATGTTTTACGACTTGATTTAGCATGGATTTTGGTATTTGGTGATTCATTCCTGTCGGATGGCGTTTGGACGTCAACGACAAGTGGATATTGATTGTGTTTACATGCGAGTCGATAGGTTTTTACCTATGCGGGTAGCGTGTGCTATTTTGGTTTCCGATGTGATTTTCATGTGCTTTAGCGTTGTGATATACTTGTAGGTACCCCGCGTGATGTTGAGGCAAAGGAGGTGAAGATAGCGACATCGGCTTTGGCACACGAGAAGCAATGTGAGTAGATTTTTATCTACGGGGAGAAGTCGGGTGGATGGCGTATAGCACCCCCGCAGTCCGTGGTGATGTATACGAATACGTATACACACGAATATTTATTATGTGTTGTTTAGGGTTATTGATGGTAATAATGATATTTTGATGATAAGAATATATTGGTTTAGTATAGTGCGAACCCTAGAGTAGTGGTTGCACTCACACATACATTTACACACATACTTGCATTCATTCTTTCATTTATTAGAGTGCATATGATGGTGCGTATATCTACACATGGGTATGGGACTATGTGTTTATATACGGGATTTGAGGATGATACGTGGTTTGAGATGATACTTGATGTGAGGCCGTGAGATCGACGATGTGACATAGCTTGTCTTCGAGGTGCGATATGATAGTTTTAGCGGGCCTTTGGACATGTGCTTTACCCGCATTCATATTTTTATAGATGGTATCGATTTGTACTAGACTTAGAGTAGTACCCCAGATTATGCGATCTGATGATAGTGATACCTGATATGTGATGAGGTACTGTGATATTGACCCCTACCCAGCTATTGGGATGCCGTACGACGATCTACCGTACGAGCCGATATTGATGATAGATCCGCACTCATGACTCGAGGATATCTTACGATATGTTATTGAGGCGGGATCACCGACTATCATATCTATATATATTGACTCAGATTAGGTGGTTTCTTACCCCTCCAGTCTAGATTACTTAGTAGACATTAGACTGGACCGAGTCATACCTATTTCAAACTAACGAATCGGGGATATTTTAAAGATAGGCAGAAGGGTCATACGGATATTTTCAAATGATGTATCTTTTCTTAAAACACCGTAGCCCTTGTTTTTCCAAAAGCCCTGATTCGTCTTATTTCAAATGGCACCCCTGCATGACTTGTACAGATTGGTGTAGATTCTTTACTTCTGCGTTGATTATTCGATTCCGCATATTCATGCTATTTGCATTGCATCGCTTGTACTGTGGTTATATTTCAGTCATGCTGCTAGGACACCAGCACCATTATCGATGATGCATATGTTCCACGTACACTTGTTGCTGGCTCACACACTCATCATCGATAATTGCCATGTCACTACACTGTAGTACTATTGCATTCAGTATATGATCCTTGCATGAAATGATGATGTACATACATTCCTTCACATGTAGCATGCTTCATGCTTGATTTTACGCATTGAGATATGTTGTTTCTATGATATTTCTGGATTTGGGAACCAAGGGTGTTTTAAAAAGAGAATATATCATTACTTTAAAAACCCGGTTACCCTTGATATGATATTTCAGTGCGTTCACCATGTGTTTTCTCGGTGCTGAGAGCGACATGTGTAACCCGAATCGAGGAGTGGATGAGCTGATTGCGGGTACATGGTGGACCCGGTATGGTTCCCCTCGGCAAGATGATCGATGAGCTTTGCCGATTGAGCCTGGAGGTGGGCGAGTACCTACCGGTGATTGGTTGGACCTGGCGGTTATCCGGAGGATACTGACCAGAGTCGATGGATAGATTTGGGCGTCCTGCCGGGGCCGAGGGCCGATACCGCAGACAGAGCCCGCGGGCCGATCTGGACTGACGGAGCCCGATGAATGAGGATTTATGTGCCGATGCTGGGCACAGTTTTCATGATGTTTTCGAGTGCCGATGCTGGGCACTCCGGTTCCATGATTTTGACGTGTCGCGAGGGACACGAGTGGGTTATATCCTTATATTTCCATGCACAGGTTTCATGATATTTACTTGCATGATGGTTATTGTCAGTGGGTGACGAGTGGACGGGATCCATGTGTGTGCAGATTTGATTACATTGATCATACCTCATATTCTTGACATGCTATTACCTGAGGCACTAGCACGAGCACTTGGCATTACACTCATGTAGAGATTACATTGCCAGTTTAGCATGCTTCAGCTTTATTCATATTGAGGTTTATTTATATCTGATCGTATTGACCTAGGATGGGTCATGCATTCGATCTCTGCTTGTAGATATATCTCTATTCACGAGTTGGCAACTCACCCCCGTTGTGCCCCAGTCCTTGCAGGTTTTTGCCGTACAGATTCCATAGCGGCATTTCTGGCACACTGCTTCCTTATGGGTGACTTGCTTGGATAGGTGGGTTCTTTTGTATCAGAACCGCCATTGTTCATGTATCATTTATTGTATCTAGAATTTCCATCAACCAAAACTTGTTTATTGTTTCAGAATTAGAAAACAGTGTTGTTTTATTTCGACCTTAGAGTCGCGCTAGTAGTATTACGGTTTTCTGGCTGTTTTGAGTTTTCTTTTTTTTGGGTTTTGATCCTCGCCCTTTGGCGTTGTATATTATTATTGCTTGCGTGGTTGTGACCGTCGATGGACGAAGAGCTAGCTCCCGCTTGGGGATGCCTTTTATCATTTCATATATATTATTCTTGTTGTACCCCGTTCGGGGCCAGTTTTTACAAAGGAAACTCTGCCGAAATTTTCAGGAAAGGTTACACATTTTAAAAAAATGCATATTCGGCTTAGTTATTTAAAAACTTTGATTTCCAAACATGATTTCCTTACTTTTCAAAAACAGTTTTCCTTATTTACTCTTTAAATGGTTTTAGATTGCTGGGCTTTTGGCTTACTTGGATCAGATGGGGTCCTATAGACTTCATATGGTTCAAGGGCCAGTCACGTGCTCTTTCGGGTCGTGACACTTGGCATGAGGTCAAAATACATAGCTTGAATACTACCGAATATTTAACTGAAATGATGGAGGGTTACGAATGGTTTTGGCAAAACCGTGAACGTAGTGAACTTGATTTAGTCGATGGAACGAGATAGCTTTTAAATGAATTGGCTCAAACTCCGCATTTTAAAAGTTTGCTTTGAAAAGAACCGAGTGGTTTTTCGAAAGTGTTCCAACGACTTTTACTTGGTTTATTTTCTTGCATTAGTTCTTTTAATGCGTGATATTCTTGCATTAGTTCTTTTAATGCGTCCCATCAATTAATCCTACCATTGCAGAAAACAACCAAAATATGACGTACGCTTATGCCATTCGCATTCGCCACGGGGCCCCGTCATTACCCGTTAGGTTACTTAACTAACGATAGAGCGGGGGCTGGGCTAGCGCGGCTGTAAAACATAAGCATCGCCTAAATAATATCATATATAGATATATTGCAATGATAGACATTTCAGATCACAGATGAACACATTGGATATACTAGGAAGCTGCAATTCGTACGAGCCTGTAACGAAAAGCAGATTACACAGTCGCGGTGAATAGCCAATACCCCACCCAAGACCCCTACGGGTGCGGCAAACTACCTGCCAAGTACCCGAAGCGAAGCAACCTCCCTCATCCCCGTGAGTAGGCCACTCGGCACTTCGGCATACCCGGTAGTTTGTGCACCCCCTCTATGGGTCTATCCTAGGAGCAAAAACAGTAAAAAGAAATTATACAATGACAGCTACAACCCCGACCCGGTTGTGCGGCCATACAAATAATTATTACATCAATTTACAAATTTACATGAATTGAAAGAAAAGAAAACTCTCGTCTCACAACCCCCGGCTATTCACCCGCGACAATCCAATGAATTCATATACACATTCCAACAACATTACAGATCACAGATTTGTATAACCCCCACTAATCGACATATAGCGATTAGTAGACGTTCAATACAAATATCACATCACAGAAAAACCCGTCAGCTTAAGTCTTTTAGAAGTTCGATCAAAAATACGGATTTATAGGCCCCAAACACAAAATTTTCGTTCTGGAAAATCTGGGCAGAAAATACATATTCTAAAAATCCCAAAATACCCCTATGAGCAAACTGCAAAGAAGAAACCCCATGACCGAGTCATCTCAGCCGCGGTTCCGCGGCGGGAGCAAGCTCCCGCCGCGGAACCGCAGCGCTTTGATCGAGTTAGGGGGTCAAATTTTTGCAGTTTCTTCAGAAAACCCTGAGTCGATTTTTGGTGTATTTCAAAAAAGTTTTCCAGCACTTTTAAAATCGACAGAAAGTTTGAAAACGGGGTTCATTTCGGGACTTTTTCTTTGATCGATCTTCTAGCTACTTTTCTAACAAGTTAGATAGAGTTTAACTAGTCTCTGATACCACTGTAAGTCCATGCTACCTCTCCCCGTACTTTCGGGCTTGCGGAATTTGATAAAAAACGATTTTCTTAGAGGTGGTAACATGGACTTAAAACCCGGATCTTTGTTAAACATCTAACTAACAACCTAACTACGAGTTGCTAACTACTCGGTTAGGGGGTTATACCTTTCTTTTTCTCGAACTCCTTCGTCTTTAAGCTTCGATGGTCGTCCGAATCGGCTTCTCCCCGTCGTCTCCTTACGCCGAAGATAGATCCACCTGAAAGCTTCAACCTTTAGCTCCTTCTTCGAACTTTGAAGAAACTAGTTCACTCGGTTTGCTAAACCTTGTGAACTAGAGTTAGTAGAGAAGAGTTTGTATGGGATTTTATCTATGGTTCTTGGTTCTCAACTCATGAGACAAGTGAACCATAGAGTCAAGAGAGGGAGAGCAAGAGGAGGAGATGAGAGCTCAAGAATAAGAGAGAGAATGAGCATGAAAGAATGAGAGAAGACTTTTCTCATTTGGCTCTCATAATCCAAAACAATCATAACACATCATATCAATCAAGTATTATGTGATGGTGTAAGCAACCATAGCCATATCATTTCATGCACTCATTTTGCACAAAAGAGCAAGCAAGCAAAAGTCTTTGCCATGAAATGATAGCTATGGTTATCATGATGGTCAACTAGTCAAGCCTAGTCAACCGGTCAACAAAGTCAACAAGTCAACAAAAGTCAACAAGTCAACAAAGTCAACAACTCAACAACCATGTCACCATAATACCTAATTAATATAATTGTTAATCACATATCATATTCTCATTAGGGTTGAGCTAAAAGTCAATAGTCAACTGTCAACGGCCAACAACCCTAATGAGAATCCTCCGCCTCTGTCTCTCCGTCAACTGTGCATACACACCCGCATCTGCGTTCCGAGGACCACGAATACAAACTGGATAAATCCAATCCCAATACATACACTAGGATCTGGCTTAACCCAAAGCCCTCTAGTGTCAACTGTCCGGACACTGTACGTGCACAAGTGCACGGATGTGACCGAACCCTGTCGCAAAACCATGCGACCTGCCGCAAAACCATGCGACCTATACTCTTTTGCCTAAATGCGAATAGCTTTCTGTGTGGGACTCTAAAGACTCAACACTACGCTGGCAGTAGGTTTAACCACAGACCGCAAGCGGCACTAGCTGTGCGTAACGGTCCCCAGGTAGATGCCGACAAGAAGACTGACAAGGTGAAACCCATCTGAACTCCTACTGAGCCTGAATGTGACAATCTCGGTACAGTCCGGTCTGTTCGTCTGATACATCGCATGGCGGGCCTAGGGGGCGGAAAACGTCAGTCCCCCAATAGCGGTACAAGTCGTGTCGGAGTGAAGCCCAAAACACCCTGAGATAACACTGGAAGTCTACCAGTATATCTCGTTTGCCCTGGCCAGGGACTACTCGTGTAATGGCTCTCCTAGACACAGCGCGATGTCAACCCGCAATACCGGGAGAGACGAATCCTGTCTAACCGTCACTGCCTCCAAGTGCTTCGGGACTGCACCCAACTACCACCTATTTGCACGACTCCTTTGAGCCGTGGTAGGGTAGTAATCAAAGTACAGTGGGAACACACTCGAGGCGAAGTGACAGTGTCAAGTCAGCGGACTAAGCTGTACTCATGTCACCTCGGAACTGATAACTGACGATAGGAATAATACCAACTAGGCAGTTCCCGACGAGTCCTGTCCAGTGTACTCGTAACCCAACGAGCACCCGCATACTATCTCAAGTACGACATAACGACGGCTGTTGGACAGACCGTCTCCCACACTGGGATGAGAAGCGCAGGCGCTAGTCTACTCCGGAGTATCGATGCCCTGTCTCGATAGTCCTTCGTCCAGGGACCTGCATAAGGATGTGCTTATAGATTACCCAGCCCCACTAGTGTGACTGCCATCACAATGCTGGTAATCAAGCAAAGATCCTAAGGGCTCCACTAATGTGTATAGGCGATATACTAAAATAAACACATGTACACATTGAAGTAGAAGCAAACCAAGTAGCCTACTACTATTTTGAGCAAGATTGTATATACAAGGTGAATATCCCAAGCTTCCATTAAGTAATATACAAACTAGTATGATACAGTAATGGCCTCTAGGGCATATACACTAACAGATACGTCGAAAGGCGAGGGTCAGAGCTAGGCACTCGTGCTTTCGGCATAGCGTATAATACGTACCTATCAGGGTGCCAGTCTTGGTGACAGCACCTGATAGATCAGCATTTCTATGTCGATGCTTGGCACATTGGTTTCATGATATTTCTATTTACTTCTTAGTATATATACCAGTGGATTAGGACGCTGTTATATATGTCCTTACACCAATATTAGTGGAATGGGACGCTAATATATGTGTATTGACATTAATTCTATATACATCATATTTATTCATGCAAATATACCTAGGTTATAATAGAATCACTTGATATTGGATTTAGGACATATGACATTTACTTGATATTGTACATAAACGATATATGAGATTTACTTGATTTTGTACATTCAGGATATAGGAGATTTATTCGATATTGTACATTAAGGATTTGTGAGATTTATATGATATGAGAGATAATTTAGGGGCTGATTTGAGGAATTGGAATTTGGATTGTCTTGATGGATTCTGATCCTACCACGATGTCAGGAATCCGTGGAAATGACATATTTCATTCCATACTCCACCTTTATTTATTTGCACTGTTTCATGTATTAGTAGTACCTATTAGTGTACCTTCCATGATTGTTGCATATACACATTTTCATATCATTATTGCATGATTATTGCATACTGATTATCATATTATTATTGCTTCATGTTTTAGTTGTACCTGCAAGTGTACTTTTCATGATTATTGCATTCATATGACCTGTTATTGCTATTAATTGCATATGTTAGATTCACGCTGTACGTGCATACTTGCGATTACCTGCATATGTTATTTTTTATTCACGAGTTGGCAACTCACCACTGTTGTGCCATAGATGTTTTGTAGGGTGTTCCCCAGAGTAGTCGAGGCAGGCTATTCATCTATCTAATCATCTTTTGCTACGGATACCGCTTCAGCTCATAGTCTGCAGTTTTGCTTAGGTGGGTTTTGTGGTTATCCGTATTGTTGTATTGTATATTCGTTGTATTCTTGTACTCTCCATCTACTATTATTTTATTGACTTAGAGACTTGGTGATGACGATTTTGTATATTATTTCTGATTTGTTGTCTTTTATACAGTTTCCTTTCTATCGTCTTTTATTTCTCCGCTACGGCGTCGTATATTTGTTGTGGTGGTTTTTTTCCGCTTTGGGCGTGTATTTGCTCCCGTTTGGGGACGCTTCATTTATATTTATGTTGTACCCATTTTTGGGGCTAGTTTTTACAAAGGAGGTGCTGCCAAAATTTTAAAGAAAGAAAAATTGTACTTTTAAAGAATTTGGGTTGTGATTTCAAATGTTTCAAAACTTCTATTATCTTTTCTTGTCTTTTTTTTATGGTTTAGATTTCTGGATTTTGGATTTCTTTTACTGCGTTACGCCTTTAGACGTTGCGTAGTATTAGGGCCGTCACGTGCCAATTTCGGGTCCTGACACCCATGTTCATATAATAATTTTGCTTTATTATATTCCTCATTCTTAGTCATTTTACAAATAAACAGGTGCTTTTGACCTATGTCTGCTACAAAGTTGCAGATTACAGGTTCTCGGAACAAAAACAGTGAAAAAGATGAAAAGTGCATGCAAAAGTGAGACTACAACCAATAAATTGAAGAATCTTGATCAAGCCTACAGTTTGGAGAATAAACGAAGATCAATAAACAAGTACAAAGGCAGCGCAAGGTTCAAGACTTCGACACGGAGCGAACGGTAAAGTCCACTACATTATTCACTGTAGAGATCTAGAAGACATTCTGAAGAACCAACTGAGGCAAACAGAAGACAAATACAAACAAAATAAGTACAGAAAAACGCAGCCCAAGACCCCACTAATTGGCCGCGGATCCGTAGCCAAACAGGGCCTACGGCCGCGGATCCGCGGCCGTGCTAGACACGTGTCGGTGGAAAAACGTGTCGGTGGAGTCGGTGCGCTAACTAGTCTTCTCAGGGTTATACTTGTAATTGCAGATGTGAGTCGATTGTAACCCTAGGGTTTCTATGTTCTATAAATAGAAACCCTAAAATCTTTTTTAGGTTATGCCTCTTTTTATTTCATCTATTCAGAATTCTAAATTCGGTGTAAATGTTTGGAGAGAGCCATCAAATAAAGTAAGGATTTTTATTTCATTGCCCTAGTTAGTTTTCATTCTGCCTTAGTATAATTTTTCTTATCTGCCCTAGTTAGGTAGTTAGAAAATTTTAATCAGTTCACTAATGAGTGAGTAATTCCTCACTTGTTTGAGTTAGGAATAGGAAAGGCTTGAGAGATGAAAATCTCTCACCCCTTTCTTACCCATCACATATAATTAATAGGACTCCATGCATACATACACAAACCGTTCCTTACAGCACCCTATCCCACAAGGTAGCGGTGAAACCGTAGTATAAACGACCGGTTGCGTATGTTTTCCATGGAGGTTAGGGTAATAATTAAGAAAGGAACGACAAGAACCTAAAGGAAGAAACATCGTTTCTTCCCGATGGTACTAATCCCCTTTATTAATTATTACCATAACACCTAAAGAGATGTAAATTAGGGCATTGAAAGAGGTGAGGAAATCTTCAATTTCCAAACTTAACCTAAACCTAAACCTATCAAGATTCTAATCCTAGTTTAAATCAGTTTAGTTTTTAGTGATAATCCATCCACACCGTTTGAAATTAACTCGTTAGACCAAATTGGGAAATACACAACATCCTTGTGGACCGACCCGTACTCACCGGCTAGCTATTGAGCGACGTCGTTCTTGATTGCGGTGAAATTATTTTTTGATTAATCTTTTAAAAACGCACACGCGAAACCAAAACAATCAAATGGCGCCGTTGCCGGGGATGGCGTAGTATTTTCTTTTTGCAATTTCGGGTTAATATAAAATCATAACACTCATAAAAAACTGAAAAACTAAAAATAATATAAAAATTTTATCATCTTTTTATTGTTTGAAGGGTTCTTCGTGTGAATTTTGCAGGATCGACGAACGAGTTCGGATCTGGAAAAATCTAGAGATCAAAACAGAAAACCCTAGATCTGAACAACAGAGAAAAGTCAAACCAGAGGGGCAGGAAATTTCTCGGGGCTTGAAACGCAGGTTCCACCGCATTTCCGCCGCAGATAGGACCATCGGCCGCGCTTCCGCCGCAAGGTAGTGACGTCAGCGTGTGGAATCTTCACTGTATGCTCCCTTTCTTCTTCTTCTGAACCCCCTGATATCTCCTCTGTAAATATTTCCTGCAGGATTCTTTGCGCCTAAAATCTCTCCCCTTCTCCAATAATTGATCTTCTGCATGATTCTTTGCGCCGCGCTAAAAAAAATTGTTTCCAAATGATTGTGTTTACTGCTTTGCATATTTTAAATTGACTTTAAGGGGCCTGAACACCAATCCAGATTGGGTGGGGATTTCATTACCCTTCCCAGGACCCCAAAAATCACATAAGGCATATTGCATTGACCATAAATTAATTAAAAATGATTAGACTCAGCCCTAAGGACTTCACGCTCAATAGGACAAAGGAATAGTTGTAAGCATCGATCGTGTATCCTAACCTGACTTTTTGGTGCTTAGGCTAGACAGGTAGTGAAAGGTAATTTTAAAAGGCCCGTCTCGCTGTGATTCGTGAGCGGATCCCTCCTTTCTCTACTTGTGCTTACCTGGCCACAATTGGCGGTGAAGAGGCGGTTTGATGTCCTACTTCTTGCCCTTTGGAACAGTTAGGAGCTGTCTAGCTGACCTTGGTGACCCTAGATCTAGGCTTGATTGTGCATTTGTGATTGATTGAACGTGTGTCTAAGCCTTTTATCGAAAATCTTTTTTGCAAAAAGCTCCACATTAAAAAAAACACAAAAAGAAAAAAAGGTAAATTTTTTTACCAAAACTTGCAATTTGTCGCTAAGAAATCCGTGCACCCCACATTCTTTTTCTTCTCCTTTCTTATATCATGGGTACCCCACCTCACAAAACTCTTGCCGAACTTTGGTACCCTCATCCAAACATTGGTTCATACGCGAATTGTTTTGGTCGAATTACAGACGACCCCTCCATGCCCAAAATTTCTTTGAAAGATCGAATAGAAGCTTCTAGGAGAAACAGTTCGACTCAGCAATTTACTTTGTATCAACCATTTCGACCATCACCACCTTCTTACGTTGATACTTCTTTGTCGTGTCCTGTTGTAACTCCGAAACCCATGTCTATTGCTGAACATATTGAACAATCTCGTAACCGATCTTTCAATCCTTTCAACACTTCTAGTTCTTGGGATCAACAAGTCCATTCACCTTTTTACCCAAATGTTGATCCTACTCCTGTCCAACCATTCAATTCCTACCAGTCCTACCCGACTTTCACAACTTCCCTAGACATTGCTTCTACACAGCCATTTGGGAGTTTCACGTATCCAAACAACTTTGAATATTTTACTGAAACCCTTTCACAACCCATGTCTAGTTTGAAACAATCGTTGGAAGCGTACATTGCAGCAACAAACCGACAGATGAGGAATTTGGATGCGTCCATTGCCGCCCTTAGGCAACCTAGTGAACCGGTAGCTAGTTTCCAACTAGCTCCAAAAATTCCAATGTTTGATGACGCTGTTGGACAGATTAAGAATTTGAGTGGAGAGAGTGAGCTGCGCACCCTTCCAAATCAAACCTACCCATCACCAATTGAATCCCACAACTCCGGTTTTCAAACAAGTGTCCCAAATGATTCACCAGTTAAAAATAAAATGTGTAATGAGTTGTGCGACTTTGTAGTGTTTGATTTACCTGATTGTGAAGTGCCCTTTTCGAGTGAACCCAAACCTAATTCTTTAGAACTTTATACCTCCAATCTAGAACCTGAATTGATAAATATCCATGCTTTTGATGAGGTGTCTAAAAAATTGATTTTCACTTGATTGAGGATATTGACGCCGGGAATATTTTGGATGATGAACCTGTAGATTTGACTGAAAATTTATCTCCAATTCATCATCCCGAGTTATTAAATGTTTCTCCCAAACCTCATATGCGTCTTGATTTTGATGATAATTGTATGGATGAGTTAACTTTTGAGGAGAATTATGGAGATAGTATTGAGGATAGTATTGAGGATGAACCAGTTTTGTTTGATGTGTCGGATTTTCCAATTCATCCTCCTGAACCTTTAACTGTTATACTTCCTAAATCACCCCCCTCATCCATCCAATCGTTCCGACCACGCAAAAGATCACGCAGGGAGACTGTGAGCTTGAAAAATTTCTGTTCGATCACAGCAGTTTTGACTCCACTAGTGCGTTCCTCTTTGAATCTGACACAGTTCTCACAACCGATATCGATTATGAGTGTTTCACTTTTTTGGATGATTTTGAAGACTCACCGCCCGAGTTTGAGTCCTTTGAATTTTCAGATGAGATAGTTGAACCATCAGACTCGGTTGCTTAAAGTCATTTCGAACCATTGATGGTATCCTTCGAGTTCGAGACAGTTTAATTAGGTGAGAATAAGACTATCCCTAAATCACTCCCTTCGTCCTTTCCATCGTTTCGACCGCGCAAGAATCCGTCGCGCTTCCATTTTCAATGGATGGTTTACCAAGTTCAACGTACCCATGTTTTCTTGCGAATCTTGAGGGATTTGACACCATTTCTCGACGGGTTGATAAATTAGCACAATCGCTTTTAACACATCGGTCATCACAATTTGTGCTAATTTATTCACTCAATTTACACCTTCAAGTTCGTACTACACTTCTTTCTCTCTTCCGCCATTCTTCTCCGAATATACAGAGACCATATTCCACCCTTCTTCCGATACGGTCTCGTGTGTTTCTCAATTTCTTTCTATACACTCCATTCTTCCACGAACCCAACCATTATAACGATAAAATATTTGAATGGTTGGTGCTAACCTTTGGCCTATGTAAGGCCATGTATAGTTTGATTTTTCTCCTCCCTGACTCTGAACTTTAACGCTTAAAACAGTGGAAACACTGTTTCACTTAAGTTTAGGGGGGACCTTTTTCTATATATATTTTGTTTTTTTTGTTTTCTGTTAACAATAAAAAAAATAATAAACAGGGAAGTGCCAAAAATTTTGACCCTCTTGGTGTAGCCTGACAGTGAGGGCACTGTCAAGTTTAAGTTTGGGGGTGTGCTTGGTAAGCTTTCTTCTTTCGCATTCATGTGTATATTTTTGCATTTGCATACTTATTTTAAAACCAATATAAAAATTGAAAAATTCCAAAAATTATAAAAATTGAAAAGTTCAATTTTGGTCATATTTGACTTAAGTTTGACAAAAATGTTAACTGGCTAGGAACACCTAGATCTTTGGCATAGTAAATTAAAAATCCTAAAAATAACCATTCTAAAAACTGAACGGTAGAAAGTATATGTTTTTGTAATTTATTTAGAAATAGGCAAATTTCGAGTTGACTTCTTAGGCTAAATTAAAACAGGGGAAAAATATTGATATCTTTATTAAAATATAAGTTTGAAAAATAATTTCTAAGCTTAAGTCTGAATTCTGAAAATATATATACCCTACAAATTGCACAAACACGAATCTTGAAACTTGGAATAGTAGAAGAGACCTTGAAATGCTCTTGTCTAAAATCCTTAGTATGAAGGAAAATAAAATAAAAAAATACAAGCGTGAATAAAGAGATAATAAAAAAAATGAACACTAGTTGTTGTGATTATTTAAGGCTGCATTAATAAAAAAATATTTAGTGAGGGTGCTTCATCACCTAGTGCCTTAGACCAACTGATTTGGGAGTCACTGCTATTAGCCTTTAGGTATTACAAGACTAGGAATTGCGAATTAATGTGTAAGCACATTTTGTAATCGGTCGTTGGTACCTCAAGAAGTATTAACGGTCACATGAAGAATGTGTGAGCAATTTCATCTAAAAAATTCACCAATTGAAAAGTACTTTGGACGATGGACAAGAGCATAATAGCTTGATTTGAATTTCCAAGTGTAGGGGTGATATACACACACATGTAGGGGGTTTGGGGTTTAGATAAGAGATAGGAATGAAGAATAGGACTTATATCTTTAATAGAGATGATAAAAATTCCTAAGTTGAGATGAACCCTAGAAGGAAAACTTAAAAGATGCTAAAAGCTAACTAAGTCTATAGAACATATATAATCTTAAGTTAAATGATAAGGAGGCGTGAAAAATACGGCTGGATAATTTATGAGTCGAAGATAATAGAATTCCTTGTTGGAAAACCTAATTAGAGAATAAAAGTCAATGGGCCGAATTGATAGGATTTTGTGGGTAATATCCGCTGAAAACCCTTAGGAGACAACACTCCTCCTACTAGGGACACCTAGAGGTTTAACGACTTATTGCACGAGCTCAGTGCAATCGCGTTTCCCTGCGAAATTGAGGCTAGGTCTTTTTCGAGAATAAAACTAGGTTTGCTCGAGGACGAGCAAAAGATAAGTTTGGGGATATTTATTCATATCATAATTTTGCATTATTATATTCCCCAATCTTTGTCATTTTACAAATAAACAGGTGCTTTTGACCCATGTCTGCTACATAGTTGCAGGTTACAGGTTCTCGGAACAAAAATAGTGAAAAAGATGAAAAGACGATACAAAAGTGAGACTACAACAAACAAATTGAAGAATCTTGATCAAGCCTACAGTTTGGAGAATAAACGAAGATCAATAAAAAAAGTACAAAGGCGGCGCAAGGTTCAAGATTTCGACACGAAGCGAACGGTAAAGTCCACTACATTATTCACTGTGGAGATCTGGAAGAGAACTAGAAGACAATCTGAAGAACCAACTGAGGCAAACAGAAGACAAATACAAACAGAATAAGTACAGAAAAAAGCAGCCCAAGACCCCACTAATTGGCTACGGATCTATGGCTAAACAGAGCCTACGGCAGCGGATCCGCGGCCATGCTAGACACGTGTCGGTGGAAAAACGAGTCGGTGGAGTCGGTGCGCTGACTAGTCTTCTTAGGGGTATACTTGTAATTGTAGATGTGAGTCGATTATAACCCTAGGGTTTCTTTGTTCTATAAATAGAAACCCTAAAACCTTTTTTAGGTTATGCCTCTTTTTATTTCATCTATTCAGAATTCTAAATTCGGTGTAAATGTTTGGAGTGAGCCAACAAATAAAGTAAGGTTTTTTATTTCATTGCCCTAGTTAATTTTCATTCTTCCTTAGTATAATTTTTCTTATCTGCCCAAGTTAGATATATAGAAAATGTTGATCAATTCCTTAATGAGTGAGTAATTGCTCACTTGTTAGGGTTAGGAATAAGGAAGGCTTGAGAGATGAAAATCTCTTACCCCTTTTTGCCCATCACATATAATTAATAGGACTCCATGCATACATACACACACCTTTCCCTACGGCACCCTATCCCATGAGGTAGCGGTGATACCGTAGTATAAACGACCGGTTGCGTATGTTTTCCATGGAGGTTAGGATAATAATTAAGAAAGGAAGGACAAGAACCTAGAAGAAGAAACATCGTTTCTTCCCGATGGTACTAATCCCCTTTATTAATTATTACCATAACACCTAAAGATATCTTAATTAAGGCATTGAAAGCGTTGAGGAAATCTTCAATTTACAAACTTAACCTAAACCTAACCCTAGCAAGATTCTAATCCTAGTTTAAATCGGTTTAGTTTTTAGTGATAATCCATCCACACCGTTTGGAATTAACTTGTTAGACCAAATTAGGAAATACACAACATCCATTGGACCGACCCGTACTCACCGGCTAGCTACCAAGCGACGCCGTTCTTGATTGCGGTGAAATTATTTTTGATTAATCTTTTAAAAACGCACACGCGAAACCAAATCAATCACCCCCTAGGCCTGATATGCGATAGTCTTAGACGAACAGACCAGACTGTACGGAGATTGTCACATACAGGCTCAGTAAGAGTTCGGGTGGGTTTCCTCATCGACCTTCTTATCGACATCTACCTGGGGACCTGTCACGACCCGAAATAGCACGTAGCTGGCACTTCAATCATATGAAGTCTATAGGACCCCATCTAATTCAAGTAAGCCAAAAGCCCAGAAATCTAAAACCATTTTAAATAATAAATGAGGGAAAACTTGATTTAAAGAAAGTGATTTTTAAAACCATTTTAAATAATAAATGAGGGAAAACTTGATTTAAAGAAAGTGATTTTTAAAACCATTTTAAATAATAAATGAGGGAAAACTTGTTTTAAAGAAAGTGATTTTAATAGCATAATGCCGAATTATGCGTGTTTAAAATATCAAATCTTTTCTTAAACTTTCGGCAGAGTTTCCTTTGTTAATACTGGCCCCGAACGGGGTACAACATGATAAATATATACATGAACGAAAAAAGGCATCCCCAAGCGGGACCTAGCTGTTCGTCAATCGACGGTCACAACCACGCAAGCAATATAATATACAACGCCAAAGGGCGAGGATCAAAACTCAAAAAGAAACTCGAAATCATTAAGAAAACCATAATACTACAACGCGCGATTCTAAGGTCGAAATGATACACAACAGGTTTTCTATGTTTGAAATAAAATACAAGTCTGGTTGATGGAATTTTATTAGATACAACAATGAAAATAATATACAAGGGTGGGCATGATGCGAGTGAACCCACCAACCAAAACAATCACCCGTAATGAAAGCAGTATGCCAGCAAAGCCGCAATGAAACCTGTCCGGTAAAACCTGCAAGAAACTATGGCACAAAGGGGGTGAGTTGCCAACTCGTGAGTTGAAAACATCACAGAGCAGAAATCGTATGTATGACTCAATCCTAGGTCAAACGATCAGTATTATATATATATCCTCAATATGATAAAGTCTAAAGCATGAAAAGCTGGCAAGAGTAAACATCTATACATCAGTGTAAAACGAAGTGCTCATGTCAGTGCCTCAGGTAGCAACATATCATAAATATGAGGTATGATCAATGTAATCAACATGAATCAATATCAACTATATCATGAAGTCTATATGTATGTGTATATCCTCCAACTATGTAATCAATGTCTGTATGCATGTGGATCTCGTCAATGTGTCACCCAATGACACAAAACATCATGCATGTAAATATCACAAAGCATATGCATGGAAGTGTGAGGATATAAATCAACGTGTGTCCCTCGCGACACATCAAAATAATGGAACCTGTGTGTCGAGCATCGACACTCGAAAACATCATGAAACCTGTGCCTAGCATCGGCACCTAAATCCTCATATATATATATATATATATATATATATATATATATATATATATATATATATATAGGGCTCCGTCAGTCCGGATCGGCCCGTATCACCTCTCAACTCCGGTCGGTATCCTCCGGATATCCGCCGAGCTCAAATACAAACACCGGTAGGTAGTAGTCCCTCTGCCAGGCTCACCGTCTGTATACACAGCATCGCTTTCTTTCCCCGGGGTACCATACCGGGCCCACCATGTATCCACAATCGGCCTCATCCGCCTCCTCGAATTGGTTTTCACATGTCACACTCAGAACCGAGAAGACACATGGTGGACGGACTGAAATATCATATCAAGAGAAACCGGGTTTTTAAAACAGTACTTACTTTCTTTTGAAATAGCCACGGTTCTCAAATCCAGAAATCCCACGAAAACAGCATATCTCAATGCGTATAATCATAAAGCATGATGTATGTGACATAGAAAAGAAATGTAAGCATATCAGTATATCATGCAACATGGAATAGTAATATGCATATATCAAGGGAAAACCGCCCTTTCAAATGAATCCAGTTTTAAAATATATCTTGCGGTTCCAAATCTCCAAAATCAAGCCAGAATCATCTATGTATGTGCAAATAGGTATGCATGCAAATATGAGTGTACAATAGTCATGTGTGCCAATATGGATGTACAAGTAGGTATATACGAAAGTTTGAATGTACAATACGCATGTGTGCCAATATGGATGTACAAGTAGGTATATACGCAAGTATGAATGTACAATACGCATGTGTGCCAATATGGATGTAAGGGGCATATCCTGATGGAACAGTCCTACTGTGTAGTGACATGGCAATTATCGATGATGAAGTGTGAGCCGGCAAGCAGGTGTACGTGGAACATATGCATCATCGATAATGGTGCTGGTGTCCTGACAACATGGGTTTAATATAACAATAAACACATTTAAACAAGCAATGCGATGCGAATAGCAAGAATATGCGGAAAATGAATAATAAACACAACAATGAAGAATCTACATCAATATATAAATATGTCATACGGTTTTTCCAATTGAAATAACACGAATCGCGGTGTTTAAAAAAATAAGGGCTACGGTGTTTTTAAGAAAAGATGCGTCTTTTGAAATATCCGTAGAATTCCATAGCCTATCTTTTAAAATACTCACGATTCGTTAGTTTTGTAATAGGTATGACTCGGGTCTAGTCTAACTTCTACTAAGTACTACAGAAGTAAACGAACAGTCTAACCGAAAGGGTAAGGGAAACCACCTAAATCTTAGTCGATATACATATAAATATAATAGTCGGTGGTCCCGCCTCAATTGTATCACATACGATACAATATACAATATGATATCCTTGAGTCAAGAGTGCGGATCTATCATCAATACATAGCTCGTACGTAAATCCGTCGTACGGCATCCCAAATCTGAGTACGGGTCGAATCTCACATTTATCTCATCAATTATCTGGTATCCTTATCATCATATCTCATGAACTGGGGTACTGATCTAAGTATAGCACAAGCTGATATTATCTATAAATATATGTGTGCGTGTATGAAAACATACGCCTAAAGGCGCGCTAAAATCTCATGTCGTATCTCCTAATACGAACCACATCATATCACCGATCTCATGGCACCATGCCTAAACTCATCGACTCATCTCCAAATATCATCTACTATCCTCATCGTTCAAGTGTAGGTATACGTGTATATATATATATACAGTCTTATACCTACGTGTGTGTGTGTATATATCTATCCCCTTATACGCACAAGTATAACAGTAAGCATGCGTGTGCGTGTGAGTGTAAACCTATTCTAGGGTTCGCGACAAAGAAGCTAAACTAAGTTACTTCTAACTACTCTAAACTAAACCATGAACACAGATCATATCTTGATAATCATCCACGTAACGTAAACACATATTTATAACCATATATATATAAGCTATACTACGAACTACGGGGGTGCTATACGCCATCCACCCGACTTCCCCTGTAGATATAATCTACTCACCTTGACCTTCGCTTGCCGATGCCGACGTCGCCACGCGCTTGCTTGTCATCTCGGAGTCTTCACGAGGGTACCTACACATCATAACGTATCGTGTCGCATTAAAACCAAATTCGAAACCAAAACGACACGTTAAAAGTCTATAGGTTAGAACCTATGGACTACGCCTTCAAAATCACCAAAAAACACTCGATTTCGACGTACAAACGTCAAGTGATCGAATACGACACAAATTACAAAATTGCAGAATTCAAAATACACAAAACCATATCCCGAATCAAAACAGCAACTTGAGAAAGTGGTCCCAGATTTTGTATAGGGTGAAAACAATATGAGTAAACAACACTAGGGTGATATATAGTGTGTATATGACCTACTGAAGCAACCTGGGCCCTAACCCCCACCCCATGGCCGGCCACATACCCCATATTTCCGGCCTCCTCGGTTTTGGTAGGGTGGAATCATCTCGTATGCGTAGGGTGGTCTCCTAGTAGTCAATCTAAGCTCCTGAAGTTGTTTGCTTAACTCGTAAAGTTCCCAAGTCATCCCAGATTTCCCTGCACCCTCAAATACTCACAAAACCGACGTGAACAGTTCAGTTTTTCAAGAAATTGGGTTTTCAGGTTTTATATTGTGTAAGTTCTGGGTTTCTACCATCTATGGGGTTTTAAGGTCATCTCTAAAGCCCAAATACACAATCTCTATTCAAATCAAACCCTAATTCCCAACATGAGATTTCAAAATTCACTAAACTTCGCCAAATCAATTTTAAACTTGAAAAGAGGCTAAATCACTTGAAATACTATGCTAATTGTGAAAGGGTTACCTCATTAGGCACACTAGAATCCTCTACAGTGCCAAAATGCAAACTTTCTTGGTCCAAAGTGTTGCTTGAGAGCTCGTGCACAATTTTTGTGAAGTGGGAATGAGGTTTTGGGTTTGTTTTGGAGATGAAGTGAGGTGATTTGTGGAGGGAGAGATGAGGGCAGCAACACATGAGGAAATGGGGGGAGAAAATGATGAAGAAAGAAGAAGGGAACAAGTGGGCATGGCTCTCTCTTGACCCCTCACTTTCTCTCACTTGCCCATATCTCATTATTCTATCATTCTTTTTTCTTTTCTTTTATTTCCTTCTCTTTGCAATAGTAAACCCAAAACAATAACCATACACCCAAAAATCATGTAGGAAAAATGCAACAAGTGTTAAAATGACATGTGCATGTCATGTGCACAAAACACGCTTAAAGCCCGATTAACGATTTTTAATCGCGATTAGCACAAAATTAGTGTATAATAAATCGTAAAATTTCATAATTTGTATAAATCACTTAAATCATCCTCTTTTTTGTAATTTCCATAATTTTCAAAAATTTCACAATTTATCGGTATTTAATTATACCGTGTTATTAAAATATTCAATATTTTATTATTTAATTATAAAATTTCCCAAAAACAATATTTTATTTTTTCTGAAATGTTACAGTCTTCCCCCCTTAAAGAAATTCGGTCCCCGAATTTAAATTTAAACCCCTCAATACTAAAACATTTCAGTAAAAGACTAAGCCGTCGGCTCCCGAAATCATAAATACAAAAGCACATCATAGCTCAATGCATGCGCATGAAAAAAAAGTAAAACTCCATCAAGCATCCCATAATCATCGGAGTCATGGTGAAGGCACCAATGTCTAAATCCAATACGAAAACCGACATCATATACATCAAAACTATAACATGTAAATATCATTAAAACATCGGAAAGAAATGCATGCCAAACCTTTCATATTGCTGTGCGATGCGTGTATCGTGGCATAGTGCGGACGTCTATTGTAAGAAAATAGCTATATCTATATATATCCTTTGTTTTAATATGTACGTCCCGCCATTTTGAAAACAATTTAGAAGGGTTTCATTTTGTAAATGTTTCGTGTCATCTCAGACACGTAGGTAAACGCTGAGACTATAGCTCTTTCTTTGGAAATCCCTTCGATATCTATCAATGCATGCAAAAATATATGTAGGTACTCTCCTCTGACTTGTCCTGCTCAGTACGAAAACAAATAGTAAATATCATGAAAACGTACTGCTCCATAAGAAATCAATCCCAAAATGTGCATACGAATGCTACGTGCATCTGGTGCCCACGGAAATCAAATCCATGAATGTGCCATACATGTGCACAGAAACAACATCTAAGTGCAACAGGTGTGCACAAATCATCTGTCAAGGGCAACGGTGTACCTGATGGCAATATCATGTGCATCTGATATGCACAAAGAATCCCGATATAGTGCATCTGGTGTGCACCAAAATCGTATCTTATATCATGCGCCCAACATGCACGAAAATCCAAACCAGGTGCATCCATCATGCACGAAATCACTAAATCCAATATCAAGGACCGAACATGCGCAAAATCCAATCAGGTGCACTAGGTGCACAAAAAAAATATCGAGTATCACAATCGAAATCGACGGTATACAACACATTTCAATTTATATCCAAATCAGTTATACCGTGGTATCAAATCTCACAACCATGTGCATCAGCGTGCACAAAATTTAATCAAAACACTAAATGTGCATGAAAACTATGCCGTAAGCATAAGTCAAATCATATGCATGCCCTAGGCATGAAATCAAAATCAATATCTCCAATGACATCAAACCGAAGTCAGGTGCAACCGTGGTGCAAAAAATGTAAACCCAGAGCAACAAACGCACGAAATATAAATCCGGTGCAACAAATGCACGAAATATAAATCCGGTGCAACAAATGCACGAAATATAAATCCGGTGCAACCTGTGCACAAAATACAAATCCAGTGCATCTAGTGCACAAAATACCAATACAGTGCATCCTGTGCACAAAATACCAGACAATAACTCAAATGCGTAAATAGCAACACCGGGTGTACCAAGGTGTAAAAATCATAAACGTATGCAACTGCGTGCACAAAACACATATTAATGCACTACAAGCACATATAAGCTATACCGACTGAAAAAACCAAATCGTGTGCATACCATGTGCACAAAATCAACCCAACTGTATGAAATCCATGAAATCATAAACATGTGCGACCAATGCACAAAACGATATCAAGTGCAATAACTGTGCACAAATCATAAATGAACACAACGGTGTATAAAGCATATCTCAAGGGTAATAACTATGCACAAAATTTAAATACCCAGCTGGTGCAACCATGGTAGACGAAAACAATTATCCTGAAACTCAGTCATCAAGACTAAATCATGCGAATAGATCGCCCAAAATACCGAAATCCAAGGTGACGGATGCGTGATAATCGAATCACCAAATCACAAATCAAAAATACCGTCGTCGATATTTCCTCCTTCAAAGTCGAGAAGGTGTCGGCGCATCCAATGCTAGCAGAGCAAGATATCTACTTGCCTACTGTTCGTGGATGCTAGCAGAGCAAGATATCTACTTGCCTACTTTTCGTGGTCTGGCGCCTGGTGCTTTTAGGTCCTTGTCTCTCACTACAGATTGCTAAGTGCATAGCTCCTCGGCTCTACTGCCAAATATAGAATGACGACAGAAACAGTCCCGCTCTGGCACATCCTCTACAGATCTCTGGCCAACTATCTCGTCGACGGTGCCGAACTCTGGCCTGCTGTGTGCGCACAATATGACCACTCCTGGTTCCAAGTCTTCTCGTATAGTATTCCAGAAAGGTCTTGTCGAGGTCTCTCTGAAATCTCGTTTCTGCCGAACTTCCCGGAGGTTATCACACTTTACTATATCTCTTTCTGGTCTCGGAACGGTTGCATACTCATCG
This sequence comes from Agapanthus africanus, assembly GCA_030015575.1. NCBI lineage: Eukaryota > Viridiplantae > Streptophyta > Magnoliopsida > Asparagales > Amaryllidaceae > Agapanthus > Agapanthus africanus. Next base: position 314,930,818 of record JASDDO010000012.1, read on the forward strand.
CGACTCTTTCTGGAAGATATATCCATATATAACGCCTCTGCGTGCGTATCACATCTCTGATGTTGGCGGAGTGGAACGTCATCTCATCAAGATTTCATACGAACCTCTTAATCCACTTTTCTCTAATGTCGACTGCTTCGGACTCGTCTCATCGTGGCTGCATGGACTGCGCTCCATCGGCTATACTCGTATCTGGAGTCTCCCAAGCAATGTATCCCATCGCATGATATCCGAAAGTTGTCGAACCATTCGATCGATTCGTCATAACCTAATAATCACCCAAGAGATAAACATCTCGAGTACAGTTTAATCGTAACGAGTACATACCATAGCACCTATGGACCAACCGTACAAGGGCAAACCCAAGCCTCACAATGGCACCGCTGAACTGCCGCAAACCCTAAGGTTCGAAGGCATTCTATGATCATTACGTCGAGTTAGGGTTTCATTCTTCTAGAGGGTCCATAGCATTACTTGCATTTGTCTCTGAATACTTTAAACTTGGAAAATGGGCTCCTGACATTCGATCGTCTCCATCGACTCTCAACGTACTTGCGTGAAGTCGTCTCTAGCTGGAATCAATCTATCTGATGACCTCGCATCGGGGTAAGCGAATGAACCACATGTATTAGTCTTTCATTCTCGGGTGACTAGCGATCTTCTATCATATCTCTAAGTGCATCTCGTACTGCAATAGCTCCAACATCTTGGGCGATATCTCATCGTTCGCAGCAACAACTGGCTCATTTGTCCGCACGCTGAACAGTGCCTCAATCATCAATTAATAGGTGCATCGATGGTCATCACATTCTAGATGGCCTCTAGCAGTAGCCTGATCCTATGGTGCTGATCTGCACGTCGGAGAAATCTCGTAAGACCGATCCATCAAACGCTCATGGCGCGAAAACACAATAAAACGACGCCTCTCTATGCAATCGCATGTCCCTGGAATCACGCCCTAGTCATTCCTCGTCCATAGCGAGCTCGTGCTGAGTGCAACTCTAGCCGTAGCTCTCCCTGCCCGTGTAATCGTGGCAGCAAAACCATAAACCGATATCGATGAGGATAGATCATGAATGAATATAATGCTGTGCAAAGAAATGTACATCTTATGGCTTCTTAAGCGGAGTAGCGTATCGTAAGTATGCCGCGGAACATACACACTGTACGTCACTCTCCTTAAGTCACCTACTCCATCAACCAAGGTCAACCTATGCGACGAAAGTTCGGGTGTAATACCCCCTCGACCAAGTCTATGTTCCGTAAGGACAAGCCTAAGTTCCGAATATATATAAACGCTCTGGGCTCCGCATAGTCAAACTTAGACTCGAACCAAGGTTAACCTAGCGCTCTGATACCAAATTTGTCACGACCCGAAATAGCACGTGATTGGCCCATGAATCGTATGAAGTCTATAGGACCCCATCTAATTCAAGTAAGCCAAAAGCCCAGAAATCTAAAACCATTTTAAATAATAAATGAGGGAAAACTTGTTTTAAAGAAAGTGATTTTTAAAATCATTTTCAATAACAAATGAGGGAAAACTTGTTTTAAAGAAAGTGATTTTAATAGCATAATGCCGAATTATGCGTGTTTGAAACATCAAATCTTTTCTGAAATTTTCGGCAGAGTTTCCTTTGTAAATACTGGCCCCGAATGGGGTACAGCATGATAAACATATACATGAATGAAAAAAGGCATCCTCAAGCGGGAGCTAGCTCTTCGCTAATTGACGGTCATAACCACGCAAGAAATATAATATACAACGCCAAAGGGCGAGGATCAAAACTCAAAATGAAACTCGAAATCATCAAGAAAACCATAATACTACTCTAAGGTCGAAATATTACACAATTAGATTTCTAAGTCTGAAATAAAATACAAGTCTGGTTGATGGAATTTTACTAGATACAACAATGAAAATAATATACAAGGGTGGCCATGATGCGAGTGAACCCACCTACCAAAGCAATCACCCGGAATGAAAGCACTGTGCCAGCAGCCGCAATGAAACCTGTACAACAAAACCTGCAAGAAACTGTGGCACAACGGGGGGTGAGTTGCCAACTCGTGAGTAGAAAACATCATAGAGCAGAAATCGTATGTATGACTCAATCCTAGGTCAAACGATCGGTATTATATATATATCCTCAATATGATAAAGTCTGAAGCATGATAAGGTGGAAAGGGTAAACATCTATACATCAGTGTAATACCAAGTGCTCGTGTCAGTGCCTCAGGTAGCAACATATCATAAATATGAGGTATGATCAATGTAATCAACATGAATCAATGTCAACAATATCATGAAGTGTATAAGTATGTGGATATCCACCAACTATGTAATCAATGTCTGTATGCATGTGGATCTCGTCGACGTGTCACCCAATGTCACAAAACATCATGCATGTAAATATCATAAAGCAAATGCATGGAAGTATGAGGATATAAATCAACGTGTGTCTCTCGCGACATATCAAAATCATAGAACCTGACTGTCCATCATCGACACTCGAAAACATCATGAAACATGTGCCCATCATCGGCACCTAAATCCTCATATATATATAGGGCTCCGTCAGTCCGGATCGGCCCACGGGCTTCGTCAGTCCGGATCGGCCTGTATCACCTCTCAAATCCGGTCGGTATCCTCCGGATATCTATCGAGCTCAAATACAATCACCGGTAGGTAGTAGTCCCTCTGCCAGGCTTACCGTCTGTATACACAGCATCCCTTTCTTACCCCAGGGTACCATACCGGGCCCACCATATACCCGCAATCGGTCTCATCCGCCTCCTCGAATCGGGTTTCACATGACACACTCAGAACCGAGAAAACACATGGTGGACGCACTGAAATATCATATCAAGAGAAACCGAGTTTTTAAAACAGTACTTACTTTCTTTTGAAATAGCCACGTTTCTCAAATCCAGAAATCCCATGAAAACAGCATATCTCAATGCGTATTATCGTAAAGCATGATGTATGCGACATATAAAAGAAATGTAAGCATATCAGTATATCATGCAACATGGAATAGTAATATGCACATATCAAGGGAAAGACCGCTCTTTCAAATGAATTCAGTTTTAAAATATATCTTGCGGTTCCCAAATCTCCAAAATCAAGCCAGAATCATCTATGTATGTGCAAATAGGTATGTATGCAAGTATGAGTGTACAATACGCATGTGTGCCAATATGGATGTAAAAGAAGGTATATACGCAAGTATGAATGTACAATACGCATGTCTGCCAATATGGATGTACAAGTAGGTATATACGCAAGTATGAATGTACAATACGCACGTATGCCAATATGGATGTAAGGGGGCATATCCTGATGCAACAGTCCTACTGTGTAGTGACATGGAAGTTATCGATGATGAAGTGTGTGAGCCGGCAAGCAGGTGTACGTAGAACATACGCATCATCGATAATGGTGCTGGTGTCCTGACAGCATGGGTTTAATATAACAATAAACACATTTAAACATGCAATGCGATGCGAATAGAAAGAATACGCGGAAAATGAATAATAAACACAAAAGTGAAGAATCTATATCAATATATAAATATGTCATACGGTTTTTCCATTTGAAATAACACGAATCGTGGTGTTTAGAAAAATAAGGGCTACGGTGTTTTTAAGAAAAGATGCGTCTTTTGAAATATCCGTAGAATTCCTTAGCTTGCCTTTTAAAATACTCACGATTCGTTAGTTTTGAAATATGTATGACTCGGGTCTAGTCTAACATCTACTAAGTACTACAGAACTAAACGAACAGTCTAACCGAAAGGGTAAGGGAAAGCACCTAAATCTGAGTCGATATACATATAAATATAATAGTCGGTGGTCCCGCCTCAACAATATCACATACGATACAATATACAATATCACATCCTCGAGTCAACAGTGCAGATCTATCATCAATACATAGCTCATACGTAAATCCGTCGTACGGCATCCCAAATCTGGGTACGGGTCGAATCTCACATTTATCTGGTATCCTTATCATCATATCTCATGAACTGGGGTACTGATCTAAGTCTACTACAAGTTGATACCATCTATAAATATATTTGTGCGTGTATGAAAACACACGCCTAAAGGCCCGCTAAAATCTCATGTCGTATCTCCTAATATGAACTACATCATATCACCGATCTCGTGGCACCATGACCAAGCTCATCGACTCATCTCCAAATATCATCCACTATCCTCATCATCTAAGTGTAGGTATACGTGTATATATATATACAGTCCCATACCTATGTGTGTGTATATATATATCTATCCCCTTGTACACACAAGTATAACAGTAAGCATGTGTGTGCGTGTGAGTGTAAACCTATTCTAAGATTCGTGACTAAGAAGCTTAACTAAGTTACTCCTAACTACTCTAAACCAAACCATGAACACAGATCATATCTTGATAATCATCCACGTAACGTAAACACGTATATATAACCATATATATATATATATATATATATATATAAGCTATACTACGAACTGCGGGGGTGCTATACGCCATCCACCCGACTTCCCCCGTAGATATAATCTACTCATCTTGACCTTCGCTTGCCGATGCCGACGTCGCCACGCGCTTGCTTGTTGTCTCGAAGTCTTCGCGAGGGTACCTACACATCATAACGTATCGTGTCGCATTAAAACCCAATTCGAACCAAAACGACATGCTAAAAGTCTATAGGTTAGAACCTATGGACTACGCTTTCAAAATCACCAAATAACATTCGATTTCGACGTACAAACGTCATTGAATACGACACAAATTACAAAAATCCAAAATTAAAAATACGCAAAACCATATCCCGAATTAAAACAGTAATTTGAGATAGCGGTCTCAGATTTTGTATAGGGTGAAAACAATATGAGCAAACAACACCAGGGTGATATATAGTGTGTATATGACCTACTGAAGCAACCTGGGCCCTAACCCCCACCCGATGGCCGGCCACATACCCCATATTTCCAGCCTCCTCGGTTTTGGTAGGGTGGAATCGTCTCGTATTGGTACGGTGGTCTCCTAGTAGTCAATCTAAGCTCCTGAAGTTGTTTGCTTATCTCGTAAAGTTCCCAAGTCATCCCAGATTTCCCTGCACTCTCAAATACTCACAAAATCGAAGTTAACAGTTCAGTTTTTCCAGAAATTGGGTTTTCAGGTTTTATATAGTGTATGTTCTGGGTTTCTAACATATATGGGGGTTTATGGTTATTTCTAAAACCCAAATACACAATCTCTATTCAAATCAAACACTAATTCCCAACATGAGATTTCAAAGTTCACTAAACTTCTCCAAATCAATTTTAAACTTGAAAAGAGGCTAAAGCACTTGAAATACTACTCTAATTGTGAAAGGGTTACCTCATTAGGCACTCATGAATCCTCTACAGCGCCAAAATACAAACATTCTCGGTCCAAAGTGTAGCATGTGAGCTCGTGCACAATTTTTGTGAAGTGGGAATGAGGTTTTGGGTTTGTTTTGGAGATGAAGTGAGGTGATTTGTGGAGGGGGAGATGAGGGCAGCAACACATGAGGAAATAAGGGGAGAAAATGATGAAGGAAGAAGAAGGAAACAAGTGGGTGTGGCTCTCTCTTGACCCCTCACTTCCTCTCACTTGCCCATACCTCATTATTCTATCATTCCTTTTTCTTTTCTTTTATTTCCTTCTCTTCGCAACAGTAAACCCAAAACAATAACCATACACCCAAAAATCATGTAGGAAAATTGTAACAATTGTTAAAATGACATGTGCATGTCACGTGCACAAAACACGCTTAAAGCCGATTGGCGATTGTTAATCGCGATTAGCACAAAATTAGTGTATAATAAATCGTAAAATTTCATAATTTGCATAAATCACAAAAAGCATCCTCTTTTAAGTAATTTCCATAATTTTTAAAAAATTTCCCAATTTATCGGTATTTAATTATACCGTTTTATTAAAATATTCAATATTTTATTATTTAATTATAAAATTCCCAAAAATAATATTTTATTTTTTCTGAAATATTACAGGACCATTACATACAGCTAGTACTGCTTGCGGCCTGTGGTTAAACCCATTGCCAGCGTAGTGTCGAGTCTTCAGAGTCCCACACAGAGAGTTTCCCTGCACCGGGCAAAAGGTGTAGAGGCCGTATGGTTTTACGGCTGGACCGTGATCACTTACGTACACTTGTGCACGTACTATGATCGGGAAGATAATACTAGCGGGCTTTGGTTTAAGCCAGATTCTAGTACTATACAGATGGATTTATTCAGTCAAAGATTACCCGTGTTTTTCGGAAATACGGATGGGAGGGGCAGTCTCGTAATTTGTCGGGAAGCTTCTAGAAGGAGGTGACTCATTTGTGTTTATTTCTTTTCATATTTAAACTAAATGAGGTGGAGGAGACGGGGTGTAGTTTCATTAAATGATCCATGACTCATTAGATGACTCATTAGATGATTCATCTTGTGAATTAAATGACGCATGATGAATATTAGCAAGATATTTATTTTAGTGAATTATTATTATGCTTCATGATATTCACAAATTAGAATGGTTCATTTATTATCAAAAAAACACTTCTTTCCTCAAGTTTTCATCTTCTTCCTCAAACCCTAATAGCTCTCATGTGTTGAGAATCCTAGGGTTTAAAGTGACTAAGTAATCTATCTAAATACTCTACACCCTCTAGGACTTCTGTATTAGCAAACTAGAAGCCGTAGTTATCTCATATTCTAGATAGGAGCTCCGACTATAGACTCTCGGATGGATCGTCTTTGACTCGAGGAGGCCGTTGAGGTACCCATGATCCATAGAGCCGACGAGGTGTGGAGGACAGTGATGAAGACTCGAAGGACTTGTAACGTGAGGTATAACTTCGAATCCGAGTAGTTAAACCTCTCATAGTTTGTTCGTAATGGTTTGGACACGATCCGTGTGCTTAAGTCCATGTTACGAAGCTTTGATAATTGTTTTTCATATATTCCGCCTCCCCACGAATACGTGGGGTGCGTGACATGGACTTATAGTGATATCAGAGCCTACTAAACCATAGCTAACAGATTAAACAAAAAGTTAAACTACGAAACCGAAACGACCCGAAAACATCGATCCCAAGATTCAAGTTTCTGTCGATTTTAAATTGGGCTCTGAAATATTTTTTAAACAAGTACAAAGTGCTATTTGAACAGTAAAAAGAACACCAGACAAAAGTGAGACCTTTCCTTGAAAAACGGGCCGGCCACATATGCCAAATTTTCGGCGAGCTCGGGTCTTTCTAGGAGGAATTGCTTCGTTTTTGGTTTGTGGCTATTTGATTTAATCTAGGGCTTCAGGTGTTGTTTATTTTTACCAATTTTGATTTTACTGTAAACTCTTTACTGTGGCAAATACCGGGTGTTTCGAAGTCGCAGTTTTATGTTGTTTGATGTTTCAAGTTGTGTTTGATGTGTTCGTAAACCTCCGCTAATTTCTAGTATGTCGGTTAGTTGGGGGTTGCACATTTCTATAATGGATATTGCTTTGTGTATATGAACTTCATTGGATCGTCATTGATGAATAGCCGGGGATGTGAGATGAGAGTTTTTATCTTTTATTCGATGTAAATTGTAATATGTTGTAATATTCTTTTGCGGGGCACATCCGGGTTGAGGTTTTAGCCACCATTGTAATATTTCATTTACATTTTTTTGCCACTAGGATAGACCCAAGAAGGGGTGCACAAACTACCGGGTACTTTGAAGTGTTAAATGGCATACTCACGTTGTTGAGGGAGACTGTTTCGCTTCTGGTACTAGGAGGGTAGCTTGCCGCACCCGTAGGGGTCTAGGGTGGGGTTTGGCTATTCATCACGACCGTGTCATCCACCTTTTGTTGCAGGCTCAAATGAAACGCGGATTCCTAGTATATCCAATATGTTCATCTGTGATCTGGAATGCCTATTATTGCGTCTGACAAATGTACAATATCTAAATATGATATCTAGTTGGCGTTGATTATGTTTTTCATCCGCGCTAGCCCAGCTCCCGCTGTGTTGTCACGACCCGAAAGAGCACGTGACTGGCCCTTGAACCATATGAAGTCTATAGGACTCCATCTGATCCAAGTAAGCCAAAAGCCCAGAAATCTAAAACCATTTTAAGAGGTAAATAAAGAAAACTGGTTTTTAATAAGTAAAGAAACATGTTTTGAAATCTAGCTTTTAAATAACTAAGCCGAACATGAATTGTTAAAATGTGTAGTCTTTTCTGAAAATCTCGGCAGAGTTTCCTTTGTAAAAACTGGCCCCGAACGGGGTACAATAAGATTAATATATATGAAATGATAAAAGGCATCCCCAAGCGGGAGCTAGCTCTTCGTCAATCGACGATCACAACCACGCAAGCAATAATAATATACTACGCCAAAGGGCGAGGATCAAAACCCAAAAAGAAACTCAAAACTGCCAGAAAACCATAATACTACAAGCGCGACTCTAAGGTCGAAATAATACATAACTGATTTTCTAAGTCTGAAACAATATACAAGTTTTGGTTGATGGAATTTCTAGATACAATGAATAATAAATGTACAATGGTGGTTCTGATACAAAGAACCCACCTACCCAAGCAAGTCACCCATATAGAAGCAGTGTGCCAGAAAAGCCGCTATGGAATCTGTACGACAAGAACCTGCAAGAAATGTGGCACAACGGGGGTGAGTTGCCAACTCGTGAATAGAAAATATCTACAAGCAGAGATCGAATGTATGACCCATCCTAGGTCAATACAATCTGATATAAATAAACCTCAATATGAATAAATCTGCAGCATGCTAAACTGGCAATGTAATCTCTATACATGAGTGTAGTGCCAAGTGCTCGTGCCAGTCCCTCAGGTAATAGCATATCATGAATATGAGATAAAATCAGTGTAATCAAATCTGCATGTAGGTGGATCCCGTCCACTCGTCACCCAATGACAATAACCATCATGCATGTAAATATCATCAGCATATGCATGGAAATTTGAGAATATAACCAAAAGCATGGAACCTGAGTGCCTAGCATCAACACTCGAAAACATCATGAAAACCTGTGCCTAGCATCGTCACGTAAATCCTCCTATATCGGGCATCCGTCTGTCCGGGTCAGCCCACTCTCTCATAAATCTGGCATCCGTCAGTCCGGGTCAGCCCACTCTCTCATACATCGGGCATCCATCAGTCCGGGTCAGCCCACTCTCTCATACATCGGGCCCCATCATGTACCCTCATACGGCACCACTCCTCGTATGGAGTATAAAATCAGGACTGACAAATCTCATGGTGGCAGCGCAAATATCATATCAAGGGAAACCGGGTTTTTCAAATAAGTACATACCTTCCTTTGAAATTATCCACGGTTCCCAAATCCGGAAATATTATGAAAACGAATATCTCGATGCGTATAATCAGAAAGCATGATGTATGTGACATATTAATGAAATGCAAGTACAACAGGATACCATGCAACATGGAATAATAGTATGCACATACATGGTCCTATCCTGATGCAATAATACTACTGTGTAGTGACTTGGCAATTATCGATGATGAAGTGTGTGAGTCGGCAAACAGTGTACGTAGAACATACGCATCATCGATAATGGTACCGGTGTCCTAACAGCATGACTGTAATATATCAACAACACAATCGATGCAATGCAAATAGCACGAATATGCGGAATCGAATAATCAACGCAACAGCAAAGAATCTACCTCAAAAACTATGTCATGCAGCCTTGCCTTTTGAAATAAGACGGATCGGGGTTTTTGGTAAAATTAGGTTTACGATTTTTTAAGAAAAGATGTGTCGTTTGAAAATATCCGTAGAATCCCTTTTGCCTATCTTTAAAATCTCTGCGATTCGTTAGTTTTGAAATAGGTATGACTCGGGTCTAGTCTAATACCTATTATGCGAACCACGGACCCAATAATCAAGTCAATCGAGAGGGGTATGAAAACCACCAAAATCTGAGTCAATATATACATATATATACAATAGTCGGTGATCCCGTCTCAATAGTATCACGTACGATACAGTATATCATATAACATCCTCGAGTCATGAGTGCGGATCTAACATCAATATAAAGCTCGTACTGTAAATCGTCGTACGACATCCCGATAGCTGGGTACAGGTCAATATCACATTATCTTATCACATATCAGGTATCACTACCATCATATCACATAATCTAGGGTACAACTCTAAGTCTAGTACCATCGACACCATCTATATAAATATGAATGCGGGGTAAAACACATGCCCAAAGGCCCGCTAAAACCATCATGTCGCATCTCAAATACGAACTCTGTCATATCGCCGAATCTCACGGCCTCAGATCAAATCTCATCGACTCATCGTAATCCCACGTATCATCCTCAAATCCCGCATATGAACACATAGTCCCATACCCATGTGTAGATATACACACCTCCAAATGCGCACATATAAAAGAAAGAATGTATGCAAGTATATGTGTACGTGTATGTGTGGGTGTGCAACTCCTACTCTAGGGTTTCACACTATACTAAACCAATACATCCTTATCATCAATAATCTTAAACAACACATAATAAATATATGTGTGTATACGTATTCGTATAGATCACCACGGATTCCGGGGGTGCTATACGCCATCCACCCGACTTCTCCCCGTAGATATAAATCTACTCACCTTGCGTCTTTATCTGTCGACGTCGCCACGCGTTTGCTTGTCATCCCGAAGTCTTCATGGGGTACCTACACATTAACGTATCGCAAATGCGTATCAAAACCAATTCAAAACTAAAACGACATACGAAACCCAAAACGATACGCTATGATCTATAGGTTAGAACATATGGACAACGCTTCCAAAACCATCAAAAACCCTCGATATCGTCGTATAAACGCCAAGTAGTCGAGTACGCAAACTCAGAATTCACAATACGGAAATACGAAAATACAGAAACACGAATCTAAAACAACAACTTAGGAAATAAGCTCCAGTTTTCACCCTAGGTCAAATTAGACAAATCTATACATGCCAGGGGCCAAGTTTACTAGAGATAGGGCCCTAAACCAAAAACGAGCCAAAACCCTCCTGCTCTGGCCGCAAATTGGGGCCAGAAGGGTTAAATCTGCAGCCTGGGAAAAGAGACAGGGGCTCGGGTTTTGTGTGGTGATTCCTGGGTGCCTGCACATCTCACAGTCAACTCAAATTTATTTTCAGGTGTCTCGGGTGAAAGAAGATTCAATAAAACCCTCACAGATTCACAGTTTTTCCCCGACATCGTCTCATAAATCCGTATTCTGTGTTCTTGTCTCTAGTTTGATCCAAAATAACATCACACCAGGGGTTCTAAAGTCACCAAAATCCTCAATTTCACTCTTGATTTCAGATCCACCTTAAACCCTAACTTGAATTTTCCAAAGTTCCTCAAAACACACAATATCGACAAGAAACTAGTATGGATGCATAAGAAATCAAAATACTATACTAATGGTGCAGAATTTACCTCCTTTGGCAACTCAAGAATTTTCTTGAGTTGCTCAAAGTCCTCAAAATCTACTCTTTCTTGGTCCGATGTATTTGTCTCGAGCTCGTGGACCTTTATTGTGAAAGGAAATTGGTGTTTTGAATTTGTTTTGGAGATGATGTAGGGTGTTTTGTGGAGGGGAGGAAAGAGGGAAGCGGCAGCAGCTGAGCAAGAGGGAGAAGTGGAGAGAAATGAAGAAGAGGATGAAGTGAGACTAAATCAAGAGAACCCCTTGCCTTTCTCTCTCTCACCCACCTAGTACACCGTTATTCTAACCAAATTCTTTTCTTTTCTTTTTTCTAAAACCTTCTCACTCAAATAGTAAACCCAAAGTAATAAAATCTAACACAAGTGTAGAAAAAGATATGTGCATGTTTTGCACAAAAATGCCAAAAATCCGATTAGCGATTTTTAATCGCGATTAGCGCTAAATTAGCATATAACTAATCATAACAACTTAAAAATGGCATAATTCCTTAAAATACCCTATTTCAGAATTTTCCATAATTTTTCCCCATTTATTGTATTTAATTATACCGGAATATTAAAATATTCATTAGAATAATATTAAATTATAAAACTTCCCAAAAATAATATTTTATTATTTTGAAATGTTACAATCTACCCCCCTTAAATAAATTCGGTCCACGAATTTAAATTTAAACCCCCAAATACTAAAACATTTCAGTAAAAATCCAATTTGTCGGGGCTCCGAAAACATCAATACATAGCGAATATCATAAAAATGTACTGCTCTATTAGAAATAAATCCCCAAAAAAATTTATATATAAGAATATCCTGTGCGTCTGGTGCGCAAGGAATCCAAAATCCATATATGTGTCATACAGGTGCACAAAACAACATCTAGGTGCAACTGGTGCGCACGAAACATCTGTCATAGGCATTGTGTGTGCCTGACAGCAAAATAAGGTTCATATGACATGCACGAAGAATCCCGATTTAGTGCATCTGGCATGCACCAAAATCGTATATCAAAACACTAAAGGTGCATGAAAACTATGCTGGAAGTGTACATCAAATCACTGCATAAGATAGGCGTGAAATCACAATCAATACCTCAAATGTAATAACTATGCACAAAATATAAATACCCGGTGGGTGCTTGAAAACAAATATCATTGAACGCAGTCGTCAAGACTAAATCATGCGAATAGATCGCCCAAAATATCGAAATCCAAAGTGACGGATACGTGATAATCAAATCACAAATCATAAATACCGCCGTCGGTATATCCTCCTTCGAAGTCGAGAAGGTGTCGGCACATCCAATTCTAGCGGCGCAAGATATCTACTTGCCTCTTGCTCGCGGCTGGCGTCCTCTGCCTCTGTTTCCTTATCTTCCCTGTGGATTACCAATCTCGCAATCCATCAGCTCATCGGCCTGTCAGGTGGTCTAACGAGAACGATTCCGTTCTGGCACTTCTCTTGTCATTTCTCTGTCAATCCTCATGACCTCTCGTAAAGCAGCACATCTCTGGCGCCGACCTCTGGTCCTCTGAATGCACATCACACATCGGCTCCTGGTGCAAATCTGATTGCAGCAGTGTACTGGACGGAATCCTGCTCATGGTCTCTTCTGATCTCGCCTAAGCCAAACTGTACGGAGGCTAGTACTCTGGCATAATTTTTTCTTGCTCTCTGGACATCTGCGCCCTTAGTACAACATCTACTCGGAAGCTGGTCGCATCCTATCGCCTCTGTATGCTTATCCGACCTTTTATCTTAACGGGGAGTAGTAACAGCTCGTCTGTATCTCGCACGAACTTCTTGTTCCGCTTGTCTGTATCATCGACCATTTCGACGTCGCGTCTCTATCCGCGCACTGTAATGTCCTCGGCTACAGTCCATCCGAAGTCTTTCACACGGACTCAAATTCACGAACTTGGTATCTTCATCACTCAGTAGAACATATCTAGCCGAACACCTCCTCAGCTTGCTTATCGCATCTCCGATGTCAGCGGAGTGGAACGTCATCTCGTCGAAATCTCATGCGAACTCTTTACTCCACTCTGCTTCAATATCGACTGATTCGGCATCATCTCATCGTGGCTGCACGGACTGCGCTCCAACGGCTATGCTCGTATCTGGATTCTCCCAAGCAGTGTCCCATCACATGATATCCGAATGATGTCGAATCGTCCGATCGACTCGTCAGAACCTCATAATCCCCCAAGATCTCAACACCTTGGGTACAGTTTAATAGTATCGAGTACATACCACAACATCGGTGGTCCAGCCGTAGAAGGGCAAACCCAAGCCTCACTAATGGCGCCGCGGAACTGCCGTAAACCCTAAGGTTCAAAGGCTTTCACGCGGTCATTTTGTCGAGTTAGGGTTTCATTCTTCTAGAGGGTCCATAGAATCGCTTGCATGTCTTTCCGAATTCTTTAAACTTGGAAAATGGGTTCCTGACATTCGATCGTCTCAATCGACTCTCAACGAATTTGCGTGAAGTCGTCTCTAGCTGGAATCAATCTACCTGATGACCTCGCATCGGGGTAAGAGAATGAACCACATGTCCTGGTCATGCATCCTCGGTGACTAGCGACTCACCATCATATCTCTAAGTATATGCTCAAGCTGCAGTAGCTCCAACATCTGGGGCGATATATCGTCATTTGCAGCAGCAACTGGCTCATTCGTCGGTACACTGAACAACGCCTCAATCATCATGAGTAAGCGATATATCAATGGTCATCACATCCTGGCTGGCCTCTATCAGTGGCTCAATCCTCTGGTACCGATAAGTACGCCCGAGAAATCTCGTAAAAGCGATCTGTCAAACGCCCATGGTGCGAAAGCACAATAAGACGACGCCTTTATATTAAATCGTTTGTCTCTGGAAACACGCCCTGGTCAGTCCTCGTCCACGACGAGCTCATGCTGACACAACTCGAGCCGTAGCTCACTCTGCCCGCGCAATCGTGGCAGCAAAACCATAACCAGTATCGATAAGGATAGATCATAGGAAGGAATATAATACGGTGCAAGGAAATGTACATCCTAAGGTTTCTTAAGCGGAGTGACGTGTCGTAAGTATGCCGTGTAACATACGTACCGTACGTCCCTCTACTCAAGCTAACTACTCCATCAACCAAGGGTCATCCTATGCGACGAAAGTTCGGGTATAATACCCCCTCGACTAAGTCTAAGTTCCATAAGGTGAAGCCTAAGTTCCGTATATATATAAATGCCCTAGGCTCCACATAGTCAAACTTAGACTCGAACCAAGGTCAACCTAGCGCTCTGATACCAACTTTGTCACGAGCCGAAAGAGCACGTGACTGGCCCTTGAACCATATGAAGTCTATAGGACACCATCTGATCCAAGTAAGCCAAAAGCCAAGAAATCTAAAACCATTTTAAGGAGTAAATAAAGAAAACTGGTTTTTAATAAGTAAAGAAACATGTTTTGAAATCAAGCTTTTAAATAACTAAGCCGAATATGCATTGTTAAAATGAGTAGTCTTTTCTGAAAATCTCGGCAGAGTTTCCTTTGTAAAAACTGGCCCCGAACGGGGTACAACAAGAATAATATATATGAAATGATAAAAGGCATCCCCAAGCGGGAGCTAGCTCTTCGTCAATCGACGGTCACAACCACGCAAGCAATAATAATATACAATGCCAATGGGCGAGTATCAAAACCCAAAAAGAAACTCAAAACAGCCAGAAAACCATAATACTACAAGCGCGACTCTAAGGTCGAAATAATACATAACTGATTTTCTAAGTCTGAAACAATATACAAGTTTTGGTTGATGGAATTTCTAGATACAATGAATAATAAATGTACAATGGTGGTTCTGATACAAAGAACCCACCTACCCAAGCAAGTCACCCATATAGAAGTAGTGTGCCAGAAAAGCCGCTATGGAATCTGTACGGCAAGAACCTGCAAGAACTGTGGCACAACGGGGGTGAGTTGCCAACTCGTGAATAGAAAATATCTACAAGCAGAGATCGAATGTATGACCCATCCTAGGTCAATACAATCTGATATAAATAAACCTCAATATGAATAAGTCTGCAGCATGCTAAACTGGCAATGTAATCTCTATACATAGTGCCAAGTGCTCGTGCCAGTGCCTCAGGTAATAGCATATCATGAATATGAGGTAAAATCAGTGTAATAAAATCTGCATGTATGTGGATCCCGTCCACTCGTCACCCAATGAAAATAACCATCATGCATGTAAATATCATCAACATATGCATGGAAATATGAGGATATAACCAAAAGCATGGAACCTGAGTGCCTAGCATTGACACTCGAAAACATCATGAAAACTTGTGCCTACCATCGGCACGTAAATCCTCCTATATCAGGCATCCGTCTGTCCAGGTCAGCCCACTCTCTCATATATCGGGCATCTGTCAGTCCGGGTCAGCCCACTATCTCAAACATCGGGCATCCGTCAGTCCGGGTCAGCCCACTCTCTCATACATCGGGCATCCGTCAGTCCGGGTCAGCCCACTCTCTCATACATCGGGCCCCACCATGTACCCTCATACGGCACCACTCCTCGTATGGAGTATAAAATCAGGACCGATAAATCTCATGGTGGCGGCGCAAATATCATATCAAGGGAAACCGGGTTTTCAAATAAGTACATACCTTCCTTTGAAATTATCCACGGTTCCCAAATCCAGAAATATCATGAAAATGAATATCTCGATGCGTATAATCAGAAAGCATGATGTATGTGACATATTAATGAAATGCAAGTACAACAGGATATCATGCAACATGGAATAATAGTATGAACATACAGGGTCCTATCCTGATGCAATAATACTACTGTGTAGTGACATGGCAATTATCGATGATGAAGTGTGTGAGCCGGCAAACAGTGTACGTGGAACATACGCATCATCGATAATGGTGCTGGTTTCCTAACATCATGACTGTAATATATCAACAACACAAGCGATGCAATGCAAATTGCACGAATATGCGGAATCGAATAATCAATGCAACAGTAAAGAATCTACCACAAAAACTATATCATGCAGCCTTGCCTTTTGAAATAAGATGGATCGGGGTTTTTGGTAAAATAAGGGCTACGGTATTTTAAGAAAAGATGTGTCGTTTGAAAATATCCGTAGAATCCATTTTTCCTAATTTTAAAATATCCCCGATTCGTTAGTTTTGAAATATGTATGACTCGGGTCTAGTCTAATGCCTATTATGCGAACCACGGACCCGATAATCAAGTCAATCGGGAGGGGTATGAAAACCACCTAAATTTGAATCAATATATACATATTTATACAATAGTCGGTGATCCCGCCTCAATAGTATCACGTACGATACAGTATATCATATAACATCCTCGAGTTATGAGTGCTGATCTAACATCAATATAAAGCTCGTAAGGTAAATCGTCTTACGGCATCCCGATAGCTGGGTACAGGTCAATATCATATTATCTCATCACATATCAGGTATCACTACCATCATATCACATAATTTAGGGTACAACTCTAAGTCTAGTACCGTCGATACCATCTATACAAATATGAATGCGGGGTAAAATACATGCCCAAAGGCCTGCTAAAACCATCATGTCGCATCTCAAATACGAACTCTGTCATATCGCCGAATCTCACGGCCTCAGATCAATTCTCATCGACTCATCGTAATACCGCGTATCATCCTCAAATCCCGTATATGAACACATAGTCCCATACCCATGTGTAGATATACACACCTCCAAATGCGCACAGATAAAAGAAAGAATGTATGCAAGTATATGTGTACGTGTATGTGTTGGTATGCAACCCCTACTTTAGGGTTTCGCACTATACTAAACCAATACATCCTTATCATCAATAATCTTAAACAACACATAATAAATATATGTGTGTATACGTATTCGTATACATCACCACGGACTGCAGGGGTATATACGCCATCCACCCGACTTCTCGCCTAGATATAAATCTACTCACCTTGCGTCTTTATCTGCCGACGTCGCCACGCATTTGCTTGTCATCCCGAAGTCTTCATGGGGTACCTACGCATTAACGTATGGCAAATGCGTATCAAAACCAATTCAAAACTAAAATGGCATACGAAACCCAAAACAATACGCTATGATCTATAGGTTAGAACCTATGGACAACGCTTCCAAAACCATCAACAACCCTCGATATCGCCGTATAAACGCCAAGTAGTCGAGTACGCAAACTCAGAATTCACAATACGGAAATACGGAAACATGAATCCAAAACAGCAACTTAGGAAATAGGCTCCAGATTTCACCCTAGGTCAAATTAGACAAATTTATACATGCCAGGGGCCAAGTTTACTGGAGATAGGGCCCTGCATCAAAAACGAGCCAAAACCCTCCTGCTCTGGCCACAAATTACGGCCAGAAGGGTTAAATCTGCGGCATGGGAAAAAATTTACGGGATAGGGTTTTGTGTGGTGATTCCTGGGTGCCTGCACATCTCACTGTCAACTCAAATTTATTTTCAGGTGTCTCGGGTGAAAGCAGATTCAATAAAACCCTCACAGATTCACAGTTTTTCCCCGACATCGTCTCATAAATCCGTATTCTGTGTTCTAGTATCTAGTTTGATCCAAAATAACATCACACCAGGGGTTCTAAAGTCACCAAAATCCTCAATTTCACTCTTGATTTCAGATCCACCCTAAACCCTAACTTGAATTTCCCAAAGTTCCTCAAAACACACAATATCGACAAGAAACTAGTATGGATGCATAAGAAATCGAAATAATATACTAATGGTGCAGAATTTACCTCCTTTGGCAACTCAAGAATTTTCTTGAGTTGCTCAAAGTCCTCAAAATCCACTCTTTCTTGGTCCGATGTGTTTGTCTCGAGCTCGTGCACCTTTTTTGTGAAAGGAAATTGGTGTTTTGAGTTTGTTTTGGAGATGATGTAGGGTGTTTTATGGAGGGGAGGAAAGAGGGAAGCAGCAGCAGCTGAGCAAGAGGGAGAAGAGGAGAGAATTGAAGAAGAGGATGAAGTAAGACTAAGTCAAGAGAACCCCTTACCTTTCTCTCTCTCACCCACCTACTACACCATTATTCTAATCAAATTCTTTTCTTTTCTTTTTTCTAAAACCTTCTCACTCAAATAGTAAACCCAAAGTAAAGCCATGGTAATAAAATGTAACACAAGTGTAGAAAAAGATATGTGCATGTTTTGCACAAAAATGCGAAAAATCCGATTAGCGATTTTTAATCGCGATTATCGCTAAATTAGCATATAACTAATCATAACAACTTTAAAATGGCATAATTCCATAAAATACCCTATTTTAGAATTTTCCATATTTTTTCCCCATTTATTGTATTTAATTATACCGGAATATTAAAATATTCATTAGAATAATATTAAATTATAAAACTTCCTAAAAATAATATTTTATTATTTTGAAACGTTACATCTGTCGTTAGTTATGTAACCTAACGGGTGAATGATGGGACCCAGTGGCAAATGCGGATGGCATAAGCGGACGTTGTATTTTCGTTGTTTTCTGCAATGATAGGATAAATGATGGGACGCATTATATTAATGCAAAGAAAACAAACCAAAGCTGAATCGTTGGAATTTTTTTTTAAAAAACCACTCGGTTATTTTAAAACAGCAGATTTTTAATTGCGAAGCTTAAACCACTCCTTTTAAAAGCTATCAGGTTCCTTCGGTTATATCAAGTTCACTACGTTCACGGTTTCGCCAAAACCAGTCGTAGCCCTCCGTCATATCATATGAATGGTCAGTAGTATTCAAGCTATGTTTGTTTGGCCCTTAGTCAAGATATAGTGATCGGTAGCTGCTGGTGTGTTCATATGTAGCATAGATAGATGCGTTGGTTTGGGACAGCTGTACTGCCATTTGGCCAACGTCAGGGGTATGTACGGGTGGGTTCAAATTAACAAGATAATGATGGGTAGAACTTGTCATGTGACTTATGATATTTTGGCCAACGTCAAGGTCATAAGAGCATGGGGCAAAAATCAATATCGGGAGTTTCTAAAGTAACTGAAACTTGCTAGTCTTGCTTACCATTTGGAGTTTGATATTGTTGGTAGGATTCCTTCAGCATTATCAAATGATGATATTTGGATCCCGATCCTACTGTGAGTATATGCTACTCAACAGGAGATTCTCTCACTTAACGATCAATTCTATAAACCAAGTTGGTGTCTAGAAAAGTGTCAGTAGGGCTACGCCACAGGGAAAAGAGATTATATAATTAAGGAACTTCGCGAAAGCGTCGTAAAACCTCCCTCGAAGTACCGACACTGGCCTGGCTGAACGGTTAAGCAAGTATTGTACGGTGAGAATAGTCCTGACTAATTCTTCTTTTATGGTTTGAGGAAGGATTCGAGAAACAGTGGGAGCCATCCAGTTTGGATAAACTAAAAACCAATCTAGACTTGCAAGACCATCATGCTAAAGTGTTTCCTTCCCTCCCTCAATTGCAACGACCCTGTGACCATGACTAGGTTACATATAGATAACAAGTTGACTGAATTTGACTTTTATGACAGGAAAAAGTCTGTCCAGATGTCCATTGCCTATGACAAGCTGGACCACCCTATTACTACTCAATCCCCCGCCGTCCCAGGTCCAGTTTCCACCGTCGCGGATATAGATATCCGTATGACAAAGGAAAAGGACAGTCCGAATGCCAAGTGCCTCGTGTTGGCTTCAGTTGATGGTGTATAACAGAAGCAGCACGAGAAGATGGGCTTATTTTCCATATTCCTCCATAACAAAGATTTATATGGAGAGAAATGTCATATCGTAAGATATGAGACCTCGAACGAATTTCTTCAAGCGAGGTTGGCTGTCGGGTCATCTGTAGGGGACGACTTCCTTACGATGACTAGCTATATTGACGAGCCCACGGACCTGGAGACCATGTATGGAAATAGGTCATATGCTGACTTATTTCCACAGTCCCTACCCTCTACTTACACCCTGAAGGAAACCAGGGAGACACCCGCTCTGCTTAATGGTGGACCTTCTTCTTCTGCATCCAGGGAGAAAGCAAAGGGTGAAAAGAAGAAGACCTCCATAAAACCGATATGCCGTGTTAGTGAAGTAGAAGGAAAGGGAAGAGCAAAAGTTTTGGGACTTGGTGTAGGGAAGGAGGGATGTTCCTATAGTTATGGGAAATGGCATTGCAGAAGGATTGCAAGGCTTTGGTAGCCAGTAGCCAGGATTCGAAGCATGTTGTGGTTTCGGCCTCGGGTGTGTTTTTAATTGAGAACTGTTTGTTAATTAACTCTACTTCCTGGGTACTAGATACCGGATCAAGATCTCATATCTGTAATTCGTTACATGCTTTGAGAAACCGTAGAGTTATTAGGGTGGGTGATATGTCTCTCAAAGTTGCGAACAGAATGAGCATGGACGCTGAATCCGTGGGGGAATATCGCCTAGGACTGACATGTGGGCAGATATTGATTCTACGTAACTGTTTGTATGTACCTAGTTTGCCTTGTAATATCATATCAGTATCCTCACTTTCTAGATAGGGATATGATTTTACATTCGTAAGCGATGTTGTAAACATCCACTTAAATCAAGTTCTGATTGGGTCCGGTACTTTAGATAACGGTATATACGTATTAGATCAAGCTCAGGTTTTGAATATCCAGAACACACTTAAAAGAAAGTCTCCAAAAATAAATCAGGCTTTCTTATGGCATTGTAGACTTTGTCACATCAATGAAACACGGTTGACTAAGTTACATAGAGAAGGATATTTGAATCCGTTCGAATATCAATCTTATGCTACTTATGAATCTTGTCTCATGGGAAAGATGACAAAGACTCCGTTTACTGGACACGGAGTAAGTGCGAGCGAGCTCTTGGTGTTGGAGAAAGTGCCCTCAGAGTCAATTATTGGATCACAGGCACGTGATTGCAATGATTGAGGGAGGACCTATACCGGGAGGACAATCTTACTCAAGATGATAGTATGCTATCTGGTTTATCTTTATCATCGTGTACTGCTTTAAATGACATCACTGATCACTATTGCACGTTGATAGAGCCCCTAGGATTCTTGCTTAACTACCAGCAGTATGAGGGAGATCATATACGTGGGAGCCGGGGTCTATAAGCACATCCTTAAAAGGTCCCTAGTCGTAGGAGTTTCGAGACAGGGCATCGATACTCCAGAGTAGACTAGTGTATACAGTGGAGACCCCGACGAGGTGTGGTGGCCGGTCTCACAAGCCACTGGTGTCAGGTTGTTCACCTAAGATGTAAACAGGTGCTCATTGGGTTATGTGTACACCGGACAGGACTCGCCGGGAACATGCTAGTTGGAATTATACCTGATGTCAGATAGCAGTTCCTTGGTGACATGTGTACAGGTTAGTTCCTCGACCTGAGATCGTCATTTGTCTCGTTTGAGTTCCCACTGTGCTTTGATTACTACCCTACCACGGCTCAAAGGAGTCGTGCAAACAGGTTTTAGTTGGGTACAGTCCCGAGCCACATGGAGGCAGTGAGCGGATCTGTAGGGGTTCATCTATCCCGGTATTGGGGGTGAGGTCACGCTGTGTCTAGGAGAGCCAGTACACGAAAGTCCTTGGCCAAGGCAGGTGATTTACTGGTGGGTATTCCAGTAGTATCTCAGAGTGTTCTTGACTACACTCCGACACGACTTGTACCGCTTTTATGGGTTTGACTTTTACCAACCCCCTAAGCCCGCCATGCGATACTCATAGACTAACGGACCGGACTGTATGGATATTGTCACTGACTGGATCAGTAGGGTGTCAGGATGAGTTCGCTCATCGACGTCCCTTTTGGTCAATACCTGGTAGCCCGTTACGTATGGCTAATACCTCTGACGTGCTAGTGGTTAAATCCACAGCCAAAGTGTTGACGAGTCTTTAGAGTCCCTCATAGACAATTTCTCAAGTTTCGGGCGAAACGCTGTAGAGGCCGTATGGAGATATGGCAGGGTTCGATCATATATGTGCGGTATTGCACGGATCATAATCGGACGGATAATACTAGCGGGCTTTGGTTTAAGCTGGATCCTACTATTGTACAGTGTAGATTTTGTCTCATTGCATTTGTATTCGGTCGGAATACAAATGGGGGTATGTATATACTATCACGTGGTTTTCCTGTAATTTATTACGGGATCGGTTTTTTTGAAGTTGCCAGTTTGCTTTCCGTTTCGGCCATTTTTCCTTTGTTCTTTCTTTGGCTGAAAATTTGTGTGGAGGGGCTTATTTGCAAATGTGCAAATTAGCATTGTGGAGGGTGTTTCTTGTAATTGGTAGTTTCATGATGGTTCCACCATACATTGACTTCTTGGTTCATGATCGTTCATGATTGCTTGACTTTTGGAGATATGATGGTTGATGGAGTGGGTTGACATAATTATTGAGGTGACTTTCTTCATGATCACACTTTTCTTATGCTTGCATTATTGCTTCCCCCCCTTGTTTTTTCTCTCACTCCCCTTGACAAAAGCATGGCCGGCCAAGCTTGGAAGGGGGATGTCCCAATTTTTGGAAATGAGTTTTTGGTCTCATTTTGCTTGCAAAAATCCTATAGCTCCATCTCAAAAGGTTCATCTCATTCCTCCACCAAAACCATGGCAACTTCAACCCCAATAGAGACAAACTATTCTACACTAGCCTACTGTATTCTTAGACACGTCGACTCTCCAACTTCGTGCCCGAGTTGCCTCGGTCCAGAGGTGGGAGCCCGTAAAAGAACCCGGCGATGTGGTGCCCTTCCGACGATGAGGTGAACACCGGAGATTCCGCGGGGAGATCGGGATGACGACGAGAAGAACGAAGGACACGAATCGCTCGGTACATCTATCTACCCTTTCTCTTGTTAGCTAGGAGTAGGTTAATGGCCCGATCCAGGTTTTTAGTACGCGGTAGCTCCAGTTTTAAAAGTTAAAGAAAAGTATCGTTTCCGCATTTTGGCCTCGTTCAGACGGCCGGGGCGCTGCCGTGCACTTACACTGGTATCAGAGCCAGGCCATTAACCTAGTCTAGCTTGCTTTAACATGTTTACAAGTTCGATCGAACGGATTTTCCAAAAACCGCGTTTCCATGTGAAGTTTCTGTCGAATTTTTCCAGTGCTCTAAAAATTATTTGATACATTGTAAAAATACGTGCAGGGTTTTTTATGTATTCAGGGAAAATTTGGTAGCTTGATGGCACTGTTCCACCGTGGAACCGCGACCAAACCCACGCATTGGCAGCGGTTCCGCCGCCATTTAAACTGTTTACAGCACCAAATTTTTACAGTGGGCTTCTGACATGGAAAAAGGGTTTTTTGTATATTCTGTTTGGGCCCAGATTTATTTTGAGTTCTACAGTTGTGCTTGGGGCCCACTTCGGAAAATTTAGTCGATCGAAAATTTTAAACATGTTAGTTCACAGTATTTACATTATATCTTCGACCGTGAATGCCATTTGATCGGTAAATCCTGTCTAACTGCTATAGCCCTTTTAGACGGATTTGCGAACGCGACATTCACGTTGATGTTCTGTGTTGTGCTGTGATGTTGCGGATTTGTCGTGGTGGATAGCCTGGATGTAATATTAGTACAGTTTGGTTGTATATGTACATTTGATATTGCGGGGCGAGCGTCCGACAGGTGGACTGCCGTCACTGCCTGTTTGTATATTATTCTTTTGGGGCACGGCCGGGCTGAGGTCGATGTACCCGTTGTATGTATATTTTACTTTCTATACTAGGATTACCCCGCGGAGGGGTGCACGGATAGCCAGGTTCTAGGGGGAAACGAGCCCGCATCTCATGGCGTTGAGACGGAGGGGGCTTCACTCTAGAATTGGCAGGCTATTCGCCACATTCGTAGGGGGTACAGGTTGAACCAAGGAGGGGTGCCCAAGTTACCGGATTCCGTAAAGTGCTGGGTTGTCCATTCACGTTGCTGAAGGGGGCAGCCTCGCTTCAGGTTTTGGCAGGTAACTTGCCGCGCCCGTAGGGGTCTAGGATTTCGTTGCACAGGCTATCCACATGACCAGGGGAACGTCGGGTTTCAGTAGCGGCTCTATGAAACCCGGGGATCCCAGATATCTCTATTGTTCTGTGATGCTTATTACATTTCTGTGATGTTGCATTTTATCACGCCTTGAGCGAATATTATTTATTGATATATATACTAGTAGATGTTGTATATGTTTTGCATCCGCGCTAGTCCGGTCCACGATCTGTCGTTAGTTAAGTAACCTAACGGGTGATGACGGGACCTAGTGGCGAATGCGGATGGCATATACGTACATCATTTTTTTCGTTCTTTATTGGTGTGATCAATTGATGGGACTGTGTTGATTCGGATCAATGCAAGCTAAACAAACTTATTCTGATGTTGTTGGAACATTTTTCAAAAATTTGTTATTGCAAGGACATTCTCTTTTGTTTTGCACAGTGGTATTCGGTTATGAATATCCAGCACCTCAGTCGACGAGGCAAGGGCCGAGATCCCTTCACCGGGAGTGACCCCTTGGACAGAAGTTTGCGTCAGGGCAATAACTTCACTATAGTCGATTGCCTTTTGCTTTGCACAGTGGTATTCAGTTGGAATATCCTGCACCTTCTACAGGGAAAGAGCCGAGATCCATTCAACGGGAGTGACCTCTTTAGCAATGGTTTTTGTCACTATATTTTTATATAAAGCTATCTTATTCCTTCAACGATATCAAGTTCATTACGTTTAAGGTTTTTCGCCAAAAACCATTCGTAGCCCTCCGTCATTTCAGACGGGTAGCACTTAGTATTCATGCTATGTTTGTTGGCCAAAGTCAAGGCATAGTGTATGGTAGCTATTTGTTACTTTTCTGCAGCATAGATAGATGCGTTGGTTTGGGACAGTCGTACTGCCTTGTTGGCCAAAGTCAAGGGTAGGTACGGGTGGGTTCAAATCAACCTGGAGAATGACGGGTAGAACTTGACATGTGACTTATGATTTGTTGGCCAAAGTCAAGGTCATAAGAGCATGGGGTAAAAATCACATCGGGAGTTTCTAAAGAAACTGAAACTTTCCAGGTATGCGCATACCTTCTGGAGTATGATAACGTGAGTGGATTCAATCACGTTAGAATGCGATGATAGTTGGATCCCGATTCCTACTGAAGAGTTGGTTTACTCCTCGGGTGATCCCCACTAATTCTTTTTTCAGGTTTGGAGGAGAATTTGACGGTACAGTGGGAGGTTCACTGATTAGATAAATTTATAACCATTCTGATCTAGGTTAGAGTGCACGCTGAGTATTTCTTTTCTCTCTCTCTTTGGCAGCGACCATGACCCGACCCTATACTATGACTTAGTGACC
Organism: Agapanthus africanus; assembly: GCA_030015575.1. Classification (NCBI taxonomy): domain Eukaryota; kingdom Viridiplantae; phylum Streptophyta; class Magnoliopsida; order Asparagales; family Amaryllidaceae; genus Agapanthus; species Agapanthus africanus. The sequence goes on from JASDDO010000012.1 coordinate 314,956,732, forward strand.
AAAATTAACCGAACCTTCTTAAACACTGGCTTTTGGATTGTCTGAGTTGCAAACCTCATTGCCACTCCTACTTTTACCCTTTTCTCCAGGACACCCCGTATTACTACGAACGTCCATTTCCATCGGATAAAACCATCGTATGGTTATATACGAACTCGTAGGAACTTGTTCCAGATTCGAGGATGGTTTCTGGTTCTTGAGAAAACGAATAGGACTATTCAGCTGTCTTTTTCTTTTACCTTCTCTCAGGTTGCGAGTGCCCCTTAGATTAGGGGATATTACACCTATTACGCAAATTGGATAGTCTTCTTCCAAACCATAGGCAGGTGCCGACCGGTAGGTTATGAAGAAAACCAATTAGCTTAACGATGGTGTACAGAAGGTATTATGTAAAGACAAATAAAAGGGATTAGAAGGAGGGCAAAGTAAATTGCGACTGCTATTCATGACCAAACGAAGTATTTCATTACCACTCCCACTTCACCTTTGTATTTCTCCAGGACACTCCGTATCACTACGAAGATCCGCAGTTTATTGGATACTCCATCGTATGGTTATATACGAACTCAAAAGGAACTTGTTCCAGTTCGGGAATGGATTCTGGTTCAAGAGAAATAGGAATAAGGTTTATTCAGTTGTCTTTTATCTTCACCTTCTCTCGTGTTGTGAGTGCTCCTAGGATTAAGACAGTACACCCATTACGCTTATTGGATAGTCTTCTTCCAAACCATAGGCTGGTGCCGAACGGTAGGGATGGAAGAAAACTATTTAGCCTAACGATGGTGTACAGAAGGTAATGACTAAAGACTTATGAAGGGATTTGGAGAGATGGCAAAGAAATATACGGTTACAGTTGTGAATCTGGATAATGGAAGAGGCATTAGTAGGAATACCCGGATACCCCTTCGAAACATTTCAATGTTTCAGTTTCACTATGTACTGTTAAAAGAAAACTGATTTCCCAATTAGCCCTTGCACCAGGGTATGTATTTACCAGGTATGATTCTCACATCTGTATGGTATTACAGATGATGAGTGGGAGTAAGTTATTGGGAATTAGGTGATCATCCTCATTATATCGGAATTCATTGTAATTGGTGATATTTGAGGAAATCGCCTGGGCTGTTTGCCGGACGGCAAATTTTTGGTTTTGAATATCCGTTGTTATGCCCCAATTTCAAATTGATATATCTGTACGTCTATTTTTATAGAGTGAGATATAACCTTTTGAAATTATGTCTATGACATTTACCTATATCGGTGGATGGTTAGGTATGGAGCATTAAACAGCGGTGTAATTCTTCATAACCGTAAGTACAGTTTTCAACCTACGACACACAGGGAATGAGTTATTAGACTCAAGGGACTTATACAGAGTATTGTATGTTGTCCAGTGTCCATTAGGACAGAGGGGTTGGTACTCGTACTATATTCTGTTTACTTGTGACTTCTCTAGGTCTTAGACATGTGTTTCGTTGAAATGCAAGGTCTAAGTTTTGAGAAGTTATAAGTATATGAATAAAGTAGAGAACCAGGTGTTGCAAGTATCGCAAGGTGATTGAAGATGTAGATACTTGTGTATGGTATTTAGTTGATAGTAATGATTAAGAGAGCTTGCTTCTCTTTCAGGTTACTCGTAATTGGAAGCACTCCTAAGTTGAGTAATGTTGATCGGCCTCTCACCATTTAGTTGACATGCAGTGGAGACAGCTGCATGATTTGAATTTGGTTTCAATTAAATCAGTGCCTCTGTTTCTGTATTGGATATAGAACAGTTCATATCTTGACATTGTTAAGGTATGGGGAGTTGTCCGGCTTATGCTTAAAACCAGACTCTGGATAACTCAAGGCACATTTCTGTAATGGTTGTTGGTTGGTTGACTCGGGCTATGACGAGGGTTGATTTTCTAGTATCTGGAAGATCAATGGTGATATTTTTCTTGACTCGCCACAGTTTTAATAAAAATAGATTTTTCAGAAAACAGTAGTGGGAGTATGGTAGAACTGGAAGTGATTCCAGAACCGCAAACGATTACTGAAAATTTGATAGGAACCTAAAGATTCAATCTGTGTTGACATTCCATTGGCCACTCCGCAAATATGGTGGGTAACCTCAGGCACCCGAGAGGTACTCCGGTAGCCTAAAGGACGGTGACAGGGAGGTTCTTGTTTTCCCGGACTTGCCATTGCTGTTGTTCCAAATTGTGAGACCCGGCAGGAGGATGAGTATAGCGTCGTTCTAAACTAGCTTTAGAAGTATACGTCTATATGACTCTGCTAGAGGGTTGTCGTGGTCAGTGGGAGTAGCGGAAGCATTGGTGGACAGGTGGCTTATGTCTATTTATAGACTAAAGCGGATATAGCGGAGATAGATAATCTATTTCTGATGTGAAATTCATAAGTTTGAATTCAACGGAATAGGGGATGGATCTGTTATGAAGGTAGTAGGGTGTGATGTCCTGGTATTTGGATGACATGCACAGAGTAGGAAGTGAAATTCATATACTACGATCGGTTATATTTTGGTTGTCACACAGTAGTTTCTCCACATAGGAATTGGATTTAATATCAGACATTCTGGTTACTAGATCTATGGTTTTAGATCTAGATTTGGGTAGTTTCCCAATCAGGTCACTTAGACAGCATTCTAAAAGTATTTAGAATGGACGACTCCTGCCACGGTAGTGTACCTGCAGGTGATGGAGTCACCCTCTCTAAAGGTGTCTTACAGACTAAAGGGGAGAGAGATGTACATGATTGGCAGATCACTTGCTTAGGCAATTGAGTCAATCATGAGATGTCAAGTACCACACCAGATATTGTTTTTGCAGTAGATGCAATAAGTTGATATTAATCCAATCCTGGAGAAACATTCGGAAGCAGTTTTAGAACATAAGTGGATGTTCTAGGGATATGATAACGACAGCCTCATTCGGGAGACAGTTATCATTCCAGACTTCCAAGGTGAGTTGGATGACAGAGTGACTGTCAGAGTTATAGTTTTCCCTCTGACGAGGGGCAGTATTTTGGACAGGTGGTCCAAGCGGATACTGAGGGAGCCATGACGCGGGATACTGATTAAGTTCAGTTGACGATACAGTCTAAGAAGTATGGATTTGGAGTTCTTTTATGAACTAGGTCCCATCAGACATCCAAACATATTCTAAGACAGGTATTGCTCATTTCGGGAGTGTCACGACCCGAAATTGGCACGTGACGGCCCTAATACTACGCAACGCCTAAAGACGTAACGCAGTAAAAGAAAGCCAAAACCCAGAAATCTAAACCATTAAAATACGGAAAAGATAATAAAAGTTTTTGAAACATTTGAAATCGCAACCCAAATTCTTTAAAAAGTCCAACTTCTTTCTTTAAAATTTTAGCAACACCCCTTTTTGTAAAAAAACTGGCCCCAAAGGCGGAAAACAATCACATCATAAATATATGACGCCGTAGCGAAGAAATAAGAGACAATAGGAAGGAAACTGTATATGAAAGACAACAAATCCATAAATAATATACAATAACGTCCTCACCAAGTCTCTAAGTCAACAACATAATAATAGATGGAGAGTACAAGATACAACGAATGTACAATACAAAATACATATAACCACCAAAAACCACCTAAGCAAAATAGTACTGTGAGCTGATGCGGTATCTGTAGCAAAAGATGATAGATGAATAGCTGAATAGCTTGCCTCGACTACTCTGGGGAACACCCTGCAACACCTGTGGCACAACGGGGGTGTCTTTCCAACTCGTGAATAGTAGATAACATATGCAGGTAATCGCAGGAATGTACGTACAGCATGAATCTAAGATATACAATTGCAGTAATAACAGGTCATGTGAAATGCGGAATAAAGGAAAGTACACTAGCAGGTACAATCAATATGTGAAACAATAATAACATGACAATAGTATACAATAACTATGCAATAGGAATATGAGAATGTAGATATGCAGCAATCATAAGGGTACACTAACAGGTACTACCACTATATGAAACTGTGCATAAGTGAATAGGTATGAGGTATGGAGTGAAATATGTCGTTCCCACGGAAACCTGACATCGTGGTAGGATCACAATCCATCAAGACACACAAATCCCAATTCCTTAAAGCATCCCCCAAGTTGGACTCTCACATCATATAAGTCCCACATCTCCTCAATGTACAATATCGAGTAATCTCCAATATCCCGAATGTACAAATCAGTAATCCCATATGTATGCCCAACATCCAATCTCAATGAATCACCTAATATCCCAAATCAAATCTCAAGTAGAATTTTAACATCCTAAAGGTATATATTTGCAGAAATAAATATGATGGGGTCAATACACATATATTAGCGTCCCATTCCACTAATATTGGTGTACGGGTATATATAACAACGGCTAAATCCCCTATTATATATACAAAGGTGTTTAAAAGAAATATCATGAAAACTATGTGCCAAGCATCGACACAGAAATCTTGATAGGTACGTATCATACGCTATCCCGAAAGCACGAGTTCCTAGCTCTGACCCTCGCCTTTCGACATATGCATACGTGCATGACTCCCAACGGTATCTCCATGATCCCCGCCGAGTCATTAGTACTGTCACCGGTAGGTACTAGCTCGCCTCCAGGCTCAATCGGCAACATCCGTCGATCTTCTTGCCGAGGGGAACCATACCGGGCCCCACAATGTACCCTCATACGGCAACCACACCTCGTATGGAGTATATAATCAGAACCGATAAATCTCATGGTGGCTGCGCAAATATCAGAAACAAGGAAACCAGGTTTTTCAATGTATGCATAATTTCATGAACTCCCGCGGTTCCCAAATCCAGAAATCATCATGTAAAATCCAAATAAACAATGCGCAAATCCAGGAATAAATATATGAGATATATCTGAAATGCGAGCATATAAATGAGAATATGTAGCTGAAACCAGATGTATGCGAAACCAATAAGGTACAGCTAAGTAACATCAGTAATGGTAAATATGTAACTGCAACTGAATATGTGTGTAACATACAGGTGTAGCAATGTATAGGTATCTACCTATAATAACTGATGTCGTATACCCTCCCTGGGTATAAGTAAAATATGTAGGATACCCCCCTAGGTATAAGTAAAACATGAGCAAGGTATACCTGTAGCTGTATCGTAAGGTGTATATGTACCTATCACTAATGGTATGATACACTATAGGTATACCGACAAGCTAGATGACATGTGTGATAAGCAATACGAATCGATGTCGTAAAGTCCCTAACTAAGCAATATAATGTCTATAATGGTTTGTGTGTGACATGTCAATTATTAACGGTGTGTGTGTAGCATACAATCCGTGCTCGTGCAACATGAACCGTCAATAATATGTGCAGTGTTCTACGGCTGCTACTCACAGTACAACTATATCAAGGAACTAAGGTAAATGCGCAATTCTAACAATGACGTAGAATATGCGACAAGTAATAGAATTCTAGCCCAGACGCATAACGCAATGTGGGCGATTCCCCTGTAGATGTTAAATCTACTCACCTACGCTCCACGCTAGGTGAATCCTACCATCTGCTCCCCCTGTAGCTGTGTCCGTAGTCCGAGCCTGCAAACCTGAAAATGAGACAAGGAATACATATATAAGCTAAAATTCCGCAAAACGCGATATCGAACCCAAACGAGAAACTCGCGTCGCGAACTAAACGCGCGTGTGCACGATACGCTAAAACGTGTATATACGCGTCTAAGACTACCGCAACACGCCGCGATACGCTGTATCGCAGGACCCACTCACGTATCGCGCAAACAAATGGACATGCAAAACGATATGTTGTCCCAGATTTTCCTACAGGTCAAATCTTACAAAACTATACATGCCAAAACACTACAATACACTGTAGACTACCCTACACAAAACCCCAGCATCCAACTCACCTTCCTGGCCGGAAATTGCGGCCAGATTGAATTAATTGGCGGCCTGGGTTGGGAGAGGGTGGCTCGTGTTCTTGTGGTGGTATCTATACCTAGTGTACATGCTCCAGTTTGCTCAATTTTGTCCTGAAGGGTCTAGGTCAATAGCAGATCACAGAATGTCACAATGTCGCTATAAAAACGCTAATTTTGCACAAAAAGCAAACCCTATGGTATTTTAGTGAAATCCAGGGTAAAACTCAGTTCAAGTGACCCTAATAACACTTAAATGGGTACGGTTTACCAACACAATCATCACTATATCAAATTTCCTCATAATTCACCATAATCCAATACTAAACTCATAAATAACACAAACCGACACCAAATGACACATGAGCTAAGCAACTAGGGGATTGGGTTCAGAAATATACCCTATGGAACCCTAGGATGCAGGTGAAGGTGAAGGACTAAGTTTCTACAGCTGCTGGTGATGCTTCTGGTGTGGCTGCTGCTTGCTCCTGGAGCTGCTGCTACTGTTAATCTGCTGCTGTGGCTGCTGCTTGCTTCTGCAGCTGTTGCTTTCTTGAGCTGCTGCTGTTGCTATGCTGATGTTGTTGTTGTGGTTGATGCTGTGGCTGCTGCTGTGCTGTGTGGAGCTGCTGCTGCTGCAAGCTGATGCTGCTGGTACTGATGTTGTTGTTGTTGTTGTTGCTTGAGCTGCTGCTACTTCGGGTGCCGCTGCTTCTTGCTTCAGCCACTTGTGTGTGTGTGTGTGTGTGTGAGAGAATGAGAGTGAGAGAATGAGAAGGAAAGGGAAAAATGTGAGCTAGGCTTAGTCAACCCTTTCTCTCCCTCTCTCTTCATTAAATGAAGGCATGGGCAAGCCATCATGCCTCATAATGCACTCTCTCTCTCTCACCAAGTCAACACAATAACAAAAGAATTCATTTTTCATTTTCTTTTTAAAAGAGCAACCATACACCATAATACCCAAAACACTTAAACAAAATATAAAACAAGATTAGGGAAAATGGTTAGTTAACCATGATTGCTAATCATGTTTAACCCCAAATTACAACCCTTGTTATCATGCACAAGTGTGTGCAAGGCTAGGAAAAATCTATTAAAATATTCATTAAATAAGATAAAATAATTAAAACCCACATTGGTAAACTTTTCATTAAAAATCATATATTAAAATATAATTAGCTACAAACACGTTCTAAGGTGTTACAATCTCCCCCCCCCCCACCTTAAAAGAAATTCGTCCCCGAATTTAAAATATACTGCTACGCGTATCTTCAAAGAGAAGATTACAACTCTCAAATCTCGCTCGCAGCCTCCCAAGTGATTACCTCACTATACGGCCACGTCCAAGAAAAAAAAAACCTTCACAGATAGCAAGACCCTTGACCGATGTTCCTCCACCTGCGGAGCCATTAACACACATGGCTGCTGGTGAACGAAAGATCGCGTCAATGCTACATGGTTTTGTGCTAAATCATGTGAGAATGGTCAAGAAAGTAATTGTAATGTATCATCACAAGGAATACGGGGTGAAAACTCAATAATCTGGGCCGAAGTGACAAATTAAAGGCAACGAAACTAACCCGTTTATAGGATCTCGGAAGGACCTAAATCCTGGGATAAGCTTCCCAAAATCCAACACGTCTTTTATCGGAAAAATTCGCAGGAATACATGGTTTTCCATTGCGCACTTAAGTCTACGACCAACACGGTCGCATAAGACCTCTGTCCGAAATGAACAATCTTCATCCAGATCTGAATCAATTGGATCATCTCCGAAGTCTCTAGACATAGCTGGGGTCCAAAATCCTACTTACGCAGAGTCAGGAAAACAACAGACTGGTGATCGACACGACCTAACCCCTAAACCTATAGGTTGTCAATTGGAGCGTCTCCTGATAACAGCCATCGAAGAAGAACCCTAACAATGGCGAGTGACGATCCCTAACTGCTGACAACAATTAACACAAACACACAACTTAACAAAGAACAACTGAGCAAACTGAGTATAACCGAACGTCAAGAATCTGAATGGAGTCACACCCTAATTAAACTTGGGTAGAAACCATAACGAAATTCGTGGAGATCTGCTCCCACTCCTGCTTCGGAACGGTAAAAGGTTGCAACTCTCCAGCCGGCCTCAGATGCTCGACCCAAGCACACAACAAGACAGACACCTTGAAACGAACCATGAAACTTCTCTTTACATCCCTGTCCACCCGTAACTATCTCACAAGTCACGTCAAATGTTGGGAGAACTTGAATGAATACAGAGAGTTTACTGATGTGTGTAAGTCTACGTTAGCGCCCCGGCAGTCTACAGACGCCAAATGCGGAATAAAAACTTTTAAACTGGCGCTATCGTATACTTTAACCCGGATCTGCCATTATTGCTAAACTAACAAACTGTAAAGAGTGTAGAAAGGTTATACCGAACGATCCGAGTCCTTCGTTCTTCAACCATCATCCCACGCTCCGTTGCGGCTGCTCCAATCTCGTCGATCTCCGATCTCCTCCGTTGAGGTGGAACCACATGATCGGTTCTTTAAACGGGCTCCCGCCTCTGACTCGAGGCAACTCGATCGTCAAGTTTGCTGAAAGAGACGACCAAGAATGATGTAGAGAATGAGTAGATGACTTTGTCTCACTTCGTCCAAATCCGTGGACGATCGGTTAATGAAGTTGCCGAGGGAATTGGGTGATGGAATGAAATGAACTGTGAATTCCATACACCCCAAATATCTATCATAATCTTTTTTCCAATGAATCAAGTAACCAAATGAGAGAGGGGAGGGACCTTTCTTATATAGATGGAGGGAGGTGAGTGTAGGAGAGGGGAGAGGTAACCATAAGAGAAAGCTTCTCACTTCAAAAGATCTTTAAGAAAACAAGAAGCTTTAATGATAAAGGATGAATCACTAATACACCTCATCAAGTAATAAATGCAACCAATTAGAACACAACACCAATTAGCCTAGTCACCTCATCTAGAATATTCTAGAACACTGACTCACCTCATCTGTAGAAAAGATAAATCCGTCTTTAGCAGAATGTTAAAAGACGGCTGATAGAAAACTGGAAACTGGCAACTTCCAAAAGTGATCCTGAAACGACTTTCAGGAAAACCCCGAAACTGTATAAATATACCCGCATTTGTATTACGACCGAATACAAATGCAACTGAGACAAAAATATTATACCTACTCAATATAATACTCGGATCCGGCTTAAACCAAAGCCGACCAGTATCATCTGTCCGAAAATCGACACGTGCGTAAACGCACGTGCATTTTCCGAACCCTGCCATAAAACCATACGGCCTCCACAACGTTTCGCCCGAACTTGGGAAACTGTCTGTGGGGGACTCTAATGACTCGTCAGCACACTGGCAGTGGGTTTAACCACAAACCGTCAGCGGCACTAGCAATGCGTAACGGCTGCCCATGGACTGACCTCAAGGGATGCCGATGACCGCACTCATCCGGAAAACCCTACTGAGCCTAACAGTGACAATGTATATACAGTCCGGTCCGCTCGTCAATGAGTATCGCATATCTGCCTAGGGGGCTAGTAACGTCAGACCCCCAATAGCAGTAGAAGTCGTGTCGGAGTGAAGCACAATAACACCCTGAGATACTACTGGAGTACCTACCAGTAAATCTCCTGCCATGGCCATGTACTTTGTGTAATGGCTCTCCTAGACACAGCACGACCTCGCCCCCAATACCGGGAGAGACGAATCCCCTGTCGATCCGCTCACGTGCCTCCATATGGCTCGGGACTGTACCCAAAAGCTACCTGTTTGCACGACTCCTTTGAGCCGTGGTAGGGTAGAAATCAAAGCACAGTGGGAACTCACATGAGACAAATGACGACCTCAGGTCGATGAACTAACCTGTACACATGTCACCAGGGAACTGCTATCTGACGGTAGATATAATTCTAACTAGCAGATTCCCGGCGAGTCCAGTCCGGTGTACTCATAACCCAATGAGCACCTGTATACATCTTAGGTGATCCAACTGACACCAGTGGCTTGTGAGACCGGCCACCGCCCCTCGTCGGGGTCTCGACTGTACACACTAGTCTACTCCGGAGTATCGATGCCCTGTCTCGAAACTCCCACGACTAGGGACCACAATTAAGGATATGCGTATAAACTACCCAACTCTCATGTATATGATCGCCATCATACTGTTGGTAGTAAAGCAAGATCCTAAGGGCTCTATCAAAGTGTAACATGCAATCAGTCACCTGAACATGTACACGACTGATAAAGGCAAACCATATAGCATACTATCATTTCGAGTAAGACTGTCCTACCGGTATAGGTCCTCCGCAATCATTGCAATCACGTACCTACGATCCAATAATTGACTATGAGGGCACTATCTCCAACAATCTCCCACTTGCACTCAAGGCTAATATTGCGATGTCGACTACTCACAGCCCGTGTGAAACCGAACATCCAACTCCTCTACTAATCAGTTTCATAAAGCCCGTTTGTAAAACTATTGTGTTCGAGAAATAGCCTCAGTGAGTGGATCCGCCTAGAAGTATCTTTCTATATCTCTCTTAATCTCAAGTTCGCGGAGAAAACCATCTCCCGAATTGAGTAATACCTGTCTTAGAATATTTCTGGATATCTGATGGGACCTTAGTTCATAAATGAACTCCATATCCAAACTTCTTAGACTGAATCGATCACTGAACCTAATCAGTATCGGGCACCTTGCTTCCCACAGTATCCTCTTGGACCACCTGTCCATAATACTGTCCCTCTTCGTCAGAGAGAAAACTATAACTCTGACAATCACTCTGTCATCCATGTCACCTTTGAAGCCTGGAATGATAACCGTCTCCCGAAAGAGGCTGCCGTCATCAAATCCGTAGAACATTTACTTATGTTCTAAAACTGCTTCCTTATGTTTCTCCAGGATTGGATTAATACAAACTTATTGCATCAAGTGCAAAACTAACATTTGGTGTGGTACTTTACATCTCATGATTGACTCAATTGCCTAAGCAAGTGATCTGCCAATCATGCACATCCCTCTCCCCTTTAGTCTGTCAGACACCTTTAGAGAGGGTGACTCCATCACCTACAGGTACACCACCATGCTAGGAGTCAACTATTCCAAAAACCATTAGAATATCTGTCAAAGTACCCACATTGGGAAACTACCCAAATCCAGATCCAAAACCATAGATCTAGAAACCAGAATGTCAAATATTATATCCATATCCTGTCTGGAGAAACAACTGTGTGACGACCACAGTACAACCGATCGTAGTCTAGGAATTTTACTTCCTACTCTGTGTATGTCATGCAGATACCATGACATCACACCCTACTACCTTCTTAACTGATCCATACCCTATTCTGATTGAAGTCAAACTCATGACTGTCACATCAAAATTAGATGATCTATCTCCGCTATAACTGCTCTAGTCTATAAATAGACATAAGCTACTTGCCCACCATGCTTCCGTTGCTCCCACTGACTACGACAACCCTCCTACCGGGTCTCATATCCTGGAACAACAGTAGTGTCAAGTCTTGGTAGATAAGAACCTCCCTGTCACCGTCTCTGAGGCTACCGAAGTACCTCTCGGACGTCTGAGGTTACCTACCATACCTGCGGAGTGGCTATTTGGAATGTCAAACCTGATTGAATGTATAGGTCCTATTAAATTTTCCGTAATCGTTCGCGGTTCTGGAATCACTTCCAGTTCTACCATACTCCCACTACTGTTTTCTGAAAAAGATCCATTTTTACTAAAACTGTGGCAAGTGAAGAACAATATCACTATTGATCTTCCAAATGGTAGAATATCAACCCTCGTCATAGCCAGGGTCAACCCACAAACAGCCATTACAGAAATGTGCCCTGAGTTATCCAGTGTCTGGTTTTAATCATAAGCTGGACAACTCCCCGTACCTTAACATCTTTTAGGGTACGATCCATTCTATATCCAATATAGAAACTTTGGCACTAATTTAATTGGAACCATATTCAAACCATGCAGCTGTCTCCAGTGCATATCAACTTAATGGAAAGAGGCTAATCAGCATTACTCAACTTAGGAATCCATCCAATTATGAGTAACCTGAAAGAGAAACACATTTCTCAAAACCATCACTATCATCTGAATACCAATCACAAGAATCTACATCTTCGATCTCTTTGAAGAATCCCGATACTTGTGATACCTGGTTTTCAACTTTATTCTTATACCCACAACTTCTCAAAACTTAGACCATGTATTCCTACGAAACACTTGTCTAAATACTAGAGAAGTTATAAGTAAACAGAACATAGTACGAGGACCTACCCCTTTGTCCTGATGGACACTGGACAACATACAATACTCTGTATAAGTCCGCTGAGTTAAACAACTCAAAACCTGTGCGTTGTAGGTGGAAAACTGTACCCTGGCGATTTCATCAAATATCACCAATTACAACGAATTCCGATATAATGAGGATAATCACCTAATTCCAAATATCTTACTCACACTCATCATCTGTAAAACCATACAGATATGAGAATGAAACCTGGTAAATACATACCCTTGGAGTAAGTGTCTAATCGGGAAAAACAATTTTTCTTTAACAATGCACTGAAACATGAAAATGTTTCGTAGGGGTATCCTGGTATTCATAGCAATGCCTCTTCCATAATCCAATTCATGACTTCAACCGTATACTTTATTGCCGTCTCTCCAAATCGCTTTATTTGTCTTTAGTCGTTACCTTCTGTACACCATCGTTAGGCTAACTGGTTTTCTTCCTTCCCTACCGTTCGGCACCAGCCTATGGTTTGGAAGAAGACTATCCAGTAAGCATAATAGGTGTACCCTCCTAAACCAATGAGTACTCGCATCTCGAGAGAAGGTGATGATAAAAGACAACTGAATAATACCTTATTCTTTTAAAGGTGAAATAGGAGTGGCGATGAAGTACGCGGTTTTGGTCGTGAATGATATCAGTCGCGATTTACTTTGCCCTCTTTCTAATCCCTTTATTTTGTCTTTACATATTACCTTCTGCACACCCTACTTAGGCTAATTGGTTTTCTTCATTCCCTACCTTTCGGCACCAGCCTATGGTTTGGAATAAGACTATCCAATAAGCGTAATAGGTGTACTCTCCTAAACCAAGGAGCTCTCGCAACCTGAGAGAAGGTGATAATAAAAGACAACTGAATAAACCAATTCTATTTCTCCTGAACCTGGATCCATCCCCGAAGAAGTCCCTTCGAGTTCGTATATAACCATACGATGGATCTATCCAATGGAAGTGGATATCCGTAGTAATACGGGTGCTCTGAGAAATGCAAAGGGTAAAAGAAGGAGTGGCAATGACTTATGCAACTCAGACAATCCAAAAGCCAGTATTTTTAAGAAGGTTCGGTCAACCTGGTCACTGAGTTATAGTCTAAGGTCGGTCAAAGGTCGCTGCCAAAGAGAGAGAGAGAAAAGAAACACTCTGCGTGCACTCTAACCTAGATCAGAATGGTCATCACTTTATCTAATCCGGAAACCTTCCACTGTCCTGTCAAATTCTCCTCCAAACCTAAAGAAGAATCAATCGGGATCACCCGAAGAGTAAACCAACTCATCAGTGGGAATCGGGATCCATCTCTCATCGCATGATAACGTGATGGAATGCATCCACGTTACTCATACTCCAGAGGGTATGCGCATACTTGGCAAGTTTCAGTTTCTTTAGAAACTCCCGATAAAGTTTTTGCCCCATGCTCTTATGATCGTGACTAAGGGCCAGCCCACCATAAGTCACATGCCAAGTTCTTCCCATCATTATCTTATTAATTTGAACCCACCCGTACTCGCCCTTGACTAAGGGCCAACAAGGCTGTACGACTGTCCCAAACCAACTCATCTATCTATGCAACATGTGAACACCCCAGCAGCTACCAATCACTATGTCCTAGCTAAGGGCTAGACCAACATAGCTTGAATACTACTGACCATCCATATGAAATGACGGAGGGCTACGGCTGGTTTTTGGCGAAAAACCTTTAGCGTAGTGAACTTGATATCGCTGAAGGAACCTGATAGCTTTTTAAAATATAGTGGCGAAAACCTTTTGCTAAAGAGGTCACTCCCGGTAAAGGGATCTCGGCTCATTCCTCGTGGAATGAGGTGCAGGATATTCCATTGAATACCGCTATGCAAAGCAACTTGTAATCGACTATAGTGAAGTTATTACTCTGACGCAAACTTCTGTCCAATGGGTCAGTCCCGGTGAAGGGATATCGGCCCTTGCCCCGTCGAATGAGGTGCAGGATATTCCACCGAATACCGCTATGCATAACAAAAGAAAACGTCTTTGCAATAACACTTTTTAAATTGTTCCAACAACTGTATACAGGTTTGTTTTTACTTTGCGTTGATCAGAATCAACGCAGTCCCATCATTTAATCACACCAGAAAAGAACGAAAATAAAATGTACGTATATGCCATCCGCATTCGTCACTGGGTCCCGTCATCACCCGTTAGGTTACTTAACTAACGACAGAGCGGGGACTGGACTAGCGCGGGTGTAAAACATATACAACATCTAATAGTATATAAACCAATATACATAATCGCTCCAGGCGTGATAGTATGCAACATTACAGAAAAGTAATAAGCATCACAGAACAATACAGATAATCTGGGATCCCCGAGTTTCACAGAGCCGCTGCTGAAACTCGACGTTCCCCTGTCGTGTGGATAGCCTGTGCAATGAAACCTAGACCCCTACGGGTGCGGCAAGTTACCAGCCAAAACCTGAAGCGAGGTAGTCCCCACAGCATAGTGAATGGAACACCCGGCACTTCACGGAATCCGGTAAATTGAGCACCCCTCCTTGGGTCAACCTGTACCCCCTACGAGTGCGGCGAATAGTCTGCCAATTTTAGAGTGGGACCCCTCTGCCTCTCAAAGCCATGAGATGCGGACCCGTTGCCCCTCCAGAACCCGGCTATCCGTGCACTCCGTCTCGGGGTAAAACCTAGTACAGGAATGAAAAATAGTACAATAGGTACATCGACCGCAACCTGGTCGTGCCCCAAAAGAATATTATACAACAGGCAGTGACGGCAGTCCACAAGTTGGACGCTCGCCCCGCAATATTAAATGTACAAATAAACCCATACTGTACTACCATTGCACACTGCTATCCACCACGACAAATCCGCAACATCACAGCACAACACAGAACATCAACGCGAATGTCACGTTCGCAAACCCGTCTAAAAGAACTATAGCAATTAAACGCGGTTTACCGATCAAATGACATTCCCGGTCGGAGATATAATGTAAGCACTGTAAACTAACGTGTTCAAATTTCGATCGACCAAATATCAAAAAAATGGGCCCCAATGCTTACTGGTGAACAGTAACAAAACCTGGGCCAAAACGATATATACCAAAAATCACAAAATCCAATATAGAATGCACTGTAGAAAATTGGCAAACTGATTAGACTTTCCTGCGGCGGATCCGCGGCCAAAACCATGCTTGGGCCGCGGATCCGCGCTGGAACAGTAAAATTAGTTCGTCGAATTTCTGCAGTATTCCTAAAAAACCCTGCACTGATTTTTAAGACATACAGAATTCAATTTTGAGACCATTTGAAATCAACAGAAACTGTCAAGTGAAGAAATTGTGATTTTTGATTTCCGGTTCGATCGATGTTTTAAACGCGTTATAACAAGTTAGTATAGCAAAATGGTGAGGCTCTGATACCACTGTAAGTCTACGTTAGCGCCCCGGCAGTCTACAGACGCCAAATGCGGAATAAAAACTTTTAAACTGGCGCTATCGTATACTTTAACCCGGATCTGCCATTATTGCTAAACTAACAAACTGTAAAGAGTGTAGAAAGGTTATACCGAACGATCCGAGTCCTTCGTTCTTCAACCATCATCCCACGCTCCGTTGCGGCTGCTCCGATCTCGTCGATCTCCGATCTCCTCCGTCGAGGTGGCACCACATGATCGGTTCTTTAAACGGGCTCCCGCCTCTGACTCGAGGCAACTCGATCGTCAAGTTTGCTAAAAGAGACGACCAAGAATGATGTAGAGAATGAGTAGATGACTTTGTCTCACTTCGTCCAAATCCGTGAACGATCGGTTAATGAAGTTGCCGAGGGAATTGGGTGATGGAATGAAATGAACTGTGAATTCCATACACCCCAAATATCTATCATAATCTTTTTTCCAATGAATCAAGTAACCAAATGAGAGAGGGGAGGGACCTTTCTTATATAGATGGAGGGAGGTGAGTGTAGGAGAGGGGAGAGGTAACCATAAGAGAAAGCTTCTCACTTCAAAAGATCTTTAAGAAAACAAGAAGCTTTAATGATAAAGGATGAATCACTAATACACCTCATCAAGTAATAAATGCAACCAATTAGAACACAACACCAATTAGCCTAGTCACCTCATCTAGAATATTCTAGAACACTGACTCACCTCATCTGTAGAAAAGATAAATCCGTCTTTAACAGAATGTTAAAAGACGGCTGATAGAAAACTGGAAACTGGCAACTTCCAAAAGTGATCCTGAAACGACTTTCACGAAAACCCCGAAACTGTATAAATATACCCGCATTTGTATTACGACCGAATACAAATGCAACTGAGACAAAGATATTATACCTACTCAATATAATACTCGGATCCGGCTTAAACCAAAGCCGACCAGTATCATCTGTCCGAAAATCGACACGTGCGTAAACGCACGTGCATTTTCCGAACCCTGCCATAAAACCATACGGCCTCTACAACATTTCGCCCGAACTTGGGAAACTGTCTGTGGGGGACTCTAATGACTCGTCAGCACCCTGGCAGTGGGTTTAACCACAAACCGTCAGCGGCACTACCAATGCGTAACGGCTGCCCATGGACTGACCTCAAGGGATGCCGATGAGCGCACTCATCCGGAAAACCCTACTGAGCCTAACAGTGACAATGTATATACAGTCCGGTCCGCTCGTCAATGAGTATCGCATATCTGCCTAGGGGGCTAGTAACGTCAGACCCCCAATAGCAGTATAAGTCGTGTCGGAGTGAAGCCCAATAACACCCTGAGATACTAGTGGAGTACCTACCAGTAAATCTCCTGCCATGGCCATGGACTTTGTGTAATGGCTCTCCTAGACACAGCACGACCTCGCCCCCAATACCGGGAGAGACGAATCCCCTGCCGATCCGCTCACGTGCCTCCATATGGCTCGGGACTATACCCAAAAGCTACCTGTTTGCACGACTCCTTTGAGCCGTGGTAGGGTAGAAATCAAAGCACAGTGGGAACTCACACGAGACAAATGACGACCTCAGGTCGATGAACTAACCTGTACACATGTCACCAGGGAACTGCTATCTGACGGTAGATATAATACTAACTAGCAGATTCCCGGCGAGTCCTGTCCGGTGTACTCATAACCCAATGAGCACCTGTATACATCTTAGGTGATCCAACTGACACCAGTGGCTTGTGAGACCGGCCACCGCCCCTCGTCGGGGTCTCGACTGTACACACTAGTCTACTCCGGAGTATCGATGCCCTGTCTCGAAACTCCCACGACTAGGGACCACAATTAAGGATATGCGTATAAACTACCCAACTCTCACGTATATGATCGCCATCATACTGTTGGTAGTAAAGCAAGATCCTAAGGGCTCTATCAAAGTGTAACATGCAATCAGTCACCTGAACATGTACACGACTGATAAAGGCAAACCAGATAGCATACTATCATTTCGAGTAAGACTGTCCTACCGGTATAGGTCCTCCGCAATCATTGCAATCACGTACCTACGATCCAATAATTGACTATGAGGGCACTATCTCCAACAATGTGCCTGTTCTAGGACTTCACGTCTCTACCTGATAATATCAGGTACACAAACGCGTCCCTAACTTAGCACACCATTGTCACAAATCAAGGACTTCGAATCATTACCCAGCCGAGTATGCTCAAGTATCTCTGATGAACGAGCATCGGAGAGCAGTATCTCGCGAAAGCGATTAAAGAAAAGTGGTCGGGCGCGGACATGAGCAAGCTGTCCTCTCCGTAGAGACGAACTCAAGCTGTACTCGACGATCACACAAGAACTGTAAATCTGCAGAAGAATATCACAACAATCAAAATCCGTTGCAGGAAGATGTACTTTAAGCTCTGGTGTTCCGTGAAAATCCGACACGACTCTCGGAAAAGTAATGTCTCCAAATCTCCAACGCAAAACCACCGCGGCCATCTCCAGATCATGAGTGGAATATCCTTCTCGTACTTCCTCCAAATGTAGGGAAGCAAAAGCGATAACTCTATAGTGTCACTTCAGTACACACTCGAGCCCCACTCAAGAAACATTACAGTGACACAACAAGGTCGCCCGAACCACAAGCAAGGAAGAAACTGGTGCAGTTGTTAACAGAATCTTCAACCGCTGAAAACTCCGCACACATGCCTCAGTCCAAAGAAAAGGAACCTCCATTGCGGTCAATTCAGTCGACGGTGCAGCACTACTCTAGTAATCCTGCACGAAACGGCGGTAAGAACCTGCTAAGCCCAAAAATCTGCGGATCTCCGTCCTGCACACAAGTCTGGGCCTAAGCTGTACGGCCACGATCTCTCTCGGAACCATACGAAACCGTCTCCCGTGACTACAAGACCTAGGAGTCAACACAAACAAGCCTGAAGAAACACTCCAAGAATTTAGCAACGGTTGGTGCTCTCCCAGTACCCGCATAACAAATCCTCAAGTGTTACTCCTGTCCCTCAAGACACATTAAATAGACCAGAATGTCGTAAATAACACAACAATAATTGATCGAGGAATGGCCTGAAGAAATCCGGTTCTTCATATCTACGAATGCTGCTAGGGCATCAGTGAATCCAACGACTCACCAAATCACACAAAGCCCGTAGCACGCATAAGGCAGTCTTCGGAATGCCATCACTCCAAACCCGCAATAATGATGACCCGATCCCAAACAAACTTAGAAAATGTCTCGCACTCTGGAGCTGATCGAAGAAATCGTCAATGCGAGGTAAAGGATACCCATCCGCACCGTAAGCCGGTTCAATTAACGATCCGTCGATACACAACCCTAAACTGCCATCTTTCTCCTTGACGAACAGAAATAGGAGCTTCCAAAAGAGAAACATTCAGACACACAAAACTCCCCAAACAAACAACTCTACAGCCGATCCTTAAGCTCCCTAAGCTTCGCCGGCTCATCCGGAACAACGTCGGAAAAACTCTCGCACGAAAGGAACACCGGTCCAACAAACCCTCTGTGGCTACGGTATCATGAATGAACGCCAAGAATCCACGACATCTCCTTAGTAGCCGACTAGCGAAAAAGGCTGAATTCAAGCTGTGAGAGGCGGCACAACTATCCACCTGCACAACAAGAACTGACCTGCCGGGAAAACAAACCTGACTATTTCCTCACGGTAGTCCACAGACGCCTAGCACGTAATTAACCTGTCTGTGCACAAGAGAACGTCAAATCCAACGTCTCTAGAAGGACCAAAACGACGGACGAATCTCTATCTCCTATCCGATTGGCACACAACTGAAATACATGTCGCGCAACAAAAGAATCGCTGACAGAAGTTAAAACAACAAACTACGACTAATCTACCCAACCACGGTACAAGTATGAAAAGAAAACGAGTACATCAAAAGAACATATAAATTAAGGATACCTGAAAACTCCAGGTTGGACGCCTGCGCGTCCCAATGAGTAGAAGCAAAATCCTGTGCCTGCCCTCTACCCGCAACTGGCTGAACTCCTCTGGTAGGCTGAGCCCTCTGAGCGAACCTTCCATGTCCACGGCCTCTCTGAAAACGATCCTGACGAGGTGCTAAGGAACAATCCCTGACGAAGTGCTGAAGGCTCCCGCATCGAAAACATCCACGTGCTGACTGCTGACCCTCCTGGGAATGAGAGCTGAACGACTGTCCTCGTCCTAAACCTCTGCTACTCCCGCGACGGCCACGAAATCTGTCTCGATGACCCACCCTCTGTCTCTGGGCTGGTACACTGGTCCGAGTCCTCCACTGTCCTGGAACTCTCTGAGCCTCTGGAATGTGCGCCTCGTCAATTGGAGCTGCAACCACTGGTGCTATGTAGGTGACGGACTACTGTATGCTGATCGTAAGTGACAACTGAGTAACAGGGGTGACAACCTCCTGTCGTAGCTCTCGAACGACATCAACCAATGAACTCATCGTCTGGCGGAAGTCCTGCATTTCTGCCAAAAGCCTATCAATAGTATATGTCGTAGGCTGATCCGTCTGCACCTGTGCAACTTGTTAGTGTATATGCCCTAGAGGCCATTACTGTATCATACTAGTTTGTATATTACTTGATGGAAGCTTAGGATATTCACAGTTGTATATACAATCTTGCTCGAAATGGTAGTATGCTACTTGGTTTGTCTCTGCTTTAATATGTGCATGTGTTTCTTTTAGCATATTGCTGATATACATATTAGTAGAACCCTTAGGATCTTTGCTTGATTACCAGCGTTGTGATGGCGCTCGCACTCGTGGGAGCTGGGTGATCTATAAGCTCATCCTTATACAGGTCCCTAGTCGTTGGACTATCGAGACAGGGCATCGATACTCCGGAGTAGACTAGCGTATGCGCTTCTCATCCCAGTGTGGGAGACGGTCTGTCCCACAGCCGTCAGTACGTCGTACTTGAGATAGTATACGGGTGCTCGTTGGGTTACGAGTACACTGGACAGGACTCGTCGGGGACTGTTGGTTGGTATTATACCTATCGTCAGTTATCAGTTCCCAGGTGACATGAGTACAGCTTAGTCCGTTGACTTGACACTGTCACTTCGCCTCGAGTGTGTTCCCACTGCACTTTGATTACTACCCTACCACGGCTCAAAGGAGTCGTGCAAACATGTAGTTTTTGGGTGCAGTCCCGAAGCACTTGGAGGTAGTGACGGTTAGACAGGATTCGTCTCTCCCGGTATTGGGGGTTGACATCGCGCTGTGTCCAGGAGAGCCATTACACGAGTAGTCCCTGGCCAGGGCAAGCGAAATATACTGGTAGGTTTCCAGTGTTATCTCAGGGTGTTCTGGGCTTCACTCCGGCACTACTTGTACCGCTATTAGGGGACTGACGTTCACCGCCCCCTAGGCCCGCCATGCGATGTATCACACGAACAGACCGGACTGTACGGAGATTGTCACATACAGGCTCAGTAGGAGTTCAGATGGGGTTCACCTCGTCAATCTTCTTATCGACATCTACCTGGCGACCGTTACGTACAGCTAGTGCCGCTTGCGGTCTGTGGTTAAACCCACTGCCAGCGTAGTGTCGAGTCATTACATTCCCACACAGAGAGCTATTCGCCTTTAGGCAAAATGAGTAGAGGTCGCATGGTTTTGCGACAGGGTTCGTTCACATCCGCGCACTTGTGCACGTTTGCTGTCCGGACAGTTTATCCTAGCGGGCTTTGGTTTAAGCCGGATCCTAGTATATGTTTTGAGATTGGTTTTTCTCATTGTATTCGTGTTCCTCGGATCACGGATGCTGGTGCGTATGCACAGTTGCTTGAGACAGATGGAGAGGACCTTGATTAGGGTTAATGGCTATTGTCATTTTATTAACCCTAATGTTTATGTGTGTATTATTGTTAATTAATAATTTGTTTAATAATTGTCCATGGTTATGGTTGTTGACCATTTGACTTCTTTGACTTGTTGACCTTGGTTGACACTTTGACCATCATCATTTCATTTGGAAGATGCTCTTTGATCTTTGCAATTTGCATTTAAAATGAAATGATAATGGTCATGTCTTGATTAAGCCATGACAATTATCTTACTAATTATCTAATTAAATTAATACACGTATATTAGTGAGAATGGTTTTATTCTTTCTCATTCTCACATTTCATTTCTCTCTCTTGTTTTTCCTCTCCCTCAAGCTCTCCCCTCTCATGTGTTAAGAAACACTTGAGCTTGAGAAAAACCCTCTCTTGATCTTCTCTATTCTCATCTAGGGTTCAAGTATTAGCACTTCTTGCACCCTAATTACTCCTAGCTTGGAGTTGAAGCCAAAGGTTGAGGCTTTCGGGTGGATCTTTCTTTGACGGGAGAAGAAGACAAGGTGACCTCCTTCTACTACTTCTAGGAGCAAGGAGAGAAGGACTAAGAGACCAAAGGTATAACATTTCTACCACTTAGCTACTTTCAAGTTAGCTTTAGCAAGTTTTTGTTCAGTAAAGATCCTTAAAGCATAGTCCATGTTGCCTATAGTTGATAAAAATCCGATTTTTATTATGTTTTCCGCCTCCCCGTAAGCACCAGGGTGGGCAACGTGGACTTATAGTGGTATCAGAGCCTAACTAAACATAAACTTGCTAGGTAGTGAAGTGTAACGAAGTTCGAAACCGAAAAATCCAAAAAACCGAGTTTTTAAAAACCCTAGTTTCTGTTAAAAATTTTTCTGGTCAAAAAAAAATTTGTCATACACCTAAAATCATCTCAGGGTTTTTTAAAGATAACCACAAAATCCGGTCCAGTGAGTCGACTAAACCGCCGCGTTTCCGCGGCAATAGCAAGCTATTGCCGCGGAATCGCCGCCGTTTGGACTCCTCACTTGGTCGAGTTTGGTGCAGTGTATCTCTGGCTTAGTTTTAGGATTTTTAAGATATATTATATGTGCCCAGATTTTCCAGAATAGAAATTTATTTTTGGGGGCCTATAATTCCGTATTTTTTCCGAACTTCACTACACTTTGACTATGATGGTTATATCTGTGATGTTTGCATGTATTGAACGTCGGCTAATCGCTATATGTCGATTAGTCGGGGTTATACATATCTGTGATCTGTGTTTGATATAGGTTTGTGTATATGAATGAGTTGGATTGTCGCGGGTGAATAGCCGGGATGGATGTGAGATGAGTGTTGCTTTTCTTTCATTCATTTGTAACATGTAAATTGATGTAATATTATTATTTGTTTGGCCGCACAACCGGGTCGGGGTTGTAGCCTCCATTGTATAATTCCTTTTACTGTCTATGCTCCTAGGATAGACCCATGGAGGGGGTGCACAAACTACCGGGTAGCTCGAAGTGCCGAGTGGCCTACTCACGGTGGTGAGGGAGGTTGCTTCGCTTCGGGTACTTGGCGGGTAGTTTGCCTCACCCGTAGGGGTCTTGGGTGGGGTATTTGGCTATTCACCGCGACCGTGTAATCTGCTTTTCGTTGCAGGCTCGAACGGATTGCGGATTCCTAGTATATCCAATGTATTCATCTGTGATCTGTAATGTCTATCATTGCTATATATTTATATATGATAACTATTTAGGCGTTGCTTATGTTTTACAGCCGCGCTAGCCCAGCCCCCGCTCTTTCGTTAGTTAAGTAACCTAACGGGTGATGACGGGGCCCCGTGGCGAATGCGAATGGCATAAGCGTACGTCATATTTTGGTTGTTTTCTGCAATGGTAGGATTAAATGATGGGATGCATTAAAAGAACTAATGCAAGAAAATAAACCAAGTAAAAGTCGATTGGAACACTTTGAAAACCACTCGGTTCTTTTCAAAACTAAACTTTTAAACGCGGAGCTTGAACCACTCCTTTTAAAAGCTATCTCGTTCCATCGATTATATCAAGTTCAGTACGTTCACGGTTTCGCCAAAACCATCCGTAGCCCTCCATCATTTCAGTTAAATATACGGTAGTATTCAAGCTATGTATTTTGACCTCACGCCAAGGCATAGTGATTGGTAGCTGCCGGATATTTATCTGTTGCATAGATAGAATGCGTTGGTTTGAGACAGTCGTACTGCCATTTTGGCCTACGTCAAGGGTAGGTATGGGTGGGTTCAAATTAACCGGATAATGATGGGAAGAACTTGACATGTGACTTATGACATTTTGACCTCACGCCAAGGTCATAAGAGCATGGGGCAAAAATCCACATCGGGAGTTTCATAAGTACTGAAACTTGCTAGTTTTGCATACCATTTAGAGTGTGATAATTCTGGTAGAATTCCTTCGGTTTTATCACGTGATGATATTTGGATCCCGATCCTACTGTGAGTATATGCTACTCCTCGGGAAAACTCTCACTTAACGATCAATGCTATAAACTTAGTAGGTGTCTAGAAAGGTGTTAGCGGGGCTACGCCCACAGGGAAAAGAGGTTACTTAATTAAGGAACTTCGCGAAAGCGTTGGAAAACCTCCCTCGAAGTACCGACACTGGCCTGGCTGAACGGTTAAGCAAGTATTGTATGGTGAGAGTAATCCTGACTAATTCTTTCTTTACGGTTTGAGAAGGCATTCGAGAGACATTGGGAGCCATCCAGTTTAGACAAATTAAAAACCACTCTAAACTTGCAAGAGCATCATGCTAAAGTGTTTCTTTTCTCTCGCCTAATTGCAGCGACCATTCAAGATGACCGGACTTAAGTTATTACTAGATAAAAACATATTGACAGGGCCAAACTACAAAGATTGGCTCAGGAATGTCAAGATGGCTATCACTTACGACAAGTTGGGGTATGTCATTACCACCAAAGCACCCCCTGTCACAGGTCCCACCTCCAGCGTCGCGGATAAGGAAATCCGTAAGACATGGGAGATAGATTGCGCGAAGGCCAAATGCCTCGTATTAGCCTCGATGGACAATGAACATCAGAGGAGGCACGAGAATATGGACCTTGAGTCCATATTTCTTCATACAAAAGAACTGTATGGGGAGCAGTCTCGTATCGCAAGATACGAAGTGTCGAAGAAGCTATTTTCGGCAAGGTTGGCCATCGGATCATCAGTAGCGGAACACGTGCTTAAGATGATTGGCTACATTGAGGAGCTCGCGGACCTTGGGACCACGTTGGAGAATGAACTCTATACTGATTTTATTCTCCAGTCCCTTCCTTCCACTTACGCCCAGTTTATTCTGAACTTCAACATGCAAGGAAAGTAGGTGGAACTTTCCGAACTTCTGAACATGTTGAGGAGTGCTGAGGGCACCCTACAGAAAGGTAGGGAGACATCCGCTTTGTTTGTAGGAGGATCTTCCTCTTCTAGATCCAAGGCGAAAGCCAAGGGTAAGAAGAAGAATGCCCCCGCCAAACCAAGAGGAGGTGTCGGTAAAGTGGATACGAAGGGAAAAGGTAAAGCAACAAAGATAGCGGGGAAGCTAGTGGGGAAGGAAGAATGCTTCTATTGTCACAAAAGTGGTCACTGGAAACAGGATTGCAAGGCTTGGAAAGCCAGAACACAGGATTTGAAGCGAGTTGCAGCTTCAGCTTCAGGTGTGTATGTTATTGAAAACTGTCTATCAATAAACTCTACTTCATGGGTATTGGATACCGGATCAGGATCTCATATCTGTAATTCTTTGCAGGCGTTGAGAAAGCGTAGAGTTTTGAAGGCAGGTGACATGACCCTCAGAGTTGCGAACGGTGCTAGCATGGATGCTGAGGCCGTGGGGGACTATCACCTGGGATTGTCAGATGGGCATTTTTTGGTTTTGCGTAGTTGTTATTATGTACCAAATGCAACCTGTAATATCATTTCTGTATCTTTATTATCTAAAGAAGGTTATGAATTTGCATTTGTAAGTAATGTAGTGAACATTCACCTTAATAATGCTTTGATTGGGTCAGGTACATTGAACAATGGTATATACGTATTAAACCAACCATAGATTTTCAATGTCCAGAATACACACAAAAGAAAGTCTCCAGAAATCAATAAAACTTTCTTATGGCATTCTAGACAAGGTCACATCAATGAGAGAAGGTTGACTAAGTTACACACAGAAGGATATTTGGATCCGTTCGAATATCAATCGTATGCAACTTGTCAATCCTGTCTCAAGGGAAAGATGACAAAGACTCCGTTCACTGGACACGGAGAAAGAGCGAGCGAGCTCTTAGGACTCGTACACAGCGACGTGTGCGGTCCAATGTCTACACATGCACGAAGCGGTTATTCTTACATCATCACTTTTACGGATGATTTCTCATGGTTCGGACATGTCTTCTTAATGAAGCATAAATCCGAAGCTTTTGATAAGTTCCAGGAATATAAGAATGAAGTAGAAAAACAAACAGGCAAAAGTATAAAGACACTGAGATCTGATCGAGGTGGTGAATACTTGAGTGCCGAGTTCCTGTGTTACTTAAAAGAGAATGGAATTCTCTCTCAGCTTACTCCTCCATACACTCCGCAACATAATGGTGTATCGGAGAGACGGAACCGAACCCTATTGGATATGGTATGGTCCATGATGAGTAACGCTGAGTTGCCGCGATCGTTCTTGGGATATGCGCTAGAATCAGCTGCATACCTTTTGAACCGAGTTCCAACTAAGACTGTGCCTACCACACCATATGAGATATGGAGTGGGAAGAAACCTTATCTTCAATACCTGAAGATTTGGGGATGTCCAGCTTTTGTAAAAAAGCAGCATGCGGACAAGCTCGAGGCACGCTCAGTACTGTGCAAGTTTGTGGGATACCCAAAGAACTCCAGGGGGTATCTTTTCTATTACGAAGAGGAACAAAAAGTCCTTGTTTCTCGTAATGCCCATTTTCTGGAACATCAGTTCTTAGAAAAGGAAATAAGTGGGAACGCAATAGAACTGGATGAAATTCCAGAACCACAAGCTATTACTGAAAGCTTAGTAGAACCAGAGGGTTCGAAAGATCAGGACATTCCCACGCCACTCCGCAGGAGTAGTAGGCAGTCTCATCTGCCCGAGAGATACAACGGTTTTCTCATTAACGGGGATAGAGAGGATTGCATCATAGACTGTGATGAGCCTACTAGCTTCCAGCAAGCCATTCAGAGCGTCGACTCGTTAAAATGGCTGGATGCAATGCGGACCGAAATGGAGTCCATGTACACCAACAAATTATGGACGTTGGACATTGCTCCAGACGGGGTAAAACCCGTAGGATGCAAGTGGATCTTCAAAAGGAAGATTGGTGTAGATGGACAGGTTGAGACCTATAAAGGTAGACTGGTTGCAAAGGGTTTTCGTCAGCGACCTGGTTTGGACTACGATGAAACCTTTTCTCCAGTAGCTATGCTGAAATCCATTCGGATCCTTCTTGCCATTGCTGCCTTCCACGATTATGAGATTTGGCAGATGGACGTAAAGACAGCTTTTCTAAATGTCATTTAGAAAAGTGTGTCTATATGGATCGGCCAGAGGGTTTCATTCAGAGTGGGAGCAGCGGAAAGGTGTGCAAGTTGCTTAAGTCCATTTATGGACTAAAGCAGGCATCGCGGAGTTGGAACATCTGTTTTGATGAGACGGTCAAGGAATTTGGCTTTATCAAAAATCCAGATGAACCATGCATCTATTGTAGATTTGTAGCGAGAACTGTAGTATTCCTCGTTTTATACGTGGATGACATTCTCTTAATAGGAAATGACATTCCTATGCTACAATCTGTCAAGGGGTTCTTGTCACACAGGTTCTCCATGAAAGACCTGGGTGATGCCTCATACATTCTGGGTATCCGGATCTACCGTGACAGATCCAAGAGGATATTAGGACTTTCGCAGTCCAGGTACATCGACGCCATACTGAAGAGATTCAGTATGGAAGATTCCAAGCGCGGTAATTTACCGGCTTGTCACGGGATCACCCTCTCCAAAAAGTTGTCTCCCAAGAATCATTTGGAGAGGGATCGCATGTCTATTACACCCTACGCTTCTGTGGTAGGCTCTATAATGTATGCGATGTTGTGTACCAGACCGGATGTGGCTTATGCACTGAGTGTGGTAAGCAGGTATCAGTCAAACCCAGGGGAGAAACATTGGATAGCAGTTAAGAACATTCTCAAGTACCCGAGAAGGACTAAGGAGATGTTCTTGGTGTATGGCGAAAAAGACCTGCAGATTGAGGCCTTTGCTGACTCCAGCTTCCAGAGTGATAAGGATGATTCCAAGTCCATGTCGGGTTTCGTCTTCACCCTCAATGGAGGGGCGGTGTGTTGGAAGAGCTCCAAACAGGAAACCGTTGCAGACTCGACGATGGAAGCGGAATACATCGCTGCATCTGATGCCGCAAAAGAAGCTGTCTGGATGAGGAAGTTCTAGAGAGAACTTCAGGTGGTTCCGTCCATTGTTGACCCAATACCTCTGTATTGCGACAACAACGAGGCTATATCTTTAGCGAAGGAACCCAGATCCCATCAGAAATCCAGACACATCTTAAGGCGGTATCACCTGATCAGGGAGATCGTGGATCGCCAGGAGATCGAGGTCCGGAGAGTTGCTTCAGAGGATAACACAGCAGATCCATTCACCAAGGCCTTGCTCCAGACTCAGTTCGAGCGGCTGATCGAGATGATAGGTCTTCGATACGCCAGTACATGGCCGTAGTGCAAGTGGGAGATTGTTAGTGTATATGCCCTAGAGGCCATTACTATATCATACTAGTTTGTATATTACTTGATGGAAGCTTGGGATATTCACAGTTGTATATACAATCTTGCGCGAAATGGTAGTATGCTACTTGGTTTGTCTCTGCTTTAATATGTGCATGTGTTTCTTTTAGCATATTGCTGATATACATATTAGTAGAGCCCTTAGGATCTTTGCTTGATTACCAGCGTTGTAATGGCGCTCGCACTCGTGGGAGCTGGGTGATCTATAAGCACATCCTTATACAGGTCCCTAGTCGTTGGACTATCGAGACAGGGCATCGATACTCCGGAGTAGACTAGCGTATGCGCTTCTCTTCCCAGTGTGGGAGACGGTCTGTCCCACAGCCGTCAGTACGTCGTACTTGAGATAGTATACGGGTGCTCGTTGGGTTACGAGTACACTGGATAGGACTCGTCGGGGACTGTTGGTTGGTATTATACCTATCGTCAGTTATCAGTTCCCAGGTGACATGAGTACAGCTTAATCCGTTGACTTGACACTGTCACTTCGCCTCGAGTGTGTTCCCACTGCACTTTGATTACTACCCTACCACGGCTCAAAGGAGTCATGCAAACAGGTAGTTTTTGGGTGCAGTCCCGAAGCACTTGGAGGCAGTGACGGTTAGACAGGATTCGTCTCTCCCGGTTTTGGGGGTTGACATCGCGCTGTGTCCAGGAGAGCCATTACACGAGTAGTCCCTGGCCAGGGAAGCGAGATATACTGGTAGGTTTCCAGTGTTATCTCAGGGTGTTCTGGGCTTCACTCCGGCACGACTTGTACCGCTATTAGGGGACTGACGTTCACCGCCCCCCTAGGCACGCCATGCGATGTATCAGACGAACAGACCGGACTGTACGGAGATTGTCACATACAGGCTCAGTAGGAGTTCAGATGGGGTTCACCTCGTCAGTCTTCTTATCGACATCTACCTAGGGACCGTTACGTACAGCTAGTGCCGCTTGCGGTCTGTGGTTAAACCCACTGCCAGCGTAGTGTCGAGTCTTTAGAGTCCCACACAGAGAGCTATTCGCCTTTAGGCAAAATGAGTAGAGGTCGCATGGTTTTGCGACAGGGTTCGTTCACATCCACGCACTTGTGCACGTTTGCTGTCCGGACAGTTTATACTAGCGGGCTTTGGTTTAAGCCGGATCCTAGTATATGTTTTGAGATTGGTTTTTCTCATTGTATTCGTGCTCCTCGGATCACGGATGCGGGTGCGTATGCACAGTTGCTTGAGACAGATGGAGAGGACCTTGATTAGGGTTAATGGCTATTGTCATTTTATTAACCCTAATGTTTATGTGTGTATTATTGTTAATTAATATTTTGTTTAATAATTGTCCGTGGTTATGGTTGTTGACCATTTGACTTCTTTGACTTGTTGACCTTGGTTGACACTTTGACCATCATCATTTCATTTGGAAGATGCTCTTTGATCCTTGCAATTTGCATTTAAAAGGAAATGATAATGGTCATGTCTTGATTAAGCCATGACAATTATCTTACTAATTATCTAATTAAATTAATACACATATATTAGTGAGAATGGTTTTATTCTTTCTCATTCTCACATTTCATTTCTCTCTCTTGTTTTTCCTCTCCCTCAAGCTCTCCCCTCTCATGTGTTGAGAAACACTTAAGCTTGAGAAAAACCCTCTCTTGATCTTCTCTATTCTCATCTAGGGTTCAAGTATTAGCACTTCTTGCACCCTAGTTACTCCTAGCTTGGAGTTGAAGCCAAAGGTTGAGGTTTTCGGGTGGATCTTTCTTTGACGGGAGAAGACGACAAGGTGACCTCCTTCTACTACTTCTAGGAGCAAGGAGAGAAGGACTAAGAGACCAAAGGTATAACCTTTCTACCACTTAGCTACTTTCAAGTTAGC
Source organism: Agapanthus africanus (assembly GCA_030015575.1). NCBI lineage: Eukaryota > Viridiplantae > Streptophyta > Magnoliopsida > Asparagales > Amaryllidaceae > Agapanthus > Agapanthus africanus. The sequence continues at coordinate 314,987,016 of JASDDO010000012.1, forward strand.
TTTAGCAAGTTTTTGTTTAGTAAAGATCCTTAAAGCATAGTCCATGTTGCCTATAGTTGATAAAAATCCGATTTTTATTATGTTTTCCGCCTCCCCGTAAGCACCGGGGTGGGCAACGTGGACTTACACAACTAGGGTGCCATCCTGGTCAGTACTCGTCTCACCCGAGTCAACTCTGACCTCGGCCCTCGCTGCATCACTCTGAATCCCCATAGTCATCGGCGGCAAGGCTATCAATAAAGATAAGATTCGATAAGGATAAGGAAATCGAATCACAAGGATATGAATCATCAAGGAAGGAATTTCAAGAAAATTGTACTTAGGTCTCTTAAGGCTAAGTACCGCATCGTGGGTATGCTGCAGACATACACAGACTACGTTACTCTGCTTAAGCTACCTACTCCATCATACTAAGGTCATCCTACACTCCGAAAGGTAAAACCTAGCGCTCTGATACCAACTCTGTCATGACCCGAAATTGGCACGTGACAGCCCTAATACGACACAACGCCTAAAGACGTAACGCGGTAAAAGAAAGCCAAAACCCAGAAATCTAAACCATAAAAATATGGAAAAGATAATAAAAGTTTTTGAAACATTTGAAATCGCAACCGAAATTCTTTAAAAAGTCCAACTTCTTTCTTTAAAATTTTAGCAACACCCCTTTTTGTAAAAAAACTGGCCCCAAAGGCGGAAAACAATCACATCATAAATATACGACACCGTAGCGAAGAAATAAGAGACAATAGGAAGGAAACTGTATATGAAAGACAACAAATCGACAAATAATATACAATAACGTCCTCACCAAGTCTCTAAGTCAACAACATAATAGTAGATGGAGAGTACAAGATACAACGAATGTACAATACAAAATACAGATAACCACCAAAACCCACCGAAGTAAAATAGTACTATGAGCTGATGCGGTATCTATAGCAAAAGATGATAGATGAATAGCTGAATAGCCTACCTCGACTACTCTGGGAACACCCTGCAACACCTGTGGCACAACGGAGGTGAGTTGCCAACTCGTGAATAGTAGATAACATATGCAGGTAATCGCAGGAATGTACGTACAGCAAGAATATAAGATATACAATTGCAGTAATAACAGGTCATGTGAAATGCGGAATAAAGGAAAGTACACTAGCAGGTACAATCAATATGTGAAGCAATAATAACATGACAATAGTATACAATAACTATGCAATAGGGATATGAGAATGTTGATATGCAGCAATCATAAGGGTATACTAACAGGTACTACCACTATATGAAACCGTGCATAAGTGAATAGGTATGAGGTATGGAGTGAAATATGTCGTTCCCACGGAAACCTGACATCGTGGTAGGATCACAATCCATCAAGACACTCAAATCCCAATTCCTCAAATCAGCCCCCATGTAGGACTCTCACATCATATAAGTCTCACATCTCCTCAATGTACAATATTGAGTAATCTCCTATATCCCGAATGTACAAATCAGTAATCCCATATGTATTCCCAACATCCAATCTCAATGAATCACCTAATATCCTAAATCAAATCTCAAGTAGAATTCTAACATCCTAAAGGTATATATTTGCAGAAATAAATATCATGGGGTCAATACACATATATTAGCGTCTCATTCCACTAATATTGTTGTAAGGGTATATATAACAACGGCTAAATCCCCTATTATATATTCAAAGGTGTTTAAAGGAAATATCATGAAAACAATGTGCCAAGCATCGACACAGAAATCCTGATAGGTACGTATCTTACGCTATCCCGAAAGCACGAGTGCCTAGCTCTGACCCTGGCCTTTTGACGTATGCATACGTGCATGACTCCCAACGGTAACTCCATGATCCCCGCCGAGTCATTAGTACGGCCACCGATAGGTACTAGCCCGCCTCCAGGCTCAATCGGCAACATCCATCGATCTTCTTGACGAGGGGAACCATACCGAGCCCCACCATGTACCCTCATACGGCAACCACACATGGTATGGAGTATATAATCAGAACCGATAAATCTCATGGTGGCTGCGCAAATATCAAAATCAAGGAAACCGGGTTTTTCAATGTATGCATAATTTCATGAACTCCCGTGGTTCCCAAATCCAGAAATCATTATGTAAAATCCAAATAAACAATGCGCAAATCCAGGAATAAATATATGTGATATATCTGAAATGCGAGCATATAAATGAGAATATGTCGCTGAAACCAGATGTATGCGAAACCAATAAGGTACAGCTAAGTAACATCAGTAAAGGTAAATATGTAACTGCAACTGAATATGTGTGTAACATACAGGTGCAGCATGTTAGTGTATATGCCCTAGAGGCCATTACTGTATCATACTAGTTTGTATATTACTTAATGGAAGCTTGGGATATTCACCTTGTATAAACAATCTTGCTCAATATAGTAGTATGCTACTTGGTTTGTTTCTACTTCAATGTGTACTTGTGTTTATTTTAGTATATCACTTATACGCATTAGTGGAGCCCTTAGGATCTTTGCTTGATTACCAGCGTTGTGATGGCAGTCACACTAGTGGGGGCTGGGTAATCTATAAGCACATCCTTATACAGGTCCCTAGTCGCAGGACTATCGAGACAGGGCATCGATACATCGGAGTAGACTAGCGAATGCGCTTCTCATCCCAGTGTGGGAGATGGTCTGTCCCACAGCCATCAGTACGTCGTACTGGAGATAGTATACGGGTGCTCGTTGGGTTACGAGTACACTGCACATGACTCGTCGGGAACTGACAGGTTGGTATTATACCTATCGTCAGTTATCAGTTCCCAGGTGACATGAGTACACCTTAGTCCGCTGACTTGACACTGGCACTTCGCCTCGAGTGTGTTCCCACTGCACTTTGATCACTACCCTACCACGGCTCAAAGGAGTCGTGCAAACAGGTGGTGGTTGGTTGCAGTCCCGAAGCACTTGGAGGCAGTGACGGTTAGACAGGATTCATCTCTCCCGGTATTGGTGATTGACATCGCGCTGTGTCTAGGAGAGCCATTACACGAGTAGTCCCTGGCCAGGGCAAGCGAGATATACTGGTGGGCTTCCAGTGTTATCTCAGGGTGTTTTGGGCTTCACTCCGACACGACTTGTACCGCTATTGGGAGACTGACGTTTTACCGCCCCCTAGGCCCGACATGCGATGTATCAGACGAACAGACCGGACTGTACGGAGACTGTCACATTCAGACTCAGTAGGAGTTCAGATGGGGTTTCACCTCGTCAGCCTTCTTGTCGACATCTACCTGGGGACCGTTACGCACAGCTAGTGCCGCTTGCGGTCTGTGGTTAAACCCACTGCCAGCATAGTGTCGAGTCTTTAGAGTCCCACACAGAGGGTATTCGCTTCTGGGCAAAACAGAGTAGTGGTCGCATGGTTTTGCGACAGGGTTCGTTCTCATTCGCGCACTTGTGCACGTTTGGTGTCCGGACGGATTTTACTGGCTGGCTCTGGTTTGAGTCAGATACTGGTATATGTTTTGGGGTTGCTTTTATCTCTCAGTATTCATGTTCCTCGGAACAAGAATGCAGGTGTGTATGCACAGTTGTTTGAGGAGGAGGAAGAGGATTTTCATTAGGGTTTCGGAACGGGTGCGTATGCACAGTTGACAGTCGTCTTTTTCCAAACCCTAATGGATTTATGTTATGTCAATTAATAATATTAATAAAATGAAATTGTGTCATGGTTGGATTTTGTTGACTAGTTGTCCATGGTTGACTTGTTGACCATGGTTGAAGTTTTGACCATCATCATTACAAAAGTAAGATGCTCTTTGATTCTAGCATTTTCATTTAATGTTTGAAATGATAATGGTCATTCATAAACCTTCCATCAACTATTTCATTTTCATTATTATTATTAATTTGATAATTCTTTTTCTTTTGGTATTATGGTTGCAAGAAAGAAAAAGATAGCTCATTCTATCATTTAGCTTCTCTCTCCTCACTTCATCTTCTTCTTCCTCTAGCAAAAGGAGAATCCTTCTCATGTGTTGAGAATCCCTCTCCTTGAAAGAAATGCACCCCTTAGACACTCTCTACTCACTCTAGGATCAAAGGTTTAGCAAGCCAAAGATTCTAGTTCTCTCCAAGTTCGAGAAAGAGCCCGAAGGTTGAACCCTCAGGTGGATCGATCTTTGACGGAAGAAGGCAACGAGGAAAATACCATCAACCTCTACAAAAGTTTGAAGACGAAGGAGTTCAAGTTAGATATAACCATCTTTCCGAGTAGCTAACTCTCTTTAGCTTGTTTGCTAGTTTAGTTTAGAAAAGATCCCGACTTTGTTAGTCCATGTTGCCCCATGCGCTAAAAATTTGATTTTTATACCGTTTCCGCCACCCCGTAAGAACCGGGGGTCGCAACGTGGACTTACAGTGGTATCAGAGCCTAACTAAACTTAAACTAGCTTGGTAGTGAAGTTTAACGAAGTTCGGAACCGAAAAATCCAAAAACCAAACTTTTCAAAAACCCTAGTTTCTGTTAAAAATTTTTCTGGTCAAAACAAAATTTGTTATATACCAAAAATTATCTCAGGGTTTTTTAAAGATAACCACCAAAAACGAGCCAGAGATCTGACCAAACGACCGCGTTTCCGCGGCCATAGAAAGCTATGGCGCCGCGGATTCGCGGCCGTCTTGTCTCCTCTCTGCCTCGATTTTGGTGTAGTGTATCTCTGTGTTGGTTTTAAGATTTTTAAGATATATTATATGTGTCCAGATTTTCCAGAATAGATATTTGTTTTTGGGGGCCTATAATTCCGTATTTTTTCCGAACTTCACTACACTTTGACTATGATGGTTATATCTGTGATGTTGTATGTATTGAACGTCGGCTAATCGCTATAAGTCGATTAGTCGGGGTTATACATCTCTGTGATCTGTGTTTGATATTGGAATGTGTATATGAATGTGTTGGACTGTCGCGGGTGAATAGCCACGGTGGATGTGGATGGGCTTTTGTTTTTCTTTCATTCATTTGTAACATGTAAATTGATGTAATATTATTATTTGTTTGGCCGCACAACTGGGTCGGGGTTGTAGCCGTCATTGTATAATTCGTTTTACTGTTTTTGCTCCTAGGATAGACCCATGGAGGGGTGCACAAACTACCGGTACTTGGCGGGTAGTTTGCCGCACCTGTAGGGGTCTTGGGTGGGGTATTGGCTATTCACCGCGACCGTGTAATCCGCTTTTCGTTGCAGGCTCGAACGGATTGTGGATTCCTAGTATATCCAATGTATTCATCTGTGATCTGTAATGTCTATCATTGCTATATTTATAACTATTTAGGCGTTGCTTATGTTTTACAGCCGCGCTAGCCCAGCCCCCGCTCTGTCGTTAGTTAAGTAACCTAACGGGTGATGACGGGGCCCCGTGGCGAATGCGAATGGCATAAGCGTACGTCATATTTTGGTTGTTTTCTGCAATGGTAGGATTTAAATGATGGGACGCATTAAAAGAACTAATGCAAGAATATCACGCATTAAAAGAACTAATTCAAGATAATAAACCAAGTTAAAAATCGTTGGAACACTTTCGAAAAACCACTCGGTTCTTTTCAAAACTAACTTTTAAATGCGGAGCTTGAGCCACTCCTTTTAAAAGCTATCTCGTTCAATCGATTATATCAAGTTCACTACGTTCACGGTTTCGCCAAAACCATTCGTAGCCCTCCGTCGTTTCGTATGAATATTCAATAGTATTCAAGCTATGTTTGTTGACCTTCGTCAAGGCATAGAGATTGGTAGCTGTTGGGTATTCATATGTAGCATAGATAGATGCGTTGGTTTGGGACAGTCGTATTGCCTTGTTGACCTTCGTCAAGGGTATATACGGGTGGGTTCAAATTAACCTGGAAAATAACGGGCAGAACTTGACATGTGACTTATGATTTCTTGACCTTCGTCAAGGTCATAAGAGCATGGAGCAAAAAAATCCACATCGGGAGTTTCATAAGTACTGAAACTTGCTAGATTTGCATACCATTTGGAGTGTGGTGATTCTGGTAGGATTCCTTCAGTTTCGTCACACGATGATATTTGGATCCCGCTCCTACTGTGAGTATATGCTACTCCTCGGGAAATTTCTCACTAAACGATCAATGCTATAAACCTAGTAGGAGCCTAGAAAGGTGTTAGCGGGGCTACGCCCCCAGGGAAAAGAGGTTATTTAATTAAGGAACTTCGCGAAAGCGTTGGAAAACCTCCCTCGAAGTACCGACACTGGCCTGGCTGAACGGTTAAGCAAGTATTGTGCGGTGGGATTGATCCCGACTAGTTCTTCCTTTATGGTTTGAGGAGGGATTCGAGAGACAGTGGGAGCCATCCTGTTTAGAAAAACTAAAAACCATTCTAAACTTGCAAGAGCATCGTGCTAAAGTGTTTCTTCTCTCCCTCCTAATTGCAGCGACCAATCGACATGACTGGACTTAAGTTACTTCTAGATAAAAACATACTGACATGGCCAAACTACAAAGATTGGCTCAGGAATGTCAAAATGGCAATCACTTACGACAAGCTGGGGTATCTTCTTACCACCAAAGCTCCCCCCGTCCCAGGTCCCACCTCCAGCGTCGCGGATAAGGAAATCCGTAAGACTTGGGAGATTGATTGCGCGAAGGCCAGATGCCTCGTGCTTGCCTCTATGGACAACGAACATCAAAGGAGGCACGAGAATATGGATTTGGAATCCATATTTCTTCATACAAAAGAACTGTATGGAGAGCAGTCTCGTATCGCAAGATACGAAGTGTCGAAGAAGTTATTTTCGGCAAAGTTGGCCGTCGGATCATCGGTAGCGGACAACGTGCTTAAGATGATTGGCTACATTGAGGAGCTCGCGGAACTTGGGACCACGTTGGAAAGTGAACTCTATACGGATTTAATTCTCCAGTCCCTTCCACCCACTTACGCCCAGTTTATACTGAACTTCAACTTACAAAAGAAAGAAGTTGAACTTTCAGAACTTCTCAACATGCTGAGGAGCGCAGAGGGCACCCTACAGAAAGGTAGGGAAACACCCGCTTTGTTTGTAGGAGGATCTTCTTCCTCTAGGTCCAAGGCGAAAGCCAAGGGAAAGAGGAAGAAAGCCCCCGCCAAACTAAGGGGCGGTGTTAGTAAAGTGGGTACGAAGGGAAAAGAAAAGGCAACAATGATAGCGGGGAAGCATGTGGGCAAAGAAGAATGCTTCTATTGTCATAAAAGTGGACACTGGAAGAAAGATTGCAGGGCTTGGAAAGCCAGGACACAGGAACTGAAGCAGGTTGCGGCTTCAGCTTCAGGTGTGTATGTTATTGAAAACTGTCTTTCGATAAACTCTACTTCCTGGGTATTGGATACCGGATCAGGATCTCATATCTGTAATTCTTTGCAGGCGTTGAGAAACCTTAGGTTTTTGAAGGCAGGTGACATGACCCTCAGAGTTGCGAACGGAGCTAGCATGTATGCTAAAGCCGTGGGGGACTATCACCTGGGAATGTCAGATGGGCATATTTTGGTTTTGCGTAATTGCTTTTTTGTACCCAACGCAACTTGTAATATCATTTCTGTATCTTTGGTTTCTAAAGAAGGTTATGAATTTGCGTTTGTAAGTAATGTTGTAAACATTCACCTTAATCATGTTCTGATTGGGTCAGGTACACTGAGCAATGGTATATACGTGTTAAACCAACCACAGATTTTCAATGTCCAGAATACACACAAAAGAAAGTCTCCAGATATCAATCAGGCTTTCTTATGGCATTGTAGACTGGGTCACATCAATGAAACACGGTTGACTAAGTTACATAAAGAAGGATACTTGGATCCGTTCGAGTATCAGTCTTATGCCACTTGTGAATCTTGTCTCATGGGAAAGATGACAAAGACTCCGTTCACTGGACACGGAGTTAGAGCGAGCGAGCTCTTGGGACTCATACACAGTGACGTGTGTGGTCCAATGTCTACACATGCGCGAAGCGGTTATTCGTACTTCATTACTTTCATAGACGATTTCTCTAGGTATGGACATGTCTTCTTAATGAAGCACAAATCCGAGGCCTTTGAGAAATTTCGGGATTACAAGAATGAAGTTGAAAACCAAACAGGCAAAAGTATTAAGATTCTAAGATCGGATCGAGGTGGTGAATACTTGAGTGCCGAGTTCCTGGACTATTTAAAAGAGAATGGAATTCTCTCTCAGCATACTCCTCCATACACTCCGCAACATAACGGTGTATTGGAAAGGAGGAATCGAACCCTATTGGATATGGTTCGTTCCATGATGAGTAAGGCTGAGTTACCGCGATCTTTCTGGGGCTATGCACTAGAAGCAGCTGCATATCTCTTGAACAAGGCTCCCACCAAGACTGTGCCTACCACTCTATATCAGATGTGGAGTGGGAAGAAACCCTGTCTTAAGTACCTTAAGATATGGGGATGTCCAGCTTTTGTAAAAAAGCAGCATGCGGACAAGCTCGAGGCACGCTCAGTACAGTGTAAGTTTGTGGGATACCCAAAAAACTCCATGGGGTATCTGTTCTATTCCGCTGAGGAACAAAAAGTCCTTGTTTCTCAACATGCCCGCTTCTTGGAAACTGAGTTTTTGGAAACTCAGATAAGTGGGAACGCAATAGAACTGGATGAAATTCCAGAACCACAAGCTATTACTGAAAGCTTGGAAGAGCCAGTAAGTTCAAAAGAACAGGACATTCCTATGCAGCTCCGCAGGAGTAGTAGGCAGTCTCATCCGCCCGAGAGATACTACGGTTTTCTCATAGACGGGGATCGAGTGGATTGCATCATAGATTATGATGAGCCTACTAGCTTCCAGCAGGCCGTTCAGAGCGTTGACTCGGTAAAATGGCTGGATGCAATGCGGACCGAAATGGAGTCCATATACACCAACAAAGTATGGACGTTGGACATTGCTCCAGACGGGGTAAAACCCGTAGGATGCAAGTGGATCTTCTAAAGGAAGATTGGTGTAGATGGACAGGTTGAGACCTATAAAGCTAGACTTGTAGCAAAGGGTTTCCGTCAAAGACCTGACTTGGACTATGACAAAACCTTTTCTCCAGTGGCTATGCTGAAATCCATTCGGATCCTTCTTGCCATTGCTGCATTCCACGATTATGAGATTTGGCAGATGGACGTAAAGACCGCTTTTCTGAAAGGAAATTTAGAGGAGTGTGTCTATATGGATCAGCCAGAGGGTTTCATTCAGAGTGGGAGCAGCGGAAAAGTGTGCAAGTTGCTTAAGTCCATCTATGGACTAAAGCAGGCATCGCGGAGTTGGAACATCTGTTTTGATGAGACGGTCAAGGAATTTGGCTTTATCAAAAATCCAGATGAACCATGCATCTATAGTAGATTTGTAGCGAGAACTATAGTATTCCTCGTTTTATACGTGGATGACATTCTCTTAATAGGAAATGACATTCCTATGCTACAATCTGTCAAGGGGTTCTTGTCGCACAGGTTCTCCATGAAAGACCTGGGTGATGCCTCATACATCCTGGGGATCCGGATCCATCGTGATAGATCCAAGAGGATATTAGGACTTTCTCAGTCCAGGTACATCGACACCATAGTGAAAAGATTCAGTATGGAAGATTCCAAGCGCGGTAACCTACCGGCTTGTCACGGGATCACCCTCTCTAAAGAGATGTCTCCCAAGACAGATTTGGAGAGGGATCGCATGTCTATTATACCCTACGCTTCTGCGGTAGGCTCTATAATGTATGCGATGTTGTATACCAGACCGGATGTAGCTTATGCACTGAGTGTGGTAAGCCGGTATCAGTCAAACCCTGGGGAGAAACACTGGATAGCGGTAAAGAACATTCTCAAGTACCTGAGAAGGACTAAGGAGATGTTCTTGGTGTATGGCGGAAAAGACCTCCAGATCGAGGCCTTTGCTGATTCCAGCTTCCAGAGTGACAAGGATGATTCCAAGTCCATGTCGGGTTTCGTCTTTACCCTCAATGGAGGGGCGGTGTGTTGGAAGAGCTCCAAACAGGAAACCTTTGCAGACTCGACTATGGAAGCGGAATACATTGCTGCATCTGATGCCGCAAAAGAAACTGTCTGGATGAGGAAGTTCTTGAAAGAACTTCAGGTGGTTCCGTCCATTGTTGACCCAATACCTCTGTATTGCGACAACAACGGGGCTATAGCTTTAGCGAAGGAACCCAGGTCCCTTCAGAGATCCAGGCACATCTTGAGGCGGTATCACCTGATCAAGGAGATCGTGGATCGCAAGGAGATCGAGGTTCGGAGTGTTGCTTCAGAAGAAAACACTGCAGATCCATTCACCAAGGCCTTACCCCAGACTCAGTTCGAGCGGTTGATCGAGATGATAGGTCTTCGATACGCTAGTACATGGCCTTAGTGCAAGTGGGAGATTGTTAGTGTATATTCCCTAGAGGCCATTACTGTATCATACTAGTTTGTATATTACTTAATGGAAGCTTGGGATATTCACCTTGTATAAACAATCTTGCTCAATATAGTAGTATGCTACTTGGTTTGTTTCTACTTCAATGTGTACTTGTGTTTATTTTAGTATATCACTTATACGCATTAGTGGAGCCCATAGAATCTTTGCTTGATTACCAGCGTTGTGATGGCAGTCACACTAGTGGGGGCTGGATAATCTATAAGCATATCCTTATACAGGTCCCTAGTCGCAGGACTATCGAGACAGGGCATCGATACTCCGGAGTAGACTAGCGTATGCGCTTCTCATCCCAGTGTGGGAGATGGTCTGTCCCACAGCCATCAGTACGTCGTACTGGAGATAGTATACGGGTGCTCGTTGGGTTACGAGTACACTGGATAGGACTCATCGGGAACTGAAAGGTTGGTATTATACCTATCGTCAGTTATCAGTTCCCAGGTGACATGAGTACAGCTTAGTCCGCTGACTTGACACTGGCACTTCGCCTCGAGTGTGTTCCCACTGCACTTTGATCACTACCCTACCACGGCTCAAAGGAGTCGTGCAAACAGGTGGTGGTTGGGTGCAGTCCCGAAGCACTTGGATGCAGTGACGGTTATACAGGATTCGTCTCTCCCTGTATTGGGGGTTGACATCGCGCTGTGTCTAGGAGAGCCATTACACGAGTAGTCCCTGGCCAGGGCAAGCGAGATATACTGGTGGGCTTCCAGTGTTATCTCAGGGTGTTTTGGGCTTCACTCCGACACGACTTGTACCTCTATTAGGGGACTGACGTTTTACCGCCCCCTAGGCCCGACATGCGATGTATCAGACGAACAGACCGGACTGTACGGAGACTGTCACATTCAGACTCAGTAGGAGTTCAGATGGGGTTTCACCTCGTCAGCCTTCTTGTCGGCATCTACCTGGGGACCGTTACGCACAGCTAGTGCCGCTTGCGGTCTGTGGTTAAACCCACTGCCAGCGTAGTGTTGAGTCTTTAGAGTCCCACACAGAGGGTATTCGCCTCTGGGCAAAACAGAGTAGAGGTCGCATGGTTTTGCGACAGGGTTCGTTCTCATTCGCGCCCTTGTGCACGTTTGGAGTACGGACGGATTTTACTGGCTGGCTCTGGTTTGAGTCAGATACTGGTATATGTTTTGGGGTTGCTTTTATCTCTCAGTATTCATGTTCCTCGGAACAAGAATGCAGGTGTGTATGCACAGTTGTTTGAGGAGGAGGAAGAGGATTTTCATTAGGGTTTCGGAACGGGTGCGTATGCACAGTTGACAGTCGTCTTTTTCCAAACCCTAATGGATTTATGTTATTTCAATTAATAATATTAATAAAATGAAATTGTGTCATGGTTGGATTTTGTTGACTAGTTGACCATGGTTGACTTGTTGACCATGGTTGAAGTTTTGACCATCATCATTACAAAAGAAAGATGCTCTTTGATTCTAGCATTTTCATTTAATGTTTGAAATGATAATAGTCATTCATAAACCTTCCATCAACTATTTCATTTTCATTATTATTATTAATTTGATAATTCTTTTTCTTTTGGTATTATGGTTGCAAGAAAGAAAAAGATAGCTCATTCTATCATTTAGCTTGTCTCTCCTCACTTCATCTTCTTCTTCCTCTAGAAAAAGGAGAATCCTTCTCATGTGTTGAGAATCCCTCTCCTTGAAAGAAAAGCACCCCTTAGACACTCTCTACTCACTCTAGGATCAAAGGTTTAGCAAGCCGAAGATTCTAGTTCTCTCCAAGTTCGAGAAAGAGCCCGAAGGTTGAACCCTCAGGTGGATCCATCTTTGACGGAAGAAGGCAACGAGGAAAATACCATCAACCTCTACAAAAGTTTGAAGACGAAGGAGTTCAAGTTAGGTATAACCATCTTTCCGAGTAGCTAACTCTCTTTAGCTTGTTTGCTAGTTTAGTTTAGAAAAGATCCCGACTTTGTTAGTCCATGTTGCACCATGCGCTAAAAATTTGATTTTTATACCGTTTCCGCCTCCCCGTAAGAACCGGGGGTCGCAACGTGGACTTACACAGCAATGTATAGGTATCTACCTATAAGAACTGATGTCGTATACTCCCCTGGGTATAAGTAAAATATATAGGATACCCCCTGGGTATAAGTAAAACATGAGCAAGGTATACCTGTAGCTGTATCGTAAGGTGTATATGTACCTATCACTAATGGTATGATACACTATAGGTATACCGACAAGCTAGATGACATGTGTGATAAGCAATACGAATCGATGTCGTAAAGTCCCTAACTAAGCAATATAATGTCTATAATGGTTTGTGTGTGACATGGCAATTATTGACGGTGTGTGTGTAGCATACAATCCGTGCTCGTGCAACATGAACCGTCAATAATATGTGTGCAGTGTCCTACGGCTGCTAGTCACAGTACAACTATATCAAGGAACTAAGGTAAAGGCGCAATTCTAAAAATGACGTAGAATATGCGGCAAGTAATAGAATTCTAGCCCAGACGCATACCGCCATGCGGGCGATTCCCCTGTAGATGTTAAATCTACTCACCAACGCTCCACGCTAGGTGAATCCTACCATCTGCTCCCCCGTTTAGCTGTGTCCGTAGTCCCGGCCTGCAAACCTGAAAATGAGACAAGGAATACATATATAAGCTAAAATTCCGCAAAACGCGATATCGAACCCAAACGAGAAACTCGCGTCGCGAACTAAACGCGCGTGTGCACGATACGCTAAAACGTATGTATACGTGTCTAAAACTACCGCGACACGCCGCGATACGCTGGATCGCAGGACCCACTCACGTATCGCGCAAACAAACGGACATGCAAAACGATATATTGTCCCAGATTTTCCTACAGGTCAAATCTTACAAAACTATACATGCCAAAACACTAAAATACACTGCAGACTACCCTACACAAACCCCCAGCATCCAACTCACCTTCCTGGCCGCAAATTGCGGCCAGATTGAATTAATTGGCGGCCTGGGTAGGGAGAGGGTGGCTCGTGTTCTTGTGTTGGTATGTATACCTAGTGTACATGCTCTAGTTTGCTCAATTTTGTCCTGAAGAGTCTGGGTCAATAGCAGATCACAGAATGTCACAATGTCGCTTTAAAAATGCTAATTTTGCACAAAAAGCAAACCCTATGGTATTTTAGAGAAATCCAGGGTAAAACTCAGTTCAAGTGACCCTAATAACACTTAAATGGGTAGGGTTTACCAACACAATCATCACTATATCAAATTTCCTCATAATTCACCATAATCCAATACTAAACTCATAAATAACACAAACCGACACCAAATGACACATGAGGTAAGCAACTAGGGGATTGGGTTCAGAAATATAACCTATGGAACCCTAGGAAGCAGGTGAAGGTGAAGAACTGAGTTTCTACAGCTGCTGGTGTGGCTGCTGCTTGCTCCTGGAGCTGCTGCTACTGTTGCTCTGCTGCTGTGGCTGCTGCTTGCTTCTGCAGCTGTTGCTTTCTTGAGCTGCTGCTGTTGCTATGCTATGTTGTTGTTGTGGTTGATGCTGTGGCTGCTGCTGTGCTGTGTAGAGCTGCTGATGCTGCTGGTACTGATGCTGTTGTTGTTGTTGTTGCTTGAGCTGCTGCCACTTCGGGTGCTGCTGCTTCTTGCTTCAGCCACTTGTGTGTGTGTGTGTGTGTGTGTGTGTTTGTGTGAGAGAAAGAGAGTGAGAGAATGAGAAGGAAAGGGAAAATAAGAGCTAGGCTTAGTCAACCCTTTCTCTCCCTCTCTCTTCATTAAATGAAGGCACGGGCAAGCCATCATGCCTCATAATGCACTCTCTCTCTCTCTCACCAAGTCAACACAATAACAAAAGAATTCATTTTTCATTTTATTTTTAAAAGAGAAACCATACACCATAATACCCAAAACACTTAAACAAAATATAAAACTAGATTTGGGAAAAGGGTTAGTTAACCATGATTGCTAATCATGTCTAACCCCAAATTACAACCCTAGTTATCATGCACAAGTGTGTGCAAGGCTAGGAAAAATATAGTAAAATATTCATTAAATAAGATAAAATAATTAAAACCCACATTGGTAAACTTTTTATTAAAAACCATATATTAAAATACAATTAGCTACAAACACGTTTTAAGGTGTTACAGGGAGATGACTTTCTCCACGAACTTGAGATAAAGAGAGACATAGAAAGAAACATCCGGGCGGATCCACTCACTGAGGCTATTCCTCGAACGCAATTGTTTCGCAAACGAGCTTTGTGAGACTGACTCGTAGAAGAGTTGGATGTTCGGTATCACACGGGCTGTGAGTTTGCGACATCGCAATAATTATCCTTGAGTGCAGGTGGGAGATTGTTTGAGATAGTGCCCTCAGAGTCAATTATTGGATCACAAGCACGTGATTGCAATGATTGAGGGAGGACCTATACCGGTAGGACAGTCTTACTCAAGATGATTGTATGCTATCTGGTTTATCTTTATCATCGTGTACTACTTTAGGTGACATCACTGATCACTATTGCACGTTGATAGAGCCCCAAGGATTCTTGCTTGACTACCAGCAGTATGAGGGTGATCATATACGTGGGAGCTGGGGTCTATAAGCACAGCCTTAAAAGGTCCCTAGTCGTGGGAGTTTCGAGACAGGGCATCGATACTCCAAAGTAGACTAGTGTATACAGTCGAGACCCTGACGAGAGGCGGTGGCCGGTCTCACAAGCCACTGGTGTCAGTTGGTTCACCTAAGATGTATACAGGTGCTCATTGGGTTATGAGTACACCGGACAGGACTCGCCGGGAACATGCTAGTTGGAATTATACCTGATGTCAGATAGCAGTTTCCTGGTGACATGTGTACAGGTTAGTTCATCGACCTGAGATCGTCATTTGTCTCGTGTGAGTTCCCACTGTGCTTTGATTACTACCCTACCACGGCTAAAAGGAGTCGAGCAAACAGGTTTTAATTGGGTACAGTCCCGAGCCACATGGAGGCACTGAGAGGATCTGCAGGGGTCCGTCTCTCCCGGTATTGGGGGTGAGGTCGCGTTGTGTCTAGGAGAGCCAGTACACGAAAGTCCTTGGCCAAGACAGGAGATTTACTGGTAGGTATTCCAGTAGTATCTCAGGGTGTTCTGGACTAAACTCCGACACGACTTGTACCGCTTTTGGGGGTCTTACTTTTACCAACCCCCTAGGCCCGCCATGCGATGCTCATAGACGAACGGACCGGACTGTACGGATATTGTCACTGACAGGCTCAGTAGGGTGTCGGGATGAGTTCTCTCATCGACGTCCCATTTGGTCAATACCTGGTAGCCCGTTACGTATGGCTAATACCTCTGACTTGCTAGTGGTTAAATCCACAGCCAAAGTGTTGACGAGTCTTTAGAGTCCCCCACAAACAGTTTCTCAAATTTCGGGAGAAACGCTGTAGAGGCCGTATGGAGATATGGCAGTGTTCGATCATATACGTGCGGTATTGCACGGATCATAATCGGACGGATAATACGAGCGGGCTTTGGTTTAAGCCGGATCCTAGTATTGTACAGTGTAGATTTTGTCTCATTGCATTTGTATTCGGTCGGAATACAAATGCGGGTATGTATATACTGTCGCGGGGTTTTCCTGTAATTTATTACGGGATCGGTTTTTTTGAAGTAGCCAGTTTGCTTTCAGTTTCGGCCATTTTTCCTTTGTTCTTTCTTTGGCTGAAAATTTGTGTGGAGGGGCTTATTTGCAAATGTGCAAATTAGCATTGTGGAGGGTGTTTCTTGTAATTGGTAGATTCATGATGGTTCAACCATACATTGACTTCTTGGTTCATGATTGTTCATGATTGCTTGACTTTTGGAGATATGATGGTTGATGGAGTGGGTTGACATAATTATTGAGGTGACTTTCTTCATGATCACACTTTTCTTATGCTTGCAATATTGCTTCCCCCCCTTGTTTTTTCTCTCACTCCCCTTGACAAAAGCATAGCCGGCCAAGCTTGGAAGGGGGCTGTCCCAATTTTTGGAGATGAGTTTTTGGTCTCATTTTGCTTGCAAAAATCCTATAGCTCCATCTCAAAAGGTTCATCTCATTCTTCCACCAAAACCATGGCAACTTCAACCCCAATAGAGACAAACTATTCTACACTAGCCTACAGTATTCTTGGACACGTCGACTCGCCAACTTTGTGCCCGAGTTGCCTCGGTCCAGAGGTGGGAGCCCGTAAAAGAACCCGGCGATGTGGTGCCCTTCCGACGAGGATGTGAAGACCGGAGATTCCGCGGGGAGATCGGGATGACGACGAGAAGACCGAAGGACACGGATCGCTCGGTATATCTATCTACCCTTTCTTTTGTTAGCTAGGAGTAGGTTAATGGCCCGATCCGGGTTTTTAGTACGCGGTTGCGCCAATTTTAAAAGTTAAAGAAAAGTATCGTTTCCGCATTTTGGCCTCGTTCAGACGGCCGGGGCGCTGCCATGCACTTACACTTGGGACTCATACACAGTGATGTGTGCGGTCCAATATCTACACAAGCAAGAGGTGGTTATTCCTACTTCATTACTTTTACGGATGATTTATCTAGATATGGACATAACTTCTTGATAAAGCATAAATCCGGGGCCTTTGAGAAATTCCGGGAATACAAGAATGAAGTGGAAAAACAGACTGGCAAAAGTATCAAGACACTGAGATCTTATTGAGGTGGTGAATACTTAAGTGCCGAGTTCCTGGGATAGTTTAAAGAGAATGGAATTCTCACTCAGCATACTCCTCCATGCACTGTTAGTTATGTATATGCTCTAGAGGCCATTGTTGTACATATGATGTATATTATGATGGATGCATGGATATATACAGAGAGGACTTTCTTGCTCGTCATGATAGTATGCTATTTGGTTTCACTTTATCTTAACATGTTGACTTGTATTGGTTTACTGTCTTACTCTCACATGTTGATAAAGCCCTTAGGATCTGTACTCGACTACTGGGACTATGATGAGATCAAACTAGTGGGGCCATAGTAGTCGATGAGTACATCCTATACCTGTTCCTAGTCGAAGGTATATCGAGACAGGGCATCGATACACCAGAGTAGACTAGCGTATACGCATCTTGACCCATATGATGGGCGATGGATGATCCCATATCCATCGGTGTTTGACATCAGAGATGGTGTACGGGTGCTCAGTGGAGACTGGGTACACTGGACGGACTCGCCGAGAACTCCCAGATGGTGATATACCACACGTCAGATGGCAGTTCTCCGGTGACACTGGTACAGGGTAGTCTGTAGTCCCGAGATCGTCATAGAGTCTTGTGTGATTCCCAGTGTACTTTGATTTCCACCTTACCACGTCCAAGAGGGCATGCAAAACGGTAGCTTTTGGGTACAGTCCCGAATCACATGGAGGCAATGAGCGATAGGAGGGGATTCGTCTCTCCCGGTATAGGGAGTTGATGTTGTGCTATGTTCGATTGGCTATAACTGGAAGTCCCTGGCCAGGGCCGATATAGAGATATACTAGTAAGTGTTACCAGTAGTTTCTCGACCTGTTATGAGCCTCACATCGACACGACTTATCGGTTTCTGGGGTCTGACATATACCACCCCTAGACTTGATATGCGACATATCAGACGAATAGACCGGACAGTACGGGAGTATTACTGGTTGGATTCACAGGAGAACGGACAGGCTAGCTTGTTGATCTTCTTATCGCTCAATACCTGGGTAGCTGTTACGTTTAGCTGACCGCTTGCAGCTTGTGGGTGTTTGATATGATCGTCACCTGCTACCAGCGTATTGACGATTCTTTAGAGTCCTACACAGAGGTTTCTTGGCTCAGACAAAACGGAGTAGAGGCACATATGTGATATGTGCAGGACCGAGGATAATGCGATATGAGATACCGTATTATATTCTCGCGATATTTAGATATGAACCGGGACATCGAATCAAGTGTTGATTCGATGAATCGGTACATGATATATTAGTCGGTTATATTCGATATAGCCGGATCGTCGGATCAAATGTTGATTCGATGATTTAATGTATAATGATATATATGATATATTGTATTACAATATCTAATATTGGCTCGCTTTATTATTTCATTTTCTCACCGGATTAATACATTGATATATATGCGATATATGTTAATTGTATTATTTTCTTTTGTTGCAAATATATAATATATATGTGATATATATTATTGTGACATGATATGATTTATTATGAAACATGTTTAAGGATGATAAAAAGGGATTAGGGTTTGATTAGGGTTAGCTCCTTCTTGTTCATTCTAGAAGAATTCTCTTTTGTCTTGGTTAAGATATTATGGTTGATACTTATCCTTAACCTAACCAACCCTAGCTCTAGTTGATTCTCTACAAAGGTTAAGCCTATCATCCTTGACCATGGTTCCATATCAATCATATATTCTTATCTACTATTCATCACAAAAGAAATTATCTCATATTTCTTCATCTTCTTCTCTCTTGAGTTTTTGAGAGAGCTCACTAGAAATTCCTATTGTGATGATTTCTAGTAAGAAAGTGAATTAAAAAGATAGCATAAATACTACTCCATCATCCTCATCTAATCTAGCCTATTAGATTAGGGTGTTCACCTCATTAGAGTGAGAGAGCTTGGGTTATAGCAACTTCGACGTAGATCATCGGAGAAGCGGAACAATACAAGCTAGCATGGATCGTTCGAGTCGTGGAGCCTCTCTTGAGTCCGAGAGATCATGGTTCGCGGCGAAGGGACATCTACTCGGAGCTTGTGAAGAGAAGGAGCGGACTACAAAGGTTGTAATCCCTCATACTTATGTTTAAAGATGTTATCTTGCATGTTAAACCCTAATAATCTAGCAAAGATCCCGTCTTTGGGTTGTTCGGCACATCTAAAATTTTATTTGGGCATGATTGATGCTTTGTGAACCTTCACAAGAGTGCCTAGGAACCCTACAGTGGTATCAGAGCCTAGCTAGAGCATTAGGCGACGTGTTTACGAAGTTAAACCTCCGATCGAACCCGAACCGACAAAGTTAACCCCCTCTCTGGATATTTTTCAAAAACAGTGATTTTTCTGAATTAAAAATATCTAAAAATAACAGCAGGAAATTATAAGAATTATGGTGCAAAACGACAGTGTAATGTGTACGGACCACCGCGGAACCGTGGCCAATCCTTGCTTGGGCCGCTGATCCGCGGCCGTACAGTTGTTGTTTGCCTGTCTGTTTGCACAGTAATTTCTAATTCTGTTAGTTATTTATTTTGGGTATTTTTAAATTGACTCAAGTGTTGAGTGTTCTGGGGTTTATTTTGTAATCGTAGATTCGATCGGAACATTTAAATTCGTTATTTTTCCGGATATTTAGAAACTGTTAAAATGTTCGAACGGATATCATTAACTCAATTTTTTCCGGCACGAAAAACTTTCAAGTGTTGAAATTTTATCGGGTTTAAATCTTTCAGAAAAATATGCAAGTAACACGGTGGACCCTCTAGAAGACAACAAGCCTTAACTCGATTATGAGACCGTCTTAAACTGCCTTTTGAACCTTCGGGTTTGGGGGAGTACGTGTGCCACATGTGAGGCGTTGGCTTGACCCATCTACGGCTGGATCACTGGTACTGTGACATATTCTGGGATTTTTGGAACTCCGCTCAAGTGTTGAGCACTTTAAGAAATTTTGGGTATTTGATTATCTGTTCGAAAAGTTTAATACTGTCTATTTATCTAGAATTTGATACAATATGTGGAATTCATAGAGTTAGGCATGAAATGCGAAGTACGTGATATTTCGGATTTACGATGTCTAAAGTGATTGTGGATTCCAAATATTGTAGTTTTACAATTTCTTTTCTGTGACCGTAAGTGTAGTATGTAGTTGTATTGCCGGTTGTCGTTGCTATACATCGACGACGATCGGTGTATGCATACTTACTTACGTTGATGATATGAGATATTATGTGTTGCTGAGATATGATGTGCAGGAATGTCGCGATTGAATAGCCGGGGGTTTTATGCGAGATGAGAGTTTTATTTTTTCATTCATGTAAATTCAATTGTAATGTAATATTCTTTTATTTGGGGCACTTCCGGGTTGAGGTTGATGCCACAAGTGTTATATATTATTTACTTTTCCGCATTATGATGGACCCAAGGAGGGGAGCACAGGTGACCGGGTTCTGGGGTTCTGTGGGAGGCCATCTCGAGGAGTCGAGACCGGGTCTCCTAAACACCAGAATTGGTAGGGTCGCTTGCCGCTCTCGTAGGGGTCCAGGGTGTGGGCTTGGCTATTCATCGCGACAGTGGAATCCGTATTTTCTATTGTTGGCTAAATACTAAATACGGACGTCCTAGTATATCCCACATTATATCTATGTTTCTGCTACGATATCTGTGATGTGATCATTTGATATGTTGTGATGGATACAGTATATAGTATATATGATATATTATATAGACGTTACTTATGTTTTACACCCGCACTAGCACTGCCCTGCTCTGTCGTTAGTTACCTAACCTAACGGTGCACGAGGGGACATCGAGGCGAATGCGGATGGCATAAGTGTACGTCGTATTTATCTGTGATGCTTAGGAAGCATAAGCTGATGGGATTTTTTTTTATTAATGAGATTAATAAAAAGAAAAGAAACTTAAAAGATGTTGTAGAATCAAAACTTTATAAAAATGGTAGCTACAGTTTTGCTTTGCATAGCGGTATATATGATATACCCTGCACCTTATTCGATGAGGAAAGAGCCGAGATCCCTTCACCGGGAGTGACCTCTTTAGCGAAACTGGCAGATGCTACAAAACTAGGTTTGTCTTTTGATTGCTTTTAGAGTTTTGCTTTGCACAGTGATATATATGATATGTCTTGCACCTTATTCGATGAGGAAAGAGCCGAGATCCCTTCACCGGGAGTGACCTCTTTAGCAAAACTAATGAAAGCCTCAAAAACACTCCATTTCAAAATTTCACTTGATTCTACGACGATATCAAGTTCATTACGCAATAGGTTTTCAGAAAAACCTGCGTAGCCCTGCGTCATTTCAGATAGATATTATTTAGTATCCGTGCTATGTTTGTTGACTTAGTCAAGGCGTAGTGTACGGTAGCTAAGTAGTGTTTATCTGCTAAAACATTAGATGTGATTGGATTAGGGTATTCGCACGGCCTTGTTGACTCAGTCAAGGGTCGTACGGGTGGGTTTAATTCAATCGGGAAATGTACGGGTTGAACTTGACTTGCGATTTATGGTTTGTTGACTTAGTCAAGGTCATAGATCTCTAGGGGCAAAATATTATCGGGAATTTCAAGTGTTGAAATTTGCAATGAGATTGCATACCTCCTATGAGATAGTTGGATCCTGATACCCACTGCGAGTAAGTGTTACTCCTGGAAGAGTTTTACACAGGACAATTAGCCGATCAAGTAGGTGTCTAGAAAAGTGTTAACGGGGTTACGCCTCTGGGAAAACGAGGTTTACATTAATTAGGTCCGTGCGAAAGCACGGGGAACCTCCCTCAAGTGCCGACACTGATCTGGCTGAAAGATTGACGAAATTGTAGGGTGTAATTAATCCCGGCTAATCTTACATTTTAGGGTTTGAAGGAAGATTTGATAAAAACAGTGGGAGACATCCTGATTAGATAAGATAATAACCAATCTAATCTTGCAAGAGCATACGCTAAAGTGTTTTCTTCTCTCTCTCTCCAGGTAGCGACCATGTCAGGCCATAATCAAGATAATAATATGGATGTATTGACTGAACCCGCTTATTATACTGAGCAGGGAAAAGTTGGACCCGTTCTTTCTTATAAGAGTTATAAGACTGAACAAGAAACAGGAGAATATCTGGATTCTCACGCCGCCCAAAAGAACATGCATGTTGATGCATCTTCTTCAGGTGTGTTAGTTATTGAGAACAGTTTCTCAGTTCACCCTACGTCCTGGGTATTAGATACCGGATCAGGATCCCACATATGTAAATTGTTACATGGGCTACGTAAAGGTAGAGAACTGGGAAAAGGTTATCATTCTGTTCAAGTAGGGAACGATGCAAGTATTGCCAAGTCATAATACACTGATTCTAAATGAGTGCTATTATATACCGAACATGATGTGCAACATTATATCAGTTTCTTTATTAAATAAAGAAGGATATAATTTTGTAGTAAAGGATAATGTTATGAACATATTCCTATATCAAAAGTTGATTGCATCTGGCTCGTTACATAATGGCATATTCATTCTAAATCAAAATACAGTCCTCAATATACAAAACACACACAAAAGGAAAAGATCAGAAATGAACGAATCCTTCTTGTGGCATTGTAGACTTGGCCATATCAATGAGACACGACTAGCTAAGTTACATAAAAATGGATATTTGAATTCATTCGAATTTTCATCTTATGATACTTGCCATTCATGTCTCAAAGGAAAAATGACCAAAGCTCCGTTTAGTGGACACGGAGAAAGAGTTACCGAACTCTTAGGACTGGTACATAGTGATGTATGTGGTCCCATGTCTACGCATGCCAGGAACGGTTCTTCCGACTTCATTACATTCACTGACGATCTCTCTAGATACGGACATGTGTTCCTGTTGAAACACAAGTCTGAAGCTTTTGAGAAATTCAGAGAATATATGCACGAAGTAGAGAACCAAACGGGCAAAAGTATTAAGATCCTTCGATCTGATTGACGAGGAGAATACTTGAGCTATGATTTTCTGGTTTATCTAAAAGAGAATGGGATTCTCTCTCAGCTTACTCCTCCTTATACACCACAGCACAACGGTGTATCGGAACGAAGGAATCGAACCCTATTAGATATGGTGTGATCTATGATGAGAGAAGCTGAGTTACCTATTTCCTTCTGGGGGTATGCGCTTGAGACGGCCATATACATATTGAATCTAGTTCCGTCTAAATCTGTACCTACCACACCATATGAGATATGGAGTGGGAAGACACCATATTTTAAACGAGTTAAGATATGGGGTTGTCCGGCCAATGTAAAAAGACAAAATCCGGACAAACTCGAGGCATGATCAGTTCTTTGCAAATTTATGGGATATCCAAAGAATTCTCAAGGATATTTTTTCTACCACGCTGAGGAACAAAAAGTGTTTGTTGCTCAACATGCCACCTTTTTGGAAAATGAATTTCTTGCAAAAGAAATTAGTGGCAAAGAGGTAGAGCTGGAAGAGGTTCCAGCACCACAAACCGCAACTGATGATTTGTTGGAACCAGAAGATTCAGTAGTACCCGACGAACCCCAGCCTCTCCGCCGATCTAGTAGGATTTCTCGTCCACCTGAGAGATACTACAGTTTTCTCATTGATGGTGGAAGCGAGGATTGCATCATGGAAGATGATGACCCGACTAGTTTCGAGCAGGCCATCACGAGTGGTGACTCTGTGAAATGGCTGGATGGAATGCGATCTGAGATGGAATCCATGTACACCAATAAAGTATGGATTATGGAAAATGCTCCTGAAGGGGTAAAACCCATTGGGAGCAAGTGGATTTTTAAAACGAAATTTGGTGTAGATGGAAAAGTTGAAACTTTCAAAGCTAGACTTGTAGCAAAGGGTTTTCGTCAACGACCAGGTGTGGATTATGACGAAACTTTTTCTCCAGTGGCTATGCTTAAGTCCATCCGGATCTTACTTGCCTTTGCTGCATACCATGACTATAAAATCTGGCAAATGGATGTTAAGACCGCCTTTCTAAATGGTGATTTAGAAGAGTGCTTGTACATGACTCAGCCAGAGCGATTCGTAGATAGTGGGAGCAGCGGAAAGGTATGCAAGCTGCTTAAATCCATTTATGGGTTGAAGCAAGCATCGCGGAGTTGGAACATCTGTTTTGATGTTGTAGTCAAAGAGTTTGACTTCATCAAAAATATAGATGAACCTTGTATCTATAAGAAGGTGGCAGAGAGTAAGGTTGTCTTCCTCGTATTGTACGTGGATGACATACTCTTGATAGGAAATGATATTCCTATGCTGTAATCAGTCTAGCTCTTCTTATCACAAAGATTCTCAATAAAAGATTTAGGTGATGCCTCCTGCATATTGGGGATTAGGATCTATAGAGATAGATCCAAAAGGATACTGGGATTGTCCCAATTCAGGTACATTGACACCATACTAAAGAGGTTTAGTATGGAAGAATCCAAGCATGGGAACCAACCCATGATCTCTGGACTCACTCTCTCCAAAGAGATGTCTCCCAAGACTGATTTGGAGAGAGCTCGCATGCAAGGGATACCCTATGCTTCGGCAGTAGGCTCTATCATGTATGCGATGCTATGTACCAGACACGATGTTGCATACTCACTAAGTGTAGTGAGTTGGTATCAAGCAGATCCTGGAGAGAGTCACTGGACAGCTGTGAAGAACATTCTCAAGTACTTGCGAAGGACTAGACATGTTCTTGGTGTATGGTAACGGAGAACTCCGGGTGGAGTCCTTTACCGATTCCAGCTTCCAAAGTGATAAGGATGACTCTAAGTCGCACTCGGGATTTGTCTTTACCCTCAATGGAGGGGCGGTATGTTGGAAGAGTTCCAAACAGGATACTGTTGCAGACTCGACGATGGAGGCTGAATACATCGCTGCCAACGATGCTGCCAAAGAGGCTGTCTGGATGAAGAAGTTCATCACTGAACTTGGTGTGGTTCCATCCATTGAACATCCAATACCTCTGTATTGCGATAACAATGGAGCCGTGGCTTTGGCCAAGGAACCCAGGTCCCATCAGAAGTCCAGACATATTCTGAGGCGGTATCACCTGATCAGGGAGATAGTTGATCGCCGGGAGATCGAGGTCAAGAGAGTAGATACAAAGGATAACACTGCGGACCAACCAACGAAGGCCATTCCCCAGATACAGTTTGAGAGATTATTCGGGATGCTAGGTATGAGATACTACAGCAGCTGGCCTTAGTGCAAGTGGGAGATTGTTAGTTATGTATATGCCCTAGAGGCCATTGTTGTACATATGATGTATATTATGATGGATGCTTGGATATATACAGAGAGGACTTTCTTGCTCGTCATGATAGTTGCTATTTAGTTTCAATTTATCTTAACATGTTGACTTGTATTGGTTTACTGTCTTACTCTCACATATTGATAAAGCCCTTAGGATCTGTACTCGACTACTGGGACTATGATGAGATCATACTAGTGGGGCCATAGTAGTCGATGAGTACATCCTATACCTGTTCCTAATCGAGGGTAAATCGAGACAGGGCATCGATACACCAGAGTAGACTAGCGTATACGCATCTTGACCAATATGATGGGCGATAGATGATCCCATATCCATCGGTGTTTGACATCAGAGATGGTGTACGGGTGCTCAGTGTAGACTGGGTACACTGGACGGACTCGCCGAGAACTCCCAGATGGTGATATACCACACGTCAGATGGCAGTTCTCCGGTGACACTGGTATAGGGTAGTCTGTAGACCCGAGATCGTCATAGAGTCTTGTGTGATTCCCACTGTGCTTTGATTTCTACCTTACCACGTCCAAGAGTGCGTGCAAAACGGTGGCTTTTGGGTACAGTCCCGAATAACATGGAGGCAATGAGCGATAGGAGGGGATTCGTCTCTCCCGGTATAGGGAGTTGATGTTGTGCTGTGTTCGATTGGCTATAACTGGAAGTCCCTGGCCAGGGCTGATATAGAGATATAGTGGTAAGTGTTACCAGTAGTTTCTCGACCTGTTATGAGCCTCACATCGACACGACTTATCGGTTACTGGGGTCTGACGTATACCACCCCTAGACTTGATATGCGACATATCAGACGAACAGACCAGACTGTACGGGAGTGTTACTGATTGGATTGACAGGAGAACGGACATGCTAGCTTGTAGATCTTCTGATCACTCAATACCTGGGTGGCTGTTACGTTTAGCTGACCGCTTGCAGCTTGTGGGTGTTTGATATGATCATCACCTGCTACCGGCGTATTGACGATTCTTTAGAGTCCTACACAGAGGTTTCTTGGCTCAGGCAAAACGGAGTAGAGGCACATATTTGATATGTGCAGGACCGAGGATAATGCGATATGAGATACCGCATTATATTCTCGCGATATTTAGATATGAACCGGGACATCGAATCAAGTGTTGATTCAATGAATCGGTACATGATATATTAATCGGTTATATTCGATATAGCCGGATCGTCGGATCAAGTGTTGATTCGATGATTTAATGTATAATGATATATATGATATATTGTATTACATTATCTAATATTGGCTCGCTTTATTATTTCATTTTCTCACCGGATTAATACATTGATATATATGCGATATATGTTAATTGTATTATTTTCTTTTGTGGCAAATATATAATGTATATGTGATATATATTATTGTGACATGATATGATTTGTTATGAAACTTGTTTAAGGATGATAAAAAGGGATTAGGGTTTGATTAGGGTTAGCTCCTTCTTGTTCATTCTAGAAGGATTCTCTTTTGTCTTGATTAAGATATTATGGTTGATACTTTTCCTTAACCTAACCAAACCCTAGCTCTAGTTGATTCTCTACAAAGGTTAAGCCTATCATTCTTGACCATGGTTCCATATCAATCACATATTCTTATCTACTATTCATCATAAAAGGAATTATCTCATATTTCTTCATCTTCTTCTCTCTTGAGTTTTTTAGAGAGCTCACTAGAAATTCCTATTGTGATGATTTCTTGTGAGAAAGTGAATTAAAAAGATAGCATAAATACTACTCAATCATCCTCATCTATTCTAGCCCATTAGATTAGGGTGTTCACCTCATTAGAGTGAGAGAGCTTGAGTTATAGCAACTTCGACGTAGATCATCGGAGAAGCGGAACAATACAAGCTAGCATGGATCGTTCGAGTCGTGGAGCCTCTCTTGAGTCCGGGAGATCGTGGTTCGCGGCAAAGGGACTTCTACTCGGAGCTTGTGAAGCGAAGGAGCGGACTACAAAGGTTGTAATCCCTCACACTTATGTTTAAAGATGTTATCTTGCATGTTAAACCCTAATAATCTAGCAAAGATCCCATCTTTGGGTTGTTCGGCACATCTAAAATTTTATTTGGGCATGATTGATGCTTTATGAACCTTCACAAGAGTGCCTAGGAACCCTACATGCACACCACAACACAATGGTATATCAGAAAGGCGGAATCGAACCCTATTGGATATGGTTCGTTCTATGATGAGTAAGGCTGAGTTACCGTGATCTTTCTAGGGTTATGGACTAGAATCTGCTACATATCTTTTGAACCAGGTTCCAACCAAGACTGTGCCTACCACACCATATTAGATGTGGAGTGGGAAGAAACCCTGTCTTAAACACTTTAGGACATGGGGATGTCCAGCTTTTGTTAAAAAGCAGCATGCGGACAAGCTCGAGGCACGCTCAGTACAGTGTAAGTTTGTGGGATATCCAAAGAACTCCAAGGGGTATTATTTCTATTACGCAGAGGAACAAAAGGTTTTTTTTTCTCGTCATGCCCACATCTTGGAAGCTGAATTTTTAGAAAATCAGAAGAGTGGGAGCGCAATAGAACTGGAAGAAATTCAAGAACCACGAGCTGTTACTGAAAGTATGGTAGAACTAGAAGTTTCAAAAGAAAGGGAGATCCCAGCGCATATCCACAGAAGTAGTAGGCAGTCTCATCCGCCCGAGAGATACTACGGTTTTCTCATAAACGGGGATAGGGAAGATTGCATCATCAACAATGATGACCTACTAGCTTCCAGCAAGGCATTCAGAGTGGCAACTCAGTATGATGGCTGGATAGAATGCGGACCGAAATGGAGTCCATGTACACTAACAAAGTATGGACTTTGGACATTGCTCTAGATGGGGTAAAACCCGTAGGATGCAAATGGATCTTCAGAAAGAAGATTGGTGCAGATGGACAGGTTGAAACCTATAAGGCTAGACTTGGTTTAAAGGGCTTTCGTCAAAGACCTGGTTTGGACTATAACGAAACCATTTCTCCAGTGGCTATGCTCAAATCCATTCGGGTGCTTCTTGCCATTGCTGCCTTCCACGATTATATGATCTGGCAGATGGATGTAAAGACGACTTTTCTAAATGGTCATTTGGAAGAATGCGTCTATATGGATCAGCCAGAGGGATTCATTCAGAGTAGGAGCAGCGGTAAAGTGTGCAAGTTACATAAGTCCATTTATGGACTAAAGGAGGCATCGCGAAGTTGGTTCATCAGTTTTGATGATACTGTCAAAGAATTCGACTTTATCAAGAATCCATATGAACCATGCATATACAGTAAGATTGTAAGAAGAGCTGTAGTATTCCTCGTCTTGTACGTGGATGACATTCTCCTAATAGGAAATGATATTCCTATGCTACAGTCAGTCAAAGGATTCTTGTCACAGAAGTTCTCCATGAAGGACCTGGGTGATGCTTCCTACATTCTGGGGATCCAGATCTATCGTGATAGATCAAAGAGGATGTTGGGACGTTCGCAGTCCAAGTACATAGACACCATATTGAAAAGATTCAGTATGGAAGATTCTAAGCGCCGTAACCTACCGGCTTGTCACGGAATGACCCTCTCCAAAGAGATGTCTCCCAAGACTGATTTGGAAAGGGCTCGCATGTCGATTATACCCTACGCTTCTACGGTAGGCTCTATAATCTTTGCAATATTATGTAGCAGACCAGATATAGCATACACATTGAGCATTGTAAGCTGGTATCAGTCAAACCCAGGGGAGAAGCACTGGATAGCAGTAAAGAATATTCTCAAGTACCTGAGGAGGACTAAGGAGATATTCTTGGTTTATGGCGGAAAAGACCTCCAGGTCGTGGCCTTTGCTGACTCCAGCTTCCATAGTGACAAGGATGACTCCAAGTCCATATCGGGTTATGTCTTTACCCTCAATGGAAGGGCGGTCTGTTGGATGAGTTCCAAGAAGGACACCGTTGCTGAATCAACGATGGAAGCGGAGTACATAGCTGCTTGCGATGCCGCAAAAGAAGCTGTCTGGATGAAGAAGTTTCTCATAGAACTTCAGGGGGTTCCTACCAGTGTTGATCCAATACCTCTGTTTTGCGACAACAACGGCGCTATATGTAACATTTCAAAATAATAAAATACCATTTTTGGGAAATTTTATAATTTAATATTACTTTATTGAATATTTTAATAATTCGGTATAATTAAATACAAATAAATGGAGAAAAATTTGGAAAAATTATGGAAAATTCTAAAATAGGGTAATTTAGAGAATTTTGCAATTTTTTTAAGTTGTTATGATTAGTTATATGCTAATTTAGTGCTAATCGCGATCAAAAATCGCTAATCGGGTTTTCGTGCAATTTTGTGCAAAACATGCACATACCATTTCCTACACTTGTGTTGAATTTTCTTGCCATGGTTGTTCTTTTGGGGTTCACTATTTGAGTGAGAAGGAATTTGAGGGAAAAGAAAAGAAGGGAAAAAGGAAAAGGATTATAATATGGTGGTAGGTGGATGAGAGAGAGAAAAGAGAGGGGGTAGCTTTGACTTAGCCATTTCCCTTCACTTCCTCAACTCACTTTCTCTCTCCCTCTTCCCCTTCAGCTGCTGCTGCTGCCCCTCATCTCCCTCCCCTCTTCAAGCCCCAAAACATCTCACAAACAACACCAAAACCCGACCCCCATTTCATTAAATGTGTGCACAAGCTCAAGAGCTATAGGATGGACCAAGAAAGCTTTCATTTTGGCGCTGTTGAGGATTCTTGGGGTCTTATGAGGTAATTCATTCACAATTAGAGTGGTATTTCTTGTGCTTAAGCTTCGATTCAAGTTTCATATCGATATTGTTTGATTTTGTGGACTTGAGGAAAACCTAGTTAGGGTTTGAGGGAAATTGTGTAATAATGTGAAATTGAGCTCAGTAGAGGTTAGATAAACACCCTAGTGCGTGAATTGAGACCCCAACCTGAGAGTTGAAACCCAAAATATGGATTTAGAAACCGATATTGGAAAAGTTATGAAATCTGGGAAGCTTTTATGAGATCTGCTATCACCCGAGACATCCTAAAATAAAATTGAGTGGACAGAGATATGTGTAGGCACCCAGGAAGCTACCACTAAGACCCTAGCCCCTAACTCCATGACCCGGCCGCCAATTAATTCCCTCTGGCCGCAAATTGCGGCCAGACCTGCACCAAATTGGGTCGTTTTGGTTCTGCTGCTCCTACATCTGTAGTTTAGGCCCCTGGCATATATAGATTTGTCTAATTTGATCTAGGGTGAAATCTGGAGCCTATTTCCTTAGTTGCTGTTTTGGATTCGTGTTTCCGTATTCCGTATTTTTTAATTCTGAATTTGTGTATTGTGTTTTACCTCGACTATTTGGCGTTTATACGACGATATCGTCGGTTGTTGATGGTTTTGGAAGGCGTTGTCCATAGGTTCTAACCTATAGATCTTAGCGTATCGTTTTGAGATTCATATGCCGTTTTAGTTCGGAATTGGTTTTGATACGCATTTGCGATATGTTAATGTGTAGGTACCCCATGCAGCCTTCGGGACGACAAGCAAACGCGTGGTGACGTCGATAATGAAGACGCAAGGTGAATAGATTATATCTACAGGGGGAAGTCCGGTGGATGGCGTATAGCACCCCGCAGTCCATAATTGATATACTATATTGTATGATAGTTATAGTGTGTCATGGATATTGTGTTAGGAATATTATGGATAGTTTAGGGTTAGAAGTAAACTAGTGTAGTTCATAGTCGCGAACCCTAGAATAGATTTACACCCACACGTACGCACACCTTTGCATATTCTTTATACTTACACGGTGTGATGGGGATATTGGATGACATTGGAGATGAGTAGATGATTTTGGACATTGTGCCGCGAAATCGGTGATTTGATATGATTCGTATTTGGGATACGACATGTGATCTTTAGCGGGCCTTTGGACGTGTGCTTGCACACGCAGTATATAGATGGTATCAGTTGTACTAGACTTAGATCAGTAGCCCAGATTATGTGATATGATGATAATGATACCTGATATTAGATGAGAGGAATGTGATATTTACCCGTACCAAGCTATTGGGATGTCGTACGATGATTTACCGTACGAGCTTTATATTGATGATAGATCCGCACTCCTGACTTGAGGATGCCATATGATATACTGTATCATACGCAATACTATTGAGGCGGGATCACCGACTATATATATATACCGACTCAGATTTAGGTGGATTCCATACCTCTCCCGGTTGACCTGATACTTAGATCTGTAGTTTGCATGGTAGATGTTAGACTAGACCCGAGTCATACTTATTTCAAATGGCAAGCTGCATTACTATTCATTAACTATTCACTCTACGGCTCGCATTGCATTGCATGCTTATATGTTATTGATTCATATTCATTTGTGCATATGCCTTTATAAAGTTCCATGCTCATATTAGTGTTTCATGTTGCATGTATTATAATTCTTGGATTTCGCACTGTGATATGGTTGCATATGATGATTCTGGATTGTTTTACTCCTGCGTATATATATCAGTGGTATGGGACGCTGAAATATATATGTATACCCATAGTATATATATATTAGTGGTATGGGACGCCGATATATATATACACCTACTTAATATACCATCATGATGATCTATGCAAAGTTATATATGCATGCCCGATATATGAGAGTGAGGGCTGACCCGGACTGACGAATGCTCGATGTATAAGAGTGAGGACTGACCCGGACTGACGGATACCCGACATATGAGAGTGAGGGCTGACCCGGACTGACGGATGCCCGATATATGAGAGTGAGGGCTGACCCGGACTGACGGATGCCTGATATATGAGTGTGGAGGCTGACCCGGACTGACGGATGCCCGATATATGAGAGTGAGGGCTGACCCGGACTGACGGATGCCCGATATATGATAGTGGGGGCTGACCCGGACTGACGGATGCCCGTTATATGGAAAGAAGCCTATGTGCTCGATATGAGAGGAGCCTTTATGATCGATGGCATATTATATCTCCCATACCCCACATTTATTTTATATGCATTGCATCATATATTAGTAGTACCTGATAGAGCACCTTCATGAATGCTGCATACATATCGGATACATGATATATGGGTTTCACTTGATATTGAGATATATAGTTTATGTCGATGCTCGACATTGATTGTCTGATGATTCCATTCATGATATCTGCTGTTTTCATTTTACCGCATACATACATCATATTTATGATATGTTATTACGTGAGGCACTGGCACGAGTACTTGGCACTACACTTATGTTCAGATGTTACATTGCCACTTTTCCATGCTTCATACTTATTCATTTGAGGTTTATATTATATCTGATCGTTTTGACTTAGGATTATGTCATGCTTTCAATTTCTGCTTGTAGATATTTTCTATTCACGAGTTAGCAACTCACCCCCTTTGTGCCACAGTTCTTGCAGGTTTGCCGTACAGGTTCCATAGCGGCATTTCTGGCATACGGCTTTCCTTTGCGGGTGCTTTGCTTGGTAGGTGAGTTCATTGTATCAAAACCGCCGTTGTACATGTATTATTCATTGTATCTAGAAATTCCATCAACCAAAACTTGTGTTTTGTTTCTTTACTCTTTAAAAAGGGTTTTAGATTTCTGGGCTTTTGGCTTAGTTGGATCAGATGGAGTCCTATAGACTTCATATGGTTCAAGGGCCAGTCACGTGCTCTTTCGGGTCGTGACAAAGTTGGTATCAGAGCGCTAGGTTAACCTTTGTTCGAGTCTAAGTTTGAATATGTGGAGCCTAGGGTGTCTATATATATACAGAACTTAGGCTTGACCTTACGGAACTTGGACTTAGTCGAGGGGGTATTAGACCCGAACTTTCGTAGCGTAGGATGACCCTTGGTTGATGGAATAGGTGACTAAAGTAGAGTGACGTACCATAGGTATGTTCCGCGGCATACTTACGATGCGCTACTCCGCTTAAGGAACCTTAGGATGTACATATTTTCGAGATCAGTGATTCTCTTCATATCCATGATTATACATCCATTTGAGATCCTTGATTCTATTAGTTCCATGTTCATACTTTCATTGATGTTGTTCCTTCTTATGATCATGTATCCATTCTGGATCTGTTGTTTTCTCTCTTGCCATTGATCTGCTCTCTTCGATACTCGATTGAGGTTCCTGTCGCCATTGTTTGAGCTCAGTGAGCTGCTGCTAGTGCTACGGGCAGAGCGAGCTCGTCTGGTACGAGGGCCAACCGTTGTGTTTTCTGGTGACATGGGAATGTCTCGAGTTAGTATCGGTGATTGTGACCTCTAGTGGAGGCGAGTGCTTGGTTTCGCACTGGATGATCGGGCCATTGTTATAGCTGTTAGTTGAGAGAGAACTGTTGATGTATAGCATACCTCAGAGATTATGATGTCGCCTACCGTGCAGACAGATGAACCAGCTGTTGCTGAGATCGACAGGATGTTGCTTCCGGAGCTTACGAGCTGAGATCGCCGGAGCTTCCAGGCAGATACGAGACAGATGATAGCTTGTCTACCTGATTTGAGAGACGAAGGTGATTCGTCCGATTTATGCGCCGGAGCAGGCCCAGTTGAGTTGAAGATTTCCAGTGTGGAGAGTCTTACTCAGATCTAGAGCAGACCGATTTAGAGAAGACTGCCAATGTATCGCCTTTCCTGGAGGATTGAGGCGCTGTTCAGCGTACAGGCGAAGGAGCCAGTTTTTGCTACGAACAACGAGATATTGCCTAAGATGTTGGAGCTACTGTAGCATGAGTATATACTTAGAGATATGATGGACAGTCGCTAGTCACCGAGGGTGAATGACTAGGTCATGTGATTCGTTCGCTTACCCAGAAGAGAGGTCATCGGATAGATTGCTTCCAGCTAGAGACGACTTCACGCGGAGACGTTGAGAGTCGACAGAGACGATCGAATGTCGGGAACCTGCTATTCCAAGTTTAAAGTATTCGGAAAGACATGTAGGCGATTCTATGGACCCTCTAGAAGAATGAAACCTTAACTCGATTTAAAGACCGTGTGGATTCCTTTGAACCATAGGGTTTGCGGCAGTTCCGCGGCGCCGTTAGTGAGGCTTAGGTTTGCCCTTCTACGGCTGGACCACTGATACTGTGGAATGTACTTGATACTATTAAACTGTACTCAAGATGTTGATCTCCAGGGGGATTATGAGGTTCTAAAGTGACAAATTTGGTATCATTCGGATATCATGTGATGAGACACACTCCTTGGGAGACTCCAGATCCGAGCATAGCCGTTGGATCGCAGTTTTTGCAGCCACGATGAGACGAGTCCGAATTAGTCGACATTGAAGTAGAGTGAAGTAAAGAGTTCGCAAGAGGTTTCGACGAGATGACGTTCCCACTCCGCTGACATCAGAGATGCCATACGCACGCAGAGGCATTGTATATGGATATACCTCCCAAAAGGAGTTGCGATGAGTATGAAGACGTTCTGGAACAAGAATTAGCTTCAGCAATGGACGATGACTTCTGGGAAATTCGGCAGGAATGAGATTTGAGAGTGACCTCGACAGGACCCTTCTGGAATACTATACGAGAAGACCTGAACCCAAGAGAGGTCATATTGTGCACACCCAGCAGGCCAGAGTTCGGCATAGTCGACGAGGTAGTTGACCAGGTTAGGGTAAAGGACCTTATCCAGATGCGTTGCGAGTTGATCGAGGATGGACGAGTATTGAGTATTCCTCCGATGGTTGGGACGCGTTCTCGAGGACCGGTTCGGCCAGACATCATCTACAGAATGATGGAGCTACAGAGTACGCGATATCGAGTCCGTGCGAGAGACTTCGGATTGACCGTGGCTGAGAATAATGCGGTGCTTAGATAGCATGGCGTGACGTCATAGTAGACAATGATAGAGACAAGTGGAACCAGAGGTTCGTGCGACACACTGACGAGCTGTCCTTACTTCCCGTCGAGACTAGAGACCTGATATGCTTACAGAGGCGTTGGGATGCGACCAATTTCCTAGAAAATGCTGCGCTGAGGACGCGGAGGTCCATCGAGCGAGAAAAGAGATGTGCAAAAGTACCAGCCTCCATACAGACCGGCATAGGCAAGATCGGAATAGACCTTGAGCAGGATTTCTTCCAGGACACTGCTGCAATTATATTTGCACCTAGGGATCAGATGTGTCACGTGCATTCAGAGAGCCAGAGGCCGACGCCAGCGACTTGCTGCTTTACAAGTGGTAGTGAGGATTGACCAAGAGATGACCAGAGAAGTTCCAGAACGGAATCGTCCCCGTTAGCACACCTGACAGGGCCGATGAGCCGATTGATTGCGAGATAGGTAATCCGCAGAGAAGATAAGGACCCAGAGACAGAGGACGCCAGACCGTGAGTAAGGGGCAAGTAGATATCTTGCGCTGCCAGCATTGGATGCACCTTTAGTGTTTTGAGGTACGATTTTGGGGCACACCAGATGCACTAAATCGGGTTTCCTTGTGCATGTCAGATGCACCTGGTTTTGCTGTCAGGCACACACGTTGCCTATGACAGTTGTTGAGTTCACACCCGTTGCACCTAAATGATACATATGTGGATTTTGTTTTCCGTGCACACCTGACGCACGGGGTATTCTTATATAGGCCTTAGGATTGATGTTTGTGGAGCCCCGACAATTTGGATTTTTGCTGAAATGTCTTAGTACTTGGGGGTTTAAATTTAAATTCGGGGACCGAATTTATTTAAGGGGGGTAGATTGTAACATTTCAAAATAATAAAATACCATTTTTGGGAAATTTTATAATTTAATATTACTTTATTGAATATTTTAATAATTCGGTATAATTAAAAACAAATAAATGGAGAAAAATTTGGAAAAATTCTAAAATAGGGTAATTTAGAGTATTTTGCCATTTTTTTAAGTTGTTATGATTAGTTATATGCTAATTTAGTGCTAATCGCGATCAAAAATCGCTAATCGGGTTTTCGGGCAATTTTGTGCAAAACATGCACATACCATTTCCTACACTTGTGTTGCATTTTCTTGCCATGGTTGTTCTTTTGGGGTTCACTATTTGAGTGAGAAGGAATTTGAGGGAAAAGAAAAGAAGGGAAAAAGGAAAAGGATTATAATATGGTGGTAGGTGGATGAGAGAGAGAAAAGAGAGGGGGTAGCTTTGACTTAGCCATTTCCCTTCACTTCCTCAACTCACTTTCTCTCTCCCTCTTCACCTTCCGCTTCAGCTGCTGCTGCTGCTGCTGCCCCTCATCTCCCTCCCCTCTTCAAGCCCCAAAACATCTCACAAACAACACCAAAACCCTACCCCCATTTCATTAAATGTGTGCACAAGCTCAAGAGCTATAGGATGGACCAAGAAAGCTTTCATTTTGGCGCTGTTGAGGATTTGATTAAGTGATTTAGCGTGCTTGCGTTTTCTAAAAGATAGATCAAAAATATTTGTAACCGCAATCAAGAACGGCGTCGCATGAAGCTAGCCGGTGAGTACGGGTCGGTCCACAGGGATGTTGTGAATCTCCGATTCGTTCTTACGAGTTAATTCCGAAGGGTGTTTGGAGTTGTTATTAAATCTAAAATCCTAAATTATCCTAGGGCAATTATCTAGATCTAAATCTTGCTAGGGTTAGGTTTAGGAATGGTTTGGAAATGTAAATAAATCTCAACGCTTTCTATACCCAGATTAGGATCTAAGAGAAGTTTTGGTAATTATCAATAAAGGGGATTAGATCCATTCGGGAAGGTGTTCCTTCCTCTAGGTTCTTGTCCTTCCTTTAGAGATCCTTAGCCTAACCTCCATGGAAAACGCGCGCAACTGAGCCTTTATACTACGGTATCACCGCTACCTCGAGGGATAGGGTGCCGTAGGGCGCAGTGTGTGCGTGTATGCATGGAGTCCTATAGATTCTATGTGATGGGTAAGAAAGGGATGAGAGATCTCATCTCTCAAAAGCCCTTCCCAAAGCTAACATCTAAGGCAAGGAATTAAAATCTAAACCAGAACAAGAAATTAAATTACTTACAGATGGATCCCTCCAATCTTT
The DNA here is from genome assembly GCA_030015575.1 of Agapanthus africanus. NCBI lineage: Eukaryota > Viridiplantae > Streptophyta > Magnoliopsida > Asparagales > Amaryllidaceae > Agapanthus > Agapanthus africanus. The sequence goes on from JASDDO010000012.1 coordinate 315,024,573, forward strand.
CATGCAGGTTTGTCAAATCTGAATTTCTGAATTAAAGAGAGGCACCGATGCTCTCCAAATGATTTCTAAATTTTATTCATTAAAGGGAGGCATCAATAATTACAATGATTAGAGTTCCTATTTATAAAGAATAGGAAACCCTAGGTTACATTTTTATCCGCATGTCTAAAATTACAAAAATAGCCCTAAGTTGACTAGTCAAAGCCGCCGCTACATTTTGGTAAAAATCATTTCATCTGATCACCCAGGACCGCCGCGGAACCGCGGCCCGAGGCCTGGTTTGCCCGCGGTTCCGCGGCCAAAAGATGGAGTTGGGCCATGAGTTTTCCTGGGCTGATTTCTGTTGGCTTGGGCTTCTTATTTCTATATATCTTTTTCCATTTGGGCTTCTAGGTTGGTTCCAGATCTTCAGTGAACGATTTGTAGTAGACTTCTACCCGTTTGCTTTGAGTCGATATCTTGAATCTTGCTTTGTGAATTGTTCCTTATGTCGGCTTGATCAAGAGTCTTCTGTTTGTTGGTCAAAGTCCACTTTTTCATCGTTTTTACATCGTTTTCACTGTTTTCTGTCCAAGAACCTGTAACCTGTAACATGTAGCAGACATGCGTCAAAAGTACCTATTTATTTATAAAAAGAATAAGAATGGGGAATATAATATTGCAATATTCTGGTGTGAACAAATACCCCCAAACTTATCTTTTGCTCGTCCTCGAGCAAACTTATTATTTTATTCTCGATAAAAATCTAACCTAGCCGCACTTTCGCAGGGGAACGCGATTGCACTGAGCTCGTGCAACAAGCCGTTAAACCTCTAGGTGTCCCTAGTAGGAGGAGTGTTGTCTCCCGAGGGTTTTCAGCGGATTACACCCACAAAATCCTATCAATTTGGTTTTTCGACTTTTGTTTTCCAATTAGGTTTTCTAACAAGGAATTCTATTATCGTCGACCCGCAAATTATCCACCCATATTCTTCACACTTCCTCATCATTTAACTTAAGATTATATATGTTCTATAGAATTACTTAGCTTTCGGCATCTCTTAAGTTTTCCTTCTAAAGTTCCATCTCCACTTAGGAATTTTTATCAACTCTACTAGAGATACAAGTTCTATTCTTCATTCCTCTCTCTTATCTAAACTCCAATCACATATCCCCACGTGTGTGTAAATATCACCCCTACACTTGGAAATTCAAATCAAGCAATCGTACTCTCGTCTATTGTCCAAAGCACTTATTAATTGGTGAACTTTTAATTGAATTTCGCTTACACATCCTTCATGCGACCGTTAATACTTCTTGAGGTACCAACAACCGATTACAAGATGCGTTAGCACTTTAAAGCGTACTTCCTAGTTTTTCAATACCCAAGACTTTAGCAGTGACTCCCAAACTAGTTGGTCTAAGGCACTAGGTGATGAAGCACCCTCGCTAAATATTTTTCTATTTTTTGCAGCCTTAAGTAATCACAAAAACCAGTGTCCATTTTTTTATTCTTTATTCACATTTTTTTCTTTTTTTATTTCATCGTACTAAGGACTTTAGACAAGAACATTTCAAGGTCTCTTCTACTATTCCAAATTTCAAGGTGCGTGATTATGCAAATTGTAGGGTATACATTTTCAGAATCTAGACTTAAGTTAGGAACTATTTTTCAAACTTATACTCTAATAAGAACATCAATACTCTTCCCTTGTTTCGACTTAGCCCAAGAAGTGAACCCAAAATTTGCCTATTTCTAAATAAACTACAAGGCATATACTTTCTACCGTTAAACTTTAAGGAAGATTATCTTTAGGGTTTTTAATTTACTAAGTCTATGATCTAGTTGTTCCTAGCTAGTTAACCTATTTATCAAACTCGAGTCAATTAGTCAAAATTGAATACAATAATTTTTATAATTTTTGAAAATTTTCAATTTTTATGGGTTTTTCCAATAAATATGCAAATGCAAAAATATGTACAAATGAATGCGGAGGAAGAAGACGTACCGAGCATACCCCCAAACTTGAAGTTGACAGTGTCCTCACTGTCATGCTAAACCAATAGGGTCAAAATACCGGCACTCCCCTATTTATTTATAATTATTTTTATTTTTAATGTTTTGAAATTTTTTTTTAAATTTTTTTATAGAAAAGAAAAAAAATATATATATATACATATATACAAAGATTCCTCCAAACTTAAGCTTGGCCTTGCATAAGCCAAAAGTTAGCACCAACCATTCAAAAATCTTATCGTGAAAATGGTATAGTTGGTGCAAGAAAATAAGAAGCACGCGAGACCGTGTGGAAAGAAGAATGGTAGAATATGGTCTCGGTGGGGGAGAAGAATGACGAAAAGACGAAGGAAGTGGAGTACGATCTTGAGGGTGTAAATTGAGTGAATAAATTAGCGCAATATGTGATGACCGATATGTTATAAGTGATTGCGCTAACCTATCAACCCGTCGGGAAATGGGGTCAAATCCCTCAAGATTCGCAAGAAAACATGGATACGCTGAACTTGGTATAGGAGATGAAAGCGTAACGGTCATTTGTTCGGTCGGAACAATGGGAAAGACGAAAGGAAGTGAATTAGGGATAGTATCATTCTTACCGTAGTAAACTGTGTCGAACTGGAAAGATTCCATCAATGGTTCGAAACTACTATAATCAACCGAGTCTGATGGCTCATCTGAAAATGTAAAGGACTCAAACTCGGGCGGTGAGTCATCAACATCGTCCGAAAAAGTGAAACACTCGTAGGTGTAATCGTCTGTGGAAATTGTGTCAGATTCAAAGGAAAAGGTTTCAAGCTCACAGTCTTCAAGCGGGGTCGGAACGATGGGAAGGAGGGAGGGTGATATAATAGTCAAAGGTTTAGGAGGATGAATTGGAAAATCAGACACATCAAACAAAAATGATTCAAACTCAATATTATCCTCAAGACTCTCCTCAATACTATCCTCAATATTCAACTCATCCATGCCATTATCATCAAAATCTAGACGCATATGAGATTCGGGAGAAACATTTAATAACTCAAGATGATGATTTGAACATAAAATTTCAATTAAATCGACAGGTTCATCATCCGAAATTTTCCCGGCGTCTATATCCTCAATCAAGTGAAAGTCAATTTCTTTAGACACCTCCTCAAAAGCATGGATGTTTATCAATGTAAGTTCTAGAGTGGAAGTGTAAAGGTCAAACGGATTAGGTGCTGTTTCACTCGAAGGGGGTTCCTCACAATTTGGCAAATCAAACACTACAAAATCACACAACTCGTTTTTATTTTGAACTTGTGAATCATTTAGGACATTTGATGGAAAACTAGAGTTGTGTGCTTCAATTGGGTAAGGGTAGGTTTGATTTGGAAATCTTCTCACATTCTAATTCTGTCCAACCGCCTCCTCATACATTGAAAAATTTGGGACTAGCGGGAAACTAGCTACCGGTTCAGCAGGTTGCATAAGGGTGGCTACGGACGCTTCCACATTCCTAACCATTTTGTTTGTTGCTGCGATATACGCCTCCAACGCCTCTTCCAAACTAGACTTTGGTGGTAAGGGGGTTTCGGGAAAAGATTCGAAATTGTATGGATATGCAAAACTCCCAATAGGCTGTGTAGAAACAGTGTCTAGTGAAGGTGGGAAGGTCGGGTATGACTGGTAGGAAGTGGGTGATTGGAAAGGGGTAGGGTCAACATATGGATAAAAAAGTGAATAGTCGTGTGGATCCCTAGAACTAGATGAGTGGAGAGGGGTGAAAGATCGACTGCGAGATTGAGCAATATGCTCAGCAATGGACATCGGCTTAGGAGTGACAGAAGGACTTGAAAAAGTGGTGTCAACATATGGAGGTAGTGAAGGTTGACTCGGTTGACACAAAGTGGGTTGAAAAGTCAAACTGTTTCTCCTAGACTCCTCTATGTGATCTTTCAACGATTTTTTAGGTATGGAAGGATCGTCTTTAAATTGACCGAACACATTGACATATGACGCAAAATTAGGTTCGGGATACCAAAGTTCGGCTAATGATTTATTATGTGGGGTACCCATATTGGAAGAAAAGGGGAAAGAAGGAAAGTTTATGGTGCAAGGATATATTTGCGGCCAAAAAAAAAACTTTGCAAGTTTCTACAAAATTTTCCTTATTCTTTTTTTTTTATATTCTTTTTCTCTTTATTAGGAAAAATTTGTTGCAAAAAGATTTTCAACACAAAATATGCAACAGCAAAATATTACTTGCAATCAATTATTATTTTAAGCATATCACAAGAATCATTAGTTGGAAAAATTTGTTGCAAAAAGATATTCGAGAAAAGATATGCAACAAAAAAGATTACATGCAATCAATTTCTATGTTAAGCGAGGCGCAAAAATCCTGCACAAGACTTGTTAGTTGGAAGGGAAAAGATTTTTAGCGCGAAGAATCCTGCAGAAGATTTGACAAAAAGATATATGGGAATTTGCATAGGGGAGAAAGAGGAACAAACCGACAAAATTTCTCGCGCTGATGTCACAAAAGGGCCGCGGAAGGGCGGCGGGAGCGCGCTTAGGCCGCGGTTTAGCGGTGGGATGGAGAGATCAGGCCTCTGAAAAAATTCTGTAGCTCTATACTTGCAATCCCACTCTGTTTTGATGTATCCTTTTCTGATTCGCCTTCTATAAATTTCCAGATCCGAATGTGTGCAAATCCTGCAAAATTCAAACAACAAAGTTTCCCTTCCAAAAATAACAGATTATATATTTTATATATTTTTTTTTTTGGATTTTTTTAGATTTTTATGAATTTTTTTTTTAATTTTGATTAACCCGAAATTGCGAAAAGGAAAGTTCTACGCCATCCGCGGCAACGGCGCCATTTGATTAAGTGATTTAGCGTGCTTGCGTTTTCTAAAAGATAGATCAAAAATATTTGTAACCGCAATCAAGAACGGCGTCGCATGAAGCTAGCCGGTGAGTACGGGTCGGTCCACAGGGATGTTGTGAATCTCCGATTCGTTCTTACGAGTTAATTCCGAAGGGTGTTCGGAGTTGTTATTAAATCTAAAATCCTAAATTATCCTAGGGCAATTATCTAGATCTAAATCTTGCTAGGGTTAGGTTTAGGAATGGTTTGGAAATTTAAATAAATCTCAACGCTTTCTATACCCAGATTAGGATCTAAGAGGAGTTATGGTAATTATCAATAAAGGGGATTAGATCCATTCGGGAAGGTGTTCCTTCCTCTAGGTTCTTGTCCTTCCTTCAGAGATCCTTACCCTAACCTCCATGGAAAACGCGCGCAACTGAGCCTTTATACTACGGTATCACCGCTACCTCGAGGGATAGGGTGTCGTAGGGCGCAGTGTGTGCGTGTATGCATGGAGTCCTATAGATTCTATGTGATGGGTAAGAAAGGGATAAGAGATCTCATCTCTCAAAAGCCCTTCCCAAAGCTAACATCTAAGGCAAGGAATTAAAATCTAAACCAGAACAAGAAATTAAATTACTTACAGATGGATCCCTCCAATCTTTCATGCAGGTTTGTCAGATCTGAATTTCTGAATTAAAGAGTGGCACCGATGCTCTCCAAAAGATTTCTAAATTTTATTCATTAAAGGGAGGCATCAAGAATTACAATGATTAGAGTTCCTATTTATAAATAATAGGAAACCCTAGGTTACATTTTGATCCGCATGTCTAAAATTACAAAAATAGCCCTAAGTTGACTAGTCAAAGCCGCCGCTACATTTTGGTAAAAATCATTTCATCTGATCACCCAGGACCGCCGCGGAACCGCGGCCCGAGGCCTGGTTTGGCCGCGGTTCCGCAGCCAAAAGATGGAGTTGGGCCATGAGTTTTCCTGGGCTGATTTCTGTTGGCTTGGGCTTCTTATTTCTATATATCTTTTTCCATTTGGGCTTCTAGGTTGGTTCCAGATCTTCAGTGAACAATTTGTAGTGGACTTCTACCCGTTTGCTTTGAGTCGATATCTTGAATCTTGCTTTGTGAATTGTTCCTTATGTCGGATTGATCAAGAGTCTTCTGTTTGTTGGTCAAAGTCCACTTTTTCATCGTTTTTACATCGTTTTCACTGTTTTCTGTCCAAGAACCTGTAACCTGTAACATGTAGCAGACATGCGTCAAAAGTACCTATTTATTTATAAAAAGAATAATAATGGGGAATATAATAATGCAATATTCTGGTGTGAACAGGATTCTTGGGGTCTTATGAGATAATTCCATCACAATTAGAGTGGTATTTCTTGTGCTTAACCTTCGATTCAAGTTTCATATCGATATTGTTTGATTTTGTGAACTTGAGGAAAACCTAGTTAGGGTTTAAGGGAAATTGTGTAATAATATGAAATTGAGCTCAGTAGAGGTTAGATAAACACTCTAGTGCGAGAATTGAGACCCCAACCTGAGAGTTGAAACCCAAAATACGGATTTAGAAACTGATATCGGAAAAGTTATGAAATCTGGGAAGCTTTTATGAGATCTGCAATCACCCGAGACATCCTAAAATAAAATTGAGTGGACATTGATATGTGCAGGCACCCAGGAAGCTACCACAAAGACCCTAGCCCCTAACTCCATGACCCGGCCACCAATTAATTCCCTCTGGCCGTAAATTACGGCCAGACCTGCACCAAATTGGGTCGTTTTGGTTCTGCTGCTCCTACATCTGTAGTTTAGGCTCCTGGCATATATAGATTTGTCTAATTTGACCTAGGGTGAAATCTGGAGCCTATTTCCTTAGTTGCTGTTTTGGATTCGTATTTCCGTATTCCGTATTTTTTAATTCTGAATTTGTGTATTGTGTTTTACCTCGACTATTTGGCGTTTATACGACGATATCGAGGGTTGTTGATGGTTTTGGAAGGCGTTGTCCATAGGTTCTAACATATAGATCTTAGCGTATCGTTTTGAGATTCATATGCCGTTTTAGTTCGGAATTGGTTTTGATATGCATTTGCGATATGTTAATGTGTAGGTACCGCATGCAGCCTTCGGGACGACAAGCAAACGCATGGTGACTTCGACAATGAAGACGCAAGGTGAATAGATTATATCTACTGGGGGAAGTCGGGTGGATGGCGTATAGCACCCCGCAGTCCATAGTTGATATACTATATTGTATGATAGTTATAGTGTGTCATGGATATTGTGTTAGGTATATTATGGATAGTTTAGGGTTAGATGTAAACTAGTGTAGTTCATAGTCGCGAACCCTAGAATAGATTTACACCCACATGTACACCCTTGCATATTCTTTATACTTACACGGTGTGATGGGGATATTGGATGACATTGGAGATGAGTAGATGATTTTGGACATTGTGCCGCGAGATCGGTGATTTGATATGATTCGTATTTGGGATACGACATGTGATCTTTAGCGGGCCTTTGGACGTGTGCTTGCACACACAGTATATAGATGGTATCAGTTGTACTAGACTTAGATCAGTACCCCAGATTATGTGATATGATGATAATGATACCTGATATTAGATGAGAGGAATGTGATATTTACCCGTACCCAGCTATTGGGATACCGTACGACGATTTACCGTACGAGCTTTATATTGATGATAGATCCGCACTCCTGACTTGAGGATGCCATATGATATACTGTATCGTACGCAATACTATTGAGGCGGGATCACCGACTATATATATATACCGACTCAGATTTAGGTGGATTCCATACCCCTCCCGGTTGACCTGATACTTAGATCTATAGTTTGCATAGTAGATATTAGACTAGACCCGAGTCATAATTATTTCAAATGGCAAGCTGCATTACTATTCATTTTCTATTCACTCTACGGCTCGCATTGCATTGCATGCTTATATGTTATTGATTCATATTCCTTTGTGCATATGCCTTTACAAAGTTCCATGCTCATATTAGTGTTTCATGTTGCATGTATTATAATTCATGGATTTCGCACTGTGATATGGTTGGATATGATGATTCTGGATTGTTTTACTCCTGCGTATATATATCAGTGGTATGGGACGCTGAAATATATATGTATACCCATAGTATATATATATTAGTGGTATGGGACGCCGATATATATATACACCTACTTAATATACCATCATGATGATCTATGCAAAATTATATATGCTTGCCCGATATATGAGAGTGAGGGCTGACCCGGACTGACGGATGCCCGATATATGAGAGTGAGGGCTGACCCGGACTGACGGATGCCCGATATATGAGAGTGAGGGCTGACCCGGACTGACGGATGCCCGATATATGAGAGTGGGCACTGACCCGGACTGACGGATGCCGGATATATGAGAGTGGGGACTGACCCGGACTGACGGATGCCCGATATATGATAGTGGGGGCTGACCCGGACTGACGGATGCCCGTTATATGGAAAGAAGCCTATGTGCTCGATATGAGAGGAGCCTTTATGGTCGATGGCATATTATATCTCCCCTACCCCACATTTATTTTATATGCATTGCATTATATATTAGTAGTACCTGATAGAGCACCTTCATGAATCCTGCATACATATCGGATACATGATATATGGGTTTCACTTGATATTGAGATATATAGTTTATGTCGATGCTCGACATTGATTGTCTGATGATTCCATTCATGATATCTGCTGTTTTCATTTTACCGCATACATACATCATATTTATGATATGTTATTACGTGAGGCACCGGCACGAGTACTTGGCACTACACATATGTTCAGATGTTACATTGCCACTTTTCCATGCTTCAGACTTATTCATTTGAGCTTTATATTATATCTGATCGTTTTGACGTAGGATTATGTCATGCTTTCAATTTCTGCTTGTAGTTATTTTCTATTCACGAGTTGGCAACTCACCCCCGTTGTGCCACAGTTCTTGCAGGTTTGCCGTACAGGTTCCATAGCGGCATTTCTGGCACACGGCTTTCCTTTGCGGGTGCTTTGCTTGGTAGGTGAGTTCTTTGTATCAAAACCGCCGTTGTACATGTATTATTCATTGTATCTAGAAATTCCATCAACCAAAACTTCTATTTTGTTTCTTTACTCTTAAAAAGGGTTTTAGATTTCTGGGCTTTTGGCTTACTTGGATCAGATGGAGTCCTATAGACATCATATGGTTCAAGGGCCAGTCACGTGCTCTTTCGGGTCATGGCACTATAGTTTTAGCGAAGGAACCCAGGTCCCATCAGAAGTCCAGACACATCTTAAGGCGATATCACCTGATCAAGGAGATCGTAGATCGCCGGGAGATCGAGGTGAAGAGAGTAGATACGGAGAATAACACTGCTGATCCATTAACAAAGGCCATTCCTCAGACGCAGTTTGAGAGGATATTCGAGATGATAGGTCTGCGATATGCCAGTACATGGCCCTAGTGCAAGTGGGAGATTGTTAGTGTTTATGCCCTAGAGGACATTATTGTATCATACTAGTTTGTATATTACTTATTAGAAGCTTGGGATATTCACAGTTGTATTGACAGTCTTGCTAAAAATGATAGTATGCTACTTGGTTTGTTTCTACTTTAATATGTGCATATGTTTCTTTTAACATATCGCTTATACATATTAATAGAGCCCTTAGGATCTTTGCTTGATCATCAGCGTTGTGATGGCAGTCACACTAGTGGGGGCTTGGTAGTCTATAAGCAACATCCTATACAGGACCCTGGTCGTAGAATTATCGAGATGGGGCATCGATACTGTTGGATATAGTGCCCTCAAAGTCAATTATTGGATCGCAGATACGTGATTGCAATGATTGAGGAGGAACTATACCAGTAGGACAGTCTTGCTCGAGATGATAGTATACTATCTGGTTTGCTTTTATCATCGTATACAAATTTAGGTGACATGATCACTATTACACATTGATAGAGCCCTTAGGATTCTTGCTTGACCACCAGCAGTATGATGGCGATCATATACGTGAGAGTTGGGTAGTCCATAAGCTCATCCTTAAAAGTGGTCCCTAGTCGTAGGAGTTTCGAGACAGGGCATCGATACTCCGGAGTAGACTAGTGTATACAGTCGAGACCCCGACGAGGGGCGGTCGCAGGTCTCATAAGCTATTGGTTTCAGTTGGACCACCTAAGATGTATACAGGTGCTCATTGGGTTATGAGTGCACCGGATAGGACTCGCCGGGAACATGCTAGTTGGTATTATACCTAGCGTCAGATAGCTGTTCCCTGGTGACATGCGTACAGGTTAGTACAACAACCTGAGGTCGTCATTATTCTCGTGTGAGTTCCCACTGTGCTTAGATTACTACCCTACCACGGCTCAAAGGAGTCGTGCAAACAGGTTTTAGTTGGGTACAGTCCCGAGCCACATAGAGGCAGTGAGCGGATCGGTAGGGGATTCGTCTCTCCCGGTATAGGGGGTGAGATCGCGCTGTGTCTAGGAGAGCCATTACACCAAGTCCTTGGCCAAGGCAGGTGAGAATTACTGGTAGGTATTCCAGTAGTTTCTCAGGGTGTTCAGGGCTACCCTCCGAGATGACTTATACAGCTTTTGGGGGTCTTACGTTACCAGCCCCTAGGCCCAATATGCGATGCTCATAGACGAACGGACCGGAATGTACGGATATTGTCACTGATAGGCTCAGTAGGGTTTCAGGATGAGTTCGCTCATAGGCTTCCCTTTCGGTCAGTACATTGGCAGCCGTTACGCACAGCTAGTGCCGCTGACGTGCTTGTGGTTAAACCCACTGCCAGGGTACTGACGAGTCTTTAGAGTACCCCACAGATAGTTTCCCATATTCGGGCGATACGTTGTAGAGGCCGTATGGTTTTATGGCAGGGTTCGAACATGCACATGCATTTGTGCACGTGTAATATTTCAGACAGATAATACTGGTGGGCTTTGGTTTAAGCCGGATCCAAGTATTATATTGAGTCAGAATATTTTAGTCTCATCGTATTCGTTTTCGGTCGGAATACGGATACAAGTGAGGGGTATTCTCGTAATCCGTTACGAGAATATTTTAGAAGATGCATTTCTTTTTGGGTTAATCATTTTGGTTTAAATGATTATTGGATTTGGAAAGTGTGACTCATTCATGGTGACACATTTCTTCTGGCATGTTCATTAGTGAGTCACTGAGTGAGTCATGATAGAATTAATGATGTTTGGTTTTGGGTGTAGATATTTTAGGGTTTGTGGAGATATTTTTGGGAGATATTTTGATGAGATATTTTCTTTACTCAACCTTATATATCTATTCATATAAGAAAGAGAAAATGAGATGATAAGAAGTTTTGTGCTTGGTTTTCTTTTGCTCACTTGATCATTTCTTGAGCTCACACTCTCCAAACCTTAGCATCTTCTTCAACCTCCACTCTTACCCTCTCATGTGATGAGAACCAAAGAGTATTTTGAGATAAAGTATTCCACTCATTCTCTACTTCATCTTAGACATGTCGGTTGATATACTTCATGTCCGAGTTGCCTCGTTATAGAGGCGGGAGCTCGTATAAAGAATCCATGACGTGGTGCCACCTCGTAGAGAAGATCGGAGTCGCAGTGAGGAGCGTGTGATAATGGCTAAATACCAAAGGACACGGATCGATCGGTATATCCTTTCTACCTCTTTATAGTTTGTTAGTTTATTGTTAATGGCTAGATCCGGGTTATAGTATGCGATAGCGCCAGTTGTAAAAGTTTTTGTTCCGCGTTTGGCCTCAGATTATTGGCCGGGGCGCTGCCGTAGACTTACAGATACTCCATAGTAGACTGGTGTATACGCTTCTCATCCCAGCATGTGGAGATGGTCTGTTCCACAGCCATCAGTACGTCGTACTGGAGATAGTATGCAGGTGCTCGTTAGGTTACCGGTACACCGGACAAGACTCGCCAGGAACTGCAGGTTGGTACTATACCAATCATCAGATAGCAGTTCCCAGGTGACATGAGTACAGCTTAGTCCGTCGACTGGACACTGCTACTTCACCTCGGGTGTGTTCCTACTATACTTAGATTACTATCCTACCACGGCATAAAGGATTCGTGCAAACAGGTGGTTGTTGGGTGCAGTCCCGAAGCACTTGGAGGCAGTGGCGGTTAGACAGGATTCGTCTCTCCCGGTATTGGGTGTTGATATCGCGCTGTGTATGGAGAGCTATTACGCAAAGTCCCTGGCCAGGGCAAGCGAGACTTACTGGTAGGTTCCAGTACTTTCTCAAGGTGTAATGGGCTTCAATCCGACACAACTTATACCGCTATTAGGGGTCTGACGTTTACCGCCCCGTAGGCCCGATATGCGATAGTCCTAGACGAATAGACCTGACTGTACGGAGATTGTCACATATTGGCTCAATAGGAGTTCGGGTGGGTTTCCTCATTGACCTTCTTATCGACATCTACCTAGGGACCGTTACGCACAGCTAGTACCGCTTGTGGCCTGTGGTTAGACCCTTTGCCAGCGTAGTGTCGAGTCTTTAGAGTCCAACACAGAGAGTTTCCCTACACCAGGCAAAAGGTGTGGAGGCCGTATGGTTTTACGGCAGGGCCGCGATCACTTACGTACACTTGTGCACGTACTATGATCGGGCAGATAATACTAGCGGGCTTTTATTTAAGCCAGATTCTAGTATTATACATATGGATTTATTCAGTCAAAAATTATCCGTGTTTTTCGGAAATACGGATGGGAGGGGCAATCTAGTAATTTTTCGAGAAGCTTCTAGAAGGAGGGGACTCATTTGTGTTTATTTCTTTTTAGATTTAAACTAAATGAGGTGGAGGAGATGAGGTATAGTTTCATTAAATGATCGATGACTCATTAAATGACTCCTTAGATGATTCATCTTGAGAATTAAATGAAGCATGATGAATATTAGCTAGATATTTATTTTAGTGAATTATTATTATGCTTCATGATATTCATAAATGAGAATGGTTCATTTATTATAAAAAAAACACTTCTCTCTCCTCAAGTTTTCATCTTCTTCCTCAAACCCTAATAGCTCTCATGTGTTGAGAATTCTAGGGTTTAAAGTGACTATGTAATCCATCTAAATACTCAACACCCTCTAGGACTTCTAGATTAGCAAACTAGAAGCCGTAGTTATCTCAGATTCGAGATAGGAGCTCGGACTATAGACTCTCGGGTGGATCGTCTTTGACTCGAGGAGGCCGTTGAGGTACCCATGATCTATAGAGCCGACGAGGTGTGGAGGACAACGATGAAGACCCGAAGGACTTGTAACGTGAGTTATAACTTCGAATCCGAGTAGTTAAACCTCTCATAGTTTGTTAGTAATGGTTTAGACACGATCTGTGTGCTCAAGTCCGTGTTACGAAGCTTTGATAATTGTTTTTCATATATTCAGCCTCCCCACGAACACGTGGGTGCGTGGCATTGACTTACAGTGGTATCAGAGCCTACTAAACCATAGCTAACAGATTAAACAACAAGTTAAACTACGAAACCGAAACGACCCGAAAACATCGATCCCATGATTCAAGTTTCTATCGATTTTAAATTGGGCTCTGAAATTTTTTTAAACAAGTACAGAGTGCTATTTGAACAGTAAAAGGAACGCCAGAAAAAAACGAGACCTTTCCTCGAAAAACGGGCCGGCCACATGTGCCAAATTTTCGGCGAGCTCGGGTCTTTCAAAAAGGAATTGCTTCAGGTTTGGTGTGTGGATTTTTGACTTTAATCTAGGGCTTCAGGTGTTGTTTATTTTTGCTAATTTTGATTTTACTTTAAACTCTTTACTGTGGCAAATACCGGGTGTTTCGAAGTCGCAGTTTTATGTTGTTTGATGTTTCAAGTTGTGTTTGATGTGTTCGTAAACCTCCGCTAATTGCTAGTATGTCGGTTAGTTGGGGGTTGCATATTTCTGTAATGAATATTGGTTTGTTTATATGAATTTCATTGGATCGTCGTGGATGAATAGCCAGGGATGTGAGATGAGAGTTTTTATCTTTCATTCGATGTAAATTGTAATATGTTGTAATATTCTTTTGCGGGGCACATCCGGGATGAGGTTGTAGCCACCGTTGTATTATTTCATTTACTGTTTTTTGCTCCTAGGATAGACCCAAGATGGGGTGCACAAACTACCGGGTACTTCGAAGAGTTAAATGGCCTACTCATGTTGTTAAGGGAGTCTGTTTCACTTCTGGTACTAGGCGGGTAGTTTGCCGCACCTTTAGGGGTCTAGGGTGGGGTTTGGCTATTCATCACGACTGTGTAATCCGTCTTTTGTTGCAGGCTTAAACGAAACGCGGATTCCTAGTATATCTAATATGTTCATCTGTGATCTAGAATGCCTATTATTGCGTCTGATGAATGTACAATATATATATATGATATCTTGTAGGCGTTGCTTATGTTTTGCATCCGCGCTAGCCCAGCCCCCGCTCTGTCATTAGTTAAGTTACCTAACGGGTGAATGACGGGACCCATTAGCGAATGCGGATGGCATAAGCGAACGTTGTATTTTCGTTGTTTTCTGCAATGATAGGATAAATGATGGGACACATTATATTAATGCAAAGAAAATAAACCAAAGCTGAATCGTTGGAACAAATTTTAAAAAAACCACTCGGTTATTTTCAAACAGCAGATTTTTAATTGCGGAGCTTAAACCACTCCTTTGAAAAGCTATCAGGTTCCTTCGGTTATATCAAGTTCACCACGATCACGGTTTCTCCAAAACCAGTCGTAGCCCTCCATCATTTCATATGTATGTTTAGTAGTATTCAAGCTATGTTTGTTTGGCCCTTAGTCAAGACATAGTGATTGGTAGGTACCGGGGTGTTCACATGCAGCATAGATAGATGCGTTGGTTTGGGACAGTTGTACTGCCATTTGGCCAACGTCAGGGGTATGTACGGGTGGGTTCAAATTAACAAGATAATGATTGGTAGAAATTGACATGTGACTTATGATATTTTGTCCAACGTCAAGGTCATAAGAGCATGGGGCAAAAATCAATATCGGGAGTTTCTAAAGAAACTGAAACTTGCTAGTATTGCATACCATTTGGAGTTTGATAATGTTGGTAGGGTCCTTCAACATTATCACACGATGATAATTGGATACCGATCCTACTGTGAGTATATCCGACTCATCGGGAGATTCTTTCACTTAACGATCAATGCTATAAACCAAGTAGGTGTCGAGAAAGGTGTCAACGAGGCTACACCCCATGGAAAAGAGGTTATTTAATTAAGGAATTTCGTGAAAGCGTCGTAAAACCTCCCTCGAAGTACCGACACTGACCTGGCTGAACGGTTAAGCAAGTATTGTATGGTGAGAATAGTCCTGACTAATTCTTCTTTTATGGTTTGAGGAAGGATTCGAGAAACAGTGGGAGCCATCCAGTTTAGATAAACTAAAACCCAATCTAGACTTGCAAGAGCATCATGCTAAAGTGTTTTCTTCTCTCTCTCAACTGCAGAGACCCTGTGACCATGACTAGGTTACATATAGATAACAAGTTGACTGAATCTGACTTTTATGACTGGCAAAGGTCTGTCCAGATATCCATTGCCTATGACAAGCTGGATCACTCTATTACTACTCAAGCCCCCACCGTCCTAGGTCCAGTTTCCACTGTCACTGATATAGATATCCGTCAGACAAAGGAAAAGGACAGTATGAATGCCAAGTGCCTCGTGTTGGCTTCAGTTGATGGTGTATACCGGAAGCAGCACGAGAAGATGGACATAGTTTCCATCTTCCTCCATAACAAAGATTTATATGGAGTGCGATATCGTATCGCAAGATATGAGACCTCGAACGAATTTCTTCAAGCGAGGTTGGCTATCGGGTCATCTATAGGGGATGACGTCCTTACGATGACTAGCTATATTGATGAGCTCACGGACCTGGAGACCACGTTAGGAATGTTGGATATATGAATGCCCTAGAGGCCATTATATGATGGTGGATGTATTTATACATGTATATATATATATATATATTCAGTGTACATTCTTGCTCGACATGATAGTATACTATCTGGTTCTTCTTTATTTGACTTGTCGATTTGATCATGCTTTTATTCTTTCACACATGTTGATAAAGCCCTGAGGATATAGGCTTGACTACTGTGATTATGATAGAGATCATACTAGTGGGACATCTGTAGTTTATAAGCATATCCTGGAATGTCCCTAGTCGTAGGTGTATCGAGACGGGGCATCGATATACCAGAGTAGACTAGCGTATATGATACTAGACCCATATGATGGGCGATGGATGTTCCCACATTCATCGATGTTTGACATCGAGATCGTATACGGGTGCTCAGTGGTGACTGGGTACACTGGACAGACTCACCGAGAACTCCTATATGGAATTATATCTATCGTCAGATAGCAGTTCTCAGATGACACTGGTACAGGTTAGTCTGTAGACCCGAGATCGTCATAGAGTCTTGTGTGTTCTCCCACTGTACTTTGATTACCACCCTACCACGACTCTACTGAGTCGTGCAAATAGGTGGCCGTTGGGTACAGTCCCGAGACACACGAAGGCGATGAGCGATAGTAGGGGTTTCGTCTCTCCTGGTATTGGGAGTTGATGTTGTGCTGTGCTCGATTGGCTATATCAGTAAGTCCCTCGCCAGGGCTGTTGAGATTTACTGATAATTGTTATCAGTAGTTTCTCGATCTGTTATCGACCACTCATCGGCATGACTTATTGAGTCACTAGGGTCGACGTTACCATCCCTAGACTCAATATGCAGCATATATGACGAAGAGACCGGACTGTACGGTAGTGTTGCCGGTTGGCTCGACGAGAGTTGTGACAGGTTCGCTTGTTTTCTTCTGATCGCTCAATACCCGGGTGGCCGTTACGTTTAGCTGACCGCTTGCGGCTTGGGGGTGCTTGATATGATTATCACCCACTTCCGGCGTATTGATGAGTCTTAGAGTCCCACAATGGAGTTGCCTAGTCCAGGCGAAACAGTGTGGTGCGCATATGAGATATGCGCGTGGACCCGGTTAAAATGCGCGTTTGAGATACCGTATATTAATCGGGCAGTTTGCTTTTGGTCGGGTCTTATGCGATATGACAGGATTGCTAAATCAAGTGTTGATTTATCATTGACCATTAGTTTCTCACTTTAAACCCTTTCTTTTTTTTTTTGTATGCATGCATGTATGCATTTATTCTCATTCATGCACATATGATGTGCATGCACATATGATGTGCATGCACACATACATGCATACATAATTCTATCATGGTTGTTGATATAGTGGATGGTGGCAATATAAGACTCACACCATATATATATATAAATATATAGATATTATTTTTGGAAAAGAAAAATGGAAATGGAAAATTGTTATCATGGTTTATTTTTTTATTTATGCACTAACCCCTTGGTTTTACCATGATTCATTTTCTTGGGCCATTTTTGTTCCAAACTAAATATCTAGATATTTTATAACTATGGTTAAGAATGAGTAAGAGAAAATATATATATTTTCATTTCTCATTTTTTTTCTTATGCTTATTATTATCTTGAGCTTTTACAAGCCATCATCTTCTTCCTCCTTTTCTCTCTTGCTCTCTAGTTTTCTCAAGTGAGCAGAAGATTCATCAAGTTAGGGTTTTGAAGTGAGAAAACAAACCACATCACAATTATACACTAGTCTTGCCCATTAGTCTAGAGTGTTAACTTCTACTTCTTCTCGTGATCTAGTGGAGCTTCAAGCTTGGACAAAGTGGACTCCGGATAGATCGTCATGGACCTAGAGGATCTCAAGTGAACCTTTTTCCAACTCTCAAGTAGCCAAGGAGTCTAGCGTAGGGAGCTACAAATGTTGTACTCTCAAAAACCCTAGCTTTTACTACTTGTGTTATTGTTAAAGTTATGTTACCTTATATTTTCTAGCATGATCCTTAAGATAGTTTCTTTAGCAACATAAAAAATTTAAATATGGCATGTGTGTTACCTCCCAACCCTTGTAGTGGTGCTGTTGGAAACCCTTCATGGTATCAGAGCCAAGCTAGAGCCCAAGGGTAACCTAGACGACGTTAAAAACCTCGAACGAACGAAAAACGACACCCGGGGGATGCTCTCTGGAAATTTTTCTAAAACCTGTTTTTTTTCAAATTAAAAATACTTAAAAAAATTCAGTAGGGTATTGTATGGGCCCACCAGAAAAACGATGCCCTAACTCATCCGTACGACCGCGGAACCGCGGCCATAGTGGCCTTCCTGCGGCGGTTCCGCGGCGCAGTAGGTGTGTCATGGGCCTTATTTTCTTGTGCAGGCCCGTATGTATTTTGTGAAGTTACCGGTATTTTTTGAATCTGCTCTGGTGTTGAGCTTTGTGAGCAGTCTGTGGGTGTTCAATCGTTCGATCGAATGTTTTAACGTCGCCTAGTATATTAATATCTGATATAATAATTGGAATCTACAAATTTATTTGTTGCACGTAAATCTAGCAGTTCGGTCTCGGCAACAATCGGAAATCTTGTTGAATTATCCTGCTTGTTTTGAAAAGGTGTTTTCATGGATGAGACCGAAATGCGAGATTTGCCTTGTTAGGCATCGAATCTTGTATATGTGATATTCCGGGTTTGTGTTGTCTAAAGGCGGTTTAGATTCGAATTGTTGTAGTTTTTCATTTTATTTCCCTACGACCGTAAGTGTAGTATGTCGCATATCGCCGTTTTCGTTTCTATACATCAACGAAAATCGGGGTACGCATACTTACTTACGTTGATGATATGTGATATTATGTGTTACTGAGATTTGACATGTAGGATTGTCGTGATTGAATAGCCGGGGGGTTTCCTGTGAGATGAGAGTTTTCTTTTCATTCATGTAAAATTCAAATATAATGTAATATTCTTTTATTTGGGGCACTTCCCGGTTGAGGTTCATGTCACCAGTGTTGTATATTATTTACTTTTCCGCATTAGGATAGACCCAAGGAGGGGAGCACAAGTGACCCGGTTCTGGGGTTCAGTGGGAGGCCATCTCAAGGAGTCGAGACCGGGTCTCCTATACTCCAGAATTGGTAGGGTCGCTTGCCACTCTCGTAGGGGTCTAGGGGTGAGGAATTGGCTATTCATCGCGACTGTGGAATCTGTATTTTCTATTATTGGCTAAATACTAAATACGAACGTCCTAGTATATCCTATATTATTATATATGTGTTTCTGCTGCCTGTATACTGTGATGTGATATCTGAGACGAATGATATATTATATATGAGATATATAGTAGACGTTGCTTATGTTTTACACCAGCGCTGGTCCCGTCCCGGTATGCTGTTAGTTAAGTAACCTAACGGTGCAAAACGGAAGATTGCGGCGAATGCGGATGGCATAAGCATACGTTGTATTTTCGTTTCTTTTCTGTGATTGGCTTAAGGACTTAAATGATGGGGCTACATTAATATGATTAATGTAAAGAAAATAAACCTAAAAAGATGTTGGAGAATCGGATTTGAAAACCACTCGGCTCTTTATGAAAAAGCTATATTTCAAAATTGCGGAGCTCAAGCCACTCCATTTGAAAAGTATTTGATTCTACAACGATATCAAGTTCAAAGCGTTAAAGATTTTCTTAAAAAAAATCATCCGCAACCCTCCGTCATTTTAGGAGGTAGAGTATTTAGTATTCGTGCTACGTTTGTTGACTATAGTTAAGGCGTAGTGTACGGTAGCTAAGTGATGTCTTCCTACACTGCATATGATGCAGATTAATTAGGACATTCATATGACTTTGTTGACCATAGTTAAGGGTTATGTGAGTAGGTCTAATTAATCAAGAAATGTCGGGTAGAACTTGACTGGTACTTATGATTTGTTGACCATAGATAAGGTCATAAGTACTAAGGGTAAAACCACATCGGGAATTTCAATAGTTGAAATTTGCAATGAGATTGCATACCTTCCATATGATGGTTGGATCCCGATCCCACTGTCGGCAATAGTTGCTCCCATGAGAGTTTTGCAGTTTACAATTAGCTAACCCATTAGGTGTCTAGAAAGGTGTTAACGGGGCTACGCTTCTGGGAAGACGGGGTTTACTTTAATTAGGCCCGTGCGAAAGCACGGGGAACCTCCCTAAAGTACCGACACTGGCCTGGCTGAACGGTTAGCGAAGTTGTAGACTGTAATTAATCCTGGCTAGTTTTCTTTTTAAGGTTTGAAGGAAAAACTTGATTAAAGCAGTGGGAGACATCGATTAGATAAGATAATAACCAATCTGATCTTTGCAAGAGCTTTCGCTGAGTGTATTCTTTTCTCTCTCTTAATGGCAGATACCAATGACAGGACTCAAGCTTCTACTAGATAAAAATAAACTGAATGGGACCAATTATAAAGACTGGCTGAGGAATCTTAACATTGCCTTGACTTATGATAAGGTATCATATGTCCTCACGGCTCCAGCCCCGCCCGTCCTAGGTCCAAAATCCTCAGTTGCGGATATTGAAGTCCGCAAGACATGGGACACTGACTGTGCAACGGCCAAATGCCTCATGCTTGCATCGATGAATAACACACATCAAAAGCAGCACGAGAATATGGACGTTCACGCCATATTCCTCCATACAAAGGGGTTGTATGGAGAGCAATCCCGCGTATTACGATACGAAGAATCAAGAAATCAGATGCGAATGGCCCTTGGCACACGAGTAGGAGACCATGTTCTGAAGATGATAGCTCTCATAGAAGAGCTTGAGGACCTTGGATGGATAATGGACAATGAACAATATACGGATATTATTCTGCAGTCCCTCCCCTCCACCTTTGCTCAATTTATAATTAGCTTCAACATGCACAACATGGAGAAGGAACTACCTGAACTCCTTAATATGTTAAGGAGTGTAGAGAGCACATTGAAATCAGTGAAAACTCCCGTTTTGAGTGTTGGGCAATCTTCCTCTTCTCGCCCAAAGTCTAAGGCCAAGGGAAAGATAAAGAAGAAGCCCACCAATCCTAGGGGTGGAGTTAAAAAGGTTAAGGGGAAGGACAAGTCCAAAGCTGGAGAATCGGGGAAAGGGGAATATTATCACTGCCACAAAACAGGACATTAGAAGCACAACTGCACGGAGTACTTAAATCTCAAGAAGAAGCATGGGGACGCTTCCGCTTCTGGTGTGTTTGTGACAGAAAACTATTTTCAATAAACTCTGCTTCCTGGGTATTAGATACCGGTTCTGGTTCTCACATTTGCAATTCTATGCAGGGGCTGAGAAATAGCAAGGTTTTGAAGACAGGTGACCATACTCTCCGCGTTGGAAATGGTTCCAATGTACATACAGTTGCAGTGGGAGTGTATCATTTGGGGTTGCCGTTTGGGTGTATATTGGTTTTGAACCCATGTTATTTTGTACCTAGTATGCTTTGTAATATAATATCTGTTTCTTTGTTAGACAATGAAGGATATAATTTTGTATTGCAGAACAATGTTATGAACATTCACCTGAATCAAATGTTGGTTGGGTATGGTACGCTTAATAAAGGGATATACGTCCTAAATCAACACGCAGTTTTCATCATACAACACACTAATAAAAGAAAACTTTCAGAAATAAATGAAGCTTTTCTTTGGCACTGTAGACTTGGTCATATTAACGAAACAAGACTAAACAAGTTACACAATGATGGATATTTAAACTCTTTTGAATATAAATCTTATGCGACTTGCCAGTCTTGTATCAAGGGTAAAATGACCTAAACTCCGTTTACAGGACACGGAGAAAGAGCTACTGAGCTCTTAGGGCTCATACATAGTGATGTATGCGGGCCAATGTCTACACAGGCTAGAGGCGGTTTTTCATACTTCATTACATTCACTGATGATTTCTCAAGATTAGGTCATGTATTTTTATTAAAGCACAAATCCGAAGTTTTCGAGAAATTCACTGAATATAAACAAGAAGTAGAAAAACAAACCGGCTTGAGCATCAAAATGCTTCGATCAGATCGAGGTGGGGAGTACCTCAGTACAGAGTTTGCAAACTTCCTAAAAGAGAATGGGATTCTCTCTCAGCTCACTCCTCCTTACACACCACAACACAACGGTGTGTCAGAACGAAGGAATTGGACCCTATTAGATATGGTTCGTTCCATGATGAGTGATGTTGAGTTACCCGTCTCATTTTGGGGGCATGCATTGGAGACTGCAGCGTTTCTACTGAACAAGGTTCCAACCAAAACCGTGTCTACCACGCCATTTGAGATATGGCATGGGAAGAGACCATCTCTTAAGAGAATTAATATTTAGGGTTGCCCGACCTATGTTAAAAAGCAGAATCCGGACAAACTCGAGACACGGTCGGTCATGTGTAATTTTGTGGGGTATCCAAAGAATTCCTATGGATATCTATTCTACAACAAGGAGGAACAAAAGGTGTTTGTTTCTCTGTATGCCACATTCTTGGAAAAAGAGTTTTTCACAAATGAAACTGATGCCAATATGGTGGATCTAGAAGAGGTTCTAGAGACACAAACTACAAATGACGACTTGGTTGAACCGGCTGTTGCAATAGAAACTGAGGAAGCTCGACCACTCCGTAGGTCTGGTAGGACTTCTCGCCCACCGGAGAGGTACTACGGTTTCCTCATTGATGGTGACAGAGAAGACTGTACCATGGAGGATGATGATCCTACCAGTTTTCAGCAAGCTATCACGAGTGGAGACTCTGTGAAGTGGCTGGATGCCATGAGATCCGAAATGGAGTCTATGTACACCAACAAAGTATGGACTTTGGACGTTGTACCCCCTGGGGTAAAACCTGTTGTGTGCAAATGGATCTTTGAAAGAAAGATTGGTGTAGATAGGCAGGTAGAGACCTATAATGCAAGACTTGTGGCGAAAGGTTTTCGTCAAAGACCAGGTTTGGACTATTGCGAGACTTTTTCTCCCGTGGCCATGCTTAAATCCATTCGGATCCTACTTGCTATTGTTGCTCACTACGACTATGAAATATGGCAGATGGACGTTAAAACGACATTTCTAAATGGAGATTTAGAAGAATGCGTTTATATGGATCAGCCAGAGGGCTTCATTGACAGTGGGAGCAGCGGGAAAGCATGTAGATTGGTTAAATCCATTTAGGGGTTAATGCAGGCATCACGGAGTTGGAACATCTGTTTCGATGATGTTATCAAAGAGTTTGATTTCATCAAAAATTGGATGAACCTTGTGTTTATAAGAAGGCTGTAGGGAGAGCTGTCACATTCCTCGTATTGTACGTGGATGACATTCTTCTGATAGGAAATGATATTCCTATGCTACAGTCGGTCAAATCTTTCTTATCACTAAGGTTCTCCATAAAGGACCTGGGTGATGCCACATACATTCTGGGCATTACGATCTATAGGGATAGAACCAAGAGGTTATTGGGATTTTCCCAAACCAGGTACATCAACACCATCATAAAAAGGTTTAGTATGGAGGAATACAAGCGGGGTGCCTTACCCGCTTGCCGTGGGGTCACTCTCTCTAAGGACACTTGCCCAAAGACCGATGAAGAGAGAGCTCGCATGAGCATTATACCCTATGCTTCGGCAGTAGGATCTATAATGTATGCGGTGTTGTGTACACGCCCAGATGTAGCTTATGCACTTAGTGTTGTAAGCAGGTATCAATCCAACCCAGGGTAGAATCACTGGATAGCTGTGAAGAACATTCTTAAGTACTTGCGAAGGACTAAAGAATTGTTCTTGGTGTATGGTAATGGAGATCTCCAAATGGAGGCCTTTACTGATTCGAGCTTCCAGAGCGATAAGGATGACAACAAATCTATCTCCGGGTTTGTATTTACCCTCAATGGAGGGTCGGTAAGTTGAATGAGTTCCAAACAGGATACCGTTGCAGTCTCTACGATGGAGGCTGAGTACATTGCTGCAAATGATGCCGCCAAGGAAGCCGTCTGGATGAAGAAGTTCTTCTCGGAACTAGGAGTAGTTCCAACAATTATTGATCCAATACCATTGTATTGTGATAATAATGGGGGCTATGGCGTTAGCCAAGGAGCCTAGGTCCTATCAGCGGTCCAGACACGTCCTGAGGCGCTTTCATTTGATCCGGGAGATTGTAGGTCGCCGCGAAATCGAGATTAGGAGAGTAGGCACTAAGAATAACGTCGCGGATCCACTCACCAAGGCCCTCCCTCAGCCGCAGCATGAGCGACTTTTTGAGATGTTGGGTATGAGATACGCAAATAACCGGCGTTAGTGCAAGTGGGAGATTGTTGGATATATGTATGCCCTAGAGGCCATTATATGATAGTGGATGTATTTATACATGTATATATATATATATATATATATATTCAGTGTACATTCTTGCTCGACATGATAGTATGCTATCTGGTTTTTCTTTATCTGACATGTTGCTTTGATCATGCTTTTATTCATTCACACATGTTGATAAAGCCCTGAGGATATAGGCTTGACTACTGTGATTATGATAGAGATCATACTAGTCGGACATCTGTAGTTTATAAGCATATCCTGGAATGTCCCTAGTCGTAGGTGTATCGAGACGGGGCATCGATTTACCAGAGTAGACTAGCGTATATGATACTAGACCCATATGATGGGCGATGGATGTTCCCACATTCATCGATGTTTGACATTGAGATCGTATACGGGTGCTCAGTGGTGACTACGGACACTGGACGGACTCAACGAGAACTCCTATATGGAATTATATCTATCGTCGGATAGCAGTTCTCAGGTGACACTGGTACAGGTTAGTCTGTAGACCCGAGATCGTCATAGAGTTTTGTGTGTTCTCCCACTGTACTTTGATTACCACCCTACCACGGTTCTACTGAGTCATGCAAACAGGTGGTCGTTGGGTACAGTCCCGAGACACACGAAGGCGATGAGCGATAGGAGGGGTTTCGTCTCTCCCGGTATTGGGAATTGATGCTGTGCTGTGCTTGATTGGCTATATCAGCAAGTTCCTGGCCAGGGCTCTTGAGATTTACTGATAAGTGTTATCAGTAGTTTCTCGATCTGTTATAGACCACTCATCGGCACGACTTATTGAGTTACTGGGGTCGACGTTACCATCCCTAGACTCAATATGCAGCATATATGACGAAGATACCGGACTGTACGGTAGTGTTGCCGGTTGGCTCGACGGGAGTTGTGACAGGTTCGCTTGTTTTCTTCTGATCGCTTAATACCCGGGTGGCCGTTACGTTTAGCTGACTGCTTGCGGCTTGGGGGTGCTTGATATGATCATCACCCACTGCCGGCGTATTGACGAGTCTTAGAGTCCCACAATGGAGTTGCCTAGTCCAGGTGAAACGGTGTGGTGCGCATATGAGATATGCGCGTGGACCCGGTTAAAATGCACGTATGAGATACCGTATATTAATCGGGCAGTTTGCTTTTGGTCGGGTCGTATGCGATATGACCGGATTGCTAAATCAAGTGTTGATTTATCATTGACCATTAGTTTCACACTTTAAACCCTTTCTTGTCATTTTGTTGTATGCATGCATGTATGCATTTATTCTCATTCATGCACATAGGATGTGCATGCACACATACATGCATACATAATTCTATCATGGTTGTTGATATAGTGGATGGTGGCAATATAAGACTCACACCATATATATATAAATATATAGATATTATTTTTTGGAAAAGAAAAATGGAAATGGAAAATTGTTATCATGGTTTATTATTTTATTCATGCACTAACCCCTTGGTTTAACCATGATTTATTTTCTATAGCCATTTTTGTTCCAAACTAAATATCTAGATATTTTATAACTATGGTTAAGAATGGGTAAGAGAAAATATATATATTTTCATTTCTCATTTTTTTCTTATGCTTATCATTATCTTGAGCTTTTACAAGCCATCATCTTCTTCCTCCTTTTCTCTCTTGCTCTCTAGTTTTCTCAAGTGAGCAAAAGAGTCATCAAGTTAGGGTTTTGAAGTGAGAAAACAAACCACATCACCATTCTACACTAGTCTTGCCCATTAGTCTAGAGTGTTAGCTTCTACTTCTTCTCTTGATCTAGTGGAGCTTCAAGCTTGGACAAAGAGGACTCCGGGTGGATCGTCGTGGACCTAGAGGATCTCAAGTGAACCTTTTTCCAACTCTCAAGTAGCCAAGGAGTCTAGCGTAGGGAGCTATAAAGGTTGTACTCTTAAAAACCCTACCTTTTACTACATGTGTTATTGTTAAAGTTATGTTACCTTATATTTTCTAGCATGAACTTTAAGATAGTTTCTTTAGCACCATAAAAAATTTTAAATATGGCATGTGTGTTGCCTCCCAACCCTTGTAGTAGTGTTGTAGGAAAACCCTTCAAGGAAACTTGACATATGCTGACTTATTTCCACAGTCCATACCCTCTACTTACACCCTGAAGGAAACCAAGGAGACACCCGCTCTGCTTAATGGGGGACCTTCTTCTTCTGCATCCAGGGCAAAAGCAAAGGGTGAAAAGACGAAGACCTCCATAAAACCGATATGCATTGTCAGTGAAGTAGAAGGAGGGAAGACCAAAAGTTTTGGGACTTGGTGTAGGGAAGGAGGGATGTTCCTATTGTTATGTGAAAGGGAATTACCAGAAGGATTGCAGGGCTTTGGAAGCCTGTAGACAGGATCCGAAGTATGTTGTGGTTTCGGCCTCGGGTGTGTTTGTAATTGAGAATTGTTTGTCAATTAACTCTACTTCCTGGGTACTATATACCGGATCAGGATCTCATATCTGTAATTCATTACATGCTTTGAGAAACCGTAGAGTTATCAGGGTAGGTGATATGTCTCTCAGAGTTGCGAACGGAATGAGCATGGATGCTGAATGCGTGGGGGAATATCTCCTAGGACTGACAAGTAGGCAGATATTGATTCTACGTAACTGTTTGTATGTACCTAGTTTGACTTATAATATCATATCAGTATCCTCACTTCCTAGAGAGGGATATGATTTTACATTCATAAGCGATGTTGTAAACATCCACCTAAATCATGTTCTGATTGGGTCCGGTACATTAGATAACGGTATATACGTTTTAAATCAAGCTCAGGTTTTCAATATCCAGAACACACTTAAATGAAAGTCTCCATAAATAAATCAGGCTTTCTTGTGGCATTGTAGACTAGGTCATATCAATGAAAAACGGTTGACTAAGTTACATAGAGAAGGATATTTGAATCCGTTCGAATATCAATCTTATGCTACTTGTGAATCTTGTCTCATGGGAAAGACGACGAAGACTCTGTTTACTGGACACGGAGTAAGAGCGAGCGAGCTCATGGGACTCGTACACAGTGACGTGTGCGGTCCAATGTCTACACATGCAAGAGATGGTTATTCCTATTTCATTACTTTTACGGATGATTTCTCTAGGTATGGACATATCTTCTTGATAAAGCATAAATCTGAGGTCTTTGAGAAATTCCGGGAATACAAGAATGAAGTGGAAAAACAGACAGGCAAAAGTACCAAGACGCTGAGATCTGATCGAGGTGGTGAATACTTAAGTGCCGAGTTCCTGGGATACTTAAAAGAGAATGGAATTCTCTCTAAGCTTACTCCTCCATACACACCACAACACAATGGTGTATCGGAAAGGTGGAATCGAACCCTATTAGATATGGTTCGTTCTATGATGAGTAAGGCTGAGTAACCGCGATCTTTCATGGGTTATGCACTAGAATCAGCTGCATATCTTTTGAACCAGGTTCCAACCAAGACTGTGCCTACCACACCATATCAGATGTGGAGTGGGAAGAAACCCTGTCTTAAACACTTTAGGACATGGGGATGTCCAGCTTTTGTTAAAAAGCAGCATGCGGACAAGCTCGAGGCACGCTCAGTACAGTGTAAGTTTGTGGGATATCCAAAGAACTCTAAGGGGTATTATTTCTATTATGCAGAGGAGCAAAAGGTTTTTGTTTCTTCTCATGCCCACTTCTTGGAAGCTGAATTTTTAGAAAATCAGAACAGTGGGAGCGCAATAGAACTAGAAGAAATCCCAGAACCACAAGCTGTTACTGAAAGTATGGTAGAACCAGAAGTTTCAGAAGAAAGGGACATCCCAGCGCCTATCCGCAGAAGTAGTAGGCAGTCTCATCCGCTCGAGAGATACTACAGTTTTCTCATAGATGGGGATAGAGAAGATTGCATCATCAACAATGATGACCCTACTAGCTTCGAGCAAGCCATTCAGAGCGGCAACTCTGTAAGATGGCCGGATGCAATGCGGACCGAAATGGAGTCTATGTACACCAACAAAGTATGGACTTTGGACATTGCTCCAGATGGGGTAAAACCCATTGGAGGCAAATGGATCTTCAGAAAGAATATTGGTGCAGATGAACAGGTTGAAACCTATAATGCTAGACTCGTTGCAAAGAGGTTTCGTCAGAGACCTGGTTTGGACTATGATGAATCCTTTTCTCCAGTGGCTATGCTCAAATCCATTCGGGACCTTCTTGCCATTGCTACCTTCCACGATTATGAGATCTAGCAGATGGACGTAAAGACGGCTTTTCTAAATGGTAATTTGGAAGAATGCGTTTATATGGATCAGCCAGAGGGATTCATTCAGAGTGGGAGCAGCGGTAAAGTGTGCAAGTTGCTTAAGTCCATTTATGGACTAAAGCAGGCATCGCGGAGTTGGTTCATCTGTTTGGATGATACTGTCAAAGAATTCTACTTTATCAAGAATCCAGATGAACCATGCATATACAGTAAGATTGTAAGGAGAGCTGTAGTATTCCTCGTCTTGTACGTTGATGACATTCTCCTAATAGGAAATGATATTCCTATGCTACAGTCAGTCAAAGGATTCATGTCACAGAAGTTCTCCATGAAGGACCTGGGTGATGCTTCCTACATTCTGGGGATCCAGATCTATCGTAATAGATCAAAGAGGATGTTGGGACTTTCGCAGTCCAAATACATAGACAACATATGAAAAGATTCAATATGGAAGATTCTAAACGCGGTAACCTACCGGCTTGTCATGGAATCACCCTCTCCAAAGAGATGTCTCCCAAGACTGATTTGGAAAGGGCTCGCATGTTGATTATACCCAACGCTTCTGCGGTAGGCTCTATAATGTATGCGATGTTATGTACCAGACCAGATATAGCATACGCATTGAGCTTTGTATGCCGGTATCCGTCAAACAAGGGGAGAAGCACTGGATAGCAGTAAAGAACATTCTCAAGTACCTGAGGAGGACTAAGGAGATGTTCTTGGTGTATGGCGGAAAAGACCTCCAGATCGAGGCCTTTGCTGACTCCGGCTTCTAGAGTGACAAGGATGACTCCAAGTCCATGTCGGGTTATGTTTTTACCCTCAATGGAGGGGCGGTCTGTTGGAAGAGTTCCAAGCAGGACACCGTTGCTGACTCAACGATGGAAGCGGAGTTCATAGCTGCATGCGATGCCGCAAAAGAAGCTGTCTGGATGAAGAAGTTCCTCACAGAACTTCAGATGGTTCCTACTAGTGTTGATCCAATACCTCCGCATTGCGACAACAACAGCACTATAGCTTTAGCGAAGGAACCCAGGTCCCATTAGAAGTCCAGACACATCTTACGGCGGTATCACCTGATCAGGGAGATCGTAGTTCGCCGGGAGATCAAGGTAAAGAGAGTAGATACGGAGAATAACACTGCTGATCCATTCACAAAGGCTATTCCTCATACGTAGTTCGAGAGGCTATTCGAGATGATAGTTCTGCGATATGCCAGTACATGGCCCTAGTGCAAGTGGGAGATTGTTAGTGTTTATGCCCTAGAGGCCATTACTGTATCATACTAGTTTTTATATTACTTAATGGAAGCTTGGGATATTCACAGTTGTATTGACAGTCTTGCTAAAAATGGTAGTATGCTACTTGGTTTGTTTCTACTTTAATATGTGCATATGTTCCTTTTAACATATCGCTTATACATATTAGTAGAGCCCTTAGGATCTTTGCGTGATTACCAGCGTTGTGATGGCAGTCACAATAGTGGGGGCTGGATAGTCTATAAGCAACATCCTATACAGGTCCCTGGTCGTAGGATTATCGAGACGGGGCATCGATACTCCGGAGTACACTGGTGTATACGCTTCTCATCCCAGCATGCGGAGATGGTGTTTCCCACAGCCATCAGTACGTCGTACTGGAGATAGTACGCAGGTGCTCGTTAGGTTATGGGTACACCAGACAAGACTCGCTGGGAACTGCAGGTTGCTACTATACCCATCGTCAGATAGCAGTTCCCAGGTGACATGAGTACAGCTTAGTCCGTTTACTTGACACTGCTACTTCACATCGGGTGTGTTCCTACTGTACTTAGATTACTACCCTACCACGGCTTAATGGAGTCGTGCAAACAGGTTGTAGTTAGGTGCAGTCCTGAGGCAGTTGGTGGCTGTGGCGGTTAGACAGGATTCGTCTCTCTCGGTATTGGGGGTTGATATCGCGCTGTGTATGGAGAGCCATTACACAAATTCCCTGTCCAGGGCAAGCGAGATTTACTGGTAGGTTCCAGTATTTTCTCAAGGTATAATGCGCTTCACTCCGACACGACTTATACCGCTATTAGGGGTCTGACGTTTACCGCCCCTAGGCCCGATATGCGATAGTCCTAGACGAACAGACCGGACTGTACGGAGATCGTCACATACAGGATCAGTAGGAGTTCGGGTGGGTTTCCTCATTGACCTTGTTATCGACATCTACCTGGGGACCGTTAAGTACAGCTAGTATAGCTTGCGGCCTGTAGTTAAACCCACTTCCAGCGTAGTGTCGAGTCTTTAGAGTCCCACACAGAGAGTTTCCCTACACCGGGCAAAAGGTGTAGAGGCCGTATGGTTTTACGGAAGGGCCGCGATCACTTACGTACACTTGTGCACGTACTATGATCGGGCAGATAATACTAGCGGGCTTTGGTTTAAGTCAGATTCTAGTATTATACAGATGGATTTAATAAGTCAAAGATTATCCGTGTTTTCCGGAAATACGGATGGGAGGGGCAGTCTCATAATTTGTCGGGAAGCTTCTAGAAGGAGGTGACTCATTTGTGTTTATTTCTTTTTAGATTTAAACTAAATGAGGTGGAGGAGATGAGGTGTAGTTTCATTAAATGATTCATGACTCATTAAATGACTCATTAGATGATTCATCGTGTGAATTAAATGATTCATGATGAATATTAGTTAGATATTTATTTTAGTGAATTATTATTATGCTTCATGATATTCATAAATGAGAATGGTTCATTTATTATCCAAAAAACACTTCTCTCTCCTCAAGTTTTCATCTTCTTCCTCAAACCCTAATAGCTCTCATTTGTTGAGAATCCAAGGGTTTAAAGTGACTAAGTAATCTGTCACGACCCGAAATATTAGCTCGTGACCAGGACTTGAATCACGCCACGTCTAAAGGCGTAACGGAATTCAAGTAAGCTGAAACCCAGAAATCTAAACCTTTTTAAGAAAATAAAGGAGGTGGAGTTTTTGAAATAAAGGTATAATAAAATCAAGTGTGCTTAATGCATAAAAAGAAACATGAATGATGCAAATGAAATTTTCTAGTTTGAAAAACATGTTTCGTCTTTTGAAAAATTTTGGCAGCACCTCCTTCGTATATTTTGATCCAAAACCACAAATACATAGCAAGAATAATGGCATCCCCAAGCGGGAGCTAGCTCTTCGCCAAACGGCGGATCACAACCATGCAATACAATATAAATGAGTATACGACGCCCAACGGCGAAGTTCGCCACAAAAAGATAAAGAAAAGAGCAAGATATAACCCCAAAGGGAAAATAAAACCCATCGCTCAAATCTCGGTACTACCAGTCTCACTAAGTCTCATTACTTATACAAATCACTAATTTTGTTGATTGATGGAGTTAACTAGATACATTATGAAATGTAATACAAGAGTGGGTACGATACAAATGTCCCACCTACCACTGCAAAACACCCAAAAGAACTTGTGCCAGCGATGCCGCTACTGATCCACGCGGTCAACTTGCAAGAACTGTGGCACAACGGGGTTGAGTTGCCAACTCTTGAATTGAAATATATCTACAAGTAGAAATCGAATAAACAACGACTACTAGGTCAACTATATCAATAGGTAATACTATGATATCTAGGGTGACCGGGTCGTATATGTGCCAACAAGGTAGTCAGTATCTATATGCATGTGGATAACATCCAACAATAATAATCAATGCATGTGGATATGTGGATCTCGTCTACCCATAAATCAATATCTATAAGCATGTGCAAAATCTCCGATAGTAGAATCAGTGTATGTATGTATGTGGGTCTAATCTACGCGTCAACCACAGACGCAACAATATCATGCATGTAAATATCATAAAAGAGTGTGCATGAAAGTATGAGGATATATATATCAACGGTGTCCCTACCGACACATCAAATCATGGAACCTGAGTGCCTAGCATCGACACTCGAAAACATCATGAAAACCGTGCCCAGCATCGGAACGTAAATCCCCATATATCTCAGGCGCCGCATCCTCAGATCGGCCCTCAGGCGCCACACACCCTGGTCGGCCCTCATATCCATCTCGCTACTACGGTCGGTATCCTCCGGATAACCTCCAAGTCCACATACTATCACCGGTAGGTAGTATTCCCCCTGCCGGGCTCACCGTCTAACATATACGAGTCTTCTTGCCCTGGGGTACCTCACCGGGTCCACCATGTACCCGCAGACGGTGCCTACCACTCCTCGAATCGGGTTTCACATGCCACTCTCAGAACCGAGAAAACACATGGTGGACGCACTGAAATATCATATCAAGAGAAACCGGGTTTTTAAAACAATATATGTTTCCTTCGAAATAGCCACGGTTCTCAAATCCAGAAATCTCATGAAAACAACATATCTCAATGCGTAAAATAATAGAGCATGATGTATGCGACATGTAAAAAGAAATGCGAGCATATCCGTGTATCATGCAACATGGGATAGTGATATGACATATTAAGGGAAACCCGCTCTTTTAAAATGATTCCAGATTTTAAAATATAACATGTGGTTCCCAATTTTACAATAAACCGGTTATCTATGTAGGTACAATATGTATATGCGCAAGTATAGATGTACCATGTATGCGTGAACAAATATGAATATACAATGTGTAGGTGCACAAGTATGGGTGTATCAAGGTATATGTACACCAATATGGGTATACGAATGTGTATACCCGTAAGTATGAATGTATCAATGTATATGTGCAAGCAAGTTATGCGAAGAGTCATATCATGATGCAGCAACCCTACTGTGTAGTGACATGGCAATTATCGATGATGAAGTGTGTGAGCCGGCAAATATGTGTACGTGTAACATACGCATCATCGATAATGGTGCAGGTGTACTATCACAGGTATATGCGATGCAATAATAATATCATGAATGCAGCAAGTAAATCATCAGCTAACAGCTATATGGTATACGTAACTATCATATGTCCGAGTCGGTGAATCTATCAATCGGCATCTAGCCCAATAACACCGCGTATGGTATAATCCATCGTACGACAACCTCTAGTCAAGGGTAAGGATCAATCATCAAGTCAACTCATCACACACGGAATATCATCGTGCGGCGGCATTAAGCTAATAGGGATCCTATCATCCTATAAGACAAATGAAGGTACGGCTTAATATCACATACGGCCTATCATCCATGATTCACAACATTCTATATATATATAACCCTATATACCTATGTCCCGGGTCGCATCTGCAATAATCTCATATCAGGGGACCGGCAGGGTATAAATCATCTCGATCGACTCGCATCCGTATACCATCATATCATATCATCATCTCATCATACCATCAAATTCGTCTTGTATTCTTTCATCGCATTTATGTCTCATATCATGTCGAGTTTGCATAAACATGCTATCTCCTCTAAGTATAAGTATCTAATCTAACAAACACACCCAAACCATACAATCAGACTTTTAAAGAAGTGAATCGTAGTTTTGAAAACAGGGATTACGGTGTTTTTAAAGAAAAGATATCATTTGAAAATCCGTAACATCCCTCAAGATATACATTTAAAAGATACATACGATTCTTTGGTTTAGAAAAAGGTATGGCTCGGATGACGCATCTACATCGACTATCTAGTCCTACAGAACCCTAAGCGGTAATATCGCTAAACATCATCCTAGGGTAGTAGTAGTAGCATATCACACTTAACTATCCTCTAGTTTCTAATATGACTACATAGCTATCTATATTCTAACCCTAGTTCGCTAATCTAGGTTTCCTAACCATACTCTATAAATCGGTTTTCCATCAGAAGTTTGCGGGGGTGCTATACGACATCCACCCGACTTCCCCGGTAGATATAGATCTACTCTCTTGGTCTTCGCTCGCCGAAATTGATGACGCCACGCTTCTTCGCCTCGGAATCCATGCGAGGGTACCTACAATAATAACCAATCGTAATACGTATTAAAATCGATGCAGAAAACCGATACAGCGCACAGTGTGCTCATAGGTTGAAACATATGGCCTAAACGTGCAAATCAATCAACCAATCCCTGTTGTCGATGTACGAACACCCGACAACCAAATACAAATCCAAATATCAAGAAATTGCATTTTAAAATACGGAAAACATAGCCTAAAACACACCAAAATGCTTACAGATTTTCCCCAGATGACAATTAGCCAAAACTGCACATAGGAGGGGTCTAATTTAGTGCAAAATGAGCTATGGATCAAATCTGGGACAATTCTACCCTGCTCTGGCCGCAAATTGCGGCAAGAATGAATATATCTGCGGCCTGGGGTTTGAATTAGGGGCTCGGGTCTCTGTGGTAGCTTCCTAGGTGCCTGCACGACTCTTAGTAAGCCCAAAATCATTTCAAGTGTCCCCGGGTTACTCCAGATTTCAAAATACCCTCTAAAATCACACAAATCGACATGAACTCAAATCCCAAATCCATATTTTGGGTTTCATCCCCCGTTCCAGGTCAGTAAAACACCACTAAGGCTTGTTGGCAGCCACTACACATCACCAATTTCAACAAACACTCAACCTCTTTCTAGGGTTTCCCAATATCTCACTAATTTTCACAATATCACATATAAACACATATGAACACTAAAGTAAATGAAAAACTACCAAATTAGTGAAGGGATTACCTCATATAGCATCCATGAATCCCCCAAGATCATCAAAACTGAATTTTGTTTGGTCCCATGTGTAGAGGTTGAAGAGGGGATTAATTTTTTTAAAGGGTGTGTAGGGTTTTGGGGATTGTTAGGAGATGGATCTAGGGATTTTAGTGGAGGTTTGTGGCTTGAGGGAGATGAAGAGGCAAGGGGAAATGAGGTGGGAAATGGCTAAGGCAGCAGCCCCCCCTTTCTCTATAATTCTCACCCACTCCCTTCACATGTCATCATTTTGTCTCCTTTCTCTCTCCTCACTCATCATGAACCTTTTCCTCTCTCTTTTTCTCACCAAAAACCATAATATAAAGCCCAAATGAAATGAAACATGTAACAAAATGAACATGTCATGGTGCACTAACCATGGAAACTGTAAAAATGCGGATTTGGCTTAATCGCGATTAGCAGTGCACTAATCGGGTTTTTATCGAAACTGCGTATAATAAATTTTAAAAATGCCAAATCCTTTAATTATATTATTAAATGAATAAATCATTTTAATTTCTATTTATTTCATAATTAATGGTATATATTTATACCTTTTTTCGAAAACCCCAATTTCGCAAATCGGCTGTTTTCGGGAAAAATATTATTTTAATATTAAATTCCCAAAAATAATATTTTATATTTTCTGAAATGTTACATAATCCATCTAAATACTCTACACCCTCTAGGACTTTTAGATTAGCAAACTAGAAGCCGTAGTTATCTCAGATTCGAGATAGGAGCTCGGACTATAGACTCTCGGGTGGATTGTCTTTGACTCGAGGAGGCCCTTGAGGTACCCATGATCCATAGAGCCGACGAGGTGTGGAGGACAGCGATGAAGACCCGAAGGACTTGTAACGTGAGGTATAACTTCGAATCCGAGTAGTTAAACCTCTCATAGTTTGTTAGTAATGGTTTAGACACGATCCGTGTGCTCAAGTCCGTGTTACGAAGTTTTGATAATTGTTTTTCATATATTCCACCTCCCCGCGAACATGTGGGGTGCGTGACATGGACTTACAGGTACATCCACCAAAGTCCATACTTTGTTGGTGTACATAGACTCCATTTCGGATCTCATGGCATCTAGCCACTTCACAGAGTCTCCACTCGTGATAGCTTGCTGAAAACTGGCAGGGTCATCATCATCCATGATGCAATCTTCTCTATCACCATCAATGAGAAAACCGTAGTATCTCTCCGGTGGGCGAGAAGTCCTACCAGATCTACGGAGTGGCTGATGTTTATAAGATTCTGTTGCAACATCAAGTTCAACCAAGTCGTCATTTGGAACTTTTGTCTCTAGAACCACTTCTAGATCTACCACATTGCCATCAGTATCATTTGGAAAAATCTCATTTTCTAAAAATGTGCCATACTGAGAAACAAACACCTTTTGTTCCTCCTTGTGGTAGAAAAGATACCCAAACGAATGTTTCGGATATCCCACAAATATACACTTGACCGATCGTATGTCGAGTATGTCTGGATTCTGCTTATTGACAAAAGCCGGACAACCCCAAATCTTAACTCGTTTAAGAGATGGTCTCTTCCCATACCATATCACATATGGAGTGGTAGTCATGGTCTTGGTTGGTACTTTGTTCAACAGAAAAGCTGCAGTCTCCAATGCATGCCCCCAAAAGGAGAGAGGTAACTCAGCATCACTCATCATGGATCGTACCATATCTAATAGGGTACGATTCCGCCGTTCTGACATACCGTTGTGTTGTGGTGTGTAAGGGGGAGTGAGCTGAGAGAGCATTGTAAGTCTACGGCAGCGCCCCGGCTGTTAATCCGAGGCCAATTGCGGAACAAAAACTTTTATAAACCGGCGCTGACGTAACCCTAAAACCCGGATCATGCTATTAACCCTATACAAGTTCTACTGTTAAGAGATTCAAGAGGTTATACCAATCGATCTGTGTCCTTCAATCTTCAATCCCTGTCCCTTGCTAGTTGCGGCTGCCCCAACGAAGTTCGCTCTCTGATCTCGCTCGTCGAAGGGGCTCCACGTCGAGGATTCTTTATACGGGCTCTCACTTCAAAATCGAAGAAACTCGGACATCAAGTTTGCTAGCCGAGATGTCCAAGGTGAAGTAGAGATAGTGTGTGAACATTTTGTCTCATAACACTCTAGAATTCTCAACACATGAGAGGGAGAGAGTGGAGTTTGAAGAAGAATCCATTGATGGAAGTTGTGAGCTCAAGAAAAAGCCAGCGAAGAAAAAGAGCTTGCTTATTATGTGAAATAAACTATGAGAGCTCTAATAAAATCTCAAGACGAATCCCTTTGCCTCTAGTGGCTGCCCTCTCCCTCTTCACAATTAATCCCACACAATAATCAATCAAGAGAGTAGACATGGCACAAGAAAACACACCATGGGTCACGAAAAATGCGCATGCCACATTTAATGCTCTTGGTCAAGACTTGCACTCACAATTTCCACTTAATAAACATTAATTCAAATGTTTAAAACAATAAATAGAATGTCATCTTCTAAAGTAAACTCGTGACGGATCAGAAGAATACCCCTCATCTGTATATACATACCTGCGTCCGCATTCCGACTGAATACGAATACAACGAGACGAAAAAAGTCCAACAATCTAATACACGGATCCGGCTTAAACCAAAGCCCACTAGTATGATCAGTCCGATCATGATCCGTGCACAAGTGCACGTAAATGATCGAACCCTGCCATAAAACCATACGGCCTCTACAATGTTTCGCCCGAACTTGGGAAACTCTCTGTGTGGGACTCTAAAGACTCGTCAATATGCTGGCAGTGGGTTTAACCACAAGCATGTCAGTGGCACTAGCTGTACGTAACGGCTACCCAGGTATTGAGCAAAAGGGAGGCCGATGAGCGAACTCATCCTGAAACCCTACTGAGCCTAACAGTGATAATATTCGTACGGTCCGGTCCGTTCTTCTATGAGTATCGCATATCGGGCCTACGGGGCAGTAAATGTCAGACCACTAATAGCGGTATAAGTCTTGTCGGAGTGTAGCCCAGAACCCCCTAAGAAACAACTGGAATACCTACCAGTAAATCTCACTTGCCTTGGACAAGGACTTTGTGTAATGGCTCTCCAGACACAGCGCGATATCACCCCCAATACCAGGAGAGACGAATCCCCTGCCGATCCGCTCACTGCCTCCATGTGGCTCGGGACTGTACCCAAATAAAACATGTTTGCACAACTACTTTGAGCTGTGGTAGGGTAGTAATCAAAGCACAGTGGGAAGTCACACGAGACAAATGACGATCTCAGGTCGATAGACTAACCTGTACACAGGTCACCAGGGAACTGTTATCTGACAATAGGTATAATACCAACTAGCATGTTCCCGGCGAGTCCGTCCGGTGTACTCATAACCCAATGAGCACCTGTATACGTCTTAGGTGAACCAACTGACACCAATGGCTTGTGAGACCGGCCATCACCCCTCGTCAGGGTCTCGATCCGTATACACTAGTCTACTCTCGGAGTATCGATGCCCAGTCTCGAAACTCACACGACTAGGGACACTTTAAGGATGTGCTTATAGACTACCCAACTCTTACGTATATGATCGCCATCATACTGCTGGTAGTCAAGCAAGAATCCTAAGGTCTCTATCAACGTGTAATAGTGATCTGTAATGTGAGCTAAAGCATGTACACGATGATAAAGACAAACCCGATAGCATACTATCATCTCGAGTAAGACTGTCCTACCGGTATAGGTCCTCCCTCAATCATTGCAATCACGTGCCTGCGATCCAATAATTGACTTTTAGGGCACTATAGCCAACAATCTCCCATTTGCACTTAAGGCTAATTATTGCGATGTCGCATACTCACATCCCGTGTGATACCGAATACCCAACTTATCTACTGATCAGTTTCACAAAGCTTGTTTGTGAAACTATTGCGTTCGAGAAATAGCCTCAGTGAGTGGATCCTCTTTAATGTTTCTTTCTATGTCTCACTTTATCTCAAGTTCGCGTAGAAAGCCATCTCCCGAATTGAGCAATACATGTCTTAGAATATGTCTGGATATCTGATGGGACCTAGATTACAAATGAACTCAAAATCCAGCAAATTTCTTAGACTGTACCGTCAACTAAATTTATTCAGTATCCTGCACCATGCCTCCCTTAGTATGCGCTTGGAGCACCTGTCCAAACTACTACCCCTCGTAAGAGGGAAAACTATAACTCTGACAGTCACTCTGTCATCCCGGTCACCTTGGAAGCCTGGAATGATTACCCTCTCCTGAAGGAGGCTGTCGTTATCAAATACCTAGAACATATATACTTATGTTCATAAAACTTCTTCCGAACGTTTCTCCAGGATTGGATCAATATATCAACTTATTGCATCTAGTGCAAAAAAACAACATCTGGTGTGGTACTTGACATCTCACGATTGACTCAATAGCCTAAGAAAGTGATATGACAATCATGCACACCCCTCTCCTCTTTTGTCTGTAAGACACCTTCAGAGTGGGTGACTCCATCAACTGCAGGTACACTACTGTGCCAGAAGTCGTCCATTCTAAAATACCTTTAGAATACTTTCTAAGTACCAGAATTGGGAAACTACCAAAATCTAGATCTAAAACCATAGATCTAGTAACCAGAATGGCTGATATGACATCCATGTCCTATGTGGAGAAACCACTGTGTGACAACCACAGTATAACCGATCATAATATATGAATTTCACTTCCTACTATGTGTATGTCATCCAAATACTTGGACATACTTCCCTACAATTTTCTTAACATATCCATCTCCTATTCTGATGAAGTCAAAGCCTATGACTGTCATATCAAAAATAGATGATCTATCTCCGCTATATCTGCTTTAGTCGATAAATAGACGTAAGCTTCTTGTCCACTATACTTCCGCGGCTCCCACTGACTACAACAACCCTCTGGCAGAGTCATATAAACGTGCACTTCTAAAGCTCGTTTAGAACGACGCTATACTCATCCTCCTGCCGGGTCTCATAGTCTGGAACAACAGAAGTGTCAAGTCTGGGTAATCAAGAACCTCCCTGTCACCGTCTTTGAGGATACCGAAGTACCTCTCGGGTGCCTGAGGTTACCCACCATATCTGCGGAGAGGCTAATGGAATGTCAATCCTGATTGAATCTTTAGGTCCTATTAAATTTTCAGTAATCGTTTGCGGTTCTGGAATCTCTTCTAGTTTTACCATACTCACACTACTGTTTTATGAAAAAATCCATTTTACTAAAACTGTGGCGAGTCAAGAACAATATCACTATTGATCTTCTAGATGGTAGAAAGCTAACCCTCGTCATAGCTCGGGTTAACCCACAAACTGCCATTACAGAAACGAGCCTTGAGTTATCCAGAGTCTGGTTTTAAGCATAAGCCGGACAACTCCATATACCTTAACATTGTTAAGATATGAGCCATTCTATATACAATATAGAAACAGGGGCAATGATTTAATTGGAACCAGATTCAAATCATGCAGCTGTCTCCAGTGCATGTCAACTAAATGGAGAGAGGCCGATCAACATTACTCAACTTAGGAATGAATCCAGATATGAGTAACCTGAAAGAGAAAAAAGTTTCTCAAAACCATTACTATCAACTGAATACCTCACACAAGTATCTACATCTTCGATCACCTTGAAGAACCCCGATACTTGCGACACCCTGTTCTCTACTTTATTCATTACCTATAACTTCTCAAAACTTAGACTTTGTATTTCTACGAAGCACATGTCTAAAACTGGAGAAGTCACAAGTAAATAGAATATTGTACGAGTACCAACCCCTCTGTCCTGATGGACACTGGACAATATACAAAACTTTGTATAGGTCCCCTGAGTTTAATAACTCAAACCATGTGCGTTGTAGGTTGAAAACTGCACTATGGTTATGAAGAATTACACCGCTGTTGAATGCTCTTTACCTAACCATCAACTGATATAGGTAAATGTCATGGACATAATTTCAAAAAGTTATATCTCACTTTATAAAATAAACATATTAATATATAAATTTGAAATTGGTTCATAACAACGCATATTCAAAACCAAATATTTGTCGTCCGGCAAAAACCCAGGCGATTTCCTCAAATATCACCAATTACAACGAATTCCGATATAACTAGGATGATCACCTAATTTCTAATAACTTACTCCCACCCATCATCTGTAAAACCATACAGATGTGAGAATCATACCTGGTAAATACATACCGTGGAGTAAGGATCTAATTGGGAAATCAGTTTTCAATTAACAACGCATAGTGAAACTGAAACATGAAAATGTTTTGAAGGGGTATCCGGGTATTCCTAGTAATGCCTCTTCCATTATCCAGATTCATGACTGTAACCGTATATCTCCTTTCCATCTCTCCAAATCCCTTTATTTGTCTTTACTCACTACCTTCTGTACACCACCCTTAGGCTAAATGGTTTTCTTCCTTCCCTACCGTTCGGCACCAACCTATGGTTTGGAAGAAGAATGTCCAATAAGAATAATAGGTGTACTCTCCTAATCCTAGGAGCCCTCGCAACCTGAGAGAAGGTAAAGATAAAAGACAACCGAATAATTCTTATTCTACTTCTCCTGAACTAGAATCCATCCTCGAACTGGAACGGGGTGTTCTGGAGAAATTCAAATGTGAAATAGGAGTGGCGATGATATACGCGGTTTGGTCGTGAATCATAGCAATCACAATTTACTTTGCCCTCTTTCTAATCCCTTTATTTCTCTTTACTTATTATCTTCTGTACACCACACTTAGGCTAATTGGTTTTCTTCATTCCCTACCTTTCGGCACCTGCCTATGGTTTGGAAGAAGACTATCCAATAAGCGCAATAGGTGTACCCTCCTAATAATAGGAGTACTCGCAACCTGAGAGAAGGTAAAAGGAAAAGACAACTGAATAGTCCTATTCATTTTCTCTAGAACCGGAAACCATCCTCGAATCTAGAACAAGTTACTTCGAGTTCGTATGTAACTATACAATGGTCATATCCAATGAAAATGGTATCTTCATAGTGATACAGACTATTCCGGAGAAAAGCAAAGGGTAAAAGTAGGAGTGGCAATGAAGTATGCAACTTAGACAATCCAAAAGCCAGTGTTTTAAGAAAGTTCGGTTAACTTGGTTACTGAGTCATAGTCTAGGGTCAGATCATGCTCATAGATAAAGAGAAAGAGAAAAGAAACACTCTGCGTGCACTCTAACCAAGATCAGAATGGTCAATCACTTTATCTAATCAGGATGTCTCCCACTGTATCCTCAAATTCTCTCCCAAACCTGAAAGAAGAATTAGTCGGGATCATCTAAAATCACCCGAAGAGTAAACCAACTCATCAGTGGGTATTGGGATCCAACTATCATCGCATGATAACCTGATGGAATCCACTCATGTTATCACACTCCAGAAGGTATGCGCATACCTGGCAAGTTTCGGTTTCTTTAGAAACTTCTGATGTGATTTTTACCCCATGCTCTTATGACCTTGACGAAGGCCAACATATCATAAGTCACATGTCAAGTTCTACCCGTCATCATCCAGGTTAATTTGAATACACTCGTACATACCCTTGACGAAGGCCAAAATAGTAGTACGACTGTCCCAAACCAACGCATCTATATATGCAACAGAAAAGTAACAAATAGCTAACATGCGCTATGCCTTGACGAAGGCCAACATACATAGCATGAATACTAAGTGCTACCCATCTGAAATGATGGAGGGCTACGAATGGTTTTTGGCGAAAAAACTTTAACGTAATGAACTTGATATCGTTGAAGGAACCAGATAGATTTTTATAAATATATAGCAGCGAAAACCTTTGCTAAAGAGGTCACTCCCGGTGAAGGGATCTCGGCTCTTTCCACGTAGAATGAGGTGCAGGATACTCCAACTGAATACAGCGATGCAAAGCAAAAAGTAATCGACTATAATGAAGTTCCCTGACGCAAACTTCTGCCCAAGGGGTCACTCCCGATGAAGGGATCTCGGCCCTTGCCTCGTCGAATGAGGTGCTTGATATTTATAACCGAATATCTCTGTGCAAAACAAAAGAGAACGTCCTTGCAATAACGGCTTTTTGAAAATTTTTCCAACAATATCGAATAGGTCTGTTTTCCTTGCATTGATGTGAATCAACGCAGTCCCATCAATTAATCACACCACAAAAGAACGAAAATATAATGTACGTATATGCCATCGGCATTCACCACTGGGTCCCGTCATCTCTCGTTAGGTTACTTAACTAACGACATAGCGGGAACTGGACTAGCGCTGGTGTAAAACATATACAACATCTACTAGTGTATATATAACAATATACAATAGACTCTCCAGGCATGATAAATGCAACATCACAGAAAAGTAATAAGCATCACAGAACAATACAGATAATCTGGGAGCCCCGGGTTTCCTTTGAGCCGCAAGTGAAACCCGACATTCCCCTGGTCGTGTGGATAGCCTGTGCAATGAAACCTAGACCCCTACGTGCGTAGCAAGTTATCCGCCAAAACCAGAAGCGACGCAGCCCCCTTCAGCAAAGTGAATGGGCTACCAAGCACTTCACGGAACCCGATAACTTGAGCACCCCACCTTGGGTCAACCTGTACCCCCTACGAGTGCGGCGAATAGCCCGCCAATTCTAGAGTGAAGCTCCCTCCGTCTCAAAGCCATGAGATGCGGGCTCGTTGCCCTCTAGAACCAGGCTATCCGTGCACTCCACCGTTGGGTAATCCTAGTACAGAAAAGAAAATATGTTCAATGGGTACATCGACCTCAACCCGGTCGTGCCCCAAAATAATAATATACAAACAGGCAGTGACGGCAGTCAACATGTCGGACGCTCGCCCCGCGATATCAAATTTACATATAAAACTAAACTACACTACCATTGCATCCAAGCTATCCACCACGACAATCCGCAACATCACAGCACAACACAGAACATCAACGTGAAAGTCACGTTCGCAAACCCGTCTAAAAGGACTATAGCGATTAGACAAGTTGTACCGATAAAATGACATTCAAGGTCGCAGATAGTAATGTAGGTACTGCAAACTTTAAACAATGTTAAAAAATATCGACTTCGAAATAACCATTGAATAGCCCCAAACAAGTATATAAAAGCATATCCAAAGTGGGCTAAACAAACAATACCACTGCACCAACATTACAAAGAGCACACAACAAAATTAAAGCCCAAATCACAAATTCTGGCCGGC
Source organism: Agapanthus africanus (assembly GCA_030015575.1). NCBI lineage: Eukaryota > Viridiplantae > Streptophyta > Magnoliopsida > Asparagales > Amaryllidaceae > Agapanthus > Agapanthus africanus. The sequence continues at coordinate 315,068,942 of JASDDO010000012.1, forward strand.
CTCTTCGGATATTTGGCCAATATGGCCTGTCCAAATTTTGAATCAGGGGCTCGTATTTGTTGTGTGTGTGTTAGTGGTCACTTGAGTAGTCTTCTACAGTTGTTTAAATAATTTTTGAACACAATTTTTAAATTGACAAAAACTGCAATGTTTTGAGCAGTAAATCGGAGTTGTTTCGGTTTTGATAGTTTAACATTGTCTAAACCAACTACTATCAGGTTAATAGTTTGTCTCCGATACCATGTAAGGCTACGGCAGTACCCCGGCCGTCAATCCGAGGCCAAATGCGGAACCAAAACTTTTATAAATCGGTGCTAACGTAACCCTAAAACCCGGATCGTGCCATTAACCATATACTAGTTCTACTGTTAAGAGTTTCAAGAGATTATACCGATCGATCCGTGTCCTTAGGTCTTCAATCCCTGTCCCTTGCTAGTTCCGGTTGCCCCAACGAAGTTCGCTCTCCGATCTCACTCGTCGAAGTGGCTCCACGTCGAGGATTCTTTATACGGGCTCCTGCTTCAAAACCGAAGCAACTCGGATATCAAGTTTGCTAGCCGAGATGTCAAAGGTGAAGTAGAGATAGTGTATGATCATTTTGTCTCATAACACTCTAGGATTCTCAACACATGAGAGGGATAAAGTGGAGGTTGAAGAAGAAGCCATTGATGGAAGATGTGAGCTCAAGAAAAAGCTAGTGAAGAAAAAGAGCTTGCTTAGCCAATCCTTTTGCCTCTAGTGGCTGCCCTCTCTCTCTTTACAATTAATCCCACACAATAATCAATCAAGAGAATAGACATGGCACAAGAAAACACACCATGAGTCACCAAAATTGCACATGGCACATTTAATGCTCTTGGTCAAGACTTGCACTCACAATTTCCACTTAATAAACATTAATCCAAATGTTTAAAACAATAAATAGAATGGTATCTTCTAAAGTAAACTCGTGACAGATCATAAGAATACCCCTCATCTGTATATAAATACCTGCATCCGCATTCCGACTGAATATGAATACAACGAGACGAAAATAATACAACAATCTAATACTAGGATCCGGCTTAAACCAAAGACCACTAGTATGATCCGTCCAATCATGATCCGTGCACAAGTGCACGTATATGATCGAACACTGCCATAAAACCATACGGCCTCTACAACATTTCGCCCGAACTTGGGAAACTCTCTGTGTGGGTGTAACATTTCAGAAAATATAAAATATTATATTTGGAATTTAATATTAAAATAATATATTTCCCGAAAACTTCCCGATTTCCAAAATTGGGGTTTTCGAAAAAGGGTATAAATATATATACCAGTAATTGTGAAATAATTGCAAATTAAAATGATTTATTCATTTAAAAATATATTTACGAGATTTGACATTTTAAAAATTTTTATATACAGTTTTGGTAGAAACCCGATTAGTGCACTGCTAATCGCGATTAAGCCAAATCCGTGTTTCTACAGTTCTCATGGTTAGTGCACCATCAAATGTTTCATTGGTTACATGTTGTTGCATTTGTGTCGTTTTATGGGTATTATTGTGCGTTGGTTTTAAATAGGAAAGAAAAGATATAGGAAATGGCAAAAAGGGTAATTTTAGTCAGAGTGGGTGAGAAAAAAGTGAGAGAGAGAGAGGGGGAATGCCTCATATCTTTCCCTTCCCTATTATTTCATTTCCTCATCTCCTTCTTCCTCAAGTCTCCCTCATTTTTCACCCAATGAAATCATCTAAAAAGCTCCATTAAAACCCTAAACCCCTTTCATTAAAAGTGATCCCCTCCTCACCCTCTACAGAATGGACCAAGAAAAGAGGGATTTTGACAACTTGGGCAAACTAGGGTTTTGTTGGGTTGCCCAAATGAGGTAATTATTCCATTTTTTTAGCATAGTATTACCATTTCTTTTCATCCATGCCTGTTTAGATGTGATTAAGAGATGTTTAGTAGTGACCTTAAACCACCTTAGTGATAACTTGGACTAAAACAGAGACTTAAACCCCAATTAGCAAACATAGAAATTTTGCCGTTGTTGAAATTGTGGGAATTGTGATAGGAAAATGAAATCTGCTAACACTCGGGGACTTAGAAATTTATTTAGCAAAGACAGAGATATAAGTAGGCCACCTAGATGCAAACCCCAAGACTTGAGACCCCAACTCCCATACGAGGCCGCAAATATATTCCTTCTGGCCGCAATTTGCGGCCAGGGCTTTTTGGTTCGTGCTTGTTCTGTAGATCCATCTCCAATAAACTAGACCCTTTACATATGCAATGTTGGCTAATTTCACCTAGGCTAAAATCTGGGATCATTTTCTTGTGTTGGTGCTTTGCTTTACGACTTCGTTCTGACTTGATTTTGGTATTCGATATTGTGTTTCCATCGTGTGGCATTTGAACGTCTACAACAATGGTATTTGGTCGTGTTTTACATGTGAGGCTATAGGTTTTGACCTACGGGAGAAACGTGTGTCGTTTTGGTTTTCAGACTTGGTTTTAATATGCGATACGATGTGTATTGTTGTAGGTACCTCCGTGTAGATTGAAGACGACGAGGACGAACGTGACGTCATCGACTTCAGTAATCGAAGATGAAGGTGAGTAGATATATCTATGGGGGGAGTTGGGTGGATGGCGTACAGCACCCCCGCAGTTTCGTAGTATATAATGCATATGCGTTATGTTATATATTATATATATACTTATGTATATGGAGATGTGCCTTGTAGCTAGAAATGCTTTAAATGACTTACTTATAGCGTCATTAGTTAGTTGTAGTCGCGAACCCCAGATTAGAGATTACACCCACACGCGCGCACACACACATGCATACATTTATTTTACTTGTGCGTATATGGGGATATGTATGTATATATATATATATACACACACACATGGGTATGGGACTATGTATATATATATATATGTACGTATACAAATACACGGATGATAAGGATAGTACTTGGAATTTGAGTTGAGTCGATGAGATTGGGCTAGGGGCCGTGAGATCGGTGATGTGACATGGTTCATATTTGAGATACGACATGATGTTTTAGCGGGTCCTTTAGGCGTGGTGTTTTCATACACATGCATGTATATACATAGATGGTATCAGTATTGTACTAGATGTAGATCGGTACCCCGGATCATGATATTTGATAAAGAGGATACAAGTTGAATAATGTGATAGATGTGACATTTGACCCGTACCCAGATTTGGAAGGCCGTACGACGGATTTACCGTACGAGCTATATATTGATGATAGATCCGCACTCTTGACTCGAGGATGTCATATTATATTAGGGTATCGTATGGGATACTATTGAGGCGGGATCACCGACTATTATATATATATATATATATATATGTATGTATCGACTCAGATATTAGGCGGTTTCCTTACCTTTCGATCAGCCTGTTTAGTATAGTCATGTTGTTTACTTGTAAATGATAGATTAGACTCGAGTCATACCTATTTCAAAACTAACGAATCGTGAGTATTTTAAAGACAGGCCAAGTGATTCTACGAATATTTCAAAGGATGTATCTTTCTTAAAAACACCGTAGCCCTTATTTCCAAAAACACCACGATTCGTGTTATTTCAAATGGAAAAACTGTATGACTTATATTTATATAAATGCTGAGTCGTTATCATTGTGTTTATTACTCGGCTCCGGCATATTCTTGCTGTTCGCATCACATCACATACTTATATTGTGTTTTCATATGCCATTATTGAGATCATGCTGTCAGGACACCAGCACCATTAGCGATGATGCGTTTGTTCCACATACACTTACTTGCCGGCTCACACACATCATGATTGGTAATTGCCATGTCACGTTCACTTTAAAGAATATTATTTCTGTAAGTCTATGTTACCCACCACGGTACTTTCGGGGAGGCGAAATAGGTAAAAATCGAATTTTTATCACAAAGGAAACATAGACTAACCATGAAAGATCTCTGCTAAACAAAAACTAACAAACAAACAAGGAGCTTTAACTACTAGGTTAAGAGATTATACCAAAAGCTTGAACTCCTTCTCTATTTGTGTTGCTCCTTGGAATGATGTAGATGGCTCCTCTTCACCGGCTTCTCTATATCGAAGAAGATCCACCCGAAGGCCTCTACCTTGAGCTCCTACCTCAACAATGAAGTAACTAGAGTGCTTGGCTTGCTAGACTAAGAACCCTAGAGTGAGTAGAGAGGTGTTTTGATGGTTTGATCTCACAAAGCTCTTGATTTTCAACTCATGAAACAAGAGAGCATTGAGAGAGGAAGAAGAGAGAGCTAGCAAGAGAGAGAGAATGTATCATGATAAAATGAGGTGATAGCTCTCATATGATGAAAAAGAATAATGATAATTTTAATTAGGATAAATTGTCATGGTTGATGTTGATTTGACCATTATCATGTCACAATTAATGCTAAGCATGCTCACAAAAATATCTAGGTCAACTTGGGTCAACAAAGTCAAATGGTCAAACCAATTAACCATGATACAACCATGATACAATTATCTCTAATTAAAACTCAATAATCAATTTCCTCCATCTCATTAAGGTTTTAATCAAGTCAATGGTCAAAACCTTAATGAGCTTCCTCTGCCTCTGTCAACTGTGTATACACACCCGCATCTGTGTTCCGAGGAACAAGAATACAATGAGACCGAACCAACCCAAAACCAAATACTAGGATCTGTCTTAAACCAAAGCCTACTAGTATCAACTTCCCGAACACCGAACACGCATAAGTACACATATGTGAACGAACCCTGTCGCAAAACCATACGACCTCTACTCTGTTTCGCCCAAAGGTGAACAACCCTCTGTGTGGGACTCTAAAGACTCGACCCTACGCTGGCAGTGAGTTTAACCACAGGCCGCAAGCGGTACTAGCTGTACGTAATGGTCCCCACGTAGTCGCCGATAAAAAGACCGTTGAGGTGAACCCATTCGAACTCCTAATGAGCCTGAATGTGACAATCTTCGTACAGTCCGGTCTGTTCGTCTAAGAGTATCGCATATCGGGCCTAGGGGCGGTAAACGTCTGTCCCCTAATAGCGGTATAAGTCTTGTCGAAGTACGATCCAAAACACCCTGAGAAACTACTGGAGTACCTACCAGTAAATCTCGCTTGCCCTGGCCAGGGAGTTTTTGTAACGGCGTTCCGAACACAGCACGATATCATCCCCCAATACCGGGAGAGACGAAACCTATCTAACCGCCACTGCCTCCAAGTGCTTCGGGACTGCACCCAACTACTACCTTTTTGCACGACTCAATAGAGCCGGGTAGGGTAGTAATCTAAGAACGGTGGGAACACACTCGAGGCGAAGCAGCAGTGTCAAGAAAACGGACTAAGCTGTACTCATGTCACCTGGCAACTGATAACTGACGATAGGTATAATACCAACCAATAGTTCCCAGCGAGTCATGTCCAGTGTACTCGTAACCTAACGAGCACCTGCATACTATCTCCAGTACGACGTACTGATGGCTTTGGGACAGACCATCGACCCTCCTGGGATGAGAACCGTATACACTAGTCTACTCTGGAGTATCGAAGCCCTGTCTCGATAATCCTATGACCAGGGACCTGTATAAGGATGTTCTTGTAGACTACCCAGCCCCCACTAGTGTGACTGCCATCACAACGCTGGTAGTCAAGCAAAGATCCTAAGGGCTCTATCTATATTTATTAGCAATATGTTAAAAGAAACACATACACATATTAAGATAGATACAAACCAAGTAACTTACTACCATATTGAGCAAGAATGTCAATCCGTGTATATATCCCAAGCTTCCAAAATGTAATATACAAACTAGTACTATACAATAATGGCCTCTAGGGCATATCACACTAACAATCTCCAACTTGCACTAAGGCCATGTGCTGGCATATCGCAGACCTATCATCTCGAATAGCCTCTCGAACTGTGTCTGAGGAATGGCCTTTGTGAATGGATCTGCAGTGTTATCCTCTGTAGCAACCCACCAAACCTCGATCTCCCGGCGATCCACGATCTCCCTGACCAGGTGATACCGCCTTATTATGTGTCTGGACTTCTGATAGGACCTAGGTTCCTTTGCTAAAGTTATAGCCCCGTTGTTGTCACAATACAGGTATTGGATCAACAATGGACGAAACCACTTGAAGTTCTATTAAGAACTTCTTCATCTAGACTGCTTCTTTTATGGAATCAGAAGCTGCGATATACTCCGCTTCCATCGTCGAGTCAGCAACGGTTTCCTATTTGGAACTCTTCCAACAGACCGCCCTTCCATTGAGGGTAAAGATATAGCTCGACATTGATTTGGAGTCATCTTTGTCACTCTGGAAGTTGGAGTTAGCAAAGGCCTCTATATGGAGGTATTTTCCGCCGTAAACCAAAAACATATCCTTAGTCCTTCTCAGGTACTTGAGAATGTTCTTTACCGCTATGCAGTGCTTCTCCCCAGGGTTTGACTGATACCGGCTTACCACACTCAGTGGATAAGCTACATCTGGTCTGGTACACAACATCGCATACATTATAGATCCTACCGCAGATGCATAGGGTATAACAGACATGCGATCCCTTTCCAAATCAGTCTTGGGAGTCATCTCTTTGGAGAGGGTGATTCCGTGACAAGCCGGTAAATTACCGCGCTTTGAATCTTCCATACTGAATCTTTTCAGTATGGTGTCGATGTACCTGGACTGCGAATGTCCCAACATCCTTTTAGATGTATCACGATAGATCTGGATCCACAGAATGTAAGAGGCATCACCCAGGTCTTTCATGGAGAACCTTTGAAACAAGAACCCTTTGACAGATTGTAGCATAGGAATGTCATTTCCTATCAAGTGAATGTCATCCATGTAAAAGACGAGGAATACAACAGTTCGGGCTACAATCTTACTATAAATACACGGTTCATCTGGATTTTTGATAAAGTCAAATTCTTTGACCGTCTCATCAAAACAGATGTTCCAGCTCCACGATGCCTGATTTAGTCCATAAATAGACTTAAGCAACTTGCACACTTTTCCGTTGCTCCCACTCTGAATGAAACCCTCTGGCTGGTCCATATAGACACACTCCTTTAAATTTCCATTTAGAAAAGCGGTTTTTACGTCCATCTGCCAAATCTCATAATCGTGGAAGGAAGCAATGGAAAGAAGGATCCGAATGGATTTTAGCATAGCTATTGGAGAAAAGGTTTCGTAATAGTCCAAGCCAGGTCTTTAACGAAAACCCTTTGCAACAAGTCTAGCCTTATAGGTTTCAACTTGTCCATCTATACCAATCTTCCTTTTGAAGATCCATTTGCAGCCTACGGGTTTTACCCCTTCTGGAGCAATGTCCAATGTCCATACTTTGTTGGTGTACATGGACTCCATCTCGGTCCGCATTGCATCCAGCCATTTTACTGAGTCAGTGCTCTGAATGGCTTGCTGGAAGTTTGTCGGTTCATCATTATCAATGATGCAATCCTCTCTATCCCCGTCTATGAGAAAACCGTAGTATCTCTCAGTCGGATGAGACAGCCTACTACTCCTGCGGAGAGATGCGGGAATGTCCTGTTCTTTTGAAACTTCTGGTTCCACCAAGATTTCAGTAATAGGTTTTGGTTCTGGAATTTCTTCCAGTTCTATTACGCTCCCACTTGTTTCTTTTTCTAAGAACCGGTGTTCCAGAACGTGGGCATGACGAGAAACAAAAACCTTTTGTTCCTCTGCGTGATATAAAAGATACCCCCTAGAGTTCTTTTGGTATCCCACAAACTTACACAGTACTGAGCGTGCCTCGAGTTTGTCCGGATGCTGCTTTTTAAAAAAAGCTAGACATCCCCATATCTTCAGATACTGAAGATAGGGTTTCTTCCCACTCCACATCTGATATGGAGTGGTAGGCACAGTCTTGGTAGGAACTTTGTTCAAAAGATATGCAGCTGATTGTAGTGCATAACCCCAGAATGATCGCGGTAACTCAGCATTACTCATCATGGAACGTACCATATCTAATAGGGTTCGGTCCCGTCTCTCCAATACACCGTTGTGCTGTGGTGTGTATGGAGGAGTAAGCCGAGAGAGAATTCCATTCTCTTTTAGGTAATCCAGGAACTCGGCGCTTAAGGATTCACCACCTCGATCAGATCTCAGTGTTTTGATAGTTTTTCCGGTCTGTTTTCCCACTTCATTCTTATACTCCTGGAATTTTTCAAAAGTCTCGGATTTATGCTTCATCAAGAAGACATGTCCATACCTGGAGAAATCATCCGTAAAAGTAATGAAATAGGAGAAACCACTTCTTGCATATGTAGACATTGGACCACACACATCGTTGTGTATGAGTCTCAAGAGCTCGCTCGCTCTTACTACGAGTCCAGTAAACGGAGTCTTTGTCATCTTTCCTTTGAGACGTGATTGAAAAGTTGCATAAGATTGATATTCGAATGGATCCAAATATCCTTCTTTATGTAACTTAGTTAACCTAGTCTCATTGATGTGACCCAGTCTACAATGCCATAAGAAACCATGATTTAATTCTGGAGACATTCTTTTGTGTGTATTCTGGATATTGAAAATCTGCGGTTGGTTTAATACGTATATACCGTTGCTTAATGTACCCGACCCAATCAAAAAATGATTAAGGTGAATGTTTACAACATTGCTTTCGAATGCAAAATCATAACCTTCTTTAGACATTAAAGATACAAATATGATAGTACAAGTCGATCTGGTTACAAAATAACAGTTGCGTAAAACCAAAACATGTCCAGTAGTCAATCCTAAGTGATAATCCCCTACGGACACAGCATCCATGCTTGCTCCGTTCGCAACTCTGAGGGTCATATCACCCGCCTTCAAAACTCTACGGCTTCTCAACCCCTGCAAAGAATTACAGATATGAGATCCTGATCCAGTATCCAATACCCAGGAAGTAGAGTTGATTGATAGACAGTTTTCAATTACATACACACCTGAAGCCGAAGCCACAACATGCTTCGGGTCCTGGTTCTTGGCCTTCCAAGCCATGCAATCTTTCTTCCAGTGTCCTTTCTAATGACAATAGAAGCATTCTTCTTTCCCCACTGTTGGTCCTGCCACTTTTGCCTTCCTATTGGCTTCCACCTTACTAACACCGCCCCTCGGTTTGGTAGGGGCCTTCTTTTTCTTTCCTTTGTCTTTTGCCTTAGATTTAGAAGAAGAAGCACCGCCAACAAACAGAGCGGGTGTTTCCCTGACTTTCTGCAGGGTTCCCACTGCACTCCTCAATATGTTGAGGAGTTCCGGAAGTTCAACTTCTTTACCTAGAATATTAAAATTGAAGATAAACTGGGTGTAGGTGGAAGGAAGGGACTGGAGAATCAAGTCTGTGTACAGCTCGTTTTCTAATGTGGTCCCAAGGTCCGCGAGCTCATCAATGTAGACAATCATCTTAAGGACGTGATCCCCTACAGATGATCCGACGGCCAACCTCGCTGAAAACAGTTTCTTCGAGGTCTCGTATCTTGAGATACGGGATTGCTCTCCATATAGTTCATTAGTATGGAGAAATATGGATTCAAGGTCTATATTCTCATGCCTCCTCAGATGTTCATTGTCCATAAAGGTAAGTACGAGGCACTTGGCCTTCGCGCATTCAATCTCCCAGGTCTTAAGGATTTCCTTATCCGCGACACTGGATTCTGGACCTGGGACGGCGGGGGCCATAGTGTTAGGAGATACCCCAACTTGTGATAAGTGATTGCCATTTTGATATTCCTGAACCAATCTTTATGTTTGGCCATGTCAGTATGTTTTTATCTAGTAATAACTTAAGGCCCGCCATGTATTTGGTCGCTGCAATCAGGAGAGAGAGAAGAAACACTTTAGCATGATGCTCTTGCAAGATTAGAGTGGTTTTTAGTTTGTCTAAACAGGATGGCTCCCACTGTTCCTCGAATCCTTGTCAAACCATAAAAGAAGAATTAGTCAGGATTAATCTCACCATACAATACTTGCATAACCGTTCAGCCAGGCTGGTGTCGGTACTTCGAGGAAGGTTTTACGATGCTTTCGCGAAGTTCCTTAATTAAATAAACTCTTTTCCCTGTGGGTGTAGCCTCGCTAACACTTTTCTAGTCACCTACTTGGTTTATAGCATTGATCGTTAAGTGAAAGAAATCTCCCGAGGAGTAGCATACACTCAGAGTTGGATCGGGATCTAAATATCAGCGTCTTATAAAATTGAAGGAATCCTACCAAAATTATCACACTCCAAATGTGTTGGATATGTATGCCCTAGAGGCCATTATTGTATAGTACTAGTTTGTATAATACATTTTGGAAGCTTGGGATATATATACGGGTTTACGACAGTCTTGCTCAATATAGTATTATGCTACTTGGTTTGTTTCTATCTTAATATGTGTATATGTTTCTTTTAACATACCGCTAATACATATTGATGTAGCCCTTAGGTTCTTTGCTTGACTACCGGTGTTGTGATGGAGATCACACTAGTGGGTGTAGGGTAGTCTATAAGCACATCCTTATACAGGTCCCTAGTCGTAGTATTATCGAGACAAGGCATCGATACTCCAGAGTAGACTGGTGCATACTCTTCTCATCCCTGCTGGGGAGATGGTCCGTCCCACAGCCCTCAGTACGTCGTACTGGAGATAGTATGCAGGTGCTCGTTAAGTTATGAGTACACTGGACAGGACTCGTCGGGAACTGTTGGTTGGTATTATACCTATCGTCAGTTAACAGTTCCCAGGTGACATGAGTACAGCTTAGTCCGTTGACTTGACACTGTCACTTCGCCTCGAGTGTGTTCCCACTGTTCTTAGATTACTACCCTACCACGGCTCTATTGAGTCATGCAAACAGGTAGTAGTTGGGTGCAGTCCCGAAGCACTTGGAGGTAGTGACGGTTAAATAGGATTCGTCTCTCCCGGTATTGGGAGTTGATATCGCGCTGTGTCTAGAAGAGCCATTACACAAAGTCCCTTGCCAGGGCAAGCGAGATTTACTGGTAGTGTTTCCAGTAGTTTCTCAGGGTGTTCTAGGCTACACTCCGACACGACTTGTACCGCTATTAGAGGTCTGACGTTTACCGCCCCCTAGGACCGACATGCGATACTCATAGACGAATAGACCGGACTGTACGGAGATTGTCACATTCAGGCTCAGTAGAAATTCAGATGGGTTCACCTCATCGGTCTTCTTATCGGCATCTACCTGAGGGCCGTTACGTACAACTACTGCCGCTTGCGGCCTGTGGTTAAACCCATTGTCAGCGTAGTGTCGAGTCTTTAGTGTCCCACACAGAGGGTTGTTCACCTTTGGGCGAAACGAGTAAAGGTCGTATGGTTTTACGATGGGGTTCGTTCACATATGCGTACTTGTGCGTGTTTGCTGTCCGGGCAGGTATTACTAGTGGGCTTTGGTTTAAGCCAGATCCTATTATTTGTTTTGGGATTGGTCTTATATCATTGTGTTCGTGTTGCTCGGAACACGGATGCGGGTGTGTATACACAGTTAACAGAGGCAGAGGAACCTCATTAGGGTTTTGACCATTGACTTGATTAAAACCAGAATGAGATTGAGGAAATTGATTAATGAGTTTTAATTAGTGATAATTGTATCATGGTTAAGTGGTTTGACCTTTTGACTAAGTTGACCTATGTTGACTTGGATATCTTTGTGAGCATGCTTAGCATTAATTGTGATATGATAAGGGTCAAATCAACATCAACCATGACAATTTACCCTACTATCTTGTTTGCACAAGGTTAAAATCTCGATTGACAATTTTTTCCGAATCACGAATCTATGTTTATGAACTTGCTGTCGATTTTCAAAGTTGTCATAAATTTTTTCTAAGTATCTTAGAATTACATGCTGGCAAAAATATAGCTACAGAAAAATTTTGGGGGCCTAACTGCAAAATTCCTCCGCGGAAAGTGAGCGAAATGGTGGATTTGGCGGCGCTTCCGCGGCGCGTTTTGGGCTACAGTACCCAAAAATTTTCTGGGGCTCTATTGCAAGAAAATATGATATTTGTGATATATAGTTTTGGCCCAGGTTAATTTGAGTGTTGGATTTGCTTTTGGGGCTTATTTGGAAAAGTTTAGTCGATCGAAATTTTAAATGTGTATTTTACAGTACATTCACTTTTATCTGCGACCGGGAATGTCTCTTGATCAGTCGAAAATATTGCATTTTTAACACGTCAATTTTCCTGCCAGTTGCACTCATCTAGAGGTGTTCGGTATTAATATAGCACATATTAGCAAAACAACCGTAAAATACCAAATAACTTGTGTTATATATTAAAACCGACATTTCTGAGGGAAATTGAGTGTTTATCTTGGCATCGCATTATCTTTGTGTAGCGCAACACTTGTCGAGAATCTGTGCAGGAAATTCCAGGAAAAGAGCCAAAAAAGTTAAAAGTGCTGAGAAAAATACGCCAAGTCCAAGACTTGAGATCTTGCAGAAATCATGAAAGGAAAATGAGATTCCACATATTAGAACAGTGCCACAAAGTCAGCCCAATTAAAGCCCAGAAATTCCATGCAGAGAAGCCCTCTTTGGACCGCGGATCCGCGGCCAATAGGCGCTTCCCGCCGCGGATCCGCGGCATCACGATGACCTCATCACTACAGAATTCCTGCTCGTGGCTTATGTAACGGCAATAGCTTCCAGAAGACTCCAGAATACCACGTGGCTTCATCCAGAAGGCTCGGCCTAACAAACTCAACCTAGAATATATCATATTCTAGAATATTCCCTCCAACTAACCTCTTCTAGAAGCCTCTCTCTAACAAACTTTTGGAGGGAAATTTGAAATTTGAATTCTGGATCTAAGGTTGAGATGCTTATAAAAGGAAACCTAGATCTAGGGTTTTGGGTTGTTCAATCTTCATCTCTCCCCACAAGTTGAGTGACACAACTTGTAACCCTAATCCCCAATTCAAAATCCAAAGCCAAAATCAAGATCACCGAGTACAATTCAAGCAAGAAGCCTTCAACCTTTTAGGAGAGAAGCCGATCTTCATCCGAGCAAGTGGTCCAAGACGATCCATCACTCACGAAGACGTGCGACGCCAAATCGACGATCAAGTTCTTTCCTCATTGTAGATCTTGAGAGAATTGTAACAAAATTGTTGATAAATAAAAGGTGAAATTCTTTAATATTGCGTTCTTTACATTCTTGCATCATGATTAGATCTCAAATCTTGATTGTGTTTCTTGTTATGATGTTTGAGTAAAACTCCACTCGTGAAGGAGTCGAGAGAATCAATAGATGATGATGTTACAAATCTTAAAACGGTTCTTAAGTCTTATGAGTTTTGTAAACCTTCATAAATTGAAGAATCGACGACCTAGTTTCGAGCGATGCTTTCTTGATTGTGTTCACTCTTAATTAGGGATCCACAATCGATTCTTGAATTTACTAGAGGCTAGAATGTGAATGAAATCAACGAAAGGAGAAGGGATAGATGATGAAACCCTAGTTTCCGCAAGAAATCCCTAATTCTCGTTGATTGTCATCGATCTAGTAACAAATCATCAATGGATAAGAATACGTAATCAATAGATTTCATCACGTCTATAGATTCGATCGATTCCTATGAGCCTCACTTCGATTCTTGATTATTGGATTGGAAATCATCAATTCTTGATTCTTGATTTTAATGTTTTCTTGTTATTAGATATAGATTTTGCTAATTCTTGAAATTCACTTTAAAATCTTGAATTGAATTGTCTTTCCTCTTTTCTTTAATTTTGAATTCAACTAATTCAAATTCGAACGGATCTCACTTTCCCTGTGGACGATCCGCACTCGCTAACGCGCTACATCCGACACCGTTATTGATTGCGGTAAAAAATATTTTTGGTTGTGATTTCTATACATTTTCTACATACACACCGAGAATTCGTATCAATCAAATGGCGCCGTTGCCGGGGATAGTGTGCTAATTTGTTCGTTTTTGAAATTTGAGTTGAAAAATTTCTTCCATCTAAATTTTTAGATCAAAATTCGCGCAAACAATAAACGATTCGTTGTGATTTGTTGCGAGGAAATCTACAATCTGTGGAGCTTGGGAAATTTTTTTCTGAATATTCCAGAGAGCTAAGAGAGGCAACAGAAGCAGTTGCCTAAAACTTTGTGCAGGGACCTTCTCTTTTGACCGCGTTTCCGCGGCATTAGCACGCATCCGCGGCGGATCCACGGCGGCCCTGCATCTTCTCTGTGCCAAAATTCTCTGGTAAATTCTTGACTTTCTTATCTCTCTCTGTCTGCTCCATTAACAATTTTCTGCAGGTTTCTTTGCAAATAATTCGCAGCGCCGCAAAATAAAAAAATTGTGCGTGCTTGATCTTGGTTGTTTGCATTTTTAATACGGAATTTAAGGGGCACAACCAAATTCAGATTAGGTAGGGAGTTCATTACCCTTCCTAAGCCCCGGAAATCACAAAACTACATCCGCATTACCCTCATTAATTAAAAAATATCTAGACATGACTCTAAGGACCGTCGCGCTCACTTAGGACAGGAGAAGGTCGTGGGTAATCTATTACTTATCCACGTTTCTTTTGTTATGTCTAAGGCAAGTGTGTCTAAGGCAAGTGGTTACTTAATTAGGCCCACTACTTACGTAGTGGAGAACCTCCCACTTACCTGGCACTTACCTGGCCACAGGAGAGACAAAGAGGCAGTGGAGGATTGATCCTGCGACTTGTCTTTTGGCAGTTAGGAGCGGTCTAGAGATTTAACCTTGGTGACTACTAGACTTAGGGTTGCTTGTTGCATTTGTTGTGATTTGCATCATTTTTTTCAAAAACCCGTATTCTTTTTCAAAACAAACACCACTTCATTCATATCCCCTAATTATTACCAACGCCGCCACTTTTGCTACAACCGTTTAGCACATGATAAGCTGGACACGGGATTCCATTTCCCATCTTGTCCGCGTTTCGTTTATCGACCCCAGAGTCGGTAATTCTTCGTCTTCTTCCCCACCACCCACCACGACTGTGATGGACGGATTTCCATCAAACTTTAACACCACTCTGCCACAGCCCGCAGGTGCGCAGAATCCTCCACTCATTTCTCTCCAAGAGAGATGCTATCCTACACGTGTTCCCCTTCCCACCTGTCTCTCTATACCACCTGCCAAAGGGGATAATTTTGAAATCAGCCCCCAATTCATCCAACTGTTACCCAAATTTCACGGTCTTGATTCTGAAAACGCATACATGTTTATTTCCAAATTCGAAAACGTATGTGCTTTGATGGAAAATTCACAACTGTCTTTGGATGCTCTGCGTTTACGTCTTCTCCCATTCACTTTGTGCGACTTAGCCGAGAAGTGGCTTTACAACACACCCGCAGATTCTATTTCATCATGGGACTAATTCGTTGCAGCATTCCTTAAGAAATTTTATCCCAATCACAAGACCGGCCGTGTTCGGAGCGAAATCTTCAAATTTACCCAAATTCCTAATGAACCATTTTTGAAATGCTTTGAACGGTTCAAGGATCTTCTTATCCAATGTCCTCATTACGGAATCTCCAGATGGGATTTGTGTCGAATTATCTATGAGGGTATTGATCTCATTACTAGACAGATGCTTGAAACCATGTGTCATTGCCAATTCCTATCCAAAGATGATGGTGAAGCTTGGAAATACCTAGAAGATTTAGCTCAAAACACATCACTATGGGAAAGTGTTAGACCACCACCGCCTACGGAAGATGTCAATCAGCTCAATGTTTTTGTCATAATGAAAGCCGAAATGGCCGCAATACAAAGGAAACTCGACGCTAAAGAAAACAAAATCTCTTCAGCCTCCCTAAACAAATACACACTTTCCAAAACCGTGTGTGGCTGCTGTTCAAACCCTTCACATTTGACGGAAGAATGTCCTTTGAATGTACCGTTTCAAGTTCACACTAATGCTGCATTTCAGCAAAGACCTGGAAACGATCCTTCTTCTTCCTCATATAATCAAGATTGGAGGAATCACCCTGAATTTTCTTGGATCCAACACCAACCTCAATACATGGATCTAAACCAGAACACTTTCCAAAGGACTCTTCCACCACAACAGCAACCACTTCAATTGAGTCAGCACCCCTACCAATCACAAAATTTCTGAAATCCGGCCAACACTTTTGCACCACATGAAAACTCTTTGAAATTGGCCGGTACCGATAATACCTCTGTACTCGTACAAACCTTGGTTACTTTGATGAAACAATCCATCCAAGGGTCGGCAAGTTTTCAATCTTCCGTCGATAATATGATGAAGATCATTCTCACTCAAAATGAGAATATTAAATCGATGGAAGCAAAAATTGAACGAATAAAAGCCGAAATAAGTTCTAGAGAAAAAGGGAATCTTCCATCTCAACCCCTACCTGATCCTGGACCTTCACATTGCACTAATGTGGATGCTTTTACAACGTTGAGATCTGGAAGAGTGGTAGACAATCAAGTGGGTGAACAAATTGATAATTGTGAATTGATCATTAACACCCCGGCTTCCACTTCCACTTCCATTCCTACTTCTACCTCTTTTCCTATTTCGTCTAATGTACCATCTTCTTCCGAGCCTATTCTCCGTTTTCCCAAAGGCTCGAACCCTCCACCCACCTCACTTTTTCCACCCCCACAAACTTCTCCACAAATGTTGGAGCCAACACTTATTGATAGAGCTCCATTTCCAAATAGGTTGAGGCCCAACAAACATGATGCCCAAATGGAGAAGCTTGTGGACATGTTTAAGCAAGTTAACATCAACATTCCTCTCCTAGATGCTATACAACAAGTTCCGTCCTATGCGAAAATTCTTAAGAACTTGTGCACTAGGAAGAGGAAGACTCAAATGCCCAAGAAGATATTCATGGAAAAGACTGTAGACACGGCTTTCCCCCAACAATTACCACGGAAACGTAAGGACCCTGGCTGTCCTACTATTTCCATTTGTATCAGGGAGAAACACATCAACCGTGCTCTACTTGACCTTGGCGCAAGTGTTAACCTGCTGTTAGTGTATATGCCCTAGGGGCCATTATTGTATCATACTAGCTTGTATATTACTTAATGGAAGCTTGGGATATTCACAGTTATATAACAGTCTTGCTAAACATGGTAGTATACTACTTGGTTTTATCTATCTTAATATGTGTGTACGTATAGATAGAGCCCTTAGGATGTTGCTTGACTACCAGCGTTGTGATGGCAGTCACACTAGTGGTGGCTGGGTAGTCTACAAGCACATCCTTTTTCAGGTCGCTAGTCGTAGGATTATCGAGACAGGGCATCGATACTCCGGAGTAGACTAGTGTGTACGCTTCTCATCCCAGTTGGGGAGATGGTCTGTCCCACAGCCATCAGTACGTCGTACTGGAGATAGTATACAGGTGCTCGTTGGGTTACGGGTACACCGGACAGGACTCTCAGGGGACTGTTGGTTGGTATTATACCCGTCGTCAGTTAGCAGTTCCCAGGTGACATGAGTACAGCATAGCCCGCCGACTTGACACTGCTACTTCGTCTCGAGTGTGTCCCACTGGTCTTAGATTGCTACCCTATCACGGCTCAAAGGAGTCGTGCAAACAGGTAGCAGTTGGGTGCAGTCCCGAGCACTTGGAGGTAGTGGCGGTTAGACAGGATTCGTCTCTCCCGGTATTGGGAGTTGATATCACGCTGTGTCAGAGAGCCATTACGCAAAGTCCCAGGCCGGGGCAAGCGAGATTTACTGGTAGGTTCCAGTAGTTTCTCAAGGTGTAATGGGCTTCGCTCGGACACGACTTATACCGCTTTTAGGGGACTGACGCTTGCCGCCACCTAGGCCTGATATGCGATATTCCTATACGAACAGAACGGACTGTACGGAGATTTTCACAACAGGCTTAGTAGGATTTCGGATGGGTTTCCTCATCGGCCTTCTTATCGACATCTACCTGGGGACCGTTACGTACAGCTAGTGCCGCTTGCGGTCTGTGGTTAAACCCACTGCCAGCGTAGTAGTCGATTCTTTAGAGTCCCACACAGAGAGTTTCACTGCTCCAGGCGAAACGATATAGAGGTCGTATGATTTTACGACAAGGGTTCGGACGCATACGTGTTTAAACACACGTACGATGTTCGGACAGTTTTTACTAGCCAGCTTTGGTTTAAGCCAGGTTCTAGTATCGGATTATTGGATTTATACAGTCTAAAGTTTTTCTGTGTTTTCACGGATAGGAGGGGCGTTCTCGTAATTTTGCGGGAATCTTCTAGAAGTATGGTGACTTGAGGGTTTAGGTGGCATTTACATTAAATGCATTTGTGATTCATTAGATGAATCATTCAAGTGAGTTAATGAAGCATTTATTGCTAATGACTCACTTGATGATTCATTGCATATATTAAATGAAGCATGATGATTAATCATTTAGATTTATTTATTTGATTTTCTTTATGCTTCATGATATATTAGAAGTGAGAAACAATTTCATCATAATCTTGCTCACCTTTTCTCTCCTCAAGCTCTCTCTCTTCAAAACCTAATCCTACCCTCTCATGTGTTGAGATCAAGGATTAGCTAGACTATTTAATCCATAACCATACTCTATATCATCTAGGTGACTTTGATTAGCAACTAAACAAACCTAGTTTCCTCAAGATTAGAGACAAAGCTTGGAGTAGAAGCTCTCGGGTGGATCGTCTATTACATAGAGGAGGCCGACTAGGAAGTAGATAACGAGAAGAAGAAGGACTAGGTTCATTAGGTATAATCTCTTGTCATAGTAGTTAACAACTCTTATGTTAGTGTTAGTTATAGTTTAGCAAAGATCCTTTCGGTTAGTCGATGTTGCTTCAAACAAAATGATTGTTTTTCATATTTCCGCACCCCCGCAAGTCGTGGGGTGTACAACGTCGACTTACAGTGGTATCAGAGCCTCGCTAAACAATAACAAACTTATTAGCAAAGCCGTAAGAATTTCGAACGCAAAACGAACCGGAAAAAATATCGTATTCACCATGTTTCTGTCGAATTTAAAATGAGGTCTAAAAATTTTTCAGGGACTTCTAAAAATACAAGCAGGGAAATATAAGAATACTGGAAAAAATTGGGTGCATGAATCGGCCAAACAGCTGCGGAACCGCGGCCTATCCCACCGATCCGCCGTGGATCCGCGGCCGAGTTGAAACCGATTCATCCCAATTTTCCCCAGTAACTCTTCTGTGAATATTTTGTCTTTTCTGGAATGTTTATTTTCTGCTCAAGTCTCAGGTGCACAGAGAAGTTTTGGAGTAGAATCTAAAGTGTTTGCTCGATCGAAATTATACGATGTTTGCTAATTAGATTATATCTGTGAACTGTATAATGTGTTCATAAACCTCCCCTAACTGCTAGTATGTCGGTTGGCAGGGGGTTTCACATTTCTTTAATGATTTAAATGTTTGTGATTATGAACTTGATTGGATTGTTGTGATGATTAGCCGGGGTTTGAGATGGGTTTCTATATTCATTCATTTGAAGTGTTTAGTGGCCTACTCACGTTGTTGAGGTAGACCGCTTCACTTCGGGTACTTGGCGGGTAGTATGCCATAACCGTAGGGGTCTAGGGTGGGGTAACGGCTATTCATCACAACTGTGTAATCCGTCTTTCATTGCAGGCTCAAAAGAAACACGGATTGCTTGTATATCCAATAATGTTCATCTGTGATCTGGAATGCCTATTATTGCGTCAGACGAATGTACAATATCTATAGATGATAGCTATTTAGACGTCACTTATGTTTTACACCCACGCTAGCCCAGCCCCCGCTCTGTCGTTAGTTAAGTAATCTAACGGGCGATGACGGGACCCAGTGGCGAATGCAGATGGCATAAGAGGACGTTGTATTTTCGTTGTTTTCTGCAATGATACGTAAATGATGGGACGCATTATTATTAATGCAAAGAAAATAAACCAAAGTTGAATCGTTGGAACAGTTTAAAAGAAACCACTCGGTTATTTTTAAAACAGAAGATATTTTTTAATTACGGAGCTTTAACCACTCCTTTTAAAAACTATCAGGTTCCTTCGGTCATATCAAGTTCACTACGTTCACGGTTTCGCCAAAACCATTCGTAGCCCTCCGTCATTTTATTTGGGTATTCAGTAGTATTCAAGCTATGCATTTTGGCCAAAGTCAAGGCATAGTGTTTGGTAGCTGCTGGGTATTCATTTGTTTCATAGATAAATGAGTTAGTTTGGGATAGTCGTATTATCATTTGACCAAAGTCATGGGTATGTACGGATGGGTTCAAATTAACAAGATAATGATGGGTAGAACTTGACAAGTGACTTATGGCTTTTTGACCAAAGCCAAGGTCATAAGAGAATGGGGCAAAAATTTATATCGGGAATTTCTAAAGAAACTAAAATTTGCAAAGAGATGCATACCATTTGGAGTTTGATGAATGTTGGTAGGATTCCTTCAGCATTATCATACGATGATATTTGGATCCCGATCCTACTGTGAGTATATGCTACTCATCAGGAAATTCGTCACTTTACGATCAATGCTATAAACCAAGTAGGTGTTGAGAAAGGTGTCAGTGGGGCTAAGCCCTCAGAGAAAAGAGGTTATTTAATTAAGGAACTTCGCGAAAGCATTGGAAAACCTCCCACGAAGTACCGACACCGGCCTGGCTGAACGGTTAAGCAAGTATTGTACAGTGAGAATAGTCCTGGATAGTTCTTCCTTTTTGGTTTGAGGTGGGATTCGAGAAACAGTTGGAGCCATCCACTCTAAACTTGCAAGAGCAACATGCTAAAGTGTTCTCTCTCTCTCTCTTAATTGCAGCGACCCAGATAATGACAGGATTTAAGTTACTATTAGAAAAAAATATACTGACAGGGCCAAACTATAAAGATTGGCTGTGGAATTTCCAAATGGCTTTGACCTATGACAGATTGGGGTATGTCCTCACTGCAAAGGCACCTGCAGTACCAGGTCCCAAATCCAGTAATGCGGATAAGGAAATCCGCAAAACCTGGGAGTTAGATTGCGCGAAGGCCAAGTGCATCGTGCTTGCCTCGATGAATAATGAACATCAGAGGAGGCACGAGGATATGGATCTTGATGCCATATTTCTCCATACAAAGGAACTTTATGGAGAGCAATCTCGTATAGTAAGATACGAGACATCAAAGAACTTGTTTCAAGCAAGGTTGGCCGTCGGATCATCGGTAGGAGAACATGTCCTAAAGATGATTGGCTATATAGAAGAGCTCGCAGACCTTGGGACGACTTTGGATAATGAGCTCTATACAGACTTGATTCTCCAGTCCCTCCCTTCCACCTACGCCCAGTTTATTCTGAATTTCAACATTCAAAGAAAAGTAGTTGAACTTTCAGAACTCCTTAATATGTTGAGGAGTGCAGAGGGCATCTTGCAGAAAGCAAGGGAAATACACACTATGTTTGTTCACGGTGCTTCTTCTTCCGGGTCCAAGGCTAAGGCCAAAGGAAGGAAGAATAAGGCCGCCACCAAACCTAGAGGAGCTGTTAGTAAGGTGGGAGCGAAGGGAAAGAAAAAGATTACGATGCCAGTTGTAACACTTTGATTTTCCCGTTTGTTTGGTGTTGGTGATAATTAGAAGTCGTGCATGTTTTTATGTTTGTGTGTGCGTAGGATTTATAGTTGTTATTGGTAGTGTGTGCATTTTGGGATAGGTCTTGTGCTTGTGTACACCTTGCATACTTAGACTTTTCTTGCAACTTGTTAACCCTTCATATGCATGGTTGCAAACTCTTTTCCCACCATTTAATCTTTTCTAAAACCCATTATATAATTCAAAGTCCAAGTAAAACAAGGAAGCATGGAGGGTAGGTAAAGGGTGGACTTTCTTGACCATTTCCCTCTCTTCTCTCTCTCTCTTCCTCATTCTGAATTTCCTGCAACTCTCCAGCAGAAAACCCTCCCCATTCTTCATCATTTCTTTCCCTTTTCTTTACCCTTGATTCCCAAACCAAACCCTACCCAAAACAATACTTTTTCCTTCATTAAAACATGAAAAATTGAGGTTTTTGGGGTGTTCAAGGGCCAATCTGCGCAACTGAGGGAAAAGCTGAAAACTTTGGTGTCTCTAAGGTCAATTTAAGGTATAAATCTTAATCCTAGCACCCAATTTCCATAACTTGCATGTTTAGTTTAGAAATATCACATTTTTGTACAATTTTAGTGCTTTTGGAGGGGGTTTAGTGTATCATGTTAAAACTTATGTTGTTGTGGCTTGATTAGCTTATTAACAAGTTATTGGTGAGTGATTAGACCTAGGTTTGTTTCAGATTTCATCAAAATACCATAAAGTTCCATTTTTGTGCAAAATGTGTGTTTTGAACTGATTTTAGACACTGTAGGAATCTGATGCTATCCGAGAATTTTCAGAACAAAACTAGTGATTGCTTTGGCATGTATGTATGGTATGGAGTGCACCGACCAAACCTGGGGACCCAATTCCCAAGTCTGGCCGCCAAAAATGGCATTCTGGCCGCAAATTGCGGCCAGACTGGGGAGATTTGGGTTGGGGTTTGGGGGTGTGGGTCTCTGGTTATATGTAGGTTATTTTGGTATATATATATTTTCAATATCTTTCCTGTATCAAAATCTGGGGTAGAATACCTATTTTCCCGTATTTTCAACCTTTCGCGACACGCGTGTTACGTGTGTGTGGGTTTTGGGTTTCTGCGTATCGCGACGCGTCGGAGTGATTTCAGACGCGTAACCACACGTTTTAGCGTATCGCGCACACGCGCGCTTGGTTCGCGACACGAGTTACTTTTTGGGCTTTAATGTCGCGTTTGTGTGATTTCGAGCTTACATATGATATATTGTGTAATTCTAGGTTCGCAGGCGAGTACGGCGGACGCAGTGAAGAAAGGGAAGCAGGTTGTTGGCTACACCTAGCGAGAGACTACGGTGAGTAGATTTCACATCTACGGGGATATCGCCCGCATGGCGTTCTACGTCAGGGCAGATAGGACCTTATAGTGTTCCATATATATATATTGCATGTTCATGGTTACTAGCTAGTGCATTGCATACCTTCTACACACCTCACATCGGATCATAGCATTCTAGTTCATCTATTTGTGACATGACCATATATTCATACTTGATGCCTATATCATATCGGATCATTGCATTCTAGTTCATCTATTTGTGACATGACCATATATTCATACTTGATGCCTATATCACATCGGATCATAGCATTCTAGTTCATCTATTTGTGACATGACCATATATTCATACTTGATGCCTATATCACATCGGATCATTGCATTCTAGTTCATCTATTTGTGACATGACCATATATTCATACTTGATGCCTATATCACATCGGATCATTGCATTCTAGTTCATTATATATGACATGATTGATATTCATACCTGCTACACATATCACATCGGATCATCATATTGTAGTTTATTATATATGACATGACTTGATATTCATACCAGCTACACATATCACATCGGATCATTGCATTGTAGCACATTATATGTGACATGATTTGATATTCATACCTGATGCATATGTCACATCGGATTATTATCTTGTAACTTATCTATATGTAACTTGACCGGATATTTACATTTGACGCACGTATCATATCGGATCATTGACTTGTATTTGTTTGGATTATATGTGATTTCTGGATTTGGGAACCGTGGCTATTTCAAATATGTAATCATTTAAAAACCCGGTTCCCTTGATATGATATTTCGGTGCGTCCACCATGTGTTTTCTCGGTGCTAGAGTGATATATGGAAACCCGAATCGAGGAGGCGGTTGAGGCCGATTACGGGTACATGGTGGACCCGGTATGGTACCCCGGGGCGAGAACGGTTTCGCTGTGCAGTAGATGGTGAGCCTGGCAGAGGGACCACTACCTACCGGTGATTGGTTGGACCTGACAGTTATCCGGAGTATACTGATCAGAGTCTATAGATGGATGTGGGTGACCCGGACTGACGGGGCCCGATGGATGAGGATTTGCGTGTCGATGCTGGACACGAGTATTTATGATATTTGGGTGCCGATGTTGGGCACTCGGGACTCTCAGAGGTGTACAGGATTCGAGTGCCGATGGGGTGCCGGCGCCTGAGCTATTTGGGGGATCTGGGTGTACTGATGGACACCGATATACATATATCCCACGTTGACATTCCGTGTAGATACTATATTTCCCCTGCTCAGCATTTAGCATTTGTACCTCATCCCGTAGTTACATTACCTGATAGAGCATTTGTACCTTATCCTGTAGTTACATTACCTGATAGAGCATTTGTACCTCATCCTGTAGTTACATTACCTGATAGAGCATTTGTACCTCATCCTGTAGTTACATTACCTGATAGAGCATTTGTACCTCACCCAGTAGTACAGTACCTGATAGAGAACTTGCATGATTATTGCACATACTGCGTATCACATATTGATATCATCTGTTGGCATATGATAGAGTAGCGTAGTACGTGCATGCTCGCGATTACCTTTATATGTTATCTCTATTCACGAGTTGGCAACTCACCCCCGTTGTGCCACAGTGTTTGCAGGTTGCCCTTCGGAGTAGTCAGGGGGCAGGCTGCGGTTGCATCTTTTGACATAGATACCCCCATAGTTGGTGTACTAGCTCTTTTGCTGATAGGTGGGTTTTGTGCGGTATCTGTTTATCTTTCTGTATGTACATTGTTGTATCTAGTATTCTCCATCTACCATGTATGTATTTGACTTAGAGACAGTGTGAGGACGATGTTGTACCTTATCTGTGTTCTGGTGTCGTGCTCGTTGTGAGCCGACTTTTCTTATGCAGTTTTTATGCTATCTGTGATGTTCCCACTTGTGGATCTTGAGCTTCGCTACGGCGTCGTATATTGTTATCTTGGGATTGTATACTTAGATTTCTTATCATGCTAGTTGGTGTTTTTCATTTAATTCTTATCGCACTCTATACTTTCACTGGTTTGATTTCTGGGTTTCCGGTTCCCTTAGTCACGTTACGCCTGTAGACGTTACGTGGTTAAGTGCCGGTCACGGGCCAAACCTTGGGTCGTGACAAAGTTGGTATCAGAGCGTAGGTTTTACCTTTCGGAGTGTAGGATGACCCTGGTATGATGGAGTAGGTAGCTGCGGCAGGGTAGCGTAGCGTGTGTATGTTCCGCGGCATACTCACGACACGGTACTCCGCCTACGCGACCTTAGGACTTGTTTATATAAATTTCCTTCTTGAGTATATACATTCTCGTGATTCGATTTCCGTATCCTTATCGAATCCTATTGTTCCTTTCAGCCAATATGCCGCCAAAGACTACGAGGGCTTAGAGAGCGGCCGCGAGGGCCGAGATTCGAGTTGACTCGTCCGAGACGAGGACTGATCCGGGCAGTGCACCCGTTGTACCTGAGCAGACTGTTCCTCCTTTGACAGATCAGATCGCCACGCTAGGGGCTGGTGTGCAAGAGATGCGCCAGACGGTGGGATCTAGCATGCAGGAGATGCGTGACATGATAGGATCGCTAGTTGAGACGCTTCAAGCACAGCGTCCAGAGGTAGCTCCACCTGTTCCAGCGACCGTGATGGTACCTACCACACAGCCAGTTGCCCCTGCAGCCACAGAGGTGATTACGGTATCGCTGTCAGACTTCATGAGGCTAAAACCTCCGGCTTTCACAGGCACCGACACAGCCGAGGACCCCCAGTCCTTCCTTGATAAGATGGCCCGTATATGTCGTTCACTTAGATGCGCGGATGCGAGATGGGTCGAGTTAGCGAGCTTTCGCCTAGAAGGTCTTGCACAGAAGTGGTGTGATTCAGTTGAGAAGGGCAGAGCAACGGGTCTTCCTCTTATGACCTGGACCGAGTTTGTAGCGCTATTCCTTGCCCGTTTTCTTCCTCAGAGTGTTAGGGATGCCCGAGCATGCAGATTTGAGTCCTTGCGCCAGACACCAGGGATGTCAGTAGCAGAGTACGACGTGCTGTTCACAGAGCTAGCTATCTATGCCCCGTACCTAGTGGCTACTGAGGAGTTGAGAGTTAAGAGATTTGTCCGAGGTTTGCTCACACCATTATTCCTTGCTATCAGCGCGCAGCATTACGAGACTTACTCAGCAGCAGTTGATGCGGCATTATTAGTAGAGGAGCGCCTTGCTGAGACTTCGGCAGTTCCAGGGCCGAAGAGAGTTCGTGCAGATACGTCAGTGCAGAGACGGCCATTCCAGCGTCGTGACAGGCACCTTGCAGGTGGCAGAGATTCGAGACGAGGCCGATTGTTTAGCTCCTATTCCCAGGAGGGCCAGAGACCGTCATCAGGATGTTACCGTTGCGGGAGTTCTTATCATCGTGTGCGAGATTGTCCCGAGGTACCCCGGAGTGGGGCGGCAGCACCGCATGTTACATTACCACCTTCACCACCCCAGACGGCGTTGCCGATAGTACCTGCTGTTACTCTGCATCAGACGCATGCACGGAGAGGTCGTGGTCGTGGAGGATTTGTTCATAGAGGACGAGGTGGTCGAGGTAGAGGACAGCCAGCGGCCGGCAGGGGACAGTCAGTTGCAGGAGGAGGACAGGCACGGGTTTTTGCTTTGACGCATCAGGACGCGCAGGCGTCCAATGCGGTGGTCTCAGGTATCCTTTCTGTATGTTCGGTTGATGCACACGTGTTGTTTGATCCCGGATCCACGCACTCGTACGTATCTACACACTTTGTGCCGAGTTTGGGTAGAGAGTCCGGTTTGCTTGGCCAGCCGCTTGTTGTGACTACTCCTGTGGGAGAGTCGTTTGTTGCTAGGCACGTGTTCCGATCCTGTACCGTCCGTATTGGCGAGAGAGAGTTGCCGGTCGACTTGATCCTTCTTGAGATGTTGGACTTCGACGTTCTGTTGGGCATGGATTGGTTAGCCACGTGCTATGCTTCTGTTGACTGCCGCGAGAAGACAGTTCGATTTTGTTTTCCCGGCGAGCCGGTTGTTGTTGTGTTGGGGGACCGTAGTGCCACCCCTCACTGTGTGATTTCTTCTGTTCGCGCTGGACAGCTTTTGCGGAAGGGATGTCAGGGATTTCTCGCATATGTTTGCGATACTAGAGCTACAGAGGTTCCTCTGGATCAGGTTCCGGTGGTTAGCAAGTTCCCTGATGTGTTCCCTGACGAGCTTCCTGGGCTACCGCCCGAGCGTGACATTTCTTTCTGCATTGATTTGGTTCCTGGCATGGGGCCTATTTCAGTACCGCCTTATCGGATGGCCCCGGCGGAACTTAGAGAGTTGAAGGGTCAGTTGCAGGACTTGCTGGATAAGGGACTTATTCGACCCAGTGTTTCTCCTTGGGGTGCTCCAGTCTTGTTCGTCAAGAAGAAGGACGGCAGCATGCGTTTGTGTATTGACTACCGCCAGCTGAACAAGGTGACAGTGCGAAATCGATATCCTTTGCCACGCATCGACGATTTGTTCGACCAGCTTCAGGGGGCAGGATACTTTTCGAGGATCGATTTGCGATCAGGCTACCATCAGCTGCGGGTTCGACAGGAGGACATTCCTAGGACGGCTTTCCGCACACGTTACGGCCATTATGAGTTTTTGGTGATGTCGTTCGGACTCACCAACGCGCCAGCAGCATTCATGGACATGATGAACCGTATTTTCCGGCCGTATCTTGACATGTTCATTATAGTGTTTATTGACGATATCTTGGTGTATTCTCGGAGTAGAGAGGAGCACGAGCAGCACCTGCGGATTTCACTGCAGACCTTGAGGGAGCATCAGCTTTTCGCCAAATTCTCCAAGTGTGCCTTCTGGCTAGACAGCGTAGACTTCTTGGGGCACGTGATTACACGAGATGGTATATGTGTCGACCCGAGGAAGATAGAGGCAGTTCGGAGTTGGCCTAGACCCACGTCAGTGACGGAGGTTCGCAGCTTTCTAGGGCTGGCAGGTTATTACAGGCGATTTGTGCAGGACTTCTCTCGCATTGCTACACCATTGACCGGGTTGACCCGGAAGGGAGTTCACTTTGATTGGACAGAGGAGTGTGAGCACAGTTTCCAGCGGTTACGGGCTCTA
Source organism: Agapanthus africanus (assembly GCA_030015575.1). Taxonomy (NCBI): domain Eukaryota; kingdom Viridiplantae; phylum Streptophyta; class Magnoliopsida; order Asparagales; family Amaryllidaceae; genus Agapanthus; species Agapanthus africanus. Next base: position 315,097,051 of record JASDDO010000012.1, read on the forward strand.
CTGACCACGACACCAGTGCTATCTTTGCCTTCAGGATCAGGCGGATTTGCGGTCTACTGCGATGCTTCACGAGTGGGGCTGGGATGCGTTTTGATGCAGCACGACAGGGTGATTGCGTATGCTTCACGGCAACTAAAGAAACATGAACAGAATTACCCTACTCATGATCTGGAGATGGCTGCGGTGGTCTTTGCACTCAAGATCTGGCGACATTATCTGTATGGAGAGTCGTGCCAGATATTCACCGACCACAAGAGCTTAAAATATATATTTCAGCAGCGAGACCTGAACCTTAGACAGCGCCGATGGATGGAGTTAGTGAAGGACTACGATTGTGAGATCTTATATCATCCGGGCAAGGCGAATGTAGTGGCAGATGCGTTGAGCAGGAGGCCCGGGGGTAGTCTATCTTGTGTGAGCACAGTGCAGAGGCAGTCGTCGGCAGATTGGCAGATCTTATGCGACAGCCGGGTACAGTTTGAGTTTACGCCGATCGTGGGACAGATGGCGCATGTTCGTGCAAGCCCACAGTTGCTTGACCGTATATACGAGGCACAGCACAGTGATGACCGCTGTTCAGAGATCAGGACACAGAGGGGACAGGGCAGATTTTCCGAGTTCGTGATCGACGATCGGGGGATACTACGATTTGGGGCTAGACTGTGCGTACCGGATGCTGAGGGATTGCGGCGCGAGATTCTTGAGGATGCACATCGATCGATATTTAGTGTTCATCCCGGTTCCACCAAGATGTACCACGATCTGAGAGATGTTTACTGGTGGGACGGTATGAAGAGGGATATTGCAGATTTTGTGTCGAGATGCCTGACTTGTCAGCAAGTCAAGGCTGAGCACCAGAGGCCCGCGGGAGAGCTACAGCCATTACCCATTCCGGAGTGGAAATGGGAACAGATATCTATGGACTTCATTGTGGTTCTACCCAGGACTAGTCGAGGGTATGACTCCATCTGGGTGATCGTGGATCGTTTGACGAAAGCGGCTCACTTCCTACCGGTGAAGACGACTTTCGGATTTACTCAGTATGCCCAGGTTTACATTGATCAGATTGTGCGACTGCACGGAGTTCCGACATGCATCGTGTCCGATAGAGGCACCCAGTTTACCAGCCGGCTATGGCAGAGGCTTCAGGAGGCTCTGGGCACTCGCTTGAGTTTCAGCACAGCATTCCATCCGCAGACCGACGGACAGTCAGAGCGAACTATTCAGACTCTCGAGGACATGCTCAGAGCATGCGTATTAGACTTCGGAGGTAGCTGGGATCATCATTTGCCCTTAGTAGAGTTCTCCTACAACAACAGCTACCAGGAGACCATTCAGATGGCACCGTTTGAGGCTCTTTATGGGAGGAAATGCAGGTCGCCTACTTGTTGGACAGAGCTCAGTGAGAGCAGTATTTTAGGGCCACAGATCGTTGAGGAGACGACAGCGAAGATCCAGTTGATTCGCGATAGGATGAGAGCAGCCCAGAGTAGGCAGAAATCTTATGCGGACCGTCGTCGACGCAGACTTGAGTTTTCTGTTGGTGATCATGTTTTCTTGAGGGTCTCCCCAATGAAGGGCGTGATGAGGTTTGGAAGGAAGGGGAAGCTTAGTCCCAGATACGTAGGCCCCTTCGAGATCCTTGAGCGTATTGGTACAGTTGCGTATCGATTAGCCCTTCCGCCCAGTTTTCCAGACGTGCACCCCGTATTTCACGTTTCGATGCTCCGCCGATATCTTCATGATCCTTCGCATGCGATTCAGCACCCGACGATCCAGCTTGAGCGCGATCTTTCCTATGCAGAGCAGCCAGTGATGATCTTGGATCGACAAGTGAAGAAATTGAGGTCGAAGGAGATACCGTCCGTCAAGGTACTTTGGCGTGGACAGAGCAGGGAGGAGGTCACTTGGGAGACCGAGAGCGAGATGAGGAAGAGGTATCCCCATCTTTTTGAAGGTGCGTATGGGTTAGATTTTTAAATTCGGGGACCGAATTTCTTTAAGGGGGGTAGATTGTAACACTTTGATTTTCCCGTTTGTTTGGTGTTGGTGATAATTAGAAGTCGTGCATGTTTTTATGTTTGTGTGTGCGTAGGATTTATAGTTGTTATTGGTAGTGTGTGCATTTTGGGATAGGTCTTGTACTTGTGTACACCTTGCATACTTAGACTTTTCTTGCAACTTGTTAACCCTTCATATGCATGGTTGCAAACTCTTTTCCCACCATTTAATATTTTCTAAAACCCATTATATAATTCAAAGTCCAAGTAAAACAAGGAAGCATGGAGGGTAGGTAAAGGGTGGACTTTCTTGACCATTTCCCTCTCTTCTCTCTCTCTCTTCCTCATTCTGAATTTCCTGCAACTCTCCAGCAGAAAACCCTCCCCATTCTTCATCATTTCTTTACCCTTGATTCCCAAACCAAACCCTACCCAAAACAATACTTTTTCCTTCATTAAAACATGAAAAATTGAGGTTTTTGGGGTGTTCAAGGGCCAATCTGCGCAACTGAGGGAAAAGCTGAAAACTTTGGTGTCTCTAAGGTCAATTTAAGGTATAAATCTTAATCCTAGCACCCAATTTCCATAACTTGCATGTTTAGTTTAGAAATATCACATTTTTGTACCATTTTAGTGCTTTTGGAGGGGGTTTAGTGTATCATGTTAAAACTTATGTTGTTGTGGCTTGATTAGCTTATTAACAAGTTATTGGTGAGTGATTAGACCTAGTTTTGTTTCAGATTTCATCAAAATACCATAAAGTTCCATTTTTGTGCAAAATGTGTGTTTTGAACTGATTTTAGACACTGTAGGAATCTGCTGCTATCCGAGACTTTTCAGAACAAAACTAGTGATTGCTTTGGCATGTATGTATGGTATGGAGTGCACCGACCAAACCTGGGGACCCAATTCCCAAGTCTGGCCGCCAAAAATGGCATTCTGGCCGCAAATTGCGGCCAGACTGGGGAGATTTGGGTTGGGGTTTGGGGGTGTGGGTCTCTGCTTATATGTAGGTTATTTTGGTAAATATATATTTTCAATATCTTTCCTGTATCAAAATCTGGGGTAGAATACCTATTTTCCCGTATTTTCAACCTTTCGCGACACGCGTGTTACGTGTGTGTGGGTTTTGGGTTTCTGCGTATCGCGACGCGTCGGAGTGATTTCAGACGCGTAACCACACGTTTTAGCGTATCGCGCACACGCGCGCTTGGTTCGCGACACGAGTTACTTGTTGGGCTTTAATGTCACGTTTGTGTGATTTCGAGCTTACATATGATATATTATGTAATTCTAGGTTCGCAGGCGAGTACGGCGGACGCGGTGAAGAAAGGGAAGCAGGTTGTTGGCTACACCTAGCGAGAGACTACGGTGAGTAGATTTCACATCTACGGGGATATCGCCCGCATGGCGTTCTACGTCAGGGCAGATAGGACCTTATAGTGTTCCATATATATATATTGCATGTTCATGGTTACTAGCTAGTGCATTGCATACCTTCTACACACCTCACATCGGATCATAGCATTCTAGTTCATCTATTTGTAACATGACCATATATTCATACTTGATGCCTATATCACATCGGATCATTGCATTCTAGTTCATCTATTTGTGACATGACCATATATTCATACTTGATGCCTATATCACATCGGATCATAGCATTCTAGTTCATCTATTTGTGACATGACCATATATTCATACTTGATGCCTATATCACATCGGATCATTGCATTCTAGTTCATCTATTTATGACATGACCATATATTCATACTTGATGCCTATATCACATCGGATCATTGCATTCTAGTTCATTATATATGACATGATTGATATTCATACCTGCTACACATATCACATCGGATCATCATATTGTAGTTTATTATATATGACATGACTTGATATTCATACCTGCTACACATATCACATCGGATCATTGCATTGTAGCACATTATATGTGACATGATTTGATATTCATACCTGATGCATATGTCACATCGGATTATTATCTTGTAACTTATCTATATGTAACTTGACCGGATATTTACATTTGACGCACGTATCATATCGGATCATTGACTTGTATTTGTTTGGATTATATGTGATTTCTGGATTTGGGAACCGTGGCTATTTCAAATATGTAATCATTTAAAAACCCGGTTCCCTTGATATGATATTTCGGTGCGTCCACCATGTGTTTTCTCGGTGCTAGAGTGATATATGGAAACCCGAATCGAGGAGGCGGTTGAGGCCGATTACGGGTACATGGTGGACCCGGTATGGTACCCCGGGGCGAGAACGGTTTCGCTGTGCAGTAGACGGTGAGCCTGGCAGAGGGACCACTACCTACCGGTGATTGGTTGGACCTGACAGTTATCCGGAGTATACTGATCAGAGTCTATAGATGGATGTGGGTGACCCGGACTGACGGGGCCCGATGGATGAGGATTTGCGTGTCGATGCTGGACACGAGTATTTATGATATTTGGGTGCCGATGTTGGGCACTCGGGACTCTCAGAGGTGTACAGGATTCGAGGGCCGATGGGGTGCCGGCGCCTGAGCTATTTGGGGGATCTGGGTGTACTGATGGACACCGATATACATATATCCCACGTTGACATTCCGTGTAGATACTATATTTCCCCTGCTCAGCATTTAGCATTTGTACCTCATCCTGTAGTTACATTACCTGATAGAGCATTTGTACCTCATCCTGTAGTTACATTACCTGATAGAGCATTTGTACCTCATCCTGTAGTTACATTACCAGATAGAGCATTTGTACCTCATCCTGTAGTTACATTACCTGATAGAGCATTTGTACCTCACCCAGTAGTACAGTACCTGATAGAGAACTTGCATGATTATTGCACATACTGTGTATCACATATTGATATCATCTGTTGGCATATGATAGAGTAGCGTAGTACGTGCATGCTCGTGATTACCTTTATATGTTATCTCTATTCACGAGTTGGCAACTCACCCCCGTTGTGCCACAGTGTTTGCAGGTTTCCCTTCGGAGTAGTCAGGGGGCAGGCTGCGGTTGCATCTTTTGACACAGATACCCCCATAGTTGGTGTACTAGCTCTTTTGCTGATAGGTGGGTTTTGTGCGGTATCTGTTTATCTTTCTGTATGTACATTGTTGTATCTAGTATTCTCCATCTACCATGTATGTATTTGTCTTAGAGACAGTGTGAGGACGATGTTGTACCTTATCTGTGTTCTGGTGTCGTGCTCGTTGTGAGCCGACTTTTCTTATGCAGTTTTTATGCTATCTGTTATGTTCCCACTTGTGGATCTTGAGCTTCGCTACGGCGTCGTATATTGTTATCTTGGGATTGTATACTTAGATTTCTTATCATGCTAGTTGGTGTTTTTCATTTAATTCTTATCGCACTCTATACTTTCACTGGTTTGATTTCTGGGTTTCCGGTTCCCTTAGTCACGTTACGCCTGTAGACGTTACGTGGTTAAGTGCCGGTCACGGGCCAAACCTTGGGTCGTGACACCAGTGGTGGCCAAGGATGAGTGCTTCCATTGTCATAGGAAAGGGCACTGGAGGAAAGATTGCAAGGCGTGGAACGCCAAGAACCAGGAACCGAAGCAAGCTGTGGCTTCGACTTCAGGTGTGTTTGTAATTGAGAATTGTCTGTCAATCAACTCTACTTCCTAGGTATTTGATACCCGATCAGGATCTCATATATGCAATTCATTGTAGGCACTGAGAAACCGTAGAGTGCTGAAGGTTGGTGATATGACCCTGATGGTTGCTAACGGAGCTAGCGTGGGAGCTGTGTCCGTAGGGAATTATCACCTGGGATTGACGAGTGGATATATTTTGGTTTTACATAACTGTTTTTGTGTACCTAGTTTAACGTGTAATATCATATCAGTTTCCTTGTTATCGAATAAAGGTTATGATTTCACATTTGTAAGCGATGTTGTTAACATCCACCTTAATCATAGTTTGATTGGGTCCGGTACACTGGATAACGGTATATATGTCTTAAACAAATTACAGATTTTCAATGTACAGAATACTCAAAAAGAAATTCTCCAGATTTAAATAAGGCTTTCTTATGGCATTGTAGACTGGGTCACATCAATGAGACAAGGTTAACTAAGTTACATAGATAAGGATATTTGGATTCATTCGAATATCAAACTTATGCCTCTTGTCAATCATGTCTCAAAGTAAAGATGACAAAGACTCCATTCACTGGACATGGAGTAAGAGCGAGCGAGCTCTTAGGACTCATACACAGCGATGTATGTGGTCCAATGTCTACACATGCAGGAGGTGGTTTTTCCTATTTCATTACTTTTACGGATGATTACTCTAGGTACGGATTCATTTTTCTGATGAAACATAAATCCGAGGCTTTTGAGAAATTCCATGAGTATAAGAATGAAGTAGAAAACCAAACCGGCAAAAGTATCAAGACACTGAGATCTGATCGAGGTGGTGAATACTTAAGTGCCGAGTTCCTAGGTTACCTAAAAGAGAAAGGAATTCTCTCTCAGCTTACTCCTCCATACACTCCACAGCATAACGGTGTATCGGAGAGACGGAATCGAACCCTATTGGATATGGTACGTTCCATGATGAGTAATGCTGAGTTACCGCGATCTTTCTGGGGTTATGCGCTTGAATCAGTGGCATATATTCTGAACAGGGCTCCAACCAAGACTGTGCCTACCACCCCATATCAGATGTGGAGTGGGAAGAAACCCCATCTTCAGCATATGAAGATATGGGGATGTCCATCTTTTGTTAAAAAGCAGCATTTGGACAAGCTTGAGGCACGATCAGTAAAGTGTAAGTTTGTGGGATATCAAAAGAACTCCAAGGGATATTATTTCTATTACGCAGAGGAACAAAAGATTTTTGTTTCTCGTAATGCCCATTTTCTAGAACAACAGTTTATAGAAAAGGAAACAAGTGGGAGCGAAATAGAACTGGAAGAAATTCCAAAACCGCAAACCACTACTAAAAGTTTTGTAAGACCAGTAGTTCAAGAAGAACAGGACAATCCCGCACCCCTCCGCAGGAGTAGTAGGCCATCTCATCCGCCTGAGAGATACTACGGTTATCTCATAGATGGGGATAGAGAGGATTGCATCATTGATGATGATGAACCTACTAGCTTCCAGCAGGCCATCCAGAGCGGCGACTCGGTACGATGGCTAGATGCAATGCGGACTGAAATGGAGCCCATGTACACCCACAAATATAGAATTTGGACTTTGCTCCAGATGGGGTAAAACCCATAGGATGCAAATGGATCTTCAAGAAAAAGATTGGTGTAGATGGACATATGGAAACCTATAAGGCTAGACTTGTTGCAAAGGGTTTTCGTCAAATACCTGGTTTGGACTATGACGAGACTTTTTCTCCAGTGGCTATGCTCAAATCCATTCGGGTCCTTCTTGATATTGCCGCCTTCCATGATTATGAGATCTGGCAGATGGACGTAAAGACGGTTTTTCTAAATGGTAATTTGGAAGAGTGCGTCTATATGGATCAGCCAGAAGGCTTCAATCAGAGTGGGAGCAGCGGGAAAGTGTGCAAGTTGCTTAAGTCCATTTATAGACTAAAGCAGGCATCGCGGAGTTGGAACATCTGTTTTGATGAAACGGTCAAAGAATATGACTTTATCAATAATCCAGATGAACCATGTATATATAGTAAAATTGTAGCACGAACTGTTGTATTCCTCGTCTTGTACATGGATGACATTCTATTGATAGGAAATGACATTCCTATGCTACAATCTGTCAAAGGATTCTTGTCACACAGGTTCTCCATGAAAGACCTGGGTGATGCCTCTTACATTCTGGGGATCCGGATCTATCGTGATAGATCCAAGAGGATGTTGGGAATTTCGCAGTCCAGGTATATCAATACTATACTGAAAAGATTCAGTATGGAAGATTCAAAGCGCGGTAATCTACCGGCTTGTAACGGAATCACCCTCTCCAAAGAGATGTCTCCCAATACTGATTTGGAAAGGGAACGCATGTCTATTATACCCTACGCTTCTGCGATAGGCTCTATAATGTATGCGATGTTGTGCACCAGACCAGATGTAGCTTACGCACTGAGCGTGGTAAGCCGGTATCATTCAGACCAAGGGGAGAATCACTGGATAGCTGTAAAGAACATTCTAAAGTACCTGAGAAGGACTAAGGAGATGTTCTTGGTTTACGGCAGAAAAGACCTCAAGATCGAGGCCTTTGCTGATTCAGGCTTCCAGAGTCATAAGGACGATTCCAAGTCCATGTCAGGTTATGTCTTTACCCTCAATGGAGGGGCGGTGTGCTGGAAGAGTTCCAAGCAGGACACCGTTGCTGACTCGACGATAGAAGCGGAGTATATTGCTGCTTGCGATGCCATAAAAGAAGCGGTCTGGATGAAGAAGTTCCCAACAGAACTTCAGGTGGTTCCTACCATTGTCGATCCAATACCTCTGTATTGCAACAACAACGGAGCTATTGCTTTAGCAAAGGAACCAAGGTCCCATCAGAAGTCCAGACACATCTTAAGGCGGTATCACCGGATCAGGGAGATCGTAGATCGCCCGGAGATCGAGGTCCGGAGAGTTCCTACAGAGGAGAACATTGCTGATCCATTCACAAAGTCCTTACCTCAGATTCAATTCGAGAGGCTACTCAAGATGATCGGTCTTCGATATGCCAGTACATGGCCCTAGTGCAAGTGGGATATTGTTAGTGTATATGCCCTAGGGGCAATTATTGTATCATACTAGCTTGTATATTACTTAATGGAAGCTTGGGATATTCACAGTTATATAACAGTCTTTCTAAACATGGCAGTATGCTACTTGGTTTTATCTATCTTAATATATGTGTACGTATTGATAGAGCCCTTAGGATCTTGCTTGACTACCAGCGTTGTGATGGCAGTCACACTAGTGGGGGCTGGGTAGTGTACAAGCACATCCTTTTTTAGGTCCCTAGTTATAGGATTATCGAGACAGGGCATCGATACTCCGGAGTAGACTATTGTGTACGCTTCTCATCCCAGTTGGGGAGATGGTCTATCCCACTGCCATCAGTACGTCGTACTGGAGATAGTATACAGGTGCTCGTTGGGTTACGGGTACACCGGACAGGACTCGCAGGGGACTGTCGGTTGGTATTATACCCGTCGTCAGTTAACAGTTCCTCGGTGACATGAGTAAAGCATAGTCCGGAGACTTGATGTAGGGTTCCTAGGCACACACTAGAGGTCTCGCAAGGCATCGATCATGCCAAATTCAAAATTTACGGTGCCGGGAAACCCTAGACTACGGATCTTAGACTAGATGTTTAGGCGAATAATGAACTAGTTAACATTTAACTAAAGGAATACGGAAATACAACCTTTGTAGATCCGTTTGTCCACCTCCATAGCTCCGCAACGAAGTGCCTTCGCTGTCCAAGTGAACTACCGGGCTCTAGCGTCGGCTTCGTCGAAGAATTAGTGAGCTAGGTCGTCGATGTCCATGCCGAAGATGATCTACGTCGAGGCATCGCTAGATCAAGCTCCACCTTCACCTTGCCATGAAAACTTGTGAAGGAAACACACTCTACTACTTGGCAAGAGGTAGAGGATGAAGAAATAGGAAGTGGGTTCACTTTAGAATTGGATTTCACACTCGTATGCTCAATATGCCATTGATGAAGACAAGCTTCTTCATGAAGAAGAAGAAGAGCAAGAAGAAGATAAAAGTTATGATAAGTTCATTTAGAATAGAAAAGAATAATAAACTTATCATAATTTTCACCATGGTTAGGTGTAGAGAATTAACTTAGGTTAGATCAATGGTTAGGGTCAAAAGAAGAAGACAAAATGGTTAAGTGGTCAAAGTTTCATGAAGCTTCAATAAGCTTCATGAAGAATAAAGAAAGAAAACCATTTTGTTTTTCTTCTTTTATGCTTTAATTATTTTCCAAAATGAATAAGCAAATAATTAAAAGAATATGCAAAACCCTAATCATCATCTTGACAATAGTTTTATTCTATGCACTTAACCAAAAACCATGTATCATCAAACATGATACAAGTAAGTGCACAAAACTATATCGTATATACAATGTGCACACCCGAGCGAGAAAATCCATTTAAAGTGAACCGATACTAGTTAATGCAAAGTAATATATCAAATATATAATTATGCATTAAATCATTAAATCAACACTTGATTCAATGATCCGGTCCTGTCGCGCATAACCGACTGGTATCATCAGTAACAACTTATCGAATCAACACTTGATCCGATAACTCTGCTATATCGCATATAACCGATCAATGTTACATCGCGAGAATCGAATACAGTATCACATACTGGTATTATTCTCGGTCCCGCACATATCTCATATGCGGTCCTATTTCGTTTTGCTTGAGCCAGGAAACTTCTGTGTAGGACTCTAAAGACTCGTCAATACGCCGGCAGCAGGTGATGATCATATCAAACACCCACAAGCCGCAAGCGGTCTGCTAAACGTAACGGCCACCCGGGTATTGAGCGATCTGAAGATCGACGATCAAGCTCGCTTACACTCCAGTGAATCCAACCAGTAACACTACCGTACAGTCCGGTCTGATCGTCTGATATGTCGCATATCCCGCCTAGGGGTGGTAAACGTCAGACCCCAATAGCTCGATAAGTCGTGTCGATATGAGGTCTATAACAATTCGAGAAACTACCGGTAACACTTACCAGTAAATCTCAGCAACCCTGGCCAGGGATTTCCTGTTATAGCCAATCGAACACAGCGCAATATCAACCCCTATACCGGGAGAGACGAATCCCCTCCTATCGCTCATTGCCTCCATGTGACTCGGGACTGTACCCAAAAACCACCATTTTGCACGCCCTCTTGGACGTGGTAAGATGGAAATCAAAGCACAGTGGGAACCACACAAGACTCTATGACGATCTCGGGTCAACAGACTACTCTGTACCAGTGTCACCAGAGAACTGCCATCTGACGTGCGGTATAATACCATCTGAGAGTTCTCGGCGAGTCCGTCCAGTGTACCCAGTCTCTACTGAGCACCCGTATATCATCTCTGATGTCAAACACCGATGGATATGGGATCATCCATCGCCCATCTGTATGGGTCGAGAAGGTATACGCTAGTCTACTCTGGTATATCGATGCCCCATCTCGATACACCCACGACTAGGGACTTTCAAGGATGTACTTATGGACTACCATGTCCCCACTAGTATGATCCGCATCCTAGTCCAGGTAGTCAAGTACACATCCTAAGGGGTTTACCAACATGTAACAGAGAGACAATCATTGGACACGTTAAGGTAAAGAGTAACCAGATAGCATACTATCATGTCGAGCAAGAAAGTCCTCCCTATATATGTCCCAGCATCCACTACAATATACATCCAATGTACAGTAATGGCCTCTAGGGCATACATATAACTAACAATCTCCCACTTGCACTAGGGCCATCTGTAGCAGTGGTTGTAGTATCTCATACTCAACCATCCCATAAAAGTCTCTCTCTGGGAATAGGCCTTCGTGAGTGGATCCGCCGTGTTGTCCTCTGAGTCTACTCTCCTAACCTCGATCAGCCTGGAGATCAACCATCTGCATGATCAGGCGATACTGCCATAGAATAAGTCTGGATCACTGATGGGACCGGCGTTCCTCGGCATAAGCCACAACTCCATTGTCTCACAATGGTAGGAACACAGTTCATCTCATGAACCAATATACATCCAAACAGCCTCTTTGGTAGCATCTTAAGTAGCGATGTATCCTGCCTTTATCGTCTAGTATGCCACGGTATCTAGCTTGGAACTCTTCCAACATACCGTCCCTTTACTAAGGGTAAAGACAATGCCTGCTACTGACATTCAGTCGTCTTTATCACCCTGGAACACTTCCAGTGATTCTCCCCAGGATCGATTGATACCATCTCACTACTTCTAGTGAGTATCCTAACATCCAATTAGATCTATCTCATAGATCCAAAAACCAGGATATAGGAGGTATCACATTGATCCTATATGGAGAATCATTGTGATAAGCAGAAATTGACCAAGCGTAGCATAGGAAACTCCTTTCTTATCAAGAGTATGTCATCCACGTACTCTACGAGGATCACCACCATACTCCCTACTACCTTTTTGTTTATACAATGTTCATCTACCATTTTGATGATGTCAAACTCTTTGACTACTACATCAAAACAGATGTTCCAACTCCGCGATGCCTGCTTTATCACATAAAACATCTTGCACGCGTTTCCGCTGCTCCCACTGTCTACGAGGCCCTCTGGCTGTGTACTTACAGACTTTCTCTTCTAAATCAATATTTAGAAAAGCAGTCATGGCACCCAACAGCCAGATATCGTAGTCATGGTATGTAGCCGTGGCATGTAGGATCTGGATGGACATAAGCATAGGTACTGAAAAAGGTTTCATCATTATCCACGCCTGGTCAATGACAAAAACCTTTAACAAGTCTAGCTTTGAAAGTCTCAACTTTTCCATTTACACCAAGTAATCTTCTTAAGATATACTTTCTCCTGATGGGGATTTAACCCTTCAGATATAGCAACCAAAGTCCATACTTTGTTGGTGTATAAGGATCCCATCTCAGATCGCTAAGCATCCAGCCATTCTTACAGAGTCTCACTCCTGATGGCCAGCTCGAAACTAGTTGGGTCATCATCTCATGATGCAATCCTTGCTCCCACTGTCATAGAGAAACCGAAGTATCTCTCAGGTGGGTGAGGAACCCTACTAGATCGGCGGAGAGGCTGAGGTTCGTTGGAATCTACTGAATCCTTTGGTTCTATCAAATCATCACCTGCAATTTGTATGGCTGGAACATTTCCTGTTGTACATAACTGACATTGCCTCGAGCTTGTCCGGATTTTGCTTTTAGACATAGGCCGGACAACCCCAAATCTTAACTAACTTAAGATATGGGCTCTTCCCTTTCCATATCACATATGAAGTGGTAGGCATAGATTTGATTCGAACCTTATTCAATAGGTATGCATCTTCTCAAGTGCATAACCCCCTTAAGGAAAAAGGTAACTCAGTAGTACTCATCATAGAGCACACCATATCAAATAGGGTGTATCTGCTCCGCCCCGACATACCATCGTGCAATGGTGTATACGGAGGAGTAATGCTGAGAGAGAATCTCATTCTCCTTTAGAATAGTCCAGGAATTCCATGCACAAGTATTCTCCTCCTTGATCACATCAAAGGACATAACACTTATACCCATATGTTGGTTCTCTACTTCTCGCTTATATTCTGTGAATATCTCAAAAGGTTCGGACTTGTGTTTCAACAGGAACATAGGTCTGAATCTCGAAAGATCATCAGAGAATGTAATGAAGTAAAAAGAACCAGTCCTGGCATGTGTAGACAGGGGACCTACATACATCAACATGTATCATCCCAAGAGTTCATTAACTCTTTCTCTGTTTCCAATAAACAGAGCTGGTGTCATCTTATCTTTGTGACATGATTGGCGAGTTTCACAAGATGTAAATTCAAACTAATTTAAATATGCATCTAAATGTAACTCCAGCTAGTCGGGTCACATTGATATGACCTAGTCTATAATAGCTCAAGAAGGATCCGTTCATTTCTGAACTCTTCCTCTTGTGTTTGTTCCATATACTAAGAACAATAGTTTGATTTAGAACATTAATGCTTTTAGATAACGTGCCTGAACCGATCAACTTTTGATAAAGGAAATGTTCAAAACATTATCCAACAATACAAAATTTTATCGTTTCTTTACTAATAAAAAGACAGATATGATTTTGTATATCAGGTTCGGTATCTAATAACATTTGTTCAGAATCAATGTATTACAATACAGGGTGACAGTGACCAACAGACTTGGCTGCAACACTTGCCCCGTTTTCTGCCTCATGAAACTTATCACCCATTCTCAGTTTTTCTACCCTTTTGTAGCCCTATGTAACATCTTACATATCTGGGATCCTGATCCGGTATCATATACCAAGGATGCGGAGGATACTGAGAAACAGTTCTGTATAATGAACATACCCGAAGATGATGCATCAGCATGCACTCTCTTCGTTTGGGCGGCACGGGAAATCTGGTATTCCCCTATTTCCTACTCTGTCTTATAACAATTATAAGTTGGAGCGGGACCAACGTTCCCCAGCTCAGTATAACAAGCGGTTTCGGTCAATAATCTGTTTTATCATCTTGATTAAGGCGTGATATTGTCGCTACCAGGAGAGAGAGAGAAGAAAACACTCAGCGTGCGCTCTTGCAAGAATAGATTGGTTATTATTTTATCTAATCAGGATGGCTCCCACTGCTTTTTATCAAATCTTCCTTCAGACCCTAAAAGGAAAGACTAGCCAGGATTAATTATACACTACAAGTTCGCCAATCTTTCAGCCAGGCCAGTTTCGGTACTTTGAGGGAGGTCCCCCGTGCTTTCGCACGAACCTAATTAATGTAAACCTCGTTTTCCCAGAGGCGTAACCCCGTTGACACCTTTCTAGACACCTACTTGATCGGCTAACTGTAATGTATAAAACTCTCCCAGGAGTAACTCTTACTCGCAGCGGGTATCGGGATCCAACTATCTCATAGAAGGTATGCAATCTCATTGCAAATTTCAACACTTAAAATTCCCGATAATATTTTGCCCTGAACGATCTATGACCTTGACAAGGTCAACAAACCATAGACCGCAAGTCAAGTTCAACCCGTCATTTCTTGATTGAATCAAACCCACCCGCACGACCCTTGACAAGGTCAACAAGGCCGCACGACTACCCTAACCCAATCTGCATCATATGCATAAGCAGATAAATACTGGTTAGCTACCGCACACTGCGCCTTGACAAGGTCAACAAACGCAGCACGAATACTAAACAGGATTTATCTGAAATGACGGAGGGCTACGACAGGTTTTTCTTAAAACCTATTGCGTAATGAACTTGATATCGTTGTAGGATCGAATGAATTTTGAAATGGAGTGTTTTTGAGGCTTTTCTAGTTTTGCTAAAGGAATCACTCCCGGTGAAGGGATCGTCGGTCCTTTCCTCGTCGAATGAGGTGCGAGATATATCATATATATCACTGTGCAAAGCAGAACTTTTAAAAGCTATCAAAAGACAAACCGAGTGTGTAGCATCTGCCAGTTATTGCTAAAGGAGTCACTCCCGGTGAAGGGATCTCGGTCCTTTCCTTATCGAATAAGGTGCAGGATATATCACATATACCGCTGTGCAAAGCAAGAACTGTAGCTACCTGTTTTATTTTGAAATTCGATTCTACAACATCTTAGGTTTCTTTTATTTCATTAATCACATTAATGAAGTCCCATCATTTAAAGTACCTAAACATCACAGATAAATACGACGTACACTTATGCCATCCGCATTCGCCCCGATGTCCCCTCGTGCACCGTTAGGTTAGGTAACTAACGGCAGAGCGGGGCAGGGCTAGCACGGGTGTAAAACATAAGTAACGGCTATATAATATATCATATATACTATATACTGTATCTATCACAGAACATCACATGATCACATCACAGATATCGCAGCAGAAGAATCATTTGAAATATTGGATATACTAGGACGTCCGTGTTTTCAATACGAGCCAGTATAAAACACGGATTCCACGGTCGTGATGAATAGCCAAACCCACACCCCTAGACCCATACGAGAGAGGCAAGCAACCCTACCAATTCCAGAGTTTGGAGACCCGGACTCGACTCCTCGAGTTGGTCTCCCACTGGACTCCAGAACCCGGTTATTTGTGCCCTCCTCCTTGGGTCTATCCTAGTGCGGAAAAGTAAATAATATACATCAACGGTGGCAACTTCCGCTACCTGGAAACGCCCCAACAAAAGAATATTACATACAAGTTTTTACATGGATGAAAATGAAAAACACTCATCTCACATAAAAACCCCCGGCTATTCAAACACGACGATCCAATATAACATATCCAGCAACACATAACATCACATGTCATCAACGTAAGTAAATATGCGCATCCCAATTGTCGTTGACATATAGCAACGAAACCGGCGATATCACATATTACACTTATGGTCACAGAAAAGAAAGTGTAAAACTACAACAGTTGGAATCCGCAACCACCTCAGACATCGCATGCCTGACCAAATGAATTACTTAGACATCGCATGCCTAACAATTATAAACCCCGTATTTTTGTCTCAAAATCGAAAACTCTTTTCAATATGAAGTCGGGCAATTCAACAGGATTCCCGACATTCTGATCGAGTACTCGTCGCAAACTTCAGTAGGCGGCCGCACCCCTGATACCGTCGACGAAGTGCACCAAGGCGGAACACCGCTACCGCGAGCACCCGGACGGATGCTTTCGGCGACGGGGTTCTCCTACAGTCACTTGGTCGGGGCTATGGAGTGAGGCTGTCTATTAAGTTTACCCGGCGAGTATCCGCGTACGCTACGTGATTGCGACGGACTTTTGATCACATCAAAATTCCGTGGCAACCGATCAAGTGAGACTAAACTGCTATGTTTATAACATTCATTTAGTTATCACATAACTTCTTGTGAATTCCAATTATTGTATCCCATTCCAGATAAACAGAAAATGTTAAACTTTTCGATCGAACAATCGAACACCCAAGTTTTCCCGATACAGATCAACACATGAAATAAGTCTAACAACATTCAGTTCGTGCCTCAGTACCAACGGTCCAGCCGTAGAAGGGTCAAGCCAACGCCTCACATGTGGCACGCCGTACTGCCCCAAACCCGAAGGTTCAAAGGGCTGTTCAAGACGGTCACATAATCGAGTTAAGGTTTGTTGTCTTGTAGAGGGTCCATCGCGTTACTTGCACTACTTAGAACGTCGTTAAACTACGGAAAAATCCAACACTTGGAAATTTCCCGACAGGGGAAAAATTGGGTATTTATATCCGGTCGAACTTTTTAACATATTCTAAAATTTATCCGGAAAGCCAAATAGACAAAATTTGATACCCCGATCGAAACACCGAATCCCCAAAACAATTCCAGAAAATTCAACTCTTGAAAATATTTTAAAAATTCCCAGAAAACTCAGCATATTTTATCAGGAATTACTGTGCAAACAATGAGGGCTGACGTCACCTTAAAGCCGCGGAACCGCCGCAGAAGCTAGGCTTCTGCCGCGGTTCCGCCGCAAGAAACACTGTTCATCCAAAAAAATTTGCATGGTAATTCTTATTTTTCCCTGCTGAATTTTTTAGAAATTTTTAATATGGAAAAATCCACGTTTTACAAAACCGGACAGAGAGCATGTTTGGAATTGGGTTTCGGGTTCGTTCGGACTTCAAATTGCGTCTAGACTTCGCCTAAGGCTCTAGCTAGGCTCTGATACCACTGTAGGGTTCCTAGGCACACACTAGAGGTCTCGCAAGGTATTGATCATGCCAAATTCAAAATTTACGGTGCCGGGAAACCCTAGACTACGGATCTTAGACTAGATGTTTAGGCGAATAATGAACTAGTTAACATTTAACTAAAGGAATACGGAAATACAACCTTTGTAGATCCGTTTGTCCACCTCCATAGCTCCGCAACGAAGTGCCTTCGCTGTCCAAGTGAACTCCCGGGCTCTAGCGTCGGCTTCGTCGAAGAATAAGCGAGCTAGGTCGTCGATGTCCATGCCGAAGATGATCTACGTCGAGGCATCGCTAGATCAAGCTCCACCTTCACCTTGCCATGAAAACTTGTGAAGGAAACACACTCTACTACTTGGCAAGAGGTAGAGGATGAAGAAATAGGAAGTGGGTTCACTTTAGAATTGGATTTCACACTCATATGCTCAATATGCCATTGATGAAGACAAGCTTCTTCATGAAGAAGAAGAAGAGCAAGAAGAAGATAAAAGTTATGATAAGTTCATTTAGAATAGAAAAGAATAATAGACTTATCATAATTTTCACCATGGTTAGGTGTAGAGAATTAACTTAGGTTAGATCAATGGTTAGGGTCAAAAGAAGAAGACAAAATGGTTAAGTGGTCAAAGTTTCATGAAGCTTCAATAAGCTTCATGAAGAATAAAGAAAGAAAACCATTTTATTTTTCTTCTTTTATGCTTTAATTATTTTCCAAAATGAATAAGCAAATAATTAAAAGAATATGCAAAACCCTAATCATCATCTTGACCATAGTTTTATTCTATGCACTTAACCAAAAACCATGTATCATCAAACATGATACAAGTAAGTGCACAAAACTATATCGTATATACAATGTGCACACCCGAGCGAGAAAATCCATTTAAAGTGAACCGATACTAGTTAATGCAAAGTAATATATCAAATATATAATTATGCATTAAATCATTAAATCAACACTTGATTCAATGATCCGGTCATGTCGCACATAACCGACTGGTATCATCAGTAACAACTTATCGAATCAACACTTGATCCGATAACTCGGCTATATCGTATATAACCGATCAATGTCACATCGTGAGAATCGAATACAGTATCACATACTGGTATTATTCTCTGTCCCGCACATATCTCATATGCGGTCCTATTTCTTTTTGCTTGAGCCAGGAAACCTCTGTGTAGGACTCTAAAGACTCGTCAATACGCCGGCAGCAGGTGCTGATCATATCAAACACCCACAAGCCTGTAACACCTTAGGATAAAGGTTTGTGAATAATTATAATTAAATAATGGTTTTTAATAAAAAGTTTACCAAATTGTGTTTTAAATATATTTCCTGATTTAATAAATATTTTTCCAAAATTTTATTAGGCTTGCACAAACATGTGCATGTAAACTAGGGTTTTTAAATTAAGTTAATTCCATAATTATTAACCATGGTGGGTTAATCTTGAGGGTTAAAGTTTTATGGATTCTTAAATGGGTTTTAAATTGGTTAATTAAAAGATTACTTTAATTCAAATGGTTTAGGGGTTGACTTGTGAGAGTGAGGGAGAGGGGTGCATCATGGCTCAAGCCATACTTGCATTAAATGAAGAGAGAGAGAGGAGGGGTGACTTTTGGGGTAAATGATTGTTTTCTTCTCTCATTTATTTTTCTCTCAAACCTCACACACACTCACACACACACTTACCTCTCTTCACACCCCAGCAACAGCAGCAGGAGAAAAAGCAACAACAGCAACTGAGCCTGAAGCAAGCATTGGCAGCATCAGCAGCAGGGAACAGTAGCAGCAGCACCAAGCTTCACAACAGCAACTGCAGCCTCTTCTCTTCTCCTCTTCTGCTTCCTCCAGCTTCCTAGGGTTAAGTATGAGGTATATTTTTGAAACTTATTCCCTAGTTAGCTTGGTTAGTGTATGTTTTGCATCGGTTAGTGGATTTTAGTGTGTTTTAGTGTGTTATGGTGTGTTTAGGGTGAACTTTGTGCTAATGAGGTGTAGATTGGTTTCAGTAGGATGCTTGAGGTTTGTTGTGACCATGTTAACTTAGTTGAACCCCTACTACACTAAAATACCACCAGTTTTCATATTCGATGCATAATGTCGTATTTGTGCAAAAATTGAGTTTTCTGGATCTGCTATTGACCCTGTGAGTTCAGAATGAAATTGAGAGGACTGCGGCATAGTGGAGTAGTGCTGATACCCCAGATGAAACCCGACCCCCTGACTCCCCACTCCGGCCGCCAAAATCACCATTCTGGCCGCAAATTGCGGCCACACAGGGGGTATTTTGGTGTTTTTTGGGTTATGTGGGTGTCTGCTTGTGAGTAGGGTCCTTTGATATATATATTTTTGTAATCTTAGTATTGTAGGAAAATCTGGGACTAAATACCTATTTTGCCGTTTTCTAAACCTTCGCGACACGCGTGATACGTGAGTAGGTTTGGGTTTCTGCGTATCGCGGCGCATCGGGGTAGTTTCGTGGCGCGTGCTTACACGTTTTAGCGTATCGCGCACACGCGCGATTGGTTTGCGACACGAGAGTCTAGTTGGAACGTACTGTCGCATTTTTGTGAAATGAGCTTATGTGTGATATATGTTATGTGATTCTAGGTTCGCAAGCCAGTGAGACGGACGCTGCAAAGAAGGGCAAGCAAGTGGTTGGATACACTTAGCGCGAGACACGGTGAGTAGATTTCACATCTACGGGGATATCGCCCGCATGGCGTTATGCGTCAGGGCTGATAGGACCTTATTGTTATATACTGCATATACCATACCATGGATTGTCATCGCATATTGCATTCCCTGTTATATATATATATGTTGCTTAGAACTGATAGAACTGCCATGATCATACTGTCGTACATTGTTGTAGCTCATCAATACTTGACATGACTTGGAATTTTATACTCGATACCTATATCACAGTGGGTCACTGCATTGTAGTTCATTCTTAGGTGACATGACTTGATATACATATTTGATGCACCTATCACATCACAGTTACTTGTATTATTGTTGGGATTTCATATGATTTCTGGATTTGGAACCGTGGCCTTTTCAAATAAGTAACCATTTAAAAACCCGGTTCCCTTGATATGATATTTTGGGGCGTCGCCCCGTGTTTTCTCGGTGCTTGAGGCACGGATTGATAGAGGGCTGACCCGGACTGACGGATGCCCGATGGATTGATAGAGGGCTGACCCGGACTGACGGATGCCCGATGGATTGATAGAGGGCTGACCCGGACTGACGGACGCCCGATATATTGAGAGAGGGATGACCCGGACTGACGGATTCCCGGTATATACTTGAGAGAGGGCTGACCCGGATTGACGGAGGCCGATACAGGATGTTTTGCGTGTCGATGCTAGACACGAGTATTTATGATATTTGGGTGCCGAAGTTGGGCACTCAGGATTTTCAGGAATATACAGGATATGAGGGCCGATGGAGTACCGGAGTTTGAGATGTTGAGATTTGTGGTGCATACATACTTATGTAGTCCACCTCGATACTTCATGTAGATACTATATCCCCATGCTCAGCATTCATTATCACATCTCATCCTGTAGTATATCTCCTGATAGAGGACTGGCATTATTATTATGCATACTGCCACATCGCATTGATATTATCTGCTAGCATTAGTAGAGCCACGCTATATATGCATGCTTGCGATTACCTTTATATGTTATCTCTATTCACGAGTTGGCAACTCACCCCCGTTGTGCCACAGTGTTTGCAGGTTGCCCTTGGGAGTAGTCACGGCTGGCTGTTACCTCATCTTTTGGCACAGATACCCCTTTTGAGCAGAGATAGTCTTTTGCTGATAGGTGGGTTTTGTACGGTATCTGTTATATTTCAGCTGTATATTGATGTATCTAGTATTCTCCATCTACCTTTCTGTATTGACTTAGAGACAGTTGTGAGGACGATATGTATGATTTTATATTCTGGTGTCGAGCTCGCTTGTGAGCCGACTTTACTTTATGCAGTCTCATCTTTTATGATATTGTCCTTGTTTTACTGTGTATTCTTCGGTTCGGCGTCGTATATCATATTGTGATGCTTTATTCATGTCACTTGTTATTTCTGCTACACCTTGCTTTTATCCGACTCTCGGGGCTAATGTTTTAAAGGGGAAATGTTACCAAAATTATAAAACTTATAATTTTTGAACTTAAAAAGGATTTCTACTAAATAAATGGAAGTTTTTCGGACATGTAGGATTGTTTTTTTTTTTAAAAAGGTTTTAAATCACTCTATAATTATTGGTTTTGATTTCTGGGTTCGGCTTACTTAGCCGCGTTGCGCCTGTAGACGTTGCGTGGTTAAGTGCCGGTCACGAGTCGAATTCTCGGGTCGTGACAAAGTTGGTATCAGAGCGTAGGTTTTACCTTCGGAGTTTAGGATAACCCTGGTATGATGGAGTAGGTAGCTGCAGCAGGGTAGCGTAGCGTGCGTATGTTCCGCGGCATACTCACGACACGGTACTCCGCTTACGCGACCTTAGGACTTATTGATTTGATCCCTCCTTATATTCTTGCGATTCGATTTCCGTGTTCTTATCGAATCCATATTTTCTTTCAGCCATTATGCCGCCTAAGACTACGAGGGCACAGAGAGCGGCCGCGAGGGCCGAGATTCGTGTTGACTCGTCCGAGACGAGGACTGATCCGGGCAGTGCACCCATTGTACCCGAGCAGGCTGTTCCTGCCGTGACAGAGCAGATCGCCACGTTAGGAGCTGGTATGCAGGAGATGCGCCAGACGGTGGGGTCTAGCATGCAGGAGATGCGTCAGATGATAGGATCGCTTGTTGAGACGCTTCGAGCGCAGCGACCAGAGGTAGCTCCACCAGTTCCAGAGACCGCTATGGTACCTACCGCACAGCCAGTTGCCCCTGCAGCCACGGAGGTGATTACAGTATCACTATCAGAGTTCATGAGGCTGAAGCCTCCGGTTTTCACAGGCACCGATACAGCCGAGGACCCACAGTCTTTCATCGACAGGATGGCCAGGATATGCCGTTACCTCAGATGCGCAGATGCGAGATGGGTCGAGTTCGCGAGCTTTCGCCTGGAAGGTCTTGCGCAGAAATGGTGTGATTCAGTGGAGAAGGGCAGAGCAGCAGGTCTTCCTCCTATGACCTGGACGGAGTTCGTGACCATATTTCTAGCCCGTTTCCTTCCCCGGAGTGTTAGAGATGCCCGAGCACGCAAGTTTGAGTCCTTGCGCCAGACGCCAGGGATGACAGTGGCAGAGTATGATGTACTGTTTACAGAGCTAGCAGTCTACGCCCCACATTTAGTGGCCACCGAGGAGTTGCGAGTCCGGAGATTTGTTCGAGGCTTGCTTTCACCAGTGTTCCTCGCGATCAGCGCGCAGCACTACGAGACCTACGCAGCAGCTGTAGACGCAGCCCTAGTGGTCGAGGAGCACCTTGTCGAGACTTCGGCACTTCCAGAGCCGAAGAGAGCTCGTGCGGATACTTCAGCACAGAGACAGCCTTTTCGGCGCCGTGATAGACGTATTGCAGGCAGCAGAGATTCAGGGCGGGGCCGGTTATTCAGTTCTTATTCCCAGGATGGTCAGCGGCCGTCGTCGGGATGTTTTCGCTGTGGGAGTTCTTACCACCGTGTACGGGAGTGTCCTGAGTTACCCCGGAGAGAGGCGACAGCACCGCATGTTACCTTACCACCTTCACCACCCCAGAGAGCGTTGCCTATCGTACCTACCGTTGCTCCGCGCCAGACTCATACACAGCGAGGTCGTGGGCGTGGGGGAGTTGCTCAGAGAGGGCGAGGTGACCGAGGCAGAGGGCAGCCAGTTACAGGTGGTGGACAGGCGAGGGTTTTTGCTTTGACACATCAGGACGCGCAGGCGTCCAATGCAGTGGTTTCAGGTATCCTCCCTGTATGTTCAGTTGATGCACATGTACTGTTCGACCCCGGATCCACACACTCGTACGTATCCACACACTTTGTGCCGAGTTTGGGTAGAGAGTCCGGCTTGCTTGATCAGCCGCTTGTGGTGACTACTCCTGTGGGGGAGTCGTTTGTTGCTAGGCACGTGTTCCGATCCTGCATCGTCTGTATTGGCGAGAGAGAGTTGCCTGTCGACTTGATCCTTCTGGAGATGTTGGACTTCGACGTTCTTTTGGGCATGGATTGGTTAGCCACGTGCTATGCTTCTGTGGACTGCCGCGAGAAGACAGTTAGATTCTGTTTCCCCGGCGAGTCGTTTTTTGTTGTGTTGGGGGACCGTGGTGCCGCCCCTCACAGTGTGATTTCTTCTTTTCGCGCTGGGCAGCTTTTGAGGAAGGGATGTCAGGGATTTCTCGCCTATGTTTGCGATGCTCGCGCTACAGAGGTTCCATTGGATCAGGTTCCGATTGTTAGCGAGTTTCCTGATGTGTTCCCTGACGAGCTTCCTGGGTTGCCGCCCGAGCGCGACATTTCTTTCTGTATTGATTTGGTTCCTGGTTCGGGGCCTATTTCTATACCGCCCTATCGGATGGCCCCGGCGGAACTTCGAGAGTTGAAGGAGCAGTTGCAAGATTTGCTAGACAAGGGACTTATTCGACCCAGTGTTTCTCCTTGGGGTGCTCCAGTCCTGTTCGTCAGGAAGAAGGACGGTAGTTTGCGCCTTTGTATCGACTACCGCCAGCTGAACAGGGTGACAGTGCGGAACAGGTATCCTTTGCCGCGTATCGACGATTTGTTCGACCAGCTCCAGGGGGCAGGGTACTTTTCGAGGATCGATTTACGATCGGGCTATCATCAGCTGCGGGTTCGACAGGAGGACATTCCCCGGACGGCTTTCCGTACGCGCTACGGCCATTACGAGTTTTTGGTGATGTCGTTCGGACTCACCAATGCGCCAGCTGCGTTCATGGACTTGATGAACCGTATTTTTCGGCCTTATTTGGATCTGTTCATCATAGTCTTCATTGACGATATCTTGGTGTATTCCCGGAGTAGTGACGAGCACGAGCAGCACCTGCGGATTACATTGCAGACATTGAAGGAGCACCAGCTTTATGCGAAATTCTCCAAGTGTGCTTTTTGGCTGGACAGCATGGACTTCTTGGGTCACGTGATTTCACGTGATGGTATATGTGTAGACCCGAGGAAGATCGAGGCCGTTCAGCGTTGGCCCAGACCCACATCGGTGACGGAGATTCGCAGCTTTTTGGGATTGGCCGGTTACTACAGGCGTTTTGTGGAGGACTTCTCCCGCATTGCTACACCGTTGACCGGGTTGACCCGGAAGGGAGTTCCTTTCGTTTGGACGGAGGAGTGCGAGCACAGTTTTCAGCAGTTGCGGACTCAGCTGACGACGGCACCGGTGTTATCTTTACCTTCTGGACCGAGCGGATTTGTGGTCTTTTGTGATGCTTCTCGAGTGGGGCTGGGATGCGTTCTGATGCAGCATGATAGGGTGATCGCGTATGCTTCGCGACAATTGAAGAGACATGAACAAAACTACCCCACTCATGATTTGGAGATGGCAGCAGTGGTCTTCGCACTTAAGATCTGGCGGCATTACCTATACGGCGAGTCGTTCCAGATATTTACGGATCACAAGAGTTTGAAATACATATTCCAGCAGCGGGACCTGAACCTTCGGCAGCATCGATGGATGGAGTTAGTGAAGGATTACGACTGCGAGATCTTATATCACCCGGGCAAGGCAAATTTGGTAGCGGATGCTTTGAGAAGGAGGCCCAGGAGTAGTTTATCATGTTTGAGCGCAATACAGGAGCAGTCATCCGCCGATTGGCAGATATTATGCGACAGCCGAGTACAGTTCGAGTTCACGCCGATTGGAGGACAGATAGCGCATGTCCGTGCACGCCCACAGTTGATCGATCGCATACGTGAGGCACAGCTCAGTGATGCCCGATGTTTAGAGATCATGGCACAGATTGGACAGGGCAGATTTTCCGAGTTCATAATCGATGATCAGGGAGTACTGCGGTTTAGAGTCAGACTGTGTGTACCAGATGCTGAGGGACTGAGGTGCGAGATTCTTGAGGAGGCACATCGATCGGTATATAGCGTCCATCCCGGTTCCACCAAGATGTATCATGATATGAGAAATGTTTACTGGTGGGACGGAATGAAGAGGGACATTGCAGATTTTGTATCGAGATGCCTGACTTGTCAGCAAGTCAAGGCTGAGCACCAGAGGCCCGCGGGAGAGCTACAGCCGTTACCCATTACGGAGTGGAAATGGGAACAGATTTCGATGGATTTCGTTTTGGGTCTACCCAGGACTAGTCGGGGGTATGACTCTATCTGGGTGATCGTGGACCGTTTGACGAAAGCGGCTCACTTCCTACCGGTGAAGACGACTTTCGGATTTACTCAGTATGCCCAGATCTATATTGACGAGGTAGTGCGGCTACACGGAGTACCGACGTGCATTGTGTCCGACAGAGGCACCCAGTTTACCAGTAGACTATGGCAGAGGCTTCAGGAGGCTTTGGGCACTCGCTTGAGTTTCAGCACGGCATTTCATCCGCAGACCGACGGAAAGTCAGAGCGGACCATCCAGACTCTCGAGGACATGCTCAGAGCTTGTGTACTAGATTTCGGAGGTAGCTGGGATCATCATTTGCCCTTAGTAGAGTTCTCCTACAATAACAGCTACCAGGAGACCATTCAGATGGCACCATTTGAGGCTGTTTATGGGAGGAGATGCAGGTCGCCCACTTGTTGGACAGAGCTCAGTGAGGGCCGTATCTTAGGGCCACAGATCGTTGAGGAGACGACCGCGAAGATCCAGTTGATTCGCGATAGGATGAGAGCAGCGCAGAGTAGGCAGAGAGCTTATGCAGACCGTCGACGGCGCAGACTTGAGTTTTCCGTTGGTGATCATGTTTTCTTGAGTGTCTCCACAATGAAAGGTGTGATGAGGTTTGGGAAGAAGGGGAAGCTCAGCCCCAGATTTGTGGGCCCCTTCGAGATCCTCGAGCGTGTTGGTGCAGTAGCTTACCGGTTAGCCCTTCCGCCCAGCTTTCCAGACGTGCACCTTGTATTCCATGTCTCGATGCTCCGCAGATATCTTCATGATCCTTCGCATGCGATTCAGCACCCGACGATCCAGCTTGAGCGTGACCTTTCCTATGCAGAGCAGCCGGTGATGATCTTGGATCGACAAGTGAAGAAGTTGAGATCGAAGGACATTCCATCAGTTAAGGTACTTTGGCGTGGCCAGAACCGTGAGGAAGTCACTTGGGAGACCGAAAGCGAGATGATGAAGACGTATCCCCATCTTTTTGAAGGTAACCTTAGTTAGATTTTTGAAATTCGGGGACGAATTTCTTTAAGGGGGAGAGATTGTAACACCTTAGGATAAAGGTTAGTGAATAATTATAATTAATAATGGTTTTTAATAAAAATTTTACCAAATTGTGTTTTAAATATTTTTCCTAATTTAATAAATATTTTTCCAAAATTTTATTAGGCTTGCACAAACATGTGCATGTA
Organism: Agapanthus africanus; assembly: GCA_030015575.1. Lineage (NCBI taxonomy): Eukaryota > Viridiplantae > Streptophyta > Magnoliopsida > Asparagales > Amaryllidaceae > Agapanthus > Agapanthus africanus. The sequence goes on from JASDDO010000012.1 coordinate 315,123,995, forward strand.
AACTAGGGTTTTTAAATTAAGTTAATTCCATAATTATTAACCATGGTGGGTTAATCTTGAGGGTTAAAGTTTTATGGATTCTTAAATGGGTTTTAAATTGGTTAATTAAAAGATTACTTTAATTCAAATGGTTTAGGGGTTGACTTGTGAGAGTGAGGGAGAGGGGTGCATCATGGCTCAAGCCATGCTTGCATTAAATGAAGAGAGAGAGAGGAGGGGTGACTTTTGGGGTAAATGATTGTTTTCTTCTCTCATTTATTTTTCTCTCAAACCTCACACACACTCACACACACACTTACCTCTCTTCACACCCCAGCAGCAGCAGCAGGAGAAAAAGCAACAACAGCAACTGAGCCTGAAGCAAGCATTGGCAGCATCAGCAGCAGGGAACAGTAGCAGCAGCACCAAGCTTCACAACAGCAACTGCAGCCTCTTCTCTTCTCCTCTTCTGCTTCCTCCAGCTTCCTAGGGTTAAGTATGAGGTATATTTTTGAAACTTATTCCCTAGTTAGCTTGGTTAGTGTATGTTTTGCATCGGTTAGTGGATTTTAGTGTGTTTTAGTGTGTTATGGTGTGTTTAGGGTGAACTTTGTGCTAATGAGGTGTAGATTGGTTTCAGTAGGATGCTTGAGGTTTGTTGTGACCATGTTAACTTAGTTGAACCCCTACTACACTAAAATACCACCAGTTTTCATATTCGATGCATAATGTCGTATTTGTGCAAAAATTGAGTTTTCTGGATCTGCTATTGACCCTGTGAGTTCAGAATGAAATTGAGAGGACTGCGGCATAGTGGAGTAGTGCTGATACCCCAGATGAAACCCGACCCCCTGACTCCCCACTCCGGCCGCCAAAATCACCATTCTGGCCGCAAATTGCGGCCACACATGGGGTATTTTGGTGTTTTTTGGGTTTTGTGGGTGTCTGCTTGTGAGTAGGGTCATTTGATATATATATTTTTGTAATCTTAGTACTGTAGGAAAATCTGGGACTAAATACCTATTTTGCCGTTTTCTAAACCTTCGCGACACGCGTGATACGTGAGTAGGTTTGGGTTTCTGCGTATCGCGGCGCATCGAGGTAGTTTCGTGGCGCGTGCTTACACGTTTTAGCGTATCGCGCACACGCGCGATTGGTTTGCGACACGAGAGTCTAGTTGGAACGTAGTGTCGCATTTTTGTGAAATGAGCTTATGTGTGATATATGTTATGTGATTCTAGGTTCGCAAGCCAGTGAGACGGACGCTGCAAAGAAGGGCAAGCAAGTGGTTGGATACACTTAGCGCGAGACACGGTGAGTAGATTTCACATCTACGGGGATATCGCCCGCATGGCGTTATGCGTCAGGGCTGATAGGACCTTATTGTTATATACTGCATATACCATACCATGGATTGTCATCGCATATTGCATTCCCTGTTATATATATATATGTTGCTTAGAACTGATAGAACTGCCATGATCATACTGTCGTACATTGTTGTAGCTCATCAATACTTGACATGACTTGGAATTTTATACTCGATACCTATATCACAGTGGGTCACTGCATTGTAGTTCATTCTTAGGTGACATGACTTGATATACATATTTGATGCACCTATCACATCACAGTTACTTGTATTATTGTTGGGATTTCATATGATTTCTGGATTTGGAACCGTGGCCTTTTCAAATAAGTAACCATTTAAAAACCCGGTTCCCTTGATATGATATTTTGGGGCGTCGCCCCGTGTTTTCTCGGTGCTTGAGCCACGGATTGATAGAGGGCTGACCCGGACTGACGGATGCCCGATAGATTGATAGAGGGCTGACCCGGACTGACGGATGCCCGATGGATTGATAGAGGGCTGACCCGGACTGACGGACGCCAGATATATTGAGAGAGGGATGACCCGGACTGACGGATTCCCGGTATATACTTGAGAGAGGGCTGACCCGGATTGACGGAGGCCGATACAGGATGTTTTGCGTGTCGATGCTAGACACGAGTATTTATGATATTTGGGTGCCGATGTTGGGCACTCTGGATTTTCAGGAATATACAGGATATGAGGGCCGATGGAGTACCGGCGTTTGAGATGTTGGGATTTGTGGTGCATACATACTTATGTAGTCCACCTCGATACTTCATGTAGATACTATATCCCCATGCTCAGCATTCATTATCACATCTCATCCTATAGTATATCTCCTGATAGAGGACTGGCATTATTATTATGCATACTGCCACATCGCATTGATATTATCTGCTGGCATTAGTAGAGCCACGCTATATGTGCATGCTTGCGATTACCTTTATATGTTATCTCTATTCACGAGTTGGCAACTCACCCCCGTTGTGCCACAGTGTTTGCAGGTTGCCCTTGGGAGTAGTCACGGCTGGCTGTTACCTCATCTTTTGGCACAGATACCCCTTTTGAGCAGAGATAGTCTTTTGCTGATATGTGGGTTTTGTACGGTATCTGTTATATTTCAGCTGTATATTGATGTATCTAGTATTCTCCATCTACCTTTCTGTATTGACTTAGAGACAGTTGTGAGGACGATATGTATGATTTTATATTCTGGTGTCGAGCTCGCATGTGAGCCGACTTTACTTTATGCAGTCTCATCTTTTATGATATTGTCCTTGTTTTACTGTGTATTCTTCGCTACGGCGTCGTATATCATATTGTGATATTTTATTCATGTCACTTGTTATTTTTACTACACCTTGCTTTTATCCGACTCTCAAGGCTAATGTTTTAAAGGGGAAATGTTACCAAAATTATAAAACTTATAATTTTTGAACTTAAAAAGGATTTCTACTAAATAAATGGAAGTTTTTCGGACATGTACGATTGTTTTTTTTTTAAAAAAAGGTTTTAAATCACTCTATAATTATTGGTTTTGATTTCTGGGTTCGGCTTACTTAGCCGCGTTGCGCCTGTAGACGTTGCGTGGTTAAGTGCCGGTCACGAGTCGAATTCTCGGGTCGTGACAAAGCCGCAAGCGGTCTGCTAAACGTAACGGCCACCCGGGTATTGAGCGATCTGAAGATCGACGAGCAAGCTCGCTCACACTCCAGTGAATCCAACGAGTAACACTACCGTACAGTCCGGTCTGATCGTCTAATATGTCGCATATCCCGCCTAGGGGTGGTAAACGTCAGACCCCAATAGCTCGATAAGTCGTGTCGATATGAGGTCTATAACAATTCGAGAAACTACCGGTAACACTTACCAGTAAATCTCAGCAACCCTGGCCAGGGATTTCCTGTTATAGCCAATCGAACACAGCGCAACATCAACCCCCTATACCGGGAGAGACGAATCCCCTCCTATCGCTCATTGCCTCCATGTGACTCGGGACTGTACCCAAAAACCACCGTTTTGCACGCCCTCTTGGACGTGGTAAGATGGAAATCAAAGCACAGTGGGAACCACACAAGACTCTATGACGATCTCGGGTCAACAGACTACTCTGTACCAGTGTCACCAGAGAATTGCCATCTGACGTGCGGTATAATACCATCTGGGAGTTCTCGGCGAGTCCGTCCAGTGTACCCAGTCTCTACTGAGCACCCGTATATCATCTCTGATGTCAAACACCGATGGATATGGGATCATCCATCGCCCATCTGTATGGGTCGAGAAGGTATACGCTAGTCTACTCTGGTATATCGATGCCCCATCTCGATACACCCACGACTAGGGACTTTCAAGGATGTACTTATGGACTACCATGTCCCCACTAGTATGATCCGCATCATAGTCCAGGTAGTCAAGTGCACATCCTAAGGGCTTTACCAACATGTAACAGAGAGACAATCAGTGCACACGTTAAGGTAAAGAGTAACCAGATAGCATACTATCATGTCGAGCAAGAAAGTCCTCCCTATATATGTCCCAGCATCCACTACAATATACATCCAATGTACAGTAATGGCCTCTAGGGCATACATATAACTAACACTTGACACTGCTACTTCTCCTCGAGTGTGTCCCACTATTCTTAGATTTCTACCCTACCACGGCTCAAACGAATCGTGCAAAAAGGTAGCAGTTGGGTGCAGTCCCGAGAACTTGGAGGCAGTGGCGGTTAGAAAGGATTCGTGTCTCCCGGTATTGGGAGTTGATATCGCGCTGTGTCAGAGAGCCATTACGCAAAGTCCCTGGCCAGGGCAAGCGAGATTTACTGGTAGGTTCCAGTAGTTTCTTAAGGTGTAATGGGCTTCGCTCCGACACGACTTATACCGCTTTTAGGGGACTGACGCTTGCCGCCCCCTAGGCTCGATATGCGATAGTCCTAGACGAACAGACCTGACTGTATGGAGATTGTCACATCAGGCTCAGTAGGAGTTCGGATGGGTTTCCTCATCGGCCTTCTTATCGACATCTACCTGGGGACCGTTACGTACAGCTATTACCGCTTGCGGTCTGTGGTTAAACCCACTGCCAGCGTAGTAGTCGAGTCTTTAGAGTCCCACACAAGGAGCTTCCCTGCTCCAGGTGAAACGATATAGAGGTCGTATGGTTTTACGATAAGGGTTCGGACGCATACGTGTTTAAACGCACGTACGATGTTCGGACAGTTTTTTCTAGCCGGCTTTGGTTTAAGCTAGGTTCTAGTATCGGATTATTGGATTTATACAGTCTAAAGTTTTTCCGTGTTTTCACGGATAGGAGGGCCGTTCTCGTAATTTGGCGGGAAGCTTCTAGAAGTATGGTGACTTAAGGGTTTAGGTGGCATTTACATTAACTGCATTTGTGACTCATTAGATGAATCATTCAAGTGAGTTAATGAAGCATTTATTGCTTAATGACTCACTTGATGATTCATTGCATATATTAAATGAAGCATGATGATAAATCATTTAGATTTATTTATTTGATTTTCTATATGGTTCATGATATATTAGAAGTGAGAAACAATTTCATCATAATCTTGCTCACCTTCTCTCTCCTCCAGCTTTCTCTCTTCAAACCCTAATCTTACCCTCTAATGTGTTGAGATCAAGGATTAGCTAGACTATTTAATCCATAACTATACTCTATATCATCTAGGTGACTTTGATTAGCATCTATAGAAACCTAGTTAGCTCAAGATTAGAGGCAAAGCTTAGAGTAGAAGCTCTCGTGTGGATCGTCTATTACATAGAGGAGGCCGACGAGGAAGTGGATAACGAGAAGACGAAGGACTAGGTTCATTATGTATAATCTCTTGTAATATTAGTTAACAACTCCTATGTTAGTGTTAGTTATAGTTTAGCAAAGATCCTTTCGGTTAGTCGATGTTGCTTCAAACAAAATGATTGTTTTTCATATTCCGCCTCCCCGCAAGTCGTGTGGTGTACAGCGTCGACTTACACCTGCTTCCATATTCGGTTTACGAGCAGTTAGGGATCGGAGTGTTAAAGCCCTCGAGCATAACTCTCCAGATGGATGGCCGATCAATCACCAAACCTAGGGGTGAACAGGAGGATGTGTTAATAAAAATCAGGGAATTTGTATTCCCTGCGGACTTTAATGTACTTGATACACAGCCTGTAGCGAACCCACAGAATCAAATTCCGGTGATTTTAGGTCGCCCCTTTTTGGCAACTTCCAATGCTATCATCAACTGCCGTAATGGCTCTATGACCCCATCCTTCGGGAATAGGTCAATAGAGCTGAACATTTACAAGTTGGGAAGTGTACCCTCCGAACCTACTGCTCAGGTATGTTCTGTCGACTTAATGGATGTCGACAGCAGCGAATTTGATGATCCTCGTGATATTGATCTTGACTCTTTTCATATGTTTTGTTTTGACCCAATTATGTATCATACATACACATACGGACTCTTCCACCGAGTTGTCCGGGTCAATAACTAACACCGATTATGAACCATTTTTGGACTCTGAAGATCACCCCGCTCTTTGTGATGACATTATTCTCCGGGGTATTGATGGAATCTTCGCTGATGAACTCGCATTTTTGAATGGCACGGGCGTTGAGATGAATCCACATAAAATAATGAAATTGAACCTCCACCCCTTCTTCTGGAATGTAAAAAGAATGCGAGTAATCCATCGCATTCACTGCATCGTCTCTCCAAAATGAGACGCACACACATTCTATTCCACCACTTACCATTTCCCCACTTCTTCTTCCACCAACCTGAGCACTACATTCATAAAATTTTTGAATGGTTGGTGTTGACCTTCGGTCTTTGCAAAGCTTGGCATCGACCATTAATTTTGACCCCCTCTTGTGATTTTCAAAGATTAACATGGCTTAACTCAAGTTTGGGGGGGTATAATCTGGCTCTTGAAGTGAAATTTTTTTTTTACAAAATGATGATCCAAAAATAAGTTTGGGGGAGGATTTTCACTTAAATATTTTGCCCCCATTAATAAATTTCCTCCCAAGCTTACAGGTTTTCAAGATTTAGTAGATGGAAACAGTGAGAACACTGTTGAAAATAAGTTTGGGGGAGGTTTGTGCTTATTTTCGCATCATTTGCATATTACTTTGCATAAGCACAAAACATTTGAAAACCTATAAAAATTTTAAAAATTGAAAAAAACAAAAATTGTACATAAATAAGATAATAAAAGATTAGATAGTGAAAAATTACATCCAAAAGATTGGAAAAATTTAAGAAAACGAAGAAAATTAGAAGTTTCCTTATACGAACTAGTAATAAGTTGTTATGAGCCGTTGTCCCAAGGGTTCGTAAGATGAAGGAAGTCACTAATCTGAGGATAGAAATAAGTCTGAAAAATAGTTCCTATTCTGGAAGCCAAACATTTTGAACGTTGATACCCTACTATTCGCACTTACACACGTCTTGAAACTCAGGATAGTAGAGGATACCTTGAAATGCTCTTGTCTAAAAGCCAATGTATGAAAGAAATAAAAAAATGAAGAAAATATAAAATGGTGAGAAAAATGAACACTGGTTTTGTTATCGCCAAGGCAGCAATAAAAAAATATAGCGAGGGTGCCTCTTCACCTAGTGCCTTGACCAACTGGTCTGGGAGTCACTGCTAAGCCTTAGGTGGTGCAAGACGAGGAAAAACACCTAATAAGCAAGCACATGAGTAATCGGTCGGTTAGTACCTCAAGAAGTATTAATGGTCGCATGAAAATGTGTGAGCAGATCTAAATATTCATTAATTAAAAAGTACTGAGGCAGATGGACAAGAGTATGATAGCTTGAATTGAATTCTCCGAGTGTAGGGATGTCTATTACACACACGTAGGGTTATATGATCGATGTTAGGAAGAAAGGTAGGAATGAAGAATAAAGACGATGTTTTATTGAAGGATGATATGATTTCTGACATCTTTTCATGACTATTAAGATAGGGCTCATGACAACCGAAAAACTAGTATAGTTGGAAACCCTAATTTTCAAAATCTTTCTTTTACAATTCTTATCTTTATATCTAATATTCACGGTCTTCCTTTTATTATTGGATTTTGTGTGTGCAATCCACTGAAAAACTCTCAGGAGACAACACTCCTCCTACTAGGGACACCTAGAGGTTTAAAGGCTTGTTGCACGTGCTCAGTGCAATCGTGTTGCCTACGAAAGTGTGCCAGTTAGTTTTTCTCTTTCTTTAATTTCTCTTTCTCTTTTTAATAAAACAGTTCGATCGAGACGACCGAAAATAAATTTGGGGGAATTTGATCAGTCGAAAATATTACATTTTTAACACGTCAATTTCCCTGCCATTTGCACTCATCTAGAGGTGTTCGGTATTAATATAGCACATATTAGCAAAACAGCCGTAAGATACCAAATAACTTGTGTTATATATTAAAACCGACATTTCTGAGAGAAATTGAGTGTTTATCATGGCATCGCATTATCTTTGTGTAGCGCAACACTTGTCGAGAATATGTGCAGGAAATTCCAGGAAAAAAGCCAAAACAGTTAAAAGTGCTGAGAAAAATACAGCAAGTCCAAGAATTGAGATCTGGCAGAAATCAGGAAAGCAAAATGAGATTCCACATATTAGAACAGTGCCACAAAGTCAGCCCAATTAAAGCCCAGAAATTCCATGCAGAGGAGCCCGCTTTGGACCGCGGATCCGCGGCCAATAGGCGCTTCCCGCCGCGGATCCGCGGCATCACGATGACGTCATCACTCCAGAATTCCTGCACGTGGCTTATGTAACGACAATAGCTTCCAGAAGACTCCAGAATGCCGCGTGGCTTCATCCAGAAGGGTCGGCCTAACAAACTCAACCTAGAATATATCTTATTCTAGAATATTCGCTCCAACCAACCTCTTCTAGAAGCCTCTCTTTAACAAACTTTTGGAGGAAAATTTGAAATTTGAATTCTAGATCTATGGTTGAGAAGCTTATAAAAGGAAACCTAGATCTAGGGTTTTGGGTTGTTCTATCTTCATCTCTCCCCATAAGTTGAGTGACACAACTTGTAACCCTAATCCCCAATTCAAAATCCAAAGCCAAAATCAAGATCACCGAGTACAATTCAAGCAAGAAGCCTTCAACCTTTTAGGAGTGAAGCCGATCTTCATCCGAACAAGTGGTCCAAGACGATCAGCGACTCACGAAGACGTGCGACGCCAAATCGACGATCAAGTTCTTTCCTCATTGTAGATCTTGAGAGAATTGTAACAAAATTGTTGATAAATAAAAGGTGAAATTCTTCAATCTTGCTTTCTTTACATTCTAGCATCATGATTAGATCTCAAATCTTGATTGTGTTTCTTGTTATGATGTTTGAGTAAAACTCCGCTCATGAAGGAGTCGAGAGAATCAATAGATGATGATGTTACAAATCTTGAAACGGTTCTTAAGTCCTATGAGTTTTGTAAACCTTAGTAAATTGATGAATCGACGACCTAGTTTCGAGCGAAGCTTTCTTGATTGTGTTCGCTCTTAATTATGGATCCACGATCGATTCTTGAATTTACTAGAGGCTAGAATGTGAATGAAATCAACGAAAGGACAAGGGATAGATGATGAAACCCTAGTTTCCGCAAGAAATCCCTAATTCTCGTTGATTGTCATCGATCTAGTAACAAATCATCGATGTATAAGAATACGTAATCAATAGATTTCATCACGTCTATTGATTCGATCGATTCCTACGAGCCACACTTCGATTCTTGATTATTGGATTGGAAATCATCAATTCTTGATTCTTGATTTTAATGTTTTCTTGTTATTAGATCTAGATTTTGCTAATTCTTGAAATTCACTTTAAAATCTTGAATTGAATTGTCTTTTCTCTTTTCTTTAATTTTCAATTCATCTAATTCAAATTCGAACGGATCTCACTTTCCCTATGGACGATCCGCACTCGCTAACGCGCTACATCCGACACCGTTATTGATTGGGGTAAAAAATATTTTTGGTTGTGATTTCTATACATTTTCTACATACACACCGAGAATTTGTATCAATCATTACTCAATCGGTAAAACTTGTCTGATTGCTATATGTTCTTTTAGACGGGTTTTGCGAATGTGACATTCGCGTTGATGTTGTGTGCTTGTTCTGTAATGTTGGTTGGATAGTCGTGATGGATATCATGTGTTGCAATGTTTGTTGTACAGTTTAAATTCTTTTGTACATTTGTTATTGCGGGGCGAGCGTCCGACATGTGGACTGCCGTCTTTGCCGGTTTGTGTATTATTTTGGGGCACGACAGGGTTGAGGTCGATGTCACCGTTTGTACATATTATTTTCTTTTTCTGTACTAGGATTACCCCGCGGTGGAGTGCACGAATAGCCGGGTTCTAGAAAGGCAGCAAGCCCGCATCTCATGGCGTTGAGACGGAGGGGATTATTTCTCTTGGTGTTGAGACGGAGGGGGCTTCATTCTAGAATTAGCGGGCTATTCGCCACACTCGTAGTGAGTAATGGTTTTCATTGCACAGGCTATCCACACGACCGGGAACGTCAGGTTTTATCTGTGGCTTAAATGAAACCCGGGGCTCCAAGATTATCCACCATTCTGTATTGTTAGCTGTGTTTCTGTGATGTTGTTTACTATCATGCCTGGGACAAATGTTCTATATACTTATATATATATATACTAGTAGATGTTGTATATGTTTTGCACCCGCGCTAGTCCAGCCCCCACTCTGTCGTTAGTTAAGTAACCTAACGGGTGATGACGGGGCCTAGTAGCGAATGTGGATGGCATATACGTACATTGTATTTTCGTTCTTTTCTGGTGTGGTTGGTTACATTGATGGGACATCATTAATTTTGATTAATGCAAGAAAAACAAACCTAAAAGATGTTGTTGGAACCAAGTTTTAAAAACAGACATTACAAATTTTCTCTTTTACTTTGCACAGTGGTATTCAGTTTGGAATATCCAGCACCTCATTCGACGAGGCAAGGGTCGAGATCCCTTCGTCGGGAGTGACCCCTTGAGTTAAAGTTTGCGTCAACGTAATAACTTCACTATAGTCGATCATTCTTGCTTTGCATCGTGGTATTCAGTTTGGGATATCCTGCACCTCATTCGACGAGGAAAGTGCCGAGATCCCTTCACATGGAGTGACCTCTTTAGCAAATATTTTCGCCACTATACTTTTTATAAGCTATCAGGTTCCTTCAACGATATAAAGTTCATTACGTTAACGGGTTTTTCGCCAAAAACCCAGCCGTAGCCCTCCGTCATTTCTTACAAATATTGCTTAGTATTCTTGCTGTGTATGTTGACCTCTTTCAAGGCATAGTGAATGGTAGCTAAGCAATGCTCGTATGTTGCATAGATAGATGCGATTATTTAGGACAGTCCCACGGTCATTTTGACCTCTGTCAAGGACTTGTGCGGGTGGGTCTAAATCAATCCAGGATGATGACGGGATGAACTTGACTTGCGACTTATGACATATTGACCTCTGTCAAGGTCATCAAGCCGCTTAGGGCAAAAACCACATCGGGAGTTTCAAACATACAGGAAACTTGCAGATTTAGCATACCTTCTGGAGTGTGGTGAATAGAGTGGATTCCATCTAGGCCATCACACAATGATAGTTGGATCCCGATCCCACTGATGAGTTGGATTACTCTTGGGTGATTATGTCACTTAACAATCAATGCTATAAACCAAGTAGGTGTCTAGAACGGTGTTAGCGGGGCTACTCCTCCAAGGAAAAGAGGTTATGTAATTTAGGAACTTCGCGAAAGCGTTGGAAAACCTCCCTCGAAGTACCAACACTAGCTTGGCTGAAAGCTTAAGCAAGTATTTTGACGTGTGATTAATCCTGACTAGTTCTTCTTTTAAGGTTTGAAGAAGAATTTGAGGAAACAGTGGGAGCCATCCTGATTAGATAAATTAATAAACCAATCTAATCTTGCAAGAGCGCACGCTGAGTTGTTTCTTTTCTCTATCTCCAGGTAGCAACCATTTCATGCCCAAATCAAGATAATAAAATGTATCACTTGACCGATCCGAATTCTTATTCGGGGCTGGGGAACATCGGTTCGGCTCTAACTTACGACAACAATCATAAGTATGAGCATGGGAAAGAGGATTGTATGGATTTCAAGGAGACCCAGTTGAAGAAGAAGCATAGTATTGCATCTACTTCAGGTGTTCTTGTAATTGAGAAGTGCTTTTCTGTCATCCCTACCTCCTGGGTACTTGATACCGAATCAAGATCTCAGATCTGTAATTTATTGCAGGGACAGAGAAAAAGTAGGATAGTTGCACCTGGTGATATGTCCCTCATGGTAGGGAACGGAGCACAAGTTAATGCTGCAGCCGTCGGTGAATATCACCTAGTTTTGCCAAATGGCAATACTATGATTTTGAACAAAAACTACTATGTACCTTCCATGGTTTGCAGCATAATATCAGTGTCTTTACTTAATAAAGATGGATATAATTTTGTTCTTGATAGAAATATCATGAACATTTACCTTGATAAGGTACTAGTTGTAGAAGGTACACTGTGTAATGGTATCTATGTTCTAAATCACAATACAGTTCTCAATATACAAAACACACGCAAGAGGAAGAGTTCATATACGAACGAATCCTACTTGTGGCATTGTAGACCTGGTCATATAGGAGAGAAAAGACTAATTAAGTTACATAAAGATGGACTCTTGAATACGTTCGAATTTTCATCTTATGAAACTTGTCAGTCTTGTCTGAAAGGAAAGATGACCAAATCTGCATTCACCGGACATGGAGAAAGGGCAGCAGAGCTCTTGGGACTCATACACAGTGATGTATGTGGTCCGATATCTATTCATGAAAGGGGTGGGTTCTCATACTTCATCACATTCACTGACGATCTCTCTAGGTTCGGATATGTGTATCTGATGAAACACAAATCTGAAGCTTTTGAGAAATTCAAAGAATTCAGAAACGAAGTACAGAACCAGACTGGCAAAAGTATCAAGATCTTATGATGTGATAGAGGAGGGGAGTGTTAGTGTATATGCCCTAGAGGCCATTACTGTATCATACTAGTTTGTATATTACTTAGTGGAAACTTGGGATATTCACAGCTGTACAGACAATCTTGCTCAGAATGGTAGTATGCTACTTGGTTTGTTTCTACTTTAATATGTACATGTGTTTCTTTTAGCATATCGCCTTTACACATTAGTGGAGCCCTTAGGATCTTTGCTTGATTACCAGCGTTGTGATGGCAGTCACACTAGTGGGGGCTGGGTAATCTACAAGCACATCTTTATACAGGTCCCTAGTTGTAGGTTTATCGAGACAGGGCATCGATACTCCGGAGTAAACTAGCGTATGCGCTTCTCATCCCAGCAGGGGGGATGGTCTGTCCCACAGCCATTAGTACGTCGTACTTGAGATAGTATGCGGGTGCTCGTTAGGTTACGAGTACACTGGATGGGAATCGTCGGGAACTATTGGTTGGTACAATAACTATCGTCAGTTATCAGTTCCCAGGTGACATGAGTACAGCTTAGTCCGCTGACTTGACACTGTCACTTCGCCTCGAGTGTGTTCCCACTGTTCTTAGATTTCTACCCAACCACGGCTCAAATGAGTCGTGCAAACAGGTAGCGGTTGGGTGCAGTCCCGGAGAACTTGGAGGCAGGGACGGTTAGACAGGATTCGTCCCTCCCGGTATTAGAGGTTGATATCGCGCTGTGTCTAGGAGAGCCATTACACAAAGTCCCTGACCAGGGCAAGCGATATATACTGATAGCAATTCTAGTGTTATCTCAGGGTGTTCTGGGCTACACTCCGAAACGACTTGTACCGCTATTAGGGGACTGACGTTTACCGCCCCCTAGGCCCGCCATGCGATACTCTTAGACGAACAGACCGGACTGTACGGAGATTGTCACATTCAGGCTCAGTTGGAGTTCGGATGAGTTCACCTCATCAGTCTTCTTATCGGCATCTACCTGGGGACCGTTACGTACAGCTAGTACCGCTTGCGGCCTGTGGTTAAACCCACTGCCAGCGTAGTGTCGAGTCTTTAGAGTCCCACACAGAGGGTTATTCGCCTTTGGGGAAAACAGAGTAGAGATCGCATGGTTTTGCGACGGGGTTCGTTCACATCCGTGCACTTGTGCACGTTTGGTGTCCGGGCAGTTATTACTAGCGGGCTTTAGTTTAAGCCAGATCCTAGTATTTGTTTTGGGATTGGTTTTATCTCAATTTATTCGTGTTCCTCGGAACACGGATGCGGGTGTGTATGCACAGTTGACAGAGACAGAGGCAGAGGATTCTCATTAGGGTTGTTGACCGTTCACTTTTTCCAAACCCTGATGAAATTGTGAAATATGATTAATGATATTAATTAAAGATATTTGTTCCATGGTTAGGGTTGTTGATCATTTGACTTTGGTTGACTTGTTGACCTATGTTGATATATTGACCGTCATCATTTCACATGAAAGATGCTCTTTGATTCTTGCAAAATTCATTTAATGTGAAATGATAATGGTCATTTCAAATGAACCATCACAATTTCTTTGATTATTATTATTTTTCATAATTCACTTATATGAGAGTATGGTTGATAATTATCCTCATTCTCTCTTGCTCTTTCTCTCTCATAGGTTAAGCCCGTCCTCTTCCTCTCTCTCAAAGCTCTCATCTCTCATGTGTTGAGAACCATTAGCTCTTGAGATAAAACCACCAAAACTCCTCTCTACTCATTCTAGGGTTCTAGGTTTAGCAAGCCAAGCACGTTAGTTACCTCTAGGTTGAGGTAGGAGCTCAAGGTAGAGGCCTTCGGGTGGATCTTTCTTCGGCAAGAGAAGGCGACGAGGAGGAGCCGTTCAAACCACTCCAAGGAGCAAGAAGAGAAGGAGTTCAAGACCTCGGTATAAACTTCTAACCGAGTAGCTAAATATTTTGGCTTGGTTGTTAGTTTTTGTTTAGCAAAGATCCTCCATTTCTAGTCCATGTTACCTTGTGTTAAAAAAACCGTTTTTTACCTATTCCGCCTCCCCGTAAGCACCGGGGTGGGTAACATGGACTTACAGTGGTGTCAGAGCCTAGCTAAACAACAACTAGCATGTTAGCAAAGTATTTAGAATTTCGATCCGAGAAAAAATCGCAAAATACGTCAAAATCCTCAAGTTTCTGCCGATTTTTAAAACTGCTCTAAAAATAATTCCACACATCTTAAAAATCCGTGCAGGGTTTTCTGGGGACACACAAGAAAAATGAGTCCACGATTCGACCAGACCGCCGCGGAAGAGCAGCGAAACCATGGGTTTCACCGCGGCTCCGCGGCCGAGTCAACTCGGTCGTGACTCGGGTTTGTTTCAGTGTTCTTATTTTGACGTTTTGTGATTTTTAAAGTATTTTGTTTGTGCCCAGAATTTCCAGAGAACAAAGTTGTGTTTGGGGTAGTTACAAATCCGTATTTTTGATCGAAGTTCTGTAGAATTTAGCTAATTGGTTATATCTGTGATTTGATATATGCATTGAACGTCAACTAATCCCTATACGTCGATTAGTGGGGGTTGTGCATATCTGTGATCTGTAATGTTGTTGGATTATGTATATGAACTCGTTGGATTGTTGCAAATGAATAGCTGGGGTTTTGTGAGATGAGAGTTTTCTTTATCTTTCATTTGATGTAATATGTAAATTGATGTAATATTATTTTTATGGCCGCACATCCGGGATGAGGTTGTAGCCGCCATTGTATATTATTTCTTTTACTGTTTTTGCTCCTAGGATAGACACAAGGTGGGGTGCACAAACTACCGGGTACCTCGAAGTGCCGAGTGGCCTACTCACGTTGTTGAGGGAGGTTGCTTCACTTCGGGTACTTGACGGGTAGTTTGCCGCACCCGTAGGGGTCTAGGGTGGGGTTTAGCTATTCATCGCGACCGTGTAATCCGTCTTTCGTTGCAGGCTCGAACGAAACACGGATTCCTAGTATATCCAATGTGTTCATCTGTGATCTGGAATGGCTATCATTGCATCTGACGAATGTATATATCTATATAAGATATCTAGTAGGCGTTGCTTATGTTTTGCATCCGCGCTAGTCCAGTCCCCGCTCTGTCGTTAGTTAAGTAACCTAACGGGTGATGACGGGTCCCCGTGGCGAATGCGGATGGCATAAGCGTACGTCATATTTTTGTTGTTTTCTGCAATGGTAGGATTAACTGATGGGACACATTAAATTAATGCAAGAAAATAAACCAAAGTTAAAGTCGTTGGAACAATTTCAAAACCACTCGGTTTCTTTTCAAAACAGAAAACATTTAAAACGCGGAGCTTGAACCACTCCCTTTAAATGTTATCATGTTCCTTCGATTATATCAAGTTCACTACGTTCACGGTTTCGCCAAAACCATTTGTAGCCCTCCGTCATTTCATATGGATAGTCAATAGTATTCAAGCTGTGTTTGTTGGCCAAAGTCAAGGCAAAGTGATTGGTAGCTACTGGATATTCATATGTAGCATAGATAGATGCGTTGGTTTGGGACAGTCGTACTACCTTGTTGGCAAAAGTCAAGGGTAGGTACGGGTGGGTTCAAATTAACCTAGAAAATGACGGGTAGAACTTGACATGTGACTTATGATTTGTTGGCCAATGTCAAGGTCATAAGAGCATGGTGCAAAAATCCACATCGGGAGTTTCTAAAGAAACTGAAACTTGCTAGTGTTGCATACCATTTGGAGTGTGATGATTCTGGTAGGATTTCTTCAGTTTTATCACACGATGATATTTGGATCCTGATCCTACTGTGAGTATATGCTACTCCTCGGGAAACTTTCTCACTTAACGATCAATGCTATAAACCAAGTAGGTGTCTAGAGAGGTGTTAGCGGGGCTACGCCCACAAGGAAAAGAGATTATTTAATTAAGGAACTTCGCGAAAGTGTCGTAAAACCTCCCTCGAAGTACCAACACTGGCCTGGCTGAACGGTTAAGCAAGTATTGTACGGTGAGATTGATCCCGACTAATTCTTCTTTTTTGGTTTAAGGAAGGATTCGAGAAACACTAGGAGCCATCCTGTTTAGACAAACTAAAAACCACTCTAAATTTGCAAGAGCATCATGCTAATGTGTTTCTTCTCTCTCTCCTAATTGCAGCAACCAAGCATCATGACCGGCCTTAAGTTACTACTAGATAAAAATATACTGACAGGGCCAAACTGCAAAGATTGGCTCAGGAATGTCAAAATGGCAATCACTTATGACAAGTTGGGGTATCTCCTTACCACCAAAGTTCCCCCTGTCCCAGGTCCTCAATCCAGCATCGCGGATAAGGAAATCCGTAAGACCTGGGAGATTGATTGCGCAAAGGCCAAGTGCCTCGTACTTGCCTCTATGGACAATGAACATTAGAGGAGGCACGAGAATATGGACCTCGAATCCATATTTCTCCATACTAAGGATCTGTATGGAGAGCAATCCCGTATCGCCAGATACGAAGTCTCGAAAAAGATTTTTTCGGCGAGATTGGCCGTCGGATCATCCGTAGCGGAATACGTGCTTAAGATGATTGGCTAAATTGAAGAGCTCGCGGACCTAGGGACCACGTTAGAGAACGAGCTCTACACTGACTTGATTCTCCAGTCCCTTCCTTCCACTTACGCCCAGTTTATCCTGAACTTCAACATGCAAGGAAAGGAAGTTGAACTTTCGGAAATCCTAAACATGTTGAGGAGTGCAGATGGCACCCTACAGAAAGTAAGGAAAACATCCACTTTGTTTGTTGGAGGAGCTTCCTCTTCTAGGTCCAAGGAGAAAGCCAGAGGAAAGAAGAAGAAGGCCCCAACCAAACCAAGGGGCGGTGTTAGTAAAGTGGAAGCCAAGGGAAAGGAAAAAGTATAAAAGTTAGTCGGAAAGCTTGTGGGAAAGGAAGAGTGCTTTTATTGTCACAAGAATGGACACTGGAAGAAAGATTGCAGGGCTTGGAAGGCCAGGAACCAGGAACCGAAGCAAGTTGTGGCTTCAGCTTAAGGTGTGTATGTTATTGAAAACTGTCTATCAATAAACTCTACTTCCTGGGTATTGGATACCGGATCAGGATCTCATATCTGTAATTCTTTGTAGGCACTGAGAAAGCGTAGGGTTTTGAAGGCAGGTGATATGACCCTCAGAGTTGCAAACGGAGCAAGCATGGATGCTGAGTCCGTGGGGGACTATCACTTGGGATTGTCAGATGGACATGTTTTGGTTTTGCGTAATTGTTATTTTGTACCCAGTTCGACTTGTAATATCATATCTTTATCTTTAATGTCTAAAGAAGGTTATGATTTTGCATTTTTAAGCAATGTTGTAAACATTCACCTTAATTATGTTCTGATTGTGTAGGGTACATTAAGCAACGGTATATACGTATTGAACCAACCACAGATTTTCAATGTCCAGGATACACACAAAAGAAAGTCTCCAGAAATAAATCATGCTTTCTTATGGCATTGTAGACTGGGTCACATAAATGAGACAAGGTTAACTAAGTTGCATAAAGAAGGATATTTGGACCCGTTCGAATATCAATCATATGCAACTTGTCAATCATGTCTCAAAGGAAAGATGACAAAGACTCCGTTCACTGGACACGGAGTAAGAACGAGCGAGCCCTTGGGACTCGTACACAAAGATGTATGCGGTCCAATGTCTACACATGCGCGAAGTGGTTATTCTTACTTCATTACTTTTACGGATGATTTTTCAAGGTACGGATATGTCTTCATAATGAAGCATAAATCAGAAGCCTTTGAAAAATTCCAGGAATACAAGAATGAAGTAGAAAGACAAACAGGCAAAAGTATCAAGACACTGAGATCCGATCGAGGTGGTGAATACTTGAGTGCCGAGTTCCTGGTTTACCTAAAAGAGAATGGAATTCTCTCTCAACTTACTCCTCCATACACCCTACAAAATAATGGTGTATCGGAGAGAAGGAACCTATCCCTATTGGATATGGTATGTTCCATTATGAGTAATGCTGAGTTGCCGCGATCATTTTCGGGATATGCACTAGAATCAGCTGCATATCTTTTGAACCGAGTTCCAACTAAGACAGTGCCTACCACACCATAACAGATGTGGAGTAGGAAGAAACCCTATCTTAAGCACATTAAAATATGGGGATGTCCAACTTTTGTAAAAAAGCAGCATGCGGACAAACTCGAGGCACGCTCAGTACAGTGCAAGTTTGTGGGATATCCAAAGAACTCCAAGGGATATTTCTTCTATTACACAGAGGAACAAAAGGTTTTTATTTCTCGTCATGCCTGCTTCTTGGAAACTGAATTTTTGGAAAATCAGATAAGTGGGAGCGCAATAGAACTGGAAGAAATTCCAGAACCACAAGCTATTACTAAAAGCTTAGTAGAACCAAAAGTTTCGAAAGAACAGGACATTCCTGCGCCGCTCCGCAGAAGTAGTTGGCAGTCTCATCCGCCCGAGAGATACTACGGTTTTCTCATAGACGGGGATAGAGAGGATTGCATCATTGATAATGATGAGCCGACTAGCTTCCAGCAGGCCATTCAGAGCACTGACTCGATATGATGGCTGGATGCAATGCGGACCGAAATGGAGTCCATGTACACCAACAAAGTATGGACTTTGGACGTTTCTCCAGAAGGGGTAAAACCCGTAGGCTGCAAATGGATCTTCAAAAGGGAGATTGGTGTAGATGGACCGGTTGAGACCTATAAGGCTAGACTTGTTGCAAAGGGTTTCCGTCAAAGTCCTGATTTGGACTATGACGAAACGTTTTCTCCAGTGGATATGCTCAAATCCATTCGGATACTTCTTGCCATTGCTGCCGTCCACGATTATGAGATTTGGAAGATGGACGTAAAGACCGCTTTTCTAAATGGAAATTTAGAGGAGTGTGTCTATATGGACTAGCCAGAGGGTTTCATTCAGAGTGGAAGCAGCGGGAAGGTGTGCAAGTTGTTTAAGTCCATTTATAGACTGAAGCAGGCATCGCGGCGTTGGAACAGCTGTTTTGATGAGTCGGTCAAAGAATTTGGCTTTATTAAAAATCCAGATGAACCATGCATCTATAGTAAAATTGTAGCACGAACTGTCGTATTTCTCGTTTTATACGTGGATGACATTCTCATGATAGGAAATGACATTCCTATGCTACAATCTATCAAAGGGTTCTTGTCACACAGGTTCTCCATGAAAGACCTGGGTGATGTCTCTTACATTCTGGGGATCCGAATCTATCGTGATAGGTCCAAGTGGATATTTGGTCTTTCACAGTCTAGGTACATCGACACCATACTAAAATGATTCAGTATGGAAGATTCTAAGCGCGGTAATTTACCGGATTGTCACGGGACCACCCTCTCCAAAGAGATGTCTTACAAGACTGATTTGGAAAGGGATCGCATGTTTATTATACCCTACGCCTCTGCGGTAGGCTCTATAATGTATGCGATGTTGTGTACCAGACCAGATGTATCTTATGCACTGAGTGTGGTAAGCCGGTATCAGTCAAACCATGGGGAGAAGCACTGGATAGCGGTAAAGAACAATCTGAAGTACCTGAGAAGGACTAAGGATATGTTCTTGGTGTATGGCGGAAAAGACCTCCAGATCGAGGCCTTTGCTGACTCCAGCTTCTATAGTGACAAGGATGACGCCAAGTCCATGTCGGGTTATGTCTTTACCCTCAATGGAGGGGCGGTGTGTTGGAAGAGTTCCAAACAGGAAACCGTTGCTGACTCGACGATGGAAGCGGAATATATCGCTGCATCTGATGCCGCAAAAAAAGCCGTCTGGATGAGGAAGTTCTTGACAGAACTTCAGGTGGTTCCGTCCATTGTTGATCCAATACATCTGTATTGTGACAACAATGGAGCTATAGCTTTAGCGAAGGAACCCAGGTCCCATCAGAAGTACAGACACATCTTGAGGCGGTATCACCTTATCAGGGAGATCGTGGATCGCCTGGAGATCAAGGTTCGGAGGGTTGCTATAGAAGATAACACTACAGATCCATTCACGAAGGCCATACACCAGACTCAGTTCGAGCGGCTGATCGAGATGATATGTCTTCGATACGCCAGTACATGGCCTTAGTGCAAGTGGAAGATTGTTAGTGTATATGCCCTAGAGGCCATTACTGTATCATACTAGTTTGTATATTACTTAGTGGAAACTTGGGATATTCACAGTTGTATAGACAATCTTCCTCAAAATAGTAGTATGCTACTTGGTTTGTTTCTACTTTAATGTGTGCATGTGTTTCTTTTAGCATATCGCCTTTACACATTAGTGGAGCCCTTAGGATCTTTGCTTGATTACCAGCGTTGTGATGGCAGTCAAACTAGTGGGGGCTGGGTAATCTTTAAGCACATCCTTGTACAGGTCCCTAGTCGTAGGTTTATCGAGACAGGGCATCGATACTCCAGAGTAGACTAGCGTATGCGCATCTCATCCAAGCAGGGGAGATGGTCTGTCCCACAGCCATTAGTATGTCGTACTTTAGATAGTATGCCGGTGCTCGTTAGGTTACGAGTACACAGGACAGGACTCATCGGGAACTGTTTGTTGGTATTATACCTTTCGTCAGTTATCAGTTCCCAGGTGACATGAGTACAGCTTAGTCCGCTGACTCGACACTGTCACTTCGCCTCGAGTGTGTTCCTACTGTTCATAGATTGCTACCCTACCACGGCTAAAATGAGTCATGCAAATAGGTAGCAGTTGGGTGCAGTCCCGAAGCACTTGGAGGCAGTGATGGTTAGACATGATTCGTCTCTCCCGGTATTGGGGGTTGATGTCGCGCTGTGCCTAGGAGAGCCATTATACAAAGACCCTGGCCAGGGCAAGCGAGATATACTGGTAGCGATTCCAGTGTTATCTCATGGTGTTCAGGGCTACATTCCGACACGACTTGTACCGCTATTAGGGGACTGACGTTTACCGCCCCCTAGGCCGCCATGCGATACTCTTAGACGAACAGACCGGACTGTACAGAGATTGTCACATTCAGGCTCAGTAGGAGTTCGGATGGGTTCACATCATCAGTCTTCTTATCGGCGTCTACCTGGGGACCGTTACGTACAGCTAGTACCACTTGCGGCCTGTGGTTAAACCCACTGCCAGCGTAGTGTCGAGTCTTTAGAGTCCCACACAGAGGGTTATTCGCCTTTGGGCAAAACAGAGTAGAGGTCGCAAGGTTTTGCGACGGGGTTCGTTCACATCCGTGCACTTGTGCACGTTTGGTGTCCGGGCAGTTATTACTAGCGTGCTTTGGTTTAAGCCAGATCCTAGTATTTGTTTTGGGATTGGTTTTATTTCATTGTATTCGTGTTCCTAGGAACACGGATGCGGGTGTGTATGCACAGTTGACAGAGGCAGAGGCAGAGGATTCTCATTAGGCTTGTTTACCGTTCACTTTTCCAAACCCGGATGAAATTATGAAATATGATTAATGATATTAATTAAAGATAATTTTGCCATGGTTAGGGTTGTTGACCATTTGACTTTGGTTGACTTGTTGACCTATGTTGACATATTGACCCTCATCATTTCACATGAAAGATGCTCTTTGATCCTTGCAAAATTCATTTAATGTGAAATGATAATGTTCATTTCAAATGAACCTTCACAATTTCTTTGATT
Source organism: Agapanthus africanus (assembly GCA_030015575.1). Taxonomy (NCBI): domain Eukaryota; kingdom Viridiplantae; phylum Streptophyta; class Magnoliopsida; order Asparagales; family Amaryllidaceae; genus Agapanthus; species Agapanthus africanus. The sequence continues at coordinate 315,146,032 of JASDDO010000012.1, forward strand.
ATTATTATTTTTCATAATTCACTTATATGAGAGTATGGTTGATAATTATCCTCATTCTCTCTTGCTCTTTCTCTCTCATAGGTTATGCTCATCCTCTTCCTCTCTCTCAAAGCTCCCTTCTCTCATGTATTGAGATCCATTAGCTCTTGAGATAAAACCACCAAAACTCCTCTCTACTCATTCTAGGGTTCTAGGTTTAGAAAGACAAGCACTTTAGTTATCTCTAGGTTGAGGTAGGAGCTCAAGGTAGAGGCCTTCGGGTGGATCTTTCTTCGGCAAGAGAAGGAGACGAGGAGGAGCCGTTTAAACCACTCCAAGGAACAAGAAGAGAAGGAGTTCAAGACTTAGGTATAACCTTCTAACCGAGTAGCTAAATCTTTTAGCTTGGTTGTTAGTTTTTGTTTAGCAAAGATCCTCCATTTCTAGTCCATGTTACCTTGTGTTAAAAAAACCGTTTTTTACCTTCAGCAAGCTATCACGAGTGGAGACTCAGTGAAGTGGCTGGATGCCATGAGATCCGAAATGGAGTCTATGTACACCAACAAAGTATGGACTTTGGACGTTGTACCCCCTGGGGTAAAACCCGTGGGATGCAAATGGATCTTTAAAAGAAAGATTGGTGTGGATGGGCAGGTAGAGTCCTATAAGGCAAGACTTGTGGCGAAGGGTTTTCGTCAAAGACCAGGTTTGGACTATGATGAGACTTTTTCGCCCGTAGCCATGCTTAAATCCATTCGGATCCTACTTGCTATTGCTGCTCACTACGACTATGAAATCTGGCATATGGAAGTTAAAACGGCATTTCTAAATGGAGATTTAGAAGAATGCGTTTATATGGATCAGCCGGAGGGCTTCATTAACAGTGGGAGCAGCGGGAAAGCATGTAGATTGCTTAAATCCATATATGGGTTAAAACAGGCATCACGGAGTTGGAACATCTGTTTCGATGATGTTATCAAAGAGTTTGATTTCATCAAAAATCCAGATGAACCTTGTGTTTATAAGAAGGCTGTAGGAAGAGCTGTCACATTCTTCGTATTGTACGTGGATGACATTCTTCTGATAGGAAATGAAATTCCTATGCTACAGTCGGTCAAATCTTTCTTATCACTAAGGTTCTCCATGAAGGACCTGGGTGATGCCACATACATTCTGGGCATAAGGATCTATAGGGATAGATCCAAGAGATTATTGGGATTGTCCCAAACCAAGTACATCAACACCATCCTAAAAAGGTTTAGTGTGGAAGACTCCAAGCGGGGTGCCTTACCCGCTTGCCATGGGGTCACTCTCTCCAAGGATTCTTGTCCAAAGACCGATGAAGAGAGAGCTCGCATGAACATTATACCCTATGCTTCGGCTGTAGGATCTATAATGTATGCGATGTTATGTACACGCCCAGATGTAGCTTATGCAATTAGTGTTGTAAGCAGGTATCAATCCAACCCAAGGAAGAATCACTGGATAGCTGTGAAGAATATTCTTAAGTACTTGCGAAGGACTAAAGAATTGTTCTTGGTGTATGGTAATGGAGATCTCCAAATGGAGGCCTTTACCGATTCGAGCTTCCAGAGCGATAAGGACGACAACAAATCTATCTCAGGGTTTGTATTTACCCTCAATGGTAGGGCGGTAAGTTGGAAGAGTTCCAAACAGGATACCGTTGCAGACTCTACGATGGAGGCTGAGTACATTGCTGCGAATGATGCCGCCAAGGAAGCCGTCTGGATGATGAAGTTCGTCTCGGAGCTAGGAGTAGTTCCAACCATTATTGATCCAATAGCAATGTATTGTGATAATAATGGGGCTATGGCGTTAGCCAAGGAGCCCAGGTCCCATCAGAGGTCCAGACACATCCTGAGGCGATTTCATTTGATCCGGGAGATTGTAGATCGCCGCGAGATCGAGATTAAGATAGTAGACACAAAGAATAACGCCGCGGATCCACTCACCAAGGTCGTCCCTCAGCCGCAGCATGAGCGACTTTTTGAGATGTTGGGTATGAGATACGCCAATAACTGGCCTTAGTGCAAGTGGGAGATTGTTGGATATATGTATGCCCTAGAGGCCATTATATGATAGTGGATGTATTTATACATGAATATATATATATATATATATATATATATTCAGTGTACATTCTTGCTCGACATGATAGTATGCTATCTGGTTTTTCTTTATCTGACATGTTGATTTGATCATGGTTTTATTCATTCATACATGTTGATAAAGCCCTGAGAATATAGGCTTCACTACTGTGATTATGATAGAGATCATACTAGTGGGACATCAGTAGTTTATAAGCATATCCTGGAATGTCCCTAGTCGTAGGTGTATCGAGACGGGGCATCGATATACCAGTGTAGACTAGCGTATATGATACTAGACACATATGATGGGCGATGGATGTTCCCACATTCATCGATGTTTGACATCGAGATCGTATACGGGTGCGCAGTGGTGACTGGGTACACTGGACGGACTCGCCGAGAACTCCTTTATGGAATTATATCTATCGTCGGATAGCAGTTCTCAGGTGACACTGGTGCAGGTTAGTCTGTAGACCCGAGATCGTCATAGAGTCTTGTGTATTCTCCCACTGTACTTTGATTACCACCCTACCATGGCTCTACTGAGTCGTGCAAACAGGTGGACGTTGGGTACAGTCCTGAGACACACGAAGGCGATGAGCAATAGGAGGGGTTTCGTCTCTCCTGGTATTGGGAGTTGATGCTGTGCTGTGCTCGACTGGCTATATCAGTAAGTCCCGGGCCAGGGCTGTTGAGATTTACTGATAAGTGTTATCAGTAGTTTCTCGATCTGTTATAGAAAATTCATCGGCACGACTTATTGAGTTATTGGGGTCGACGTTACCATCCCTTGTTGCCGGTTGGCTCGACGGGAGTTGTAACAGGTTCGCTTGTTTTCTTCTAATCTCTCAATACCCGGGTAGCCGTTACGTTTAGCTGACCGCTTGCGGTTTGGGGGTGCTTGATATGATCATCACCTACTGCCGGCGTATTGACGAGTCTTAGAGTCCCATAATGGAGTTACCTAGTCCAGGAGAAATGTTGTGGTGCGCATATGCGATATGCGCATGGACCCGTTAAAATGCGCGTATGAGATACCGTATATTAATCGGGCGGCTTGCTTTTGGTCGGGTCGTATGTGATATGACCGGGTTGCTAAATAAAGTGTCGATTTATCATTAACCATTAGTTTCTCACTTGAAATCCTTTCTTGTCTTTATGCATGCATATATGCATTCATTCTCATTCATGCACATAGGATGTGCATGCACACATTCATGCATACATAAAGGTTATCATGGTTGACTATATAGTAGATGGTGGCAATATAAGACTCACACCTTTGTAAAATATTTATGGATATTATTTATTTGGAAAAAGATAATTGAAATGGAAATTGTTTCATGGTTTATTGCTTTGACCTTGCATTAACCCTTAGACTAACCATGATCTAATTTCTATGGTCATTTCTTTTCCAAACAAAAATATCTAAGATATTTTACAACCATGGTTAAAGATGGGAGAGTGAAAATATATATTTTCATTTTTTCATTTTTATTTGTAAGCTTATCATTATCTTTGAGCTTAGAAAGCCATCATCTTCTTCCTCCTTTCTCTCTTCCTCTCTAGTTCTTTCAAGTAAGCAAAAGAGTAAACAAGTTAGGATTTTGAAGTGAGAAAACCAACCACAACAACATTCTACACTAGTCTTGCCCACTTGTGAAGAGTGTTAGCTTCCATTTTCTTCTCTTGATCTTGTAAAGTTTCAAGCTTGGACAAAGAGGACTTCGGGTGGATCATCGTGGACCTAGAGGTTCTCAAGCGGACGTTTTCCAACCCTCAAGTAGCCGAGGAGTCTAGCGTAGGGAGCTACAAAGGTTGTACTCTCAAAACCCTAGCTTTATCTACTTGTGATGAAGTGTATGTTTAGAAACCCTAAAATTCTAGTGATGATTCTTTGCATGTTCACTTAGCACCTTAAAAATTTAATTTTCAGACATGTGATGCTTGCAAACCCTTCATGAGGTGCTAGGTAAACCTAACAGAGAGAATGCATCATGATAAAATGAGGTGATAGCTCTCATATGATGAAAAAGAATAATCATAATTTTAATTAGGATAAATTGTCATGGTTGATGTTGATTTGACCATTATCATATCACAATTAATGCTAAGCATGCTCACAAACATATCTAAGTCAACTTGGGTCAACAAAGTCAAATGGTCAAACCAATTAACCATGATATAAATATCTAAGTCAACTTGGGTCAACAAATTCAAATGGTCAAACCAATTAACCATGATACAATTATCTCTAATTAAATCTCATTAATCAATTTCCTCCATCTCATTATGGTTTTAATCAAGTCGATGGTCAAAACCCTAATGAGGTTCCTCTGCTTCTGTCAACTGTGTATACACACCCGCATCCGTGTTCCGAAGAACATGAATACAATGAGACCGAACCAACCCAAAACCAAATACTAGGATCTGGCTTAAACCAAAGCCCACTTGTATCAACTGCCCGAACACCGAACACGCACAAGTATGCATATGTGAACGAACCCTGTCGTAAAACCATACGACCTCTACTCTGTTTCGCCCAAAAGTGAACAACCCTCTGTGTGGGACTCTAAAGACTCGACACTACACTGGCAGTGGGTTTAGCCACAGGCCGCAAGCGGTACTAGCTGTACGTAACGGTCCCTCGGTAGACGCCGATAAGAAGACCGATGAGGTGAACCATCCGAACTCCTACTAGGCCTGAATGTGACAATCTCCGTACAGTCCGGTCTGTTTGTCTAAGAGTATCGCATATCGGGCCTAGGGGGCAGTAATCGTCAGTCCCCTAATAGCGGTATAAGACATGTCAGAGTACGATCCAAAACACCCTGAGAAACTACTGGAGTACCTACCAGTAAATCTCGCTTGCCCTGGCCAGGGACTTTTTGTATTGGCGTTCCGAACAAAGCGCGATATCATCCCCCAATACCGGGAGAGATGAATCCTATCTAACCGCCACTGCCTCCAAGTGCTTCGGGACTGCACCCAACTATTACCTGTTTGCACGACTCAATAGAGCCGTGGTAGGGTAGTAATCTAAGAACAGTGGGAACACACTCGAGGCGAAGCAGCAGTGTCAAGTCAACGGACTAAGCTGTACTCATGTCACCTGGGAACTGATAACTGACGATAGGTATAATACCAACCAACAGTTCCCAGCGAGTCCTGCCCAGTGTACTCGTAACCTAATGAGCACCTGCATACTATCTCCAGTTCGACGTACTGATGGCTGTGGGACAGACCATCTCCCCTCCTGGGATGAGAAGCGTATACACTAGTCTACTCTGGAGTATCGATGCCCTGTCTCGATAATCCTACGACCAGGGACATATATAAGGATGTGCTTGTAGACTACCCAGCCCCTACTAGTGTGACTGCCATCACAACGCTGGTAGTCAAGCAAAGATCCAAAGGGCTCTATCAATATGTATTAGCAATATGTTAAAAGAAACACATACACATATTAAGATAGATACAAACCAAGTAGCATACTACCATATTGAGCAAGAATGTCAATCAGTGTATATATCCCAAGCGTCCAAAATTTAATATACAAACTAGTACTATACAATAATGGCATCTAGGGCATATCACACTAAGAATTTCATTGACATTGCACTTATTTTTTGCAAATTCATGCATATTATTATTCACTGTTATGCAGTATTATGGAGTTTTATGCCGATATTCACCGTTTACTTACTATTGATTCTTGGATTTCGTATTTTCAGGAGATTCCTGGATTTGGGGGAAAACTTCAAGAATTTATATATAAACTTCTCTCTCTCTCACTCTCTTCTTTAAAATGCAAGTTGCGGTTTTCTCGTGATGTATGAGTCGTCCATCATGATATTTTCTCGATTATGAGATTAGATTTCGAGACCCGATTCGAGGAGCCGGATGAACCGTCTGCGGGTACATAGTGGACCCGGTAAAGTACCCCAAGGCAAGAGTGATTTCATGGAGGATGATGAGCTCGGTAGGGGCAGACTGCCAACCAATGATTTTACCAGGCACGGAGGATATCCAGAGGATACCGTCCGTGGTCGTGTGATTGATGATATGGGCCGATCCGGACTGACGGAGCCCTAGGTATTGAGATACTGATATATTGGGATTTGAGATAGTGGGTTATATTTTGTGTCGATGCTAGACACTGACTAATATTGATTTCATTGATGAAATTTCGATTTCTATTCAGCTATCTCACTACAAAAAGAAAACAGATTTGTCATTTACATATATTCTGTTGTCATTACATTACATTCATACCTCATGCATATGATACATTGCTACCTGAGGCACTGACACGAGCACATGGGATTACACTTATGTATAGATGTTTACCCTTGCCACCTTTTCATGCTTCAGACTTACCATTTGAGGTTATATATTTTGATCGTATTGACCTAGGATTGTGTCAAACAAACGATTTCTGCTCGGTGATGTTTTCTACTCACGAGTTGGCAACTCACCCCCATTGTGCCACAGTTTCTTGCAGGTTTTGCCGTACAGGTTTCGTTACGGCTTTGCTGGCACACTGCTTTCTTTTCGGGTGATTGTTTTGGTAGGTCGGTTCACTTGCATCGTGACTACCCTTGTATTTTATTTACATTATGTTGTATCTAGTAACTCCATCAACCCGACATGAATATTTATTGACTTAGCAGACCAGTTGTATTATTCTTTCGACCTTTGAGTCGCGCGTTGTATTATTATGGATTTCATGCTGTTTTGAGTTTCCTTTTTCAGTTTGATCCTCGCCCTTTGGCGTTGTATATTATATTTCTTGTGTGGTTGTGACCGTCGATTGACGAAAAGCTATCTCCCGCTTGGGGATGTCTTTATTCATCGTATATATATTATACTTGTTGTACCCCGTTTGGTGGCCAATATTTACAAAGGAAACTCTGCCGAAATTTTCAAAAAATACTTGATGTTTTAAAAAGGCATAATTCAGCTTATGCTATTAAAAACACATTTCTTTAAACGAGTTTTCCATCGTTTTTTATTTAAAAGTGGTTTTAGATTTCTGGGATTTTTGCTTACATTAATTAGATGGAGTCCTATAGACTTTATATGATTCAAGTGCCAGTCACGGGCTATTTTGGGTCATGACAATAGGACTCTAAAGACTCATCAATACGCTGGCAGTAGGTTTAACCACAAGCACGTCAGTGGCACTAGCTGTACGTAATGGCTGCCCAGGTATTGAGCAAAAGGGTGGAAGATGAGCGAACTCATCCGGAAATCCTACTGAGCCTGACAGTGACAATATCCGTACAGTCTGATCCGGTCGTCTATGAGTAGCGCATATCGGGTCTAAGGGGTGGTAAATGTCATACCCCTAATAGCGGTATAAGTCGTGTCGGAGTATAGCCCAGAACACCCTGAGAAACTACTGGAATACCTACTAGTAAATCTCACCTTCCCTGGCCAGGGACTTTTTATAATGGCTCTCCAGACACAGCGCGATATCACCCTCAATACCGGGAGAGACGAATCCCCTGCCGATCCGCTCACTGCCTCCATATGGCTCGGGATTGACCCAACTAAAACCTGTTTGCACGAATCCTTTGAGCCGTGGTAGGGTAGTAATCAAAGCACAGTGGGAACTCACACGAGACAAATGACGATCTCAGGTAGGTAGACTAACCTGTACACATGTCACCAGGGAACTGCTATCTGACAATAGATATAATACCAACTAGCATGTTCCCGGCGAGTCCGTCCGGTGCTCATAACCTAATGAGCACCTGTATACGTCTTAGGTGAACCAACTGACACCAATGGCTTGTGAGACCGGCCATCGCCCCTCGTCGCGGTCTCGATCCGTATACACTAGTCTACTTTCGGAGTATCGATGCCTAGTCTCGAAACTCCCATGACTAGGGACACTTTAAGGATGTGCTTATAGACTACCCAACTCTTACGTATATGTTCGCCATCATACTAATGGTAGTCAAGCAAGAATCCTAAGGGCTCTATCAACGTGTAATAGTGAACTGTAATGTCACCTAAAGCATGCACACGATGATAAAGACAAACCAGATAGCATATTATCATCTCGAGTAAGAATGACCTACCGGTATAGGTCATCCCTCAATCATTGCAATCATGTGCCTACGATCCAATAATTGACTTTGAGGGCACTATAGCCAACAAGAATCCCATTCTCTTTTAGGATGTTCGAAAACTCTGTACTAAGATACTCTCCACCTCGATCTGATCGAAATATTTTGATGCTCATTCCAGTTTGTTTTTCTACTTCATGTTTGTACTCCTTGAATTTCTCGAAAGCTTCAGACTTATTCTTTAACAAAAACACATGACCGAATCTTGAGAAATCATCAGTAAAATTTATGAAGTAAGAAAAACTGCCTCTTGCATATGTAGACATTAGCCCACATACATCACTATGTAAGAGGCCCAAGAGCTCTGTAGCTCTTTCTCCGTATCCAGTAAACGGAGTTTTGGTCATTTTACCTTTGATACAAGACTGACAAGTCGCATAAGATGTTACGTCCACGTTACCCACCCCGGATCTTTCGGGGAGGCGAAATAGGTAAAAATAAAAATTTTCCTCGATAGGTAACATGGACCGTTAATTAAGGATCTTGGCTAAACAAAACTAACACAAAATCTACAAGTTCTAACTACTATGTAGAATGGTTATACCTAGGTCTTGAACTCCTTCTCTTCTTGTTGTTCTCCTCCTTACTTTCTCCTTGTAATAGTTTGTACGGCTCCTCCTCGTCGTCTCCTCTTTGTCGAAGATAGATCCACCCGAGGGTTCGAACTTGAGCTCCTACCTCAACCTAGAGGTAACTAAGGTGCTTGGTTTGCTAAACCAGGAACCCTAGAAAGAGTATAGAGTAGTCTTGGTGTTTTATCTCAAAGGAAAATGGTTCTCAACTCATGACAGGGATTTTTCCTTGAGCTAGAGGAAGAAAGAGAGCAATGGATGAGAGAGAAGATGCAAGTGAGAATGATACCAATTTTCAACCATGCTCTCATAATTTAGAAAAATGATAATAATAATAATAATTAACAATTTGTGATGGTGAGTTGATGAATGACCATTATCATTTCATTCATTAAATGCTTTTGCAAAGAATAGAAAGCATCTTTGAAAACTAATGATTATGGTCAACAAGTCCACTTTGGTCAACCGGTCAACTAAGTCAACAAGTCAACAAAAGTCAAGAATTCAACTCAACCATGGCACAATAATTGTCAACTAATATTATTAATCATATTTCCGATTCTCATTAGGGTTTGGAAAAAGACAACAGTCAACTGTGCATACAAACTTGTACCATAACCCTAATGAGAATCCTCTGCCTCTGCCTCAGTCAACTCTGCATACACACCCGTATCCGTGATCCGAGGAACACGAATACAATGAGATAAAACTAACCCCAAAACATATACTAGGATCTGGCTTAAACCAAAGCCCACTAGTAATAACTGTCCGAACACCAAACGTGCACAAGTGCGCGGATGTGAACGGACCCCATCACAAAACCATGCGACCTCTACTCTGTTTTGCCCAAAGGCGAATAACCCTCTGTGTGGGACACTAAAGACTCGACACTACGCTGGCAGTGGGTTTAACCACAGACCGCAAGCGGCACTAGCTGTACGTAACGGTCCCCAGGTAGATGCCGATAAGAAGACTGATGAGGTGAACCTATCCGAACTCCTACTGAGCCTGTATATGACAATCTCCGTACAGTCCAGTCTGTTCGTCTGAGAGTATCGCATGGCGGGCTTAAGGGGGCGGTAAACGTCAGTCCCATAATAGCGGTATAAGTCGTGTCGGAGTGTAGCCTAAAACACCCTGAGAAACTACTGGTAACACTACCAGCAAATCTCGCTTGCCCTGGCCAGGGACGACTATGTGTAATGGCTCTCCTAGACACAGCGCGATATCAACTCCCAATACCGGGAGAGACGAATCCTGTCTAACCGTCACTGCCTGCAAGTGCTTCAGGACTGCACCCAACTACTACCTGTTTGCACGACTCAGTAGAGCCGTGGTAGGGTAGTGATCTAAGAACAGTGGGAACACACTCGAGGAGAAGTGACAGTGTCAAGTCAACGGACTAATCTGTACTCATGTCACCTGGGAACTATTAACTGACGATAGGTATAATACCAACCAACAGTTCCCGATGCGTCCTGTCCAGTGTACTCGTAACCTAACGAGCACCTGCATACTATCTCCAGTACGACGTACTGATGGCTGTGGGACAGACCATCTCCCCTGCTGGGAAGAGAAGCGTATGCACCAGTCTACTCTGGAGTATCGATGCCCTGTCTTGATAATCCTACGACCAGGGAAAAAAATAAGGATGTGCTTATAGACTACCCAGCCCCCACGAGTGTGATCGCCATCACAGCGCCGGTAGTCAAGCAAAGATCCTAAGGGCTCTATCAATATTTATTAGCGATATGTTAAAAGAAACATATACACATATTAAGATAGAAACAAACCAAGTAGCATACTACTTGTCGAGCAAGACTGTCGTAAACCCGTATATATATATCCCAAGCCTCCAAAATGTATTATACAAACTAGTACTATAAAATAATGGCCTCTATGGCATACATATCTAACAATCTCCCACTTGCATTAAAGTCCAGTAATTGGTGTACCGCATACCCAACGTCTGCACTAAGGCCAGCTGCTGGCGTACCGCATAGCCAATAGCTCAAAAAGTCGCTCGAACTGTGTTTGAGGGAGGGCCTTTGTGAATGGATCCACCGTGTTGTCTTTTGTGTCCACTCTCTGTACCTCGATCTCCTGGCGAACAATGATCTCCCTGATCAGGTGATACCGCCTTAAGATGTGTCTAGATTTCTGATGGGACCTTGGTTCCTTCGCTAAAGCTATAGCCCCATTGTTATCGCAATACAAAGGTATTGGGTCAACAATGGACGGAACCACCTGAAGTTCACTAATGAACTTCTTCATCCAGACCGCCTCTTTTATGGCATCGCTTGCAGCAATGTATTCAGCCTCCATCGTCGAGTCTGCGACGGTATCCTGTTTGGAACTCCTCCAACACACCGCCCCTCCGTTGAGGGTAAACACAAAACCCGAGACAGACTTGTTATCATCCTTGTCACTCTGGAAGCTTGAATCGGTAAAGGACTCGACCATGAGGTCTCCATTGCCGTAAACCAGGAACATCTCCTTAGTCCTTCTCAGGTACTTGAGAATGTTCTTCATTGTCGTCCAGTGGTCCTCACCTGGGTCTGACTGATACCGTCTCACCACGCTCAGCGCGTAAGCTACATCTGGTCTTCTACATAGCATCGCGTACATTATAGATCCTACCGCCGAAGCGTAGGGTATAATGCTCATGCGAACCCTCTCCTCGTCAGTCTTAGGATACATCTTCTTGGAGAGGGTGATTCCGTGCAATGCGGGTATGTTACCGCGCTTCGAATCTTCCATACTAAATCTCTTTTGTACAGTCTCTATGTACCTGGACTGCGACAGTCCCAGTAGTCTCTTGGATCTATCTCTGTAGATCTTGATCCCCAGAATGTACATGGCATCACCCAGGTCCTTCATGGAGAACCGTTGTGACAAGAATAGCTTGACCGGATGTAGCATAGGAATGGCATTTCCTATCAAAAGAATGTCATCCATGTATAAGACTAGGAACACGACAGTTCGTCCTACAATCTTCTTATAGATACAAGGTTCATTTTCGTTCTTAATGAAATCAAATTCCTTGATTGACTCATCAAAACAGATGTTCCAGCTCCGCGATGCCTGTTTTAATCCATAAATGGATTTAAGTAACTTGCACACCTTCCCGCTGCTCCCACTGTCTACAAAACCTTCTGGCTGATCCATGTAAACGCACTTTTCCAAACAGCCGTTTAGAAAAGCCGTTTTTACATCCATCTGCCAGATTTCATAGTCATGGAAGGCAGCAATGACAAGTAGGATCCGAATGGATTTGAGCATAGCCACTGGAGAAAAAGTTTCGTCATAGTCCACACCAGGTCTTTGACGAAAACCTTTTGCAACTAGTCTAGCCTTATAGGTTTCCACCTGCCCATCCACACCAAGTTTCCTTTTGTAGATCCAATTGCATCAAACGGGTTTTACCCCAGGTGGAGCAATATCCAAGGTCCACACATTACTGGTATACATGGACTCCATTTCGGATTGCCTTGCATCGAGCAACTTATCAGAGTCCCTATTGATAATGGCCTGCCTGAAACTGGTAGGGTCATCTTCTTCCAAGATGCAATCCTCTCGATCCCCGTCTATGAGAAAACCGTAATATCTCTCGGGCGGACGAGAAAACCTACCAGATCTGCGGAGTGGCTGAGGTTCGTCTGGGACTATTGAATTTTCTGGTTCTACTAAATCCTCAGTTTGAGTTTGTGGATCAGATATTTCATCCAGTTCTACCGTGCTCCCACTTATTTCTTATGCAAGAAATTGCCACTCAAAAAAGTGGTGAGACGAGCAACGAACACCTTCTGTTCCTCAGTTTGGTAGAACAGATAACCCAGAGAATTTCTAGGATATCCCACAAACTTGCACAAAACTGACCGTGCCTTAAGCTTGTCCGGATTTTGTACTTTTACATAGGCCAGACAACCCCATATCTTTATACGTTCAAGATACGGTTTTTTACCACTCCATATTTCATATGGAGTCATAGGCACAGATTTAGACGGAACCTGATTCAGTAAGTATACCGCTGTTTCTAGCGCAAGTCCCTAGAATGAAAGAGGTAAATCAGCATTACTCATCATGGATCGAACCATATCCAATAGGTACGATTCCTTCTCTCCGATACACCGTTGTGCTGTGGTGTATAAGAAGGGGTAAGCTGAGAGAGAATACCATTCTCTTTTAAGTAATCTCGAAATTCCGTGCTTAAGTACTCCCCTCCTCTATCAGACCGGAGGATCTTGATACTTTTGCCTGTCTGGTTCTCTACTTCGTTTCTGAATTCCTTGAATTTCTCAAAAGTTTCAGATTTGTGTTTCATCAGATACACATATCCGAACCTAGAAAGTTCGTCAGTGAATGTGATGAAGTACGAGAACCCACCCCTTGCATATATAGACATTGGACCACATACATCACTGTGTATGAGTCCCAAGAGCTTTGCTGCCCTTTCTCCATGTCCGGTGAACGGAGATTTAGTCATCTTTCCTTTGAGACAAGACTGACAAGTTTCATAAGATGAAAACTCGAACGTATTCAAGAGTCCATCTTTATGCAACTTACTTAGTCTTTCTCTCCGATATGACCAAGTCTACAATGCTACAAGTAGGATTCGTTCGTATCTGAACTCTTCCTCTTGCATGTGTTTTGTACATTGAGAACTGTATTCTGATTTAGAACGTAGATACCATTACACAGTGTACCTTCTTCAACCAGTACCTTATGAAGGTAGATGTTCATGATATTTATATCAAGAACAAAGTTATATCCATCTTTATCGAGTAAAGAAACTGATATGATGTTGCAAACCATGGAAGGTACATAGTAGCAACCGTTCAAAATAATAGTATTGCCATTTGGCAACACTAGGTGATATTCAACGACGGCTGCAGCATTACCTTATGCTCCGTTTGCTACTCTGAGCGACATATCACCAGGTACAACTTTTGTCATGACCCGAAAGAGCACGTGACTGGCCCTTGAACCATATGAAGTCTATAGGACTCCATCTGATCCAAGTAAGCCAAAAGCCCAGAAATCTAAAACCAGTTTTAAGAATAAGTAAAGAAACTGGTTTAAAGAAGTGAAGAAAAACATGTTTGAAATCAAGGTTTTTAAATAACTAAGCCGAAGGTGCGTTTTGAAAACAGTAAAGTCTTTTCTAAAAATTTCGGCAGAGTTTCTTTTGTAAAACTGGCCCCGAATGGGGTACAACAAGGATAACAATATATGCAATGATAAAGGCATCCCCAAGCGGGAGCTAGCTCTTCGTCAATGGACGGTCACAACCACACAATGATATAATATACAACGCCAAGTGGCGAGGATCAAATCCAAAAGAAAGCTCAAAAGCAACAAGAAAACCGCAATACTACTAAGCGCGACTCTAAGGTCGAATAATACATCACTAAAGTCTAGGTCTGAATCAATATACAAGTTTTTGGTTGATGGAAATTCTAGATACAATGAATAAAGTAAATACAATGGTGGTTCTTGATGCGAAAGAATCCACCTACCAAAAGCAAATCACCCGCAAGGAAGTAGTGTGCCAGAAATGCCGCAATGAAACCGGTACGGCAGAACCTGCAAGAACTGTGGCACAACGGGGGTGAGTTGCCAACTCGTGAATAGAAATATCTACAAGCAGAAACCGAATGCAAGACATAAACCTAAGTCAACAATCAGTAATATAACCACAAGAGTACATCTGAAGTAAGATATGGTGGTAAGGTAACATCTAAAAATGTATGTAGTGCCAGGTACTCAGGTCATAATATGTCATCAGTATAAGGTATGTCTGCATGAAGTAAATATGATGAAGTATCAATGAATTAAATCATCAGGAAATCAACGTCGAGCATCGACACAAACTATATATCTCAATATCAAATGAAACCCATATATCATGCATCCGACATGTATGCAGCATTCATGAAGGTACTCTATCAGGTACTACTAATATGTGATGCAATGCATATACAATAAATATGGGGTAGGGGAGATATAATATACCATCGACCATAAAGGCCCCAAGCACATAGGCTCCTCTCCAATTGAGCTCATAGGCTCCGAGCACATAGGCTCCTCTCACATCGAGCTCATAAGCTCCGAGCACATAGGCTCCTCTCATATCGAGCTCATAGGCTCCGAGCACATAGGCTCCTCTCACATCGAGCTCATAGGCTCCGAGCACATAGGCTCCTCTCACATCGAGCTCATAGGCTCCGAGCACATAGGCTCCACTGTATAGATCATCATGATAATATATTAAGTTTGCGTATATATATATATATCAGCGTCCCATACCACTAATATATATATACTCAGGAGTAAAATAATCCATAATCATCATATGCAACCATATCACAATGCGAAATCCATGAATTATAATACATGCTATATGGAACATTAATATGAGCATGGAACTTTGTTAAGGCATATACACAAGGAATATGAATCAATAACATATAAGCATGCAATGCAATGCGAGCCGTAGAGTGAATAGTAAATGAACAGTAACGCGGCTTGCCATTTGAAATAAGTATGACTCGGGTCTAGTTTAACATTTACTAAGAAAACTACAGATCTAAGTATCAGGTCAATCAGGAGGGGTAGGTGTGGAAACCACCTAAATCTGAGTCGATAAATATATAGATATATAGTCGGTGATCCCGCCTCAAGAACATATCGTAGGACATCCTCGAGTTATGAGTGCGGATCTATCATCAATATCAGCTCGTACGGTAAATCATCGTACGGCATCCCAATAGCTGGTTACAGGTCAACATCTCACTATCTCATCACATAACAGGTATCACCATCATCAGATCATATAATCTGGGGTACTATTCTATGTCTAGTACAAATCGATACCATCAATAAGGTATGCATGCGGGGGTAAACACATATCCCAAGCCCGCAAGAATCCCAAATCATATCCCAAGTATGAATCATACCAAATCACCGATCTCGCGGCACAAAGCCCACATCATCGACTCATCTCCAAAGTCATCCCATATCATCAAACACAGTGCAAGTATAAGTAATATGCAAGGGAGTGCGTGTAGGGGTACCTCTATCCTAGAGCTCGCAACTAGGAACTACGCTAGTTATTTCTAGCTCTAACTAGCCAAAACACCCTACACTATCACAATAAACTACATAGTAATCTATCTACGGACTGCGGGGTGCTATACGCCATCCACCCGACTTCCCCCTGCAGATATAATATACTCACCTGCATCATCATTTGTGGACGTCACCACGCATTTGCTTGTCGTCCCGAAGTCTTCATGGGTACCTACACATCACAATATCGTATATGCACATTAAAACCAAATCCAAGCTAAAACGGCGCATGAAATCCAAAACGATACGATAAGGGGCCCATAGGTGAGAACCCATGGCACGCCTTCAAAACCATCAATAAATCCTCTATATCGTCGTATAAACGCCAAATGGTCGAGGCAAAACACAATCCACCATTTCAGAATCAAAAATACGGAATACGGAAACACGAATCCAAAATAGTAACTTAGGATATATGTCCCAGATTTCACCCTAGATAGAATCTGTCAAAACTAGAAGTACCCTGGGTCAATACCAGAGAAAATAGGGCCAGGCACGCAAAACGAGGAAATTCCTCACTGGTCTGGCCGCAAATTGCGGCCAGAATGGGGATTCCGGCGGCCGTACGGATGAGTTGGGGGCTAGGGTTTGGGGTGCTGGTTCAATGGTGCCTGCACATCTCACTGTCCACTCAACTTTATTTTAGGGTTCTCGGGGTGATAGCAGATTCAAGTTATCCTGCACAGATTTCACAATTTCCCCGATATCGGTTTCAAAAATCCGTATTCTGGTTCTAGCTTCAGGTTTTGGGTTCCAATTCATACACTAAGGTGTTGGTATAACCTTAACTGAGCTTAATTTCCCAATACAACACAAGTTTCCTCAAACCCTAACTTGATTATTCTCAATTCCATAATATCACACAATATCGATTAAATCTTAACATGGGGTTATAGGAAAAGCTATAATTAAGCTAATGGTTCAGTAATTACCTCCATTGGCAACTCAAGAATTTTCTTGAGTTGCCCCTAGTGACCAAAATCCTTGCTTCTTTAGCTCCATGTGTAGATCTAGGGATTTTGCACATTTTTAATGAAATGAGTGTGAGGTTTTGGGGTGATTTTAGAGATGATTTGAGGAGTTGAAGAGGGGAGGAAGATGGGGAAGGGACAGCAGCAGCAAGCATGGGAGAGAGGGGGAGAAATGAGAGGGGGAGAAAATGGCTAAGGGTTTGGTCAATGGTCCATGCCTCTCTCTCTCACCTACTACCAATTCTTTATTCCTTTTCTCTTTTCTTTTCCTTTTCCTTTTTCTTTAATTCCAAAACCTTTTCACACCAACAGTAAACCCAAAGTAACATGGTAGAAAATGCACAAGTGTAGGAAAAGTGATATGTGCAAGTTTTGCACAAAAAGCCAAAAAAATCCGATTAGCGATTTTTAATCGTGATTAGCACTAAATTAGTGTCAAACTAATCACAAAAACTTAAAAATGTCCTAATTCTCTAATTTACCCTATTTTAGAATTTTCCATAATTTTTCTCAAATTTTTTCCTATTTATTTGCATTTAATTATAAGTTTAATATTAAAATAATCAATAAAATAATATTAAATTATAAAAATTCCCAAAATTAATATTTTACGTTTTTGAAAATGTTACAATCTACCCCCTTAAAGAAATTCGGTCCCCGAATTTAAATTTAAATCCCAATACTAAAACAATTTCAGTAATAATCCATTTTGTCGGGGCTTCGAAGACATCAATACATAGAGAATATCATAAAATGTACAGCTCTACTAGAAATCAATCACCAAAATGCATATATAAGAATATCCTATGCGTCCGGTGCGCAAGGAATCAAAATCCATATATGTGTCAAACAGGTGTACAAAACCACATCTAGGTGCAACTGGTGTGCACGAAACATCTGTCGTAGGCAACGTGTGTGCCTGACAGAAAAAAAATCAGGTGCATGTGACATGCACGAAGAATTCCGATTTAGTGCATCTGGCGTGCACCAAAATCGTATATCAAAACACTAAAAGTGCATGAAAACTATGCTGGAAGTGCAAATCAAATCACTGCATACGGTAGGCATGAAATTTCAATCAATATCTCAATGTAATAACTCTGCGCAAAATATATAAATATCCAGTGGGTGCATAAAACCAATATCATGAAACTCAGTCATCAAAGCTGAATCATGCAAACAGAACGTCCAATATACCGAAATCCAAAATGACGGATACGTGATAATCGAATCACAAAATCACAAATCATAAATACCGTCGTCGGTAGTTCCTCCTTCAGGGTCGAGAAGGAGTCGGTGCATCCACTGCTAGCAGCGCAGGATATCTACTTGCCTCTTGCTCACGGTCTGGCGTCCTCTGACTCTGGGTCCTTATCTTCTTTGCGGATTTCCTATCACGCGGTCAATCGGCTTATCGGCCCTGTCAGGTGTGCTAACGGGGACAATTCCGTTCTGGCACTTCTCTGGTCGTCTCTCGGTCAATCCTCACGACTACTCGTAAGGCAGCATATCACTGGCGTCGGCCTCTGGCTCTCTAGAAGCACGTCACACATCTGATCCTGGGTGCAAACATCATTGCAGCAATGTCCCGGAAGGAATCCTGCTCAAGGTCTCTTCCAATCATGCCTATGCCGATCTGTACGGAGGCTGGCTCTCTTGCACAACCTCTCCTCGCTCAATAGACATCTGTGTCCTCAGCACAATATTTTCTCGGAAATTGGTCACATCCCAACGTCTCTGTAAGCATGTCAGGTCTCTAGTCTCGACGGGAAGTAATGATAGCTCGTCAGTGTCTCACACGAACCTCTTGTTCCACGTGTCTCTATCGTCGTCCACTATGACGTCACGCTAAGCTACTATGCACTGCACTGTTCTCGGCCACGGTCATTCTGAAGTCTCTCGCACGGACTCAAAATCGCGTATTCTGTAGCTTCATCACTCTGTAGAAGATGTCAGGGCGAACAGGTCCTCGGGAACACGTCCCAACAATCGGAGGAATACTCATCACTCATCCGTCCTTGATCAATTCGCAACGCATCTGGGTAAGTTCCTTTATCCGAACCTGGTCAACTACCTCGTCGACGGCGCCGAACTCTGTCTTCTGGGTGTGCGCAAAACAACCACTCCTGGTCTAGGTCTTCTCGTATCGTTTTCCAGAAGGGTCCTGTCGAGGTTCCTTTCTCAAATCTCAATCCTGCCGAATTGCCCGGAAGTCATCATCCAATGCAGAAGCTAAATCTTATTCCGGAACGGCTGCATACTTATCGCGTTTCTTTCTGGAAAATATATCCATATACCACGCCTCTGGATACGTATCACATCTCTGATGTCGGCGGAGTGGGACGTCATCTCGTCGAAATATCTTGCGAACTCTTTTCTTCACTCTGCGTCAATGTCGACTGATTCGGACTCGCCTCATCGTGGCTGCATGGCCTGTGCTCCAACGGCTATACTCGTATCTGGAGTCTCCCAAGCAATGCATCCCATCACATAATGTCCGAATGATGTCGAATCATCCGATCGACTCGTCAGAACCTCATAATCACCAAGAGATCACATCATGGGTACAGTTTAATAGCATCGAGTACATGCCACAGCGTCGGTGGTCCAACCGTAGAAGGGCAAACCCAAGCCTCACTAATGGCGCCGCGGAACTGCCGCAAACCCTAAGGTTCAAAGGCTTTCACACGGTCATTAAGTCGAGTTAGGGTTTCATTCTTCTAGAGGGTCCATAGAATCACCTGCATGTCTTTCCGTATACTTTAAACTTGGAAAATGGTCTCCTGACATTCGATCGTCTCTATCGACTCTCAACGAACCTGCGTGAAGTCGTCTCTAGCTGGAAACAATCTATCTGATGACCTCGCATCGGTAACGAACGAACCATATGTCCTAGTCATTCATCCTCAGGTGACTAGCAACTCGCTATCATCTCTCTAAGTATATGCTCACGCTGCAGTAGCTCCAACCATCTGGGCGATATTTCGTCATTTGCAGCAGCAACTGGCTAATTCGCCTGTACGCCGAACAGCGCCTCAATCCTCCAGGAAAGGCAACGCATTGGCGGTCATCTCTGAATCGGTCTGCTCTAGATCTGAGTAAGACTCTCCACACTGGAAATCTTCAACTCAACTGGGCTTGCTCCGGCGCATAAATCGGACGAATCACCTTCGTCTCTCAAATCGGGTAGACTAGCTATCATCTGTCTCATATCTGCCTGAAAGCTCCGGCAATCTCAGCTCGTAAGCTTCGGAAGCGACATCCTGTCAATCTCAGCAACAGCTGGTCCATCTGTCTGCACGGTAGGCGACATCACAATCTCTGAGGTATGTTGTACATCAACAGTCCTCTCTCAACCGGCAGCTCTAACAATGGCCCGATAATCCGGTGCAAAACCAAGCACTCGCCTCCACTAGAGGTCACAATCACCAATACTAACTAGAGACGTTCCCATGTCACCAAAAAACACAATGGTCGGCCCTCGTACCAGACGAGCTCACACCAGCCGTAACCCTAGCAGCAGCCCAAACTGCGCTCAAACACGGTGACAGGAACCTCAATCGAATATCAAAGAGAGCACATCAATGGCAAGAAAGGAAACAACAGATCCAGAGTGGATACATGATCATAGGAAGGAACAGCATCAATGAAGGTATGATCATGAAACTAATAGAATCGGGGATCTCAAATGGATGCATAATCCTGGATATGAAGAAAATCACTGATCTCGAAAATATGTACATCCTAAGGTTCCTTAAGCGGAGTGGCGTGTCGTAAGTATGCCGCGGAACATACCAACGGTACGTCACTCTACTTTAGTCACCTATTCCATCAACCAAGGGTCATCCTACACGACGAAAGTTCGGGTCTAATACCCCCTCGACCAAGTCTAAGTTCCGTAAGGTCAAGCCAAAGTTCCGTATATATATAAACGCCCTAGGCTCCAAATAGTCAAACTTAGACTCGAACCAAGGTCAACCTAGCGCTCTGATACCAACTTTGTCACGACCCGAAAGAGCACGTGACTGGCCCTTGAACCATATGAAGTCTATAGGACTCCATCTCATCCAAGTAAGCCAAAAGCCCAGAAATCTAAAACCATTTTTAAGAATAAGTAAAGAAACTGGTTTAAAGAAGTGAAGAAAAACATGTTTGAAATCAAGTTTTTTAAATAACTAAGCCGAAGGTGCGTTTTGAAAACAGTAAAGTCTTTTCTAAAAATTTCGGCAGAGTTTCTTTTGTAAAACTGGCCCCGAATGGGGTACAACAAGGATAACAATATATGCAATGATAAAGGCATCCTCAAGCGGGAGCTAGCTCTTCGTCAATCGACGGTCACAACCACACATTGATATAATATACAACGCCAAGTGGCGAGGATCAAATCCAAAAGAAAGCTCAAAAGCAACAAGAAAACCGCAATACTACTAAGCGCGACTCTAAGGTCGAATAATACATCACTAAAGTCTAGGTCTGAATCAATATACAAGTTTTTGGTTGATGGAAATTCTAGATACAATGAATAAAATAAATATAATGGTGGTTCTTGATGCGAAAGAATCCACCTACCAAAAGCAAATCACCCGCAAGGAAGTAGTGTGCCAGAAATGCCGCAATGAAACCGGTACGGCAGAACCTGCAAGAACTGTGGCACAACGGGGGTGAGTTGCCAACTCGTGAATAGAAATTTCTACAAGCAGAAACCGAATGCAAGACATAAACCTAAGTCAACAATCAGTAATATAACCACAAGAGTACATCTGATGTAAGATATGGTGGCAAGGTAACATCTAAAAATATATGTAGTGCCAGGTACTCAGGTCATAATATGTCATCAGTATAAGGTATGTCTGCATGAAGTAAATATGATGAAGTATCAATGAATTAAATCATCAGGAAATCAACATCGAGCATCGACACAAACTATATATCTGAATATCAAATGAAACCCATATATCATGCATCCGACATGTATGCAGCATTCATGAAGGTACTCTATCAGGTACTACTAATATGTGATGCAATGCATATACAATAAATATGGGGTAGGGGAGATATAATATACCATCGACCATAAAGGCCCCGAGCACATAGGCTCCTCTCCAGTCGAGCTCATAGGCTCCGAGCACATAGGCTCCTCTCACATCGAGCTCATAGGCTCCGAGCACATAGGCTCCTCTCACATCGAGCTCATAGGCTCCGAGCACATAGGCTCCACTGTATAGATCATCATGATAATATATTAAGTATGCGTATATATATATTAGCGTCCCATACCACTAATATATATATACTCAGGAGTAAAATAATCCATAATCATCATATGCAACCATATCACAGTGCGAAATCCATGAATTATAATACATGCTATATGGAACATTAATATGAGCATGGAACTTTGTTAAGGCATATACACAAGGAATATGAATCAATAACATATAAGCATGCAATGCAATGCGAGCCGTAGAGTGAATAGTAAATGAACAGTAACGCGGCTTGCCATTTGAAATAAGTATGACTCGGGTCTACTTTAACATTTACTAAGAAAACTACAGATCTAAGTATCAGGTCAATCAGGAGGGGTAGGTGTGTAAACCACCTAAATCTGGGTCGATAAATATATATATATATAGTCGGTGATCCCGCCTCAAGAACATATCGTAGGACATCCTCGAGTTATGAGTGCGGATCTATCATCAATATCGGCTCGTACGGTAAATCATCGTACGGCATCCCAATAGCTGGTTACAGGTCAACATCTCACTATCTCATCACATAACAGGTATCATCATCATCAGATCATATAATCTGGGGTACTACTCTATGTCTAGTACAAATCGATACCATCAATAAGGTATGCATCCGGGGGTAAACACATATCCCAAGCCCGCAAGAATCACAAATCATATCCCAAGTATGAATCATACCAAATCACCGATCTCGCGGCACAAAGCCCACATCATCGACTCATCTCCAAAGTCATCCCATATCATCAAACACAGTGCAAGTATAAGTAATATGCAAGGGTGTGCGTGTAGGGGTACCTCTTTCCTAGAGCTCGCAACTAGGAACTACGCTAGTTATTTCTAGCTCTAACTAGCCAAAACACCCTACACTATCACAATAAACTACATAGTAATCTATCTACGGACTGCGGGGTGCTATACGCCATCCACCCGACTTCCCCCTGCAGATATAATCTACTCACCTGCATCATCATTTGTGGACGCCACCACGCATTTGCTTGTCGTCCCGAAGTCTTCATGGGTACCTACACATCACAATATCGTATATGCGCATTAAAACCAAATCCAAGCTAAAACAGCGCATGAAATCCAAAACGATACGATAAGGGGCCCATAGGTGAGAACCCATGGCACGCCTTCAAAACCATCAATAAATCCTCTATATCGTCGTATAAACGCCAAATAGTCTAGGCAAAACACAATCCACCATTTCAGAATCAAAAATACGGAATACGGAAACACGAATCCAAAATAGCAACTTAGGATATATGTCCCAGATTTCACCCTAGATAGAATCTGTCAAAACTAGAAGTACCCTGGGTCAATACTAGAGAAAATAGGGCCAGGCACGCAAAACGAGGAAATTCCTCACTGGTCTGGCTGCAAATTGCGGCCAGAATGGGGATTCCGGCGGCCGTACGGATGAGTTGGGGGCTAGGGTTTGGGGTGCTGGTTCAATGGTGCCTGCACATCTCACTGTCCACTCAACTTTATTTTAGGGTTCTCGGGGTGATAGCAGATTCAAGTTATCCTGCACAGATTTCACAATTTCCCCGATATCGGTTACAAAAATCCGTATTCTGGTTCTAGCTTCAGGTTTTGGGTTCCAATTCATACACTAAGGTGTTGGTATAACCTTAACTGAGCTTAATTTCCCAATACAACACAAGTTTCCTCAAACCCTAACTTGATTATTCTCAATTCCATAATATCACACAATACCGATTAAATCTTAACATGGGGTTATAGGAAAAGCTATAATTAAGCTAATGGTTCAGTAATTACCTCCATTGGCAACTCAAGAATTTTCTTGAGTTGCCCCTAGTGACCAAAATCCTTGCTTCTTTAGCTCCATGTGTAGATCTAGGGATTTTGCACATTTTTAATGAAATGAGTGTGAGGTTTTGGGGTGATTTTAGAGATGATTTGAGGAGTTGAAGAGGGGAGGAAGATGGGGAAGGGGCAGCAGCAGCAAGCATGGGAGAGAGGGGGAGAAATGAGAGGGGGAGAAAATGGCTAAGGGTTTGGTCAATGGTCCATGCCTCTCTCTCTCACCAACTACCAATTCTTTATTCCTTTTCTCTTTTCTTTTCTTTTTCCTTTTTCTTTAATTCCAAAACCTTTTCACACCAACAGTAAACCCAAAGTAACATGGTAGAAAATGCACAAGTGTAGGAAAAGTGATATGTGCAAGTTTTGCACAAAAAGCCAAAAAAATCCGATTAGCGATTTTTAATCGCGATTAGCACTAAATTAGTGTCAAACTAATCACAAAAACTTAAAAATGTCCTAATTCTCTAATTTACCCTATTTTAGAATTTTCCATAATTTTTCTCAAATTTTTTCCTATTTATTTGCATTTAATTATAAGTTTAATATTAAAATAATCAATAAAATAATATTAAATTATAAAAATTCCCAAAATTAATATTTTACCTTTTTGAAAATGTTACAACTTTCCTACTTTTTCTCAGTCCCTGCAATAAATCACAGATATGAGATCCTGATCCGGTATCAAGTACCCCGGAGGTAGGGCTGACCGTAAAGCAGTTCTCAATAACAAGAATACCTGAAGTAGATGCAAAACGATGCTTCTTCTTCAACTGGGTGTCCTTGGAATCCATACAATCCTCTTTCTCTTGCTCATACTTATGACTGTTGTTGTAAGTTAGAGCCTAACCAACGTTCCCCAGCCCCGAATAAGAATTCGGATCGTTCAAGCGATACATTTTATTATCTTGATTAGGGCGTGAAATGGTTTCTACGTGGAGAGAGAGATAAGAAACACTCAGCGTGCGCTCTTGCAAGATTAGATTGGTATATTAATTTATCTAACCAGAATGGCTCCCATTGTTTCCTCAAATACTTCTTCAAACCATAAAAGAAGAATTAGTCAGGATTAATCGCAAGTCACAATACTTGCTTAACCTTTCATCCAGGCTGGTGTTGGTACTTCGAGGGAGGTTTTCCAACGCTTTCGTGAAGTTCCTTAATTAAATAACCTCTTTTCCCTGGAGGCGTAGCCCCGCTAACACCGTTCTAGACACCTACTTGGTTTATAGCATTGATTGTTAAGTGAAATAATCTCCCGAGAGTAATCCAACTCATCAGTAGGATCGGGATCCAACTATCATTGTGTGATGACCTAGATGGAATCCACTCTAGTCACCACACTCCAGAAGGTATGCTAAATCTGCAAGTTTCAGTTTCTTTAGAAACTCCCGATGTGGATTTTTGCCCCTAACGGTATATGACCTTGACAGTGCCAACATATCATAAACCGCTAGTCAAGTTCGGCCCGTCATTATCTTGATTAACTTAGACCCACCTGCATATCTCTTGACAATGCCAACATAGCTATGAGACTGTCCTAAATAATCTGAAAAATAAAACTGCAAACAAGCAATACTTAGCTACCGATCACTACGCCTTGACAATGCCAAAATGCGCAGCTCGAATACTAAGTAGTACTTGTAGGAAATGACGGAGGGATACGGCTGAGTTTTTGGCGAAAAACCCGTTAATGTAATGAACTTGATATCGTTGAAAGAACCTAATGACCTTTTTAAAATTATAGTGACGAAAACATTTGCTAAAGAGGTCACTCCCTGTGAAGGGATCTCGGCTCTTTCCTCGTTGAATGAGGTGCAGGATATTCCAAACTGAATACCTCGATGCAAAGCAAGAATAATCGACTATAGTGAAGTTATTACCCTGACGCAAACTTTTGTCCAAGGGGTCACTCCCGATGAAGGGATCTCGGCCCTTACCTCCTCGAATGAGGTACTGGGCATTCATAACCGAATACCACTATGCAAAACAAAAGAGAACGTCCTTGCAATAACAGTTTTTTGAAAATTGTTCCAACAACATCTTTTATGTTTGTTTTCTTGCATTAATTTAATGCGTCCCATCAGTTAATCCTACCATTGTAGAAAACAATGTTAATATGACGTACGCTTATGCCATCCGCATTCGCCACGGGGTCTCGTCATCACCCGTTAGGTTACTTAACTAATGACAGAGCGGGGGCTGGACTAGCGCGGATGCAAAACATAAGCAACGCCTACCAGATATCATATATAGATATACACATTCGTCAGATGCAATGATAGCCATTCCAGATCACAGATGAACACATTGGATATGCTAGGAATCCACGTTTCGTTCGAGCCTGCAACGAAAGACGGATTACACGGTCGCGATGAATAGCCAAAACCCCACCCTAGACCCCTACGGGTGGGGCAAACTACCCGCCAAGTACCCGAAGCGAAGCAACCTCCCTCAACAACGTGAGTAGGCCACTCAGCACTTCGAAGTACCCGGTAGTTTGTGCACCCCACCTTGGGTCTATCCTAGGAGCAAAAACAGTAAAAGAAATAATATACAATGGCGGCTACAACCTCATCCCGGATGTGTGGCCATACAAATAATATTACATGAATTGAAAGATAAATAAAACTCTCATCTCACAACCCCCGTCTATTCATCAGCGACAATCCAACGAATCTATATACACAAACCATCAACATTACAGATCACAGATATGTATAACCTCTACTAATCGACGTATAGCGATTAGCAGACGTTCAATACATATATCACATTACAGATATAACCCATTATCCAAAGTCTACAGAACTTCGATCAAAATACGGATTTGTAACCACCCCAAACACAAATTTGTTCTCTGGAAAATCTGGGAAAAAACAACATATTCTAAAAATCCCAAAACACCATTCTAAGAACACTGCAGGAATAACTAAACATGCACAAGTGCGCGGATGTGAACGAACCCCGTCGCAAAACCATGCGACCTTTACTCCGTTTTGCCCAAAGGCGGATAACCCTCTGTGTGGGACTCTAAAGACTCGACACTACGCTGGCAGTGGGTTTAACCACAGACCGCAAGCGGCACTAGCTGTATGTAACGGTCCCCAGGTAGAAGCCGATAAGAAGACTGATGAGGTGAACCTATCTGAACTCCTACTGAGCCTGTATGTGAAAATCTTCGTACAGTCCGGTCTGTTCGTCTGAGAGTATCGCATGGCGGGCCTGGGGGGGCGGTAAACGTCAGTCCCCTAATAGCGGTAGAAGTCGTGTCGGAGTGTAGCCCAAAACACCCTGAGAAACTACTGGTAACATTACCAGCAAATCTCGCTTTCCCTGGCCAGGGACGACTATGTGTAATGGCTCTCCTAGACACAGCGCGATATCAACTCCCAACACCGGGAAAGACGAATCCAGTCTAACCGTCACTGCCTCCAAGTGCTTCGGGACTGCACTCAACTACTACCTGTTTGCACGACTCAGTAGAGCCGTGGTAGGGTAGTGATCTAAGAACAGTTGGAACACACTCGAGGCGAAGTGACAATGTCAAGTCTGCGGACTAAGCTGTACTCATGTCACCTGGAAAATATTAACTAACGATAGGTATAATACCAACCAACAGTTTCCGACGAGTCCTGTCCAGTGTACTCGTAACCTAACGAGCACCTGCATACTATCTTCAGTACGACGTACTGATGGCTGTGGGACAGACCATCTCCCCTGCTGGGAAGAGAAGCGTATGCACCAGTCTACTCTGGAGTATCGATGCCCTGTCTCGATAATCCTATGACCAGGGATCAAAATATGGATGTGCTTATAGACTACCCAGCCCCCACTAGTGTGATCGCCATCACAACGCCGGTAGTCAAGCAATGATCCTAAGGGCTCCATCAATATGTATTAGCGATATGTTAAAAGAAACATATACACATATTAAGATAGAAACAAACCAAGTAGCATACTACTATGTCGAGCAAGATTGTCGTAAACCCGTATATATATATCCCAAGCCTCCAAAATGTATTATACAAACTAATACTATACAATAATGGCCTCTAGGGCATACATATCTAACATAAGATTTATATTCAAAAGGATTTAAATATCCATCTTTATGAAGCTTGGTTAGTCTTGTTTCATTAATATGACCAAGTCTACAATGCCAAAGAAAAGCTTCATTTAAATCAGAAAATTTTCTTTTATTTGTGTGTTGTATGTTGAAAATTGTGTGTTGATTAAGGACGTATATCCCGTTATTAAGTGTACCACAACCAATCAACTCTTGATTAAGTTCAATGTTCATAACATTGTGCTGCAATACAAAATGATATCCTTAATTTTCTAACAAAGAAATGTATATTATATTACAAAGCATGCTTGGTACAAAATAACATGGGTTCAAAACCAATATACAACCCGACGGCAACCCTAGGTGATACTCTCCCTCTGAAACTGCATGTACATTGGAACCATTTCCAACTCGGAAAATGTGATCACCGGTCTTCAAAACTCAGCTATTTCTCAACCCCTGCACAGAATTGTTAATATGAGAACCCTAACCTGTATCCAATACCCAGGAAGGAGAGTTAATAGAGAAACAGTTTTCAGTTACAAACACAACTGAAGCGGAAGCATCACCATGCTTCTTTTTCTTGAGATCCAAGTACTAAGTACAATTTCGCTTCCAGTGCCCTGACTTCTTGCAATAGAAACATTCTCCTTTCCTCGACTCCGCTGCTTTGGATTTGTCTTTCTACTTTGCCTTCTTAATTCCACTTCTTGGTTTGGTGGATTTCTTCTTATTCCTTCCCTTAGCCTTGTCTTTTGGGACGGAAGACGAAGATTGTCCAACAAGCAAAGAGGGAGACTTCGCCTTAAGCGTGCTCTCCGCACTTCTCAACATATTGAGAAGTTCGGGTAGTGACTTCCCCATATTATGCATGTTGAAGTTTATAATGAATAGAGCAAAGGTAGAGGGAAGAGACTGAAGAACAATATCAGTATACTGTTCGTTATCCATTATCCATCCGAGGTCCTCAAGCTCTTCAATAAGAGCTATCATCTTCAAAACGTGATCGCCTACTGGTGTGCCAGGAGCCATCCGCATCTGGAACAACTTTCGAGATGCTTCATATCTCAGGGTAGGAGATTGCTCCCCATACAACTTTTTTGTATGAAGAAAGTTGGATTGAACATCCATCTTCTCGTGTTGCTTTTGATGTGTAGTGTCCATCGATGCAAGAGCGAGGAATTTGACAGTAGCACAGTCAATATCCCACGTTTTGCGGATCTCCTTATCAGCGGTAGAAGACTCGGGACCTGGGCAAGGCGAGGCTTTGGCAGTGAGGACATATGATACCTTATCATGTGTGAGAGCAATGTTAATGTTCCTCAACAAGTCTTTATATATTGGTCCAGTCATCTTGTTTTATCTAGTAAAAGCTTAAGGCCTGTAATTGGTATCTGCCATTAAGAGAGAGAAAAGAATACACTCAGCGAAAGCTCTTGCAAAGATCAGATTGGTTATTATCTTGTCTAATCGATGTCTCCCACTACTTTCATCAAATTTTCTTTCAAACCATAAAAAGAAAACTAGCCAAGATTAATTACATGCAGGTCTACGGTAGCGCCCCGGCCGTCCATCCGAGGCCAAACGCGGAAACAAAAACTTTTATGAAATTGGCGCTAACGCAGACTTTTACCCGGATCGTACCATCAACAAAAAACTAGCTATCTATAAGAAGTTAGAATGGCTATACCGATCGATCCCTGTCCTTCGGTCTTTAGCCACCATATCTAGCTCCTCGCGGCATCTCCGATCTCGCTCGATCTCCGGTCTCCTCGACGAAGTGGCAACACGTCTAGAAAACCTTTTACGGGCTCCCGCTTCAAACCGAAGCAACTCGAATATGAAGTTTGCTAACCGACATGTCCAAGGTGATGTAGAGAATGTGTGTGATAACTTTGTCTCTATACATCCATCGATTCTCAACACATGAGATTGTATGGATGGAGATTGAAGAAGAAGCCATTGATAAGGAAATTGTGAACCCAAGAAGAAGGAAGAAGAAGAAGAGCTTTGTTATTGTGTTGGATGATAATTGTGAGAGCTTCACATACAAATGAAGAGCCAACCCCAACCCTTAGTGGCTTCCCTCTCTCTCTCCACACATCAATTCAACACAATATTCAATCAATAAAATTGACATGGCTCAAAAAATAACACCATGAGTCACTAAACATGTACATGTCATATTTAATGCTCATCATCATTACTTGCACTCACAATATCCACTTAATAAACATTAACCCAAATGTTTATAACAATAAATAGAATGGCGTCTTCTAAAGTAAACTCGTGACTGATCACAAGGATACCCCTCACCTGTATATACATACCCGCATCCGCATTCCGACTGAATGCGAATGCAATGAGACAAAAGCAATCCAACAAATCTAATACTAGGATCCGGCTTAGACCAAAGCCCACTAGTATGATCCGCCCGATCATGATCCGTGCACAAGTGCACACATATGATCGAATCCTGTCATAAAACCATACGGCCTCTACAACGTTTCGCACGAACTTGGGCAACTTTCTGCGGGGGGCTCTAAAGACTCGTAAGCACATCAGTGGTACCAGCTGTACGTAACGGCTACGCAAGTATTGACCAAAAGGGAGGCTGATGAGCGAACTCATCCAGAAACCCTACTAAGCCTGTCGGTGACAATATCCGTACAGTCCGGTCCGTTCGTCTATAAGTATTGCATATCGGGCCTAGGGGCTGGTAAACGTCTAACCCCTAATAGCGGTATAAGTAGTGTCGGTGTGTAGCCCAGAACACCCTGAGATACTACTGGAATACCTACCAGTAAATCTCACTTTCCTTGGCCAAGGACTTCATGTAATGGCTCTCTTAGACACAGCGCGATCTCACCCCAATGCCGGGAGAGACGAATCCCCTGCCGATCCGCTCACTGCCTCCATGTGGCACGGGACTGTACCCAACTAAAACCTGTTTGCATGACTCCTTTGAGCCATGGTAGGGTAGTAATCAAAGCACAATAGGAACTCACACGAGACAAATGACGATCTCAGGTCGATGGACTAACCTGTACACATGTCACCTGGGAACTGCTATCTGACGATTGGTATAGAACCAACTAGCATGTTTCCCTGCGAGTCCGTCCGGTGTACTCATAACCCAATGAGCACCTGTATACGTCTTAGGTGAACCAACTGACACCAATGTTTTGTGAGATAAGCCACCACCCCTCGTCGGGTTCTCGATCCGTATACACTAGTCTACTCTGGAGTATCGATGCCCTGTCTCGAAACTCCCTCGACTAGGGACCTTTTAAGGATGTGCTTATAGAACCCAGCTCCCACGTATATGATCACCATCATACTGCTGGAAGTCAAGCAAGAATCCTCAGGGCTCAATCAACGTGCAATCGTGGTCTGTAAGGTCACCTAAAGCATGTACACGATGATGAATACAAACCAGATAGCATACTATTATCTCGAGTAAGACTGTCCTACCTTTATAGGTCCTCCCTCAATTATTGCAATCACGTGCCTACGATCCAATATTTGACTTTGAAGGCACTATATGTCACGACCCGAAATATTAGCTCGTGACCATCACTTAAATCACGCAACGCCTAAAGGCATAACGTAATTCAAGTAAGCTGAAACCCAGAAATCTAAACCTTTTAAGAAAATAAAGGAGATGATGTTTTTGAAATAAAGGTAAAATGAAATCAAGTGTGCTTAAATGCATAGAAAAGAAACATGAATGATGCAAGTGAAATTTACTAGTTTAATAACATGTTTCGTCTTTTAAAAATTTTGGCAGCACCTCATTTGTATATTTTGATCCAAAACCACAAATACATAATAATGATATAGGCATCCCCAAGCGGGAGCTAGCTCTTTGCCAAACGGCGGATCACAACCACACAATAAAGTATAAATAAGTATACGACGCCCAACGGCGAAGTTCGCCACAAAAGATAAAAGAAAGTATGACATGAATATCATAAGTAGCAAAAAATCCCTCGCTCTAAGTCTCGCAACCAAAATCCCACTAATTCTCATTACTTATACAATTTACTAAATTTGATTGATAGAGTTAACTAGATACAAAAATGAAATATAGGTACAAGAGTGTGTACGATACAAATGTCCCACCTACTAGTGCAAAACACTGCGACTGTGTGCCATGGAAGCCGCTACTGATCCAAGCGGTCAACCGGCAAGAACTGTGGCACAACGGGGGAGAGTTGCCAACTCGTGAATAGAAATATATCGACAAGTAGAAATCGAATAAATAACGACTCCTAGGTCAACTATATCATAAATGTAATACTATGATATCTAAGGTCACCGGGTCTGTATATGTGCCAATAAGGTAGTCAATACCTATATGCAATGTGTATAACATCCAACAATAATAATCAATTCAAGTATGCATGTGGATCTCGTCCACCCATATAATCAATGTATATATGCATGCGGATCACGTACACCCTTATAATCAATATATGTATGCATGCGGATCTCGTCCACCCATATAATCAATGTATGTATGCATATGGATCTCGTCCACCAATATAACCAATGTCTGTATGCACGTAAATATCATAAAAGAGTGCGCATGAAAGTATGAGGATATATATATCAACGGTGTCCCTCACGACACATCAAAATCATGGAACCTGAGTGCCTAGCATTGACACTCGAAAACATCATGAAAACCATGTCTAGCATCGACACGTAAATACTCATATATCTTAGGGGCCGTATCCTCAGATCGGCCCTCAGGCGCTGCACACACTGGTCGGCCCTCATATCCATCCCGCTGCTCCGGTCGGTATCCTCCGGATAACCGCCAAGTCCAAATACTATCACCGGTAGGTAGTGATCCCCTGCCAGGCTCACTATCTAACATATATGAGCCTTCTTGTTCTGGGGTACCTCACCGGGTCCACCATGTACCCGCAGACGGTGCCTACCGCTCCTCGAATCGGGTTTCACATGCCACTCTGAGAACCGAGAAAACACATGGTGGACGCACTGAAATATCATATCAACAGAAACCGGGTTTTAAAATAACACAAACTTTCTTTTAAAAATGACAACGGTTCTCAAATCCAGAAATCTCATGAAAACATCATATCTCAATGCATAAAATCATAAAGCATGATGTATGCGACATATAAAAGAAATGCGAGCATATCCGTGTATTATGCAACATGGAACGGTGATATGACATATTAAGGGAAAACCGCTCTTTTAAAATGATTCCTGTTTTTAAAATATAACGTGTGGTTCCCAATTTCCCAATAAAAACAGTTATCTATATAGGTACAATATGTATATGCGCAAGTATAGATGTACCAATGTATGTGTGCACCAATATGGATATCCAATGCGTATGTGCGCAAATATGGATGTATCAATGTATATGTGCACCAATATGAATATACAATGTGTATGTGCACAGATATGGATGTATCAAAGTATATGTGCACCAATATGAATATACAATGTGTATGTGCGCAGATATGGATGTATCAATGTATATGTGCACCAATATAAATATACAGTGTGTATGTGCGCATATATGGATGTATCAATGTATATGTGCACCAAAATGAGTATACAATGTGTATGTGCGCAAATATGGATGTATCAATGTATATACGTAAGCAGGTTATGTGAAGGGTCATATCAAAATGCAGTAATCCTACTGTGTAGTGACATGGCAATTATCGATGATGATGTGTGTGAGCCTACAATCTGTGTACGTGTGACATACGCATCATCGATAATGGTGCATGTGTACTATCACAGGTATAAGTAATGCAGTGCGAATAACATGAAGGCAGCATAAGGTAAAGCATATGCAAATGCTAACGGGTATACGTAACTAACATAATTTAGTCGGTAAATCTATCAATCGGAATCCAGCCTAAACAACATCGCGTACGGTATAATACATCGTACGACAGCCTCTTGTCAAGGGTAAGGATGAATCTTCAAGTCAACTCATCACGCACGGAAAATTATCGTACGGCGACATTAAGCCAATAGTGATCCTATCATCCTATAAGACAAATAAGGGTGCGGCATAATATCACGTACGACCTATCATCCATGATTCACAACATTATATATATATATATATATGTACCTATGTCCCAGGTCACATCCGCAATTAACTCATATCAGGGGACCAGCAGGGTATAAATCATCTCGATCGACTCGCATCCGTGTACCATCATATCATCATATCATCGTATCATCTTATATTCTTTCGTCGCATTTATATCTCACATCATGTCGAGTTTACATAAACATTCTATCTCTACTATAAGTATAAGTATCTAATCTAACATACACACCCGAACCATACAAGCAGATTTTAAAAGAAGCGAATCGTAGTTTTGAAAATAGGAGTTACGGTGTTTTAAAGGAAGGATATCATTTGAAAATCCGTAACGTCCCTCAAGGTATCTGTTTTAAAGATGCATACAATTCTTCAGTTTAGAAATAGGTATGGTTCGGATGACACACCTACGTCGACTATCTCGTCCTATAGTACCCTAAACGACAATATCTTTGAACGTCATCCTCAAATTCCGTCATCACATATTAGCCGTATTATATCACTTTTAACTATCCCTAGTTTCTAATATGGTTACACTGACTATCATTTAACTCTAACCCTAGTTTCCTAATCTAGGTTTCCTTAACCACATTCTATAAATCGATTTCCATCAAAACTTTGCAGGGGTGCCATCCACCCGACTCCCCCGGTAGATATTGATCTACTCACCTTGGGCTTTGCTTGCCGAAGTCGATGACGCCACGCTCCGTCGTCTCGGAATCCATGTGAAGGTACCTACAATAATACACAATCGCAATGCGTGTCAAAATCAAGGAGGAAAACCAAAACGGCACACGTTTCGCACATAGGTTAGAACCTATAGCCCACGCATGCAAAACTAACCAATTACCCTAGACGTTGATGTACAAACAATCAACAACCAAATACATATCCAAATATAAACAATTAGCATTTCAAAATACGGAAAACCATAGCCAAAATCACATAAAAAGGCTCCCAGAATTTGACTCATGTCAAATAAATCCAAGTAAACAAGTCTAGAGTTATGTGTATAGTATATATGATCTACTGGACCAACCTAGACCCATACCCTCACCAAGTGGCCGGGCACTTTCACCTAAAATCCGATGTCGCTAGCCCAGGGGTCTCTGTTTGGGTTCATCAGGTCAGAGTGGTCTCCTATTGACTTAGTTTGGTCCCTAGCATTGTTTGCTACTCTCAAAAATTCCCTCGGTTGCTCCAGATTTCCCTGCACACTCTAATTTCCTCACAAACCGACATGGATAGTTCTGTTTTGGGGTTTCAGGTTTTTTATTTGTGTTGGGTCTGGGTTTCTAGCACCAAGGGGTTTAAGGTCACCACTAAGGCTTATAAGCACAACCGCAACTCAAAAATCCTTTCAAACCCTAACTAGGAATTCCCAAAGTCACTAAACTGATAAGGAACAAATCCTAAGTTCGTGCATCGGTCCAATTCTATGGCTCAGGTCAGGAATCGTATCACAATGGGCAAGCAAACACTCACAACAGTTCCCAGATTTTACCTATAGTCATTACCGAAAAATCTAGTAGGACCAAACACCTCTAAACATCTTCATGTAACCACCCTACAAAACCCAAACCCTAACTCCTCTACCAACCTGGGGTCACCGGAATTTCCTCCATAGTCGCCGGCCAAAACCGAGCAGGCATGGTCGTGGTCGTGGTCGCAAGTGTGTACTCAGGGTCACAATTACAACATTACTACACTGTTTGTTTTCACCAAAAAGTCCCGGGGTCACAGCAGGTTGTGGGTATCTCAAAACGAAACTAAAACACGATATCGCACCAAACTAAACTACAAGGAAGAAGTTATACCTAATTTTGTCCACTCTAGGCAGCACTAACTTCCCAATGCCGTCAAAATCCCACTTTGCTCGGTTTAACGTGTAGAGGAAGTGATGGGGATTAATTTTTGTGAAGGGAGTGTAGGGTTTTGGGGATTGTTTGGAGATAGATCTAGGGTTCTTTGAGGAGGGAAGTGAGGTTGGGGAATGAAGAAGAAGGAGGAGAAAATTATGGGCCTAGGGTCTGGTAGCAGCCCCCCCTCTCTCTCACTATTATTCACACACTCTCTCTCTCTCCAAAAGTCCAGCTAACCTGATCATTATGTCCCCTTTTGACTTTTCCTTTTTCTTTTCTCACCACCAATAAACTATAACACATAACCCAAATGAAATGAAAGAACATGTAACCAAATGAAACATGTCATGGTTCACTAACCATGAAAACTGTAGAAACACAGATTTGGCTTAATCGCGATTAGCAGTGCACTAATCGGGTTTTTATCAAAACTGCCTATAATAAATTTTAAAATTGCCAAATCCGTTAAATATATTTTTAAATGAATAAATCATTTTAATTTCCTTTTATATCATAATTATTGGTATATATTTATACCCTTTTTCGAAAACCCTAATTTCGCAAATCGAACAGTTTTCGGGAAATGTATTATTTTAATATTAAATTCCAAAAATAATATTTTATATTTTCTGAAATGTTACAATCTTCCCCCCTTAAAGAAATTCTGTCCCCGAATTTAAATTCAAACCCCCAAAATCTAAAACATTTCAATAATGAACCCAAATCAATGGGGCTCCGAAATCATGGAAAACGCAGAAATAACACAGCGCGCCAAGTGTGCATGAAAACGAGTATAAAACACAAAATCGAACTCCGTCAAGCGTCACGCAAATAATCGGATTCGTACGCATATCCTCGGAATTACAATACAGACACAGATCTCGAAATCCACTACTGAAATCCAATATACACTAGTCAAATACTATAATACGTGTATAGTACGCATCTTTGGAAAACATTCAAGAACTAAATAAAACTCATGCAAAAATCTTTTCTAAATCGCCGCGGAAATGCATAACTCAAGATAACTGACGGACGCTCATTTTTTCAATAGTAATATATGTCCACATATGTTTTCTTAAATACACGTTCCGTCGTTTTAAAAATATTCCAAAAAGTTTTCCTTGATAAATGTTCGCGTCGATCACGGACACGTAGGAAATAGCGAGACTATAGCTCCTTTGAAAGCCTCTTGGTATGCTTTTAGTGCATGCAAAGTACTCAGGTCCTGTCCTTAGATCAGTCCTGTTTGGCAACTCTACACTATAGTGCCCAACATGAAACAAAGTTCTTAAAAGCAAAATCAGCCTCAAAAGGCGTATCCAATAATCATATGCGTCTGGTGCGCACGGAAATCAAATCCAAACATAGGTGCCACTATATGCACAAAGCAAAACTAAGTGCAACGGGTGTGCACAAAAGCATCTGTCCACTGCAACGGGTGTGCATGACAACAATACCTGGTGCATCTATTATGCACAAAAATCTCAATCATGTGCATCCAACGTGCACAAAATCACGAAATCCAATATCAAGCGCCGATCATGCGCAAGAATCCAATCAGGTGCATAAGGTGCACAAAAACAAATATCGAGTATAAAAATCGAAATCGACGGTATACAACACATTTCAATCCAAATCCAAATCAGATATACCGTGGTATATAATCTCACAACCATGTGCATAAGCATGCACAAAAGCAAATCAAATACTAAAAATGCATGAATACGATGCCGAAAGCATAAATCAAATCATATGCATGCCATGGGCATGAAATCACAATAAATATCTCAAATGACATCAAAACAGTGTCAAGTGCAACTGTAGTGCACAAAATACGTATCGATGCACTACAAGCACATATATGCTATACCGAGTGCAAAAATCAATCATCCCTATGAAATCCACGAAATCATAAACACATGCTACGAAGGTACAAAATCGACATCAATGTAATAGATATGAACAAATCGCAATTCAACACAACGGTGTATAAAATATATGTCAAGTGCGACAACTATGCGCAAAATGTAAATACCTAGTAGGTGCAACCATGGTGCACGAAATCTATATCAGGAAACTCATCATCAAAACTCAAATCCAAGCGATATAAGCGTGATACTCAGATCACAAATGCAAATCGCAACAAAGGACATTGAGGTACACCTCCCACAATGTCGAAAAATGAATCGGTCCGCTTAAAACCGGCAGAACAAGAATATCCGCTCGCCTCCTGCTCACGGTCTGGCGTCCTTTGTCTCTAGGTACTCATCATCTCCTCGGATTACCAATCTCGCAATCCATCGGCTCATCGGT
The DNA here is from genome assembly GCA_030015575.1 of Agapanthus africanus. Taxonomy (NCBI): domain Eukaryota; kingdom Viridiplantae; phylum Streptophyta; class Magnoliopsida; order Asparagales; family Amaryllidaceae; genus Agapanthus; species Agapanthus africanus. Next base: position 315,184,362 of record JASDDO010000012.1, read on the forward strand.
CTGACGATTCCGTTCTGGCACTTCTCTGGTCATCTCTCGGTCAATCATCACGACCACTCGCAAGGAAGCACTTCACTGGCGTCTGCCTCTGGTCCTCTGAATACACGTGACCCATCTGATACTGGGTGCAAATCTCATTGCAGCAGTGTCCCGGAAGGAATCCTGCTCAAGGTCTCTTCCGATCTCGCCTATGCCGAACTGTACGGAGGCTGGTACTCTTACATAATCTTTTCGCATTTTCTGGACATTTGCGTGCTCAGCACACATTTCCTCAGGAATTGGTCGCATCCCAATGCCTCTGTATGCATATCAAATCTCTGATCTTGATGGGGAGTAGCCACAGCTCGTCAGCATTGCGCACGAACCTATGGTTCCACTTGTCTGTATCATCGTCCTCTATGACGTCATATCTAGCTATCTGCGTAGTGCTACTGTCCTCGGCCACGGTCAATCCGGAGTCTCTCACACGGACTGGAAGTCACGAACTCGGTATCTTCATCACTCTGTAGAAGATATCTGGCCGAACGCGTCCTCGGGAACTCGCACCAAACATCGGAGGAATACTCTATACTCTCCCGCTCTCGATCAACTCACAACGCATCTGGGTGAGGTCCGCTATCCAAAGCTGGTCAGCATGCTGATCTTTTATCACTTGATATCTGGACGACGTCAAACTTTTCGATCGAGTCATCGAGGTCCCCAAAATTTCCCGAATGCTCAACACCTGAGCGCAGTCTAAAAATATCCGGTACATACCACAGTACCTCTGGACCAACCGTAGAAGGGCAAACCCAAGCCTCACTGATGGCACCGCTAAACTGCTACAAACCCTAAGGTTCAAAGTGGTTCCATGGTCATCATGTCGAGTTAGGGTTTCATTCTTCTAGAGGGTCCACAGAATTACCTGCATGTTCCTCCGAACACTTTAAAGTTGGGAAAAATGGGTTTCCGACACTCGTCCGAACTTTTTAGCTTCGCCTATACAACATATGAATATTCTTCGCCCGAACTCTAAACAATACCTCAATCCTCCAGGAAAGGCGATACGTCAACGGTCATCTCTGGATCTGTCTGTTCTAGATCTGAGTAAGACTCTCCACTCTGAAAATCTCTAAATCAACTGGGCCTACGTCGGCACATCAATCGGACGAATCACCTTTGTCCCTCAACTCGGGGTAGGCTAGCTATCATCTGTCGCATTTCTACCTGGAAGCTACGGCGATCTCAGCTCGTAAGCTCTGGAGGCGACATCTTATCAATCTCAGCAACAGCTGGGTCATCTGTCTGCATCGTAAGCGACATCAATATCTCTGAGGTATGTTGTACATCAACAGTCCTCTCGCAACTTGTAGCTCTATCAAAGGCCCGATCATCTGGGGAAAAACCAAACACCCGCCTCAACAGGAGGTAACAACACAAAACTACATCGAGACGTTCCCATGTCACCAGAAAACACAATAGTCAGCCCTCGTACCAGGCGAGCTCTTCCTGACCGCAACATTAGCAGCAACTCAATCTGCACTCACACATGGTGACAGGAACCTCAATCGTGTATCGAAGAAGGCAGATCAACAGCATGAGAGGAAACGACAGATCAAGAATGGATACATGATCATAAGAAGGAATAGCATCAATGGGAGTATGATCATGGAAACAAATAGAATCAAGGATCTCAAATGGATGTATAATCACGGGTATGAAGAGAATCATAAGTCTCAAAAATATGTACATCCTAAGGTTTCTTAAGTGGAGTATCGTATCGTAAATATGTCATACGTACGGTATGTCACTCCACTCAAGCTACCTACTCCATCAATCAGGGTCAGCCTATGAAACGAAAGTTCGGGTCTAATACCCCCTCCCCCCATTCAAGTCTAAGTTCTGTAAGGTCAAGCTTAGGTTCCGAAATACATACCCGCCCTAGACTCCGCATAGTCAAACATAGACTCGAACGAAGGTTAAACCTAACGCTCTGATACCAACTTTGTCATGACCCAAAATATTAGCTCATGACCAGCACATAAATCACATAACGTCCAAAGGCCTAACCTAATTCAAGTAAGCTGTAATCCAGAAATCTAAAGCTTTTTAAGAAAATAAAGGAGGTGAAGTTTTTGAAATAATGGTATAATGAAATCAAGTGTGCTTAAATGCATAGAAAAGAAACCTGAATGATGCAAGTGAAATTTACTAGTTTAAAAACATGTTTCGTCTTTTAAACATTTTGGCAGCACCTCCTTTGTATATTTTGATCCAAAACCACAAATACATAATAATGATAAAGGCATTCCCAAGCGGGAGATAGTGTAACATTTCAAAAAGATAAAATATTAATTTTGGGAATTTTTATAATTTAATATTATTTTATTGAATATTTTAATATTTTGGAATTATTAAATACAAATAAATAGGGAAAAATTTTGGAAAATTTTGGAAAATTCTAAAATAGGGTAAATTAGAGAATTATGACATTTTAAAGTTTTTGTGATTAATTTGACACTAATTTAGTGCTAATCGCAATTAAAAATCGCTAATCGGTTTTTAGCTTTTTTTTGTGCAATACATGCACATATCACTTTTTCACACTTGTGCATTTTCTTGCCATGCTTTTCATTTGGGTTTACTATTTGAGTGAGAAGGGTTTTAAAAGGAAAAAGAAAAGGAAAAGAATAAAGAAATGGGTAGTTGGTGAGAGAGAGAGGTATGGGCTTCATTGACTAAGGACTTAACCATTTCTCCCCTCATTTCCCTCCTTCTTCTCCCTTCTCCTGCTGCTGCTCCTGCACCTCCTTTCCCTCCCCTCTTCAAGCTCCAAAACACCTCTAAAACAACCCCAAAACCCAATCTCCATTTCATTAAATGTGTGCACAATCCCTAGATCTACACTTGGTGCTAAAGGAGCAAGGATTTTGGCCACTAGGGGCAACTCAAGAAAATTCTTGAGTTGCCAAATGAGGTATTTTCTGGACCTTAAACTTAGTTTATGCATTTCCTTTACCCTCATATTAAGATCGAATCGATATTGTGTGATATTGTGGACTTGTGGATAACCTAGTTAGGGTTGTGATGATTTATGGATTGTAAAATGAAATTGAGGTCAGTAGAGGTTATACCATCACCCTAGTGTATGAATTGGAAACCCAAAACCTGAAGCTTAAACCACAACACGGATTTTAGAAACCGATATCGGGGAATTTATGAAATCTGTGAAGGGTATATTGAATCTGCTATCACCCGAGACACCCTAAATTAAAATTGATTGGACAGTGACACGTGCAGGCACCCAGGAAGCTACCACCAAGACCCCAGCCCCTACTTCCATTTCCAGGCCGCAAATTCCTCCATTCTGGCCGCAAATTGCGGCCAGACCATGATGGAATTGGCTCGTTTTAGTTTTGGTGTTCCCTTATCTGTAGTTTAGACCCCTGGTATATTTAGATTTGTATAAATTGACTTAGGGTGAAATCTGGGACATATTTCCTAAGTTGCTGTTTTGGATTCGTGTTTCCGTATTCCGTATTTTTGATTCTGAAATTTTGTCTTGTGTTTTACCTTGAATATTTGGCGTTTATACGACGATGTAGAGGATTTATTGATGGTTTTAAAGGCGTGCCATAGGTTCTAACCTATAGGCCTCTTATCGTATCATTTTGGATTTCATGTGCCGTTTTAGCTTTGATTTGGTTTTAATTCTCATATACGATACTTTGATGTGTAGGTACCCCATGAAGACTTCGGGACGACAAGCAAGCGTGTGGCGACGTCCACAAATGAAGACGCTAGGTGAGTAGATTATATTTACTGGGGGAAGTCGGGTGGATGGCGTATAGCACCCCCGCAGTCCGTACTTGTTATTATATATGATAGTTAGGTGTATTATGGATAGTGTAGGGTTAGAAGTGACTAGTGTAGTTCATAGTCGCGAACCCTAGAATAGAATTACACCTACACGCACACCTTTACATATTACCTATACTTACATGGTGTTAATGATGATATTGGATGACTTTGGAGATGAGTCGATGATATTGGGCTTTGTGCCGCGAGATCGGTGATGTGGTATGATTCGTATTTGGGATACGAAATGTGATTCTTGCGGGTTTGGGATGTGTGTTTACCCCCGCATTCATACTTTGTAGTTGGTATCAGTTGTACTAGACTTAGATCAGTACCCCAGCTTATGTGATATGATATGATGATAGTGATACCTGAAGTGTGATGAGATAGTGTGATATTGACCCGTACCCAGCTATTGGGATGTCGTACGACCATTTACCGTATGAGCTTTACATTGATGATAGATCCGCACTCATGACTTGAGGATGTCATATGATATACTGTATCGTACGCGATACTATTGAGGCGGAATCACCGACTATTATATCTATATATATATCGACTAAGATTTTAGGCGGTTTCCTTACCTGTAGCTCAGCTTGTTAGTTCAGCTGTATATTTAGTGTAGTTGTTATATTAGATTAGACTCCTACCTATTTCAAAACTAGCGGGTCGTGGGTATTTTAAAAGACAAGTCAAGGGATCTACGGACATTTCAAAAAGGCGTATCTTTTCATAAAAACACCGTAGCCCCTATTTTCAAAACCCCATGATTCATGATATTTCAAAAGGCACCATTTGTAGGACTTATATTAGATTAATGCAGATTAGTTATAGTTGCGTCTAGATTCAGCTCCCACTCTTTTTGTGGTTCTCTTTGCATCGCATTCTTATATTATATTTCATACTCCATTATTGATATCATGCTGTTAGGACACCAGCACCATTACCGATGTTGCGTATGTACCACGTACACTTACTTGCCGGCTCACACACATCTTCATCGGTAATTGCCATGTCACGTACACCTTAGAAAATACTATTGCTTGTCATAACCTATTAGCTAATAGTTTAGACATTGTAGTAATTACCTGCTACTTCATGCATACTGTTATTCATTGTTATGCCGCATTCATGGATTCTCATGCATATATTCACTATTTTACGTGTTACTGAGGTTTTGGATTTGGATTTCCGTGAGATTTTCTGGATTTGGAGGAAAACCGCAAAAACACAGATAAACATTTTCTCTCTTTTAACATAAAAGTGCGGTTTTCCCATGATGTATGAGTCGTCCACCATGAGTTTGCTGATGGATTTGGAAACCCGATTCGAGGAGACGGATGAACCGTTTCGGGTACATGGTGGACCCGGTGCGGTACCCCGGGGCAAGATGAATGTGGTGATGACGTTGAGCCTGGCAGGGAAGCACAACCGACCGGTGATTTTACCTGACGCGTCGGATATCCGGAGGATACCGTCGTGGTCTTGAGATTGATGGTAGGGGCCGGTCTGGACTGACGGCGCCCTAGATTTTGTGATTGGGATACAGAGATATCGGGATATTTGGATTACGTTTTGTGCCGATGTTAGGCACTGTTTTATGCTGATTTCATTATGATACCTCATTTTAAAAATACAAAGGAAATCTCACTAAAGTATGAAAACAGTTTCTTCATTTACATGTATTATGTTCTCATGCATTCATACCTCATTCTTATGTTATATTGCTACCTGAGGCACTGACACAGGCACAGGAGATTACACTCGGGTTAGATATTTACCCTAGCCTTGTTATAGGCTGCATGTTTTATATTGAGGATTTTGTACCGATCGTTTTGACCTAGGATTATGTCTTGCGTTCGGTTTCTGCTTGTAGTTATTCTCTATTCACGAGTTGGCAACTCACCCCCGTTGTGCCACAGTTCTTGCAGGTTTTGCCGTACAGGTTCCTTTGCGGCATTTCTGGCACATTGCTTCCTTGAGGGTGAATTGCATTTGGTAGGTGGTTTCTTTTGCATCAAGAACCACCATTGTACTTATATTATTCTTTGTATCTAGAATTTCCATCAACCAAATTTGTATATTGTTTCAGACTCAGACTTTAGTGATGTTTTATTTGGCCTTAGAGTCGCGCTTAGTAGTATTGTGGTTTTCATGCTTACTGTGTTTCTTTTGGATTTGATCCTCGCCTTTCGGCGTTGTATATTATATTGCATGTGTGGTTGTGACCGTCAATTGACGAAGAGCTAGCTCCCGCTTGGGGATGCCTTTTATCATTGTATATATGTTATGCTTGTTGTACCCCGTTCGGGGCCAGTATTTACAAAAGAAACTCTGCCGAATTTTTTTGAAAAGACTTTACCTTTTAAAAATGCACCTTCGGCTTAGTTATTTAAAAACCTTGACTTCAAACATATTTTCCTTCACTTCTTTAAACCAGTTTTCTGTACTTACTCTTAAAATGGTTTTAGACTTCTGGGCTTTGGCTTACTTGGATCAGATGGAATCCTATAGATTTCATATGGTTCAAGGGCCAGTCACGTGCTCTTTCGGGTTATGACAAAGTTGGTATCAGAGCGCTAGGTTGACCTTGGTTCGAGTCTAAGTTTGACTATGTGGAGCCTAGGGCGTTTATATATATACGGAACTTAGGCTTGACCTTAAGGAACTTAGACTTAGTCCAGGGGGTATTAGACCCGAACTTTCGTCGTATAGGATGACCCTTGGTTGATGGAATAGGTGACTAAAGTAGAGTGACGTACCGTTGGTATGTTCCGCGGCATACTTACGACACGCCACTCCGCTTAAGGAACCTTAGGATGTACATATTTTCGAGATCAGTGATTCTCTTTATATCCATGATTATACATCCATTTGAGATCCCCGATTCTATTAGTCCATGATCATACCTTCATTGATGCTGTTCCTTCTTATGATCATGTATCCACTCTGGTTCTGTTGTTTCCTTTCTTGCCATTGATCTGCTCTCTTCGATACTCGATTGAGGTTCCTGTCGCCATGTTTGAGCGCAGTTTGGGCTGCTGCTAGGGTTACGGTCAGTGCGAGCTCGTCTGGTACGAGGGCTGACCATTGTGTTTTCTGGTGACATGGGAACGTCTCGAGTTAGTATTGGTGATTGTGACCTCTAGTGGAGGCGAGTGCTTGGTTTTGCACCGGATGATCGGGCCATTGTTAGAGCTGCCAGTTGAGAGAGGATTGTTGATGTACAGCATACCTCAGAGATTATGGTGTCGCCTACCTGCAGACAGATGGACCCGCTGTTGCTGAGATTGACAGGATGTCGCTTCAGGAGCTTACGAGCTGAGATTGTCGGAGCTTCCAAGCAGATGTGTGGCAGATGATAGCTAGTCTACTCGATTTGAGAGACGAAGGTGATTCGTCCGATTTATGCGCCGGAGCGGGCCTAGTTGAGTTGAAGATTTCCAGTGTGGATAGTCTTACTCAGATCTAGAGCAGACCGATTCAGAGATGACCGCCAATGTATCGCCTTTCCTGGAGGATTGAGGCGCTGTTCGGCGTACAGGTGAATGAGCCAGTTGTTGCTGCAAATGAGGAGATATCACCCAGATGGTTGGAACTACTGCAGCATGAGCTTATACTTAGAGATATGATGGACGGTCGCTAGTCACCTGAGGACTAATGACTAAGGCATGTGGTTCGTTCGGTTACCGATGCGAGGTCATCAGATAGATTGTTTCCAGCTAGAGACGACTTCGCGCAGATTCGTTGAGAATCGATAGAGACGATCGAATGTCAGGAGCCCATTTTCCAAGTTTAAAGTATACGGAAAGACATGCAGATGATTCTATGGACCCTCTAGAAGAATGAATCCCTAACTCGACTTAATGACCGTGTGAAAGCCTTTGAACCTTAGGGTTTGCGGCAGTTCCGCGGCGCCATTAGTGAGGCTTGGGTTTGCCCTTCTACGGCTGAACCACCGACGCTGAGGCATGTACTCGATACTATTAAACTGTACTCGAGATGTTGATCTCTTGGGGGATTATAAGGTTCTGACGAGTCGATTGAATGTTTCGACATCATTCGGATATCATGTGATGGGATGCATTGCTTAGGAGACTCCAGATATGAGTATAGCCGTTGGAGCATAGTCCATGCAGCCACGATGAGACGAGTCTGAATCAGTCGACATTGAAGCAGAGTGAAGAAAAGAGTTCGCAAGAGATTTCGACGAGATGACGTCCCACTCCGCTGACATTAGAGATGTGATACGCACCCAGAGGCGTTGTATATGGATATATCTTCCAGAAAGAAGCGCGATAAGTATGCAGCCGTTCCGGAATAAGAATTTTCTTCAGCAATGGATGATGACTTCCGGGCAATCTTGCAGGAAAGAGATTTGAGAGAGAAATCTCGATAGGACCTTTCTGGAATGCGATACGAGAAGACCTAGACCCAGGAGTGGTCATATTGCGCGCCCCCAGCAGGCCAGAGTTGGCATTGTCGACGAGGTAGTTGACCAGATTCGAATAAAGGAACTTACCCAAATGCGTTGCGAATTGATCAAGGACGGACGAGTTTTGAGTATTCCTCCGATGGTTGGGACGTGTTCCCGAGGACCTGTTCGGCCTGACATCTTCTACAGAATGATGAAGCTACAGAGTACGCGATTTCGAGTCCGTGTGAGAGACTTCATATTGACCGTGGCCGAGAACAGTGCAGTGCGTAGATATGCATGGCGTGACGTCATAGTGGACGACGATAGAGACAGGTGGAACCAGAGGTTCGAGCGAGACGCTGACGAGCTGTCATTACTTCCCGTCGAGACTAGAGACCTGATATGCTTACAGAGACGTTGGGATGTGACCAATTTCCGAGAAAATATTGTGCTGAGGACACAGATGTCTATTGAGCGAGAAGAGGTTATGCAAGAGAGCCAGCCTCCGTACAGATCGGCATAGGCATGATTGGAAGTGACCCTGAGCAGGATTCCTTCCAGGACATTGCTGCAATGATGTTTGCACCCAGGATCAGATGTGTGATGTGCATTCAGAGAGCCAGAGGCCGACGCCAGTGATAGGCTGCCTCACGAGTGGTCATGAGGATTGACCGAGAGACGACCAGAGAAGTGCCAGAACGGAATCGTCCCCGTTAGCACACCTGACAGGGCCGATGAGCCGATTGACTGCGAGATAGGTAATCCGCAGAGAAGATAAGGACCCAGAGTCAGAGGACGCCAGACCGTGAGCAAGAGGCAAGTAGATATCTTGCGCTGCTAGCAGTGGATGCACCGACTCCTTCTCGACCTCGAAGGAGGAACTATCGACGACAGTACTATGATTTGTGATTTTGTGATTCGATTATCACGTATCCGTCATTTTGGATTTCGGTATTTTGGGCGTTCTGTTTGCATGATTTAGTTTTGATGACTGAGTTTCATGATATTTGTTTCATGCACCCACTGGATATTTATATTTTGCGCATAGTTATTACATTCAAGGTATTGATTGTGAATTCACACCCATCTTATACAGTGATTTGATTTACACTTCCAGCAGAGTTTTAATGCACCTTTAGTGTTTTGATATACGATTTTGGTGCACGCCAGATGCACTAAATCGGGATTCTTCGTGCATGTTACATGCACCTGATTTGGTTGCTGTCAGGCACACACATTGCCTATGACAGATGTTTCGTGCACACCCGTTGCACCTAGATGTTGTTTTGTACACCTGTATGACACATATATGGATTTTGATTCCTTGCGCACCAGACGCATAGGATATTCTTATATATATACAGTTTGTGGATTGATTTTTAGTAGAGCAGTACTCTTTGATGATATTCTCTATGTATTGATGTCTTCGGAGCCCCGACAAATTGGAGTATTACTAAAATTGTTTTAGTATTGGGGGTTTAAATTTAAATTCAGGGACCGAATTTCTTTAAGAGGGGTAGATTGTAACATTTCAAAAAGATAAAATATTAATTTTGGGAATTTTTATAATTTAATATTATTTTATTGAATATTTTAATATTTTGGAATTATTTAATACAAATAAATGGGGAAAAATTTTGGAAAATTTTGGAAAATTCTAAAATAGGGTAAATTAGAGAATTATGACATTTTAAAGTTTTTGTGATTAATTTGACACTAATTTAGTGCTAATCGCGATTAAAAATCGCTAATCGGTTTTTAGCTTTTTTTTGTGCAACACATGCACATATCACTTTTTCACACTTGTGCATTTTCTTGCCATGCTTTTCATTTGGGTTTACTATTTGAGTGAGAAGGGTTTTAAAAGGAAAAAGAAAAGGAAAAGAATAAAGAAATGGGTAGTTGGTGAGAGAGAGAGAGGTATGGGCTTCATTGACTAAGGACTTAACCATTTCTCCCCTCATTTCCATCCCTCTTCTCCCTTCTCCTGCTGCTGCTCCTGCACCTCCTTTCCCTCCCCTCTTCAAGCTCCAAAACACCTCTAAAACAACCCCAAAACCCAATCTCCATTTCATTAAATGTGTGCACAATCCCTAGATCTACACTTGGTGCTAAAGAAGCAAGGATTTTGGCCACTAGGGGCAACTCAAGAAAATTCTTGAGTTGCCAAATGAGGTATTTTCTGGACCTTAAACTTAGTTTATGCATTTTCTTTACCCTCATATTAAGATCGAATCGATATTGTGTGATATTGTGGACTTGTGGATAACCTAGTTAGGGTTGTGATGATTTATGGATTGTAATATGAAATTGAGGTCAGTAGAGGTTATACCATCACCCTAGTGTATGAATTGGAAACCCAAAACCTGAAGCTTAAACCACAATACGTATTTTAGAAACCGATATCGGGGAATTTATGAAATCTGTGAAGGGTATATTGAATCTGCTATCACCCGAGACACCCTAAATTAAAATTGATTGGACAGTGACACGTGCAGGCACCCAGGAAGCTACCACCAAGACCCCAGCCCCTACTTCCATTTCCAGGCCGCAAATTTCTCCATTCTGGCCGCAAATTGCGGCCAGACCATGATGGAATTGGCTCGTTTTGGTTTTAGTGTTCCCTTATCTGTAGTTTAGACCCCTGGTATATTTAGATTTGTATAAATTGACCTAGGTTGAAATCTGGGACATATTTCCTAAGTTGCTGTTTTGGATTTGTGTTTCCGTATTCCGTATTTTTGATTCTGAAATTTTGTCTTGTGTTTTACCTTGAATATGTGGCGTTTATACGACGATGTAGAGGATTTATTGATGGTTTTAAAGGCGTTCTTATAGGTTCTAACCTATAGGCCTCTTATTGTATCATTTTGGATTTCATGTGCCGTTTTAGCTTTGATTTGGTTTTAATGCGCATATACGATACTTTGATGTGTAGGTACCCCATGAAGACTTCGGGACGACAAGCAAGCGTGTGGCGACGTCCACAAATGAAGACGCTAGGTGAGTAGATTATATCTACTGGGGGAAGTCGGGTGGATGGCGTATAGCACCCCCGCAGTCCGTAGTTGTTATTATATATGATAGTTAGGTGTATTATGGATAGTGTAGGGTTAGAAGTGACTAGTGTAGTTCATATTCGCGAACCCTAGAATAGAATTACACCTACACGCACACCCTTGCATATTACCTATACTTACACGGTGTTAATGATGATATTGGATGACTTTGGAGATGAGTCGATGATATTGGGCTTTGTGCCGCGAGATCGGTGATGTGGTATGATTCGTATTTGGGATACGAAATGTGATTCTTGCGGGTTTGGGATGTGTGTTTACCCCCGCATTCATACTTTGTAGTTGGTATCAGTTGTACTAGACTTAGATCAGTACCCCAGCTTATGTGATATGATATGATGATAGTGATACCTGAAGTGTGATGAGATAGTGTGATATTGACCCGTACCCAGCTATTGGGATGTCGTACGACGATTTACCGTATGGGCTTTACATTGATGATAGATCCGCACTCATGACTTGAGGATGTCATATGATATACTGTATCGTACGCGATACTATTGAGGCGGAATCACCGACTATTATATCTATATATATATCGACTCAGATGTTAGGCGGTTTCCTTACCTGTAGCTCAACTTGTTAGTTTTGCTGTATAGTTTAGTGTAGTTGTTAGATTAGATTAGACTCCTACCTATTTCAAAACTAGCGGGTCGTGGGTATTTTAAAAGACAAGTCAAGGGATCTACGGACATTTCAAAAAGGCGTATCTTTTCATAAAAACACCGTAGCCCCTATTTTCAAAACCCCATGATTCGTGATATTTCAAAAGGCACCATTTGTAGGACTTATATAAGATTAATGCAGATTAGTTATAGTTGCGTCTAGATTCAGCTCCCACTCTTTTTGTGGTTCGCTTTGCATCGCATTCTTATATTATGTTTCATACTCCATTATTGATATCATGCTGTTAGGACACCAGCACCATTACCGATGTTGCGTATGTACCACGTACACTTACTTGCCGGCTCACACACATCTTCATCGGTAATTGCCATGTCACGTACACCTTAGAAAATACTATTGCTTGTCATAACCTATTAGCTAATAGTTTAGAGATTGTAGTTATTACCTTCTACTTCATGCATACTGTTATTCATTGTTATGCCGCATTCATGGATTCTCATGCATATATTCACTATTTTACGTGTTACTGAGGTTTTGGATTTGGATTTCCGTGAGATTTTCTGGATTTGGAGGAAAACCGCAAAAACACAGATAAACATTTTCTCTCTTTTAAAATAAAAAGTGCGGTTTCCCATGATGTATGAGTCGTCCACCATGAGTTTGCTGATGGATTTGGAAACCCGATTCAAGGAGACGGATGAACCGTTTCGGGTACATGGTGGACCCGGTGCGGTACCCCGGGGCAAGATGAATGTGGTGATGACGTTGAGCCTGGCAGGGAAGCACTACCGACCGGTGATTTTACCTGACGCGTCGGATATCCGGAGGATACCGTCGTGGTCTTGAGATTGATGGTAGGGGCCGGTCTGGACTGACGGCGCCCTAGATTTTGTGATTGGGATACAGAGATATCGGGATATTTGGATTACGTTTTGTGCCGATGTTAGGCACTGTTTTATGCTGATTTCATTATGATACCTCATTTTAAAAATACAAAGGAAATCTCACAAAAGTATGAAAACAGTTTCTTCATTTACATGTATTATGTTCTCATGCATTCATAACTCATTCTTATGTTATATTGCTACCTGAGGCACTGACACAGGCACAGGAGATTACACTCGGGTTAGATATTTACCCTAGCCTTGTTATAGGCTGCATGTTTTATATTGAGGATTTTGTACCGATCGTTTTGACCTAGGATTATGTCTTGCGTTCGGTTTCTGCTTGTAGTTATTCTCTATTCACGAGTTGGCAACTCACCCCCGTTGTGCCACAGTTCTTGCAGGTTTTGCCGTACAGGTTCCTTTGCGGCATTTCTGGCACATTGCTTCCTTGAGGGTGAATTGCATTTGGTAGGTGGTTTCTTTTGCATCAAGAACCACCATTGTACTTATATTATTCTTTGTATCTAGAATTTCCATCAACCAAATTTGTATATTGTTTCAGACTCAGACTTTAGTGATGTTTTATTTGGCCTTAGAGTCGCGCTTAGTAGTATTGCGGTTTTCATGCTTACTGTGTTTCTTTTGGATTTGATCCTCGCCTTTCGGCGTTGTATATTATATTGCATGTGTGGTTGTGACCGTCAATTGACGAAGAGCTAGCTCCCGCTTGGGGATGCCTTTTATCATTGTATATATGTTATGCTTGTTGTACCCCGTTCGGGGCCAGTATTTACAAAAGAAACTCTGCCGAATTTTTTTGAAAAGACTTTACCTTTTAAAAATGCACCTTCGGCTTAGTTATTTAAAAACCTTGACTTCAAACATATTTTCCTTCACTTCTTTAAACCAGTTTTCTATACTTACTCTTAAAATGGTTTTAGATTTCTGGGCTTTGGCTTACTTGGATCAGATGGAATCCTATAGATTTCATATGGTTCAAGGGCCAGTCACGTGCTCTTTCGGGGGCCGTCACAAAATCCTCATATATCTTAGGGGCCGTATCCTCAGATCGGCCCTCAGGCGCTGGACACCCTGGTCGGCCCTCATATCCATCCCGCTACTCCGGTCGGTATCCTCCGTATAACCGCCGAGTCCAAATACTATCACCGGTAGGTAATGATCCCCTGCCAGGCTCACTATCTAACATATACGAGCCTTCGTGTTCTGGGGTACCTCACCGGGTCCACCATGTACCCGCATACGGTGCCTACCGCTCCTCGAATCGGGTTTCACATTCCACTCTCAGAACCGAGAAAACACATGGTGGACGCACTGAAATATCATATCAAGAGAAACCGGGTTTTAAAACAATACATACTTTCTTTTAAAAATGACCACGGTTCTCAAATCCAGAAATCTCATGAAAACAGCATATCTCAATGCGTAAAATTATAAAGCATGATGTATGCGACATATAAGAGAAATGCGAGTATATCCGTGTATCATGCAACATGGAACAACGATATGACATATTAAGGGAAAACCGCTCCTTTAAAATGATTCCAGTTTTTAAAATATAACGTGTGGTTCCTAATTTCCCAATAAAACCAGTTATCTATATATGTATAATATGTATATGCGCAAGTATAGATGTACCAATGTATGTGTGCACCAATATGAATATCCAATGTGTATGTGCGCAGATATTTATGTATCAATGTATATGTGCACCAATATGAATATACAATGTGTATGTACGCAGATATGGATGTATGAATATATATGTGCACCAATATGAATATACAATGTGTATGTGCGTATATATGGATGTATCAATGTATATGTGCACCAATATGAATATACAATGTTTGTGTGCACAGATATGGATGTATCAATGTATATGTGCACCAATATGAATATACAATGTGTATGTGCGCAAATATAAATGTATCAATGTATATGAGCACCAATATGAGTATACAATGTGTATGTGCGCAAATATGGATGTATCACTGTATATAAGCAAGCAGGTTAAGCGAAGGGTCATATCATGATGCAGCAATCCTACTGTATAGTGACATCGCAATTATCAATGATGAAGTGTGTGAGCCTACAATCTGTGTACGTATGACATACGCATCATCGATAATGGTGCAGGTGTACTATCACAGGTATAAGTAATGCAATGCGAATAACATGAAGGTGGCATAAGGTAAAGCATATGCAAATCCTGACGGGTATACGTATCTAAGATAATCTAGTCGGAGAATCTATCAATCGGCATCCAGCCTAAACAACATCACGTACGGTATAATACATCGTACGGCAGCCTCTAGTCAAGGGGTAAGGATCAATCATCAAGTCAACTCATCACGCACGAAAAATCATCGTACGGCGACATTAAGCTAATAGGGATCCTATCATCCTACAAGACAAATGAGGGTGCGGCCAAATATCACGTACGACCTATCATCCATGATTCACAACATTCTATATATATATATATATACCTATGTCCTACGTCACATCCACAATAATCTCATATTAGGAGACCGGCAGGGTATAAATCATATCATCATATCATCGTATCATCTTATATTCTTTCGTCGCATTTATATCTCACATCATGTCGAGTTTACATGAACATTCTTTCTCTACTATAAGTATAAGTATCTAATCTAACATACACACCAGAACCATACAAGCAGACTTTAGAAGAAGCGAATCGTAGTTTTGAAAATAGGAGTTACGGTGTTTTTAAGGAAGGATATCATTTGAAAATCCGTAACTCCCTCAAAATATCAGTTTTAAAGATGCATACAATTCTTCAGTTTAGAAACAGGAATGGTTCGGATGACAGACCTACATCGACTATCTAGTCCTATAGTACCCTAAACGGCTATATCTTTGAACGTCATCCTCAAATTCCGTAATCACATATTAGCCGTATTATATCACTTCTAACTATCCCTAGTTTCTAATATGGTTTCACAAACTATCATTTAACTCTAACCCGAGTTTTCTAATCTAGGTTTCCTTAACCACATTCTATAAATCGGTTTCCATCAAAACTGTAAGTCCATGCTACCCTTCCCCGGTACTTACGGGGTTGCGGAATTGGTGAAAAACGATTTTTCAAGAGGTGGTAACATGGACTCAAAATACGGATCTTTGTTAAACAACTAACTAACAACCTAACTAGAGTTTTACCTACTCGGTTAGGGGGCTATACCTTTCTTGAACTCCTTCGTCTTCAACTCTTTCCGGTGTACGGATCGGCCTCACCTCGTCGTCTCCTTGCGCCGAAGATGGATCCACCTGAAAGCTTCTACCTTTGGCTTCTTCTTCGAACTTGAAGAAACTAGAACACTTGGTTTGCTAAACCTTGTGAACTAGAATGAGTAGAGAAGTGATTTGGGTTTTCTTTTATCTCTAAGGCAATGTTTCTCAACTCATGAGAGGGTGTTGCCTTGAGCTAGAGAGAGAGCAAGAGGGAGAGCTCAAGCAAGAGAGAGAAATGAAATGAGAGAATGAGTAACTCTTTTTCCATCCAAGCTCTCATAATCCAAAACCATCATAACAAAAATAGTAATTAAGTATTATGTGATGGTTTAAGTCAAAATGGCTATATCAGTTCATGCACTCATTTTGCAAAAACAAACAAGCAAGCAAAAGTCTTTGACATGAAATGATAGCCATTGGCATGATGATGGTCAACTAGTCCAATCTAGTCAACCGGTCATCAAAGTCAACAAGTCAACAAAGTCAACCCCTCAACAACCATGTCACTATAATACTTAATTAATATTATTGTTAATTATATTTCTTATTCTCATTAGGGTTTAGCCAAAAGTCAATAGTCAACAGTCAACAGTCAACAACCCCAATAAGAATCCTCTGCCTCTGTCTCTCTGTCAACTGTGCATACACACCCGCATCCGCGTTCCAAGGAACACGAATACAAACGAGATAAAACCAATCCCAAAATGTACATTAGGATCTGGCTTAAACCAAAGCCTGCTAGTGTTAACTGTCCGGACACCAAACGTGCACAAGTGCACGGATGTGACCGAACCCTGTCGCAAAACCATGCGACCTGTCGCAAAACCATGCGACCTCTACTCTTTTGCCTAAAGGAGAATACCTTTCTGTGTGGGACTCTAAAGACTCGACACTACGCTGGCAGTGGGTTTAACCACAGACCGCAAGCGGCACGAGCTGTGCGTAACGGTCCCCAGGTAGATGCCGACAAGAAGACTGACGAGGTGAAACCCATCTGAACTCCTACTGAGCCTGAATGTGACAATCTCTGTACAGTCCGGTCTGTTCGTCTGATACATCACATGGCGGGCCTAGGGGCGGTAAACGTCAGTCCCCTAATAACGGTATAAGTCATGTTGTAGTGTAGCCCAGAACACCCTGAGATAACACTGGAAACCTACCAGTATATCTCGCTTGCCCTGGCCAGGGACTACTTGTGTAATGGCTTTCCTAGACATAGCGCGATGTCAACCCCCAATACCGGGAGAGACGAATCATGTCTAACCGTCACTGCCTCCAAGTGCTTCGGGACTGCACCCAACTACTACCTATTTGCACGAATCCTTTGAGCCGTGGTAGGGTAGTAATCTAAGTACAGTGGGAACACACTCGAGGCGAAGTGACAGTGTCAAGTCAGCGGACTAAGCTGTACTCATGTCACCTGGGAACTGATAACTGACGATAGGTATAGTACCAACCAACAGTTCCCGACGAGTCCTGTCCAGCGTACTCGTAACCCAACGAGCACCCGCATACTATCTTAAGTACGACATACTGAAGGCTGTGGGACAGACCGTCTACCACACTGGGATGAAAAGCGCACACGCTAGTCTACTCCGGAGTATCGATGCCCTGTCTCGATAGTCCTGCGACTAGGGACCTGCATAAGGATGTGCTTACAGATTACCCAGCCCCCACTAGTGTGACTGCCATCACAACGCTGGTAATCAAGCAAAGATCCTAAGGGCTCCACTAATGTGTATAGGTGATATACTAAAATAAACACATGTACACATTGAAGTAGAAACAAACCAAGTAGCATACTACTATATTGAGCAAGATTGTCTATACAAGGTGAATATCCCAAGCTTCCATTAAGTAATATACAAACTAGTATGATACAGTAATGGCCTCTAGGGCATATACTCTAACAATCTCCCAATTGCACTAAGGCCATGTAATGGCGTATCGAAGACCTATCATCTCGATCAGCCGCTCGGACTGAGTCTGGGGTAAGGCCTTTGTGAGTGGATCAGCAGTGTTATCTTCCGTAGAAACTCTCCGAACCTCGATCTCCTGGCGACCCACGATCTCCCTGATAAGGTGATACCGCCACAAGATGTATCTGGACTTTTGATGGGACCTGGGTTCCTTCGCTAAAGCTATAGCCCCGTTGTTGTCACAATACAGCGGTATTGGATCAACAATGGATGGAACCACCTGAAGTTCAGTTAAGAACTTCCTTATCCAGACGACTTCTTTTGCGGCATCTGCAGCAGCGATATATTCCGCTTCCATCGTCGAGTCAGCAACGGTTTCCTGTTTGGAACTCTTCCAACACACCGCCCCTCCATTGAGGGTAAAGACATAACCCGACATGGACTTGGAATCATCTTTGTCACTCTGGAAGCTGGAGTCAGCAAAGGCCTCGATCTGGAGGTTTTTTCCGCCATACACCAAGAACATCTCCTTAGTCCTTCTCAGGTACTTGAGAATGTTCTTTTCTGCTATCCAGTGTTTCTCCCCAGGGTTTGACTGATACCGGCTTACCACACACAGTGCATAAGCTACATCTGGTATGGTACATAACATCGCATACATTATATAGCCTACCGCAGATGTGTAGGGTATAATAGATATGCAATCCCTTTCCAAATCGGTCTTGGGAGACATCTCTTTGGAAAGTATGATCCCGTGACAAGCCGGTAGATTACCGCGTTTGGAATCTTCCATACTGAATCTTTTCAGTATGGTGTCGATGTACCTGGACTGTGAAAGTCCCAGTATCCTCTTGGATCTGTCACGATAGATCCGGATCCCCAGAATGTATGAGGCATCTCCCAGGTCTTTCATGGAGAACCTGTGTGACAAGAATCCTTTGACAGATTGTAGCATAGGAATGTCATTTCCTATTAAGAGAATGTCATCCACGTATAAAACGAGGAATACTACAGTTCTCGCTACAAATCTACTATAGATGCATGGTTCATCTGGATTTTTGATAAAGCCAAATTCTTTGACCGTCTCATCAAAACAGATGTTCCAACTCCGCGATGCCTGCTTTAGTCCGTAGATGGACTTAAGCAACTTGCACACCTTTCCGCTGCTCCCACTCTGAATGAAACCCTCTGGCCGGGCCATATAAACACACTCCTCTAAATTTCCATTTAGAAAAGCGGTCATTGCATCCATCTGCCAAATCTCATAATCGTGGAAGGAATCAATGGTAAGAAGGATCCGAATGGATTTCAGCATAGCTACTGGAGAAAAGGTCTCGTAATAGTCCAAACCAGGTCTTTGACGAAAACCCTTTGCAACAAGTCTAGCTTTATAGGTCTCAACCTGTCCATCTACACCAATCTTCCGTTTGAAGATCCACTTGCATCCTACGGGTTCTACCCCATCTGGAGCAACGTCCAACGTCCATACTTTGTTGGTGTACATGGACTCCATTTCGGTCCGCATTGCTTCCAGCCATTTTACCGAGTCAACGCTCTGAATGGCCTGCTAGAAGCTAGTCGGCTCATCATAATCAATGATGCAATCCTCTCTATCCCCGTCTACGAGAAAACCGTAGTATTTCTAGGGCGGATGAGACTGCCTACTACTCCTGCGGAGCGGCGTAGGAATGTCATGTTCTTTTGAACTCTCTGGTTCTACTAAGCTTTCAGTAATAGTCTGTGGTTCTGGAATTTCTTCCAGTTTTATTTCGCTCCCACTTGATTCCTTTTCTAAGAACTGGTGTTCCAGAAAATGGGCATTACGAGAAACAATGACTTTTGTTCCTCTGCGTAATAGAAGAGATACCCCCTGGAGTTCTTTGGGTATCCCACAAACTTGCACAGTACTGAGCGTGCCTCGAGTTTGTCTGCATGCTGCTTTTTGACAAAAGCCGGACATCCCCAGATCTTCAGATATTGAAGATAGGGTTTCTTCCCACTCCATATCTCATATGGTGTGGTAGGCACAGTCTTAGTTGGAACTAGGTTCAAAAGGTATGCAGCTGATTCTAGTGCATATCCCCAGAATGATCGCGGTAACTCAGTGTTACTCATCATGGAACGTACCATATCCAATAAGGTCCGGTTCCGTCTCTCCGATACACCGTTATGTTGCGGAGTGTATGGAGGAGTAAGCTGAGAGAGAATTCCATTCTCTTTTAAGTAATCCAGGAACTCGGCACTTAAGTATTCACCACCTCGATCCGATCTCAGTGTCTTGATACTTTTTCCGGTTTTTTTTTCTACTTCATTCTTATATTCCTGGAATTTTCCAAAGGCTTCGGATTTATGTTTCATTAAGAATACATAACCGTACCTTGAAAAGTCATCCGTAAAAGTAATGAAGTAAGAATAACCGCTTCGCGCATGTGTAGACATTGGACCGCACACGTCGCTGTGTACGAGTCCCAAGAGCTCGCTCGCTCTTACTCCGTGTCCAGTGAACGGAGTCTTTGTCATCTTTCCTTTGTGATAGGATTGACAAGTGGCATACTATTGATATTCGAACGGATTCAAATATCCTTCTGTATGTAACTTCGTCAACCTTCTCTCATTGATGTGACCCAGTCTACAATGCCATATGAAAGTCTGATTTATTTCCGGAGACTTTCTTTTGTGTGTATTCTGGACATTGAAAATCTGTGGTTGGTTTAATACGTATATACCATTGCTTAATGTACCTGACCCAATCAGAACTTGATTAAGGTGAACGTTTACAACATTACTTACAAATGCAAATTCATAACCTTCTTTAGATAATAAAGATACAGAAATGATATTACAAGTTGCATTGGGTACAAAATAGCAATTACGCAAAACCAAAACGTGTCCATCTGACAACCCCAGGTGATAGTCCCCCACAGCCTTAGCATCCATGCTAGCTCCGTTTGCAACTTTGAGGGTCATGTCACCTGCCTTCAAAACCCTACGGTTTCTCAATGCCTGCAAAGAATTACAGATATGAGATCCTGATCCGGTATCCAATACCCAGGAAGTAGAGTTTATTGATAGACACTTTTCAATAACATACACACCTGAAGCTGAAGCCGCAACTTGCTTTAGATCCTGTGTTCTGGCTTTCCAAGCCCTGCAATCTTTCTTCCAGTGCCCACTCTTATGACAGAAAAAGCACTCTTCCTTCCCTATAAGCTTCCCCGCTATCTTTGTTGCTTTTGCCTTTCCCTTCGTATCCACTTTACTAACACCGCCCCTTGGTTTGGCGGGGGCTTTCTTCTTCTTTCGATTGGCTTTCGCCTTGGACCTAGAAGAGGAAGATCCTCCTACAAACAAAGTGGATGTTTCACTACCTTTCTGTAGGGTGCCCTCTACACTCCTCAGCATGTTGAGGAGTTCTGAAAGTTCAACTTCTTTTTCTTGCAAGTTGAAGCTCAGGATAAACTGGCTTAAGTGGAAGGAAGGGACTGGAGAATCAAGTCCGTATAGAGCTCGTTCTCTAACGTGGTCCCAAGGTCCGCAAGCTCCTCAATGAAGCCAATCATCTTAAGGACGTGTTCCGTTACCGATGATCCGACGGCCAACCTTGCCGAAAATAACTTCTTCGACACTTCGTATCTTGCGATACGAGATTGCTCTCCTAATATCACGTACGGCCTATCATCCATGATTCACAACATTCTATATATATATATATATATATATATATACCTATGTCCTACGTCACATCCGCAATAATCTCATATTAGGGGACCGGCAGGGTATAAATCATATCATCATATCATCGTATCATCTTATATTCTTTCGTCGCATTTATATCTCACATCATGTCGAGTTTACATGAACATTCTATCTCTACTATAAGTATAAGTATCTAATCTAACATACACACCAGAACCATACAAGCAGACTTTAGAAGAAGCGAATCGTAGTTTTGAAAATAGGAGTTACGGTGTTTTTAAGGAAGGATATCATTTGAAAATCCGTAACTCCCTCAAAATATCTGTTTAAAAGATGCATACAATTCTTCAGTTTAGAAATAGGTATGGTTCGGATGACAGACCTACGTCGACTATCTAGTCCTATAGTACCCTAAACGGCTATATCTTTGAACGTCATCCTCAAATTCCGTCATCACATATTAGCCGTATTATATCACTTCTAACTATCCCTAGTTTCTAATATGGTTTCACTAACTATCATTTAACCCTAACCCGAGTTTTCTAATCTAGGTTTCCTTAACCACATTCTATAAATCGGTTTCCATCAAAACTGTAAGTCCATGCTACCCTTCCCCGGTACTTACGGGGTTGCGGAATTGGTGAAAAAAGATTTTTCAAGAGGTGGTAACATGGACTCAAAATACGGATCTTTGTTAAACAACTAACTAACAACCTAACTAGAGTTTTACCTACTCGGTTAGGGGGCTATACCTTTCTTGAACTCCTTCGTCTTCAACTCTTTCCGGTGTACGGATCGGCCTCACCTCGTCGTCTCCTTGCGCCGAAGATGGATCCACCTGAAAGCTTCTACCTTTGGCTTCTTCTTCGAACTTGAAGAAACTAGAACACTTGGTTTGCTAAACCTTGTGAACTAGGATGAGTAGAGAAGTGATTTGGATTTTCTTTTATCTCTAAGGCAATGTTTCTCAACACATGAGAGGGTGTTGCCTTGAGCTAGAGAGAGAGCAAGAGGAAGAGCAAGAGGGAGAGCTCAAGCATGAGAGAGAAATGAAATGAGAGAATGAGTAACTCGTTTTCCACCCAAGCTCTCATAATCCAAAATCATCATAACAAAAATAGTAATCAAGTATTATGTTATGGTTCAAGTCAAAATGGCTATATCATTTCATGCACTCATTTTGCAAAAACAAACAAGCAAGAAAAAGTCTTTGCCATGAAATGATAGTCAATGTCATGATGATGGTCAACTAGTCCAACCTAGTCAACCGGTCAACAAAGTCAACATGTCAACAAAGTCAACCCCTCAACAACCTTGTCACTATAATACTTAATTAATATTATTGTTAATTATATTTCTTATTCTCATTAGGATTTAGCCAAAAGTCAATAGTCAACAGTCAACAGTCAACAACCCCAATGAGAATCCTCTGCCTCTGTCTTTCTGTCAACTATGCATACACACCCGCATCCGCGTTCAGAGGAACACGAATACAAACGAGATAAAACCAATCCCAAAATGTACACTAGGATCTGGCTTAAACCAAAGCCTGCTAGTGTTAACTGTCCGGACACCAAACGTGCACAAGTGCACGGATGTGACCGAACCCTGTCGCAAAACCATGCGACCTCTACTCTTTTGCCTAAAGGCGAATAGCCTTCTGTGTGGGACTCTAAAGACTCGACACTACGCTGGCAGTGGGTTTAACCACAGACCGTAAACGGCACTAGCTGTACGTAACGGTCCCCAGGTAGATGCCGATAAGAAGACTGACGAGGTGAAACCCATCTGAACTCCTACTGAGCCTGAATGTGACAATCTTTGTACAGTCCGGTCTGTTCGTCTGATACATCGCATGGCGGGCCTAGGGGGCGGTAAACGTCAGTCCCCTAATAGCGGTACAAGTCATGTCAGAGTGTAGCCCAAAACACCCTGAGATAACACTTGAAACCTACCAGTATATCTCGCTTGCCTTGGCCAGGGACTACTTGTGTAATGGCTCTCCTAGACACAGCGCGATGTCAACCCCCAATACCGGGAGAGACGAATCCTGTCTAACCGTCACTGCCTCCAAGTGCTTCGGGACTGCACCCAACTACTACCTGTTTGCACGACTACTTTGAGCCGTGGTAGGATAGTAATCTAAGTACAGTTGGAACACACTCGTGGCGAAGTGATAGTGTCAAGTCAGCGGACTAAGCTGTACTCATGTCACCTGGGAACTGATAACTGACGATAGGTATAGTACCAACCAACAGTTCCCGACGAGTCCTGTCCAGTGTACTCGTAACCCAACGAGCACCCGCATACTATCTCAAGTACGACGTACTGATGGCTGTGGGACAGGTCGTCTACCACACTGGGATGAGAAGCGCATACGCTAGTCTACTCCGGAGTATCGATGCCCTGTCTCGATAGTCCTGCGACTAGGAACCTGCATAAGGATGTGCTTACAGATTACCCAGCCCCCACTAGTGTGACTGCCATCACAACACTGGTAATCAAGCAAAGATCCTAAGGGCTCCACTAATGTGTATAGGTGATATACTAAAATAAACACATGTACACATTGAAGTAGAAACAAACCAAGTAGCATACTACTATATTGAGCAAGATTGTCTATACAAGGTGAATATCCCAAGCTTCTATTAAGTAATATACAAACTAGTATGATACAGTAATGGCCTCTAGGGCATACACACTAACAAAAACTTTGCGGGGGTGCTATACGCCATCCACCCGACTCCCCCGGTAGATATAGATCAACTCACCTTGGTCTTTGCTTGCCGAAGTCCATGACACCACGCTCCATCGTCTCGGAATCCACGCGAAGGTACCTACAATAATACACAATCGCAATGCGTATCAAAATCAAGACGGAAAACCAAAACGGCACACGTTTTGCTCATAGGTCAGAACCTATAGTCCACGCATGCAAAACCAACCAATTTCCCCTAGCCGTTGATGTACAAACATTCAACAACAAAATACAAATCCAAATATAAAAACTTAGCATTTCAAAATACGGAAAACTATAGCCAAAATCACATAAAAGGCTCCCAGAATTTGACTCAGGTCAAATAAATCCAAGCAAACAAGTCTAGAGTTATGTGTATAGTATATATGACCTACTGGACAAACCTAGACACATACTATCACGACCCGAAAGAGCACGTGACTGGCACTTGAACCATATGAAGCCTATAGGACTCCATCTGATCCAAGTGAGCCAAAAGCCCAGAAATCTAAAACCATTTTGATGAATAAATAAAGAAAACTGGTTTAAAGAAGTGAAGAAATACAGGTTTGAAATCAAGGTTTTTAAATAACTAAGCCGAATGTGCATTTTAAAAACGGTACAGTCTTTTCTAGAAATTTCGGCAGAGTTTCCTTTGTAAAACTGGCCCCGAATGGGGTAAAACGATAATAACAAGATATAACATGATAAAGGCATCCCCAAGCGGGAGCTAGCTCTTCGTCAATCGACGGTCACAACCAAGCAATGATATAATAATATACAACGCCAAGTGGCGAGGATCAAATCCAAAGAAAGCTCAAAAGCAACAAGAAACCGCAATACTACAAAGCGCGACTCTAAGGTCGAAATATACAACACTGATATCTAGGTCTGAAAGAATATACAAGTTTTGATTGATGGACAATTTCTAGATACAATGAATAAATTAAATACAAAGGTGACTCCTGATACGAAGGAATCCACCTACCAAAGCAAATCACCCGCAAGAAGGAAATGTGCCAGAAATGCCGCAATAGAACCTGTACGGCATAACCTGCAAGAACTGTGGCACAACGGCGGTGAGTTGCCAACTCGTGAATAGAAACATCTACAAGGATAAATCGAATGCAAGACATAATCCTAAGTCAACGATCAGTAAAATATCCACAAGAGTACATCTGAGTGTAATAAGGTGGCAAGGTAACATCTAATCATGTATATAGTACCAGGTACTCAGGTAACAACATGTCATCAGTGTAAGGTATGTCTGCATGAAGTATCAATGAAGAAATATCAATAATATCAATACACATATATTAGCGTCCCATACCACTAATATTGGTGTAAGATAAGTGTAAATCCAGTCTGTATATGAACCAAGTCTGTAAATATGTGGAACCCGTCCACCTGTCACCCACTGACAGTAAGCATCATGTATGCAATGTGAGGATATAACCAAAATCATGGAAAACTCATCATGAAACCCGTGCCAAACACCGACACGTAAATCCTCATCCGTATGGGGCTCCGTCTGCGGATATCGGCCCTCGGCCCCGGCAGTATGAGTCAACCCATGTCCATCTCTGGGCTCCGTCTGCGGATATCGGCCCGTCGGCCCCGGCAGTATGCCCATCTCTCGGCTCCAGGCGGTATCCCCCGGATATCCGCCGAGCTCAGGTAAAATCACCGGTAGGTACTCGCCCGCCTCCAGGCTCAATCGGCATAACCCATCGATCATCTCGCCGAGGGAAACCATACCGGGCCCACCACGAACCCGCAAACGGTACATCACCTCCTCTAATCGGGTTTCAAGCACACGTCTCAGCACCGAGAAAACGCGTGGTGGACGCACCGAAATATCATATCACGAGGTACCGGGTTTTCATAAAGTGCCTCTTTTCTTAAATAACCCCACGGTCCTCAAAAACCAGAAATCACATGAAAATCCAACATCCAGCAGTAAATCCAATGCGATGTACTATGCAATCAATCCATGATATAGGCGACATGTAAAGAGAGTAATCATATCGGAAATCATGCAACATGGAATAGGAATGCGCATATGTCAAAGGAAGCATCATATCACGAATGTAATAGTACTACAGTGTAGTGACATGGCAATTATCGATGATGAAGTGTGTGAGCCGGCAAATAGTGTACGTGAATCATACGCATCATCGATAATGGTGCTGGTGTCCTAACAGCATGATAATAACATGGTAATGAACATATGCCAGCAATGCGAATAGTATGAATATGCGGAAATCTAGTAATCAACAGCACAGTGAAGTATCCACTATGCAACTACATCTAAGTATCCTGTCAATCAGGAGGGGTAGGTGTGGAAACCACCTAAAACTGAGTCTAAGTATATATGTAGATATATAGTCGGTGATCCCGCCTCAATGTCATATCGTAAGATATCCTCTAGCTATGAGTGCGGATCTATCATCAATATCAGCTCGTACGGTAATCATCGTACGGCATTCCCAAAAGCTGGGTAGGGGTCAACATCTCACTGTCTCATCACATAACAATTATCACCATCATCAGATCATATAGTCTGGAGTACTACTCTATGTCTAGTACAAACGGTAACATCGATAAAGTATGCATGCGGGGGTAAACACACATCCCAAGCCCGCAAGAATCACAAGTCATACTCCACATATGAATCGTATCAAATCACCGATCCCAGGGAACCAAGCCCACAATATCGACTCATCTCCAAAGTCGTCACATATCATCAATCACAGTGTAAGTACATGTGAAAAGCAAGGGTATATGTATTGGGTAATTCTATCCTAGGGTTCGCGACTATGAACTACACTAGTCACTTCTAACCCTACATATCCAAAATACACCTAATATCACAATACAATATAATAAGCTATCTACGGACTGCGGGGGTGCTATACGCCATCCACCCGACTTTCCCCCGTAGATATAATCTACTCACCTTGCATCATCATTTGCGGACATCACCATGCATTTGCTTGTCGTCCGAAGTCTTCATGGGTACCTACACATCAAAATATCGTATATGCGTATTAAAACCAAATCCAATCTAAAACGGCGCATAAACTCCAAAACGATACGATAAGGGGCCTATAGGTGAGAACCTATGGCACGCCTTCAAAACCATCCATAATCCTCTATATCGTCGTATAAACGACAATAGTCGAGGCAAAACACATTCCACCATTTCCAATCCAAAAATACGGAATACGGAAACACGAATCCAAAACGACAACATAGGATATATGTCCCAGATTTCACCCTAGATAGAATCTGTCAAAACTAGAAGTACCCAGGGCCAAGAATTGATGAAATGGGGCTGTGCACAGAAAACGAGGAGATTCCTCACTGGTCTGGCCGCAATTTGCGGCCAGAATGGAGGTTTCGGCGGCCGGAAAGTGGAATGGGGAGCTAGGGTTTTGGGGTTGGCTTCCTGGGTGCCTGCACAAGTCACTTTCCACTCAATTTTATTTTAGGGCATCTCGGGTGATAGCAGATTCCAATTAACCTTCACAGATTACACAATTTTCCCGATATCGGTTTCTAAAATCCGTATTCTGGTTCTAGCATCAGGTTAGGGTCTCAATTCAAACACTAGGGTGTTGGTATAATCTTAACTGAGCTCAATTTCATAATGCAACACCAATTCACTCAAACCCTAACTAGGTTTCTCCCAAATCCATAATATCACACAATATCGATAAAATCTTGACATGGGGTTATAGGAAAGGCTATAATTAAGCAAATGGTTCAGAAATTACCTTCATTAGCAACTCAAGAAAATTCTTGAGTTGCCCTCTAGTGACCAAATCCATGCTTCTTTAGCTCCATGTGTAGATCTAGGGATTTTGGACATTTTTAATGAAAGGAGATTGGGGTTTTGGTGTGTTTTTAGAGATGATTCATGGCTTGAGGAGGGGAGGGAAATGGAGAAGGGGCAGCAGCAGCAACTATGGGAGAGAGGGGAAGAAATGAGAAGGAGAAACAAGGCTAAGGGTTAAGGTCAAAGTCCACCTCTCTCTCTCACCTACCCTCATCATTGCATTTTCTTTTCTTTTCCCTTTTCTTTTAAAACCCAACCCTTCTCACACCAATAGTAAACCCAAATGAAAACCATGGCTTGAAAAATACACAAGTGTAGAAAAAGTGATATGTGCAAGTTTTGCACAAAATTGCCCAAAAACCCAAATTAGCGATTTTAATCGCGATTAGCACTAAACTAGTGTCAAACTAATCACAAAAACTTAAAAATGTCATAATTCACTAATTTACCCTATTTTAGAATTTTCCATAATTTTTCTAACATTTTTCCTATTTATTTGCATTTAATATTAAAATAATCAATAAAATAATATTAAATTATAAAAATTCCGAAAATTAATATTTTATATTTTTGAAGATGTTACAATCTACCCCACTTAAAGAAATTCGGTCCCCGAATTTAAATTTAAACCCCCACTACTAAAACAATCTCAGTAATAAACCAAAGTCGTCGGGGCTCCGAAATCATCAACACTAAGAACGTCACAGCGCAATGCATGCGCAAGGGTACTGAGCAGATAACTCAAAAACAAAACTCCGTCAAGCATCCCGCAATCATCGGAGTCGATGTAAAAACACAATGTCAAATCCAATACAAAACCGATATGATATGGATCGAAACTACACATGTAGACATCCAATCTATACACGTAAAAAAAGCTGATGTAAAACATGCAAAAGTATATCCAGGTATCGTCTACTGACTAGTCCTGCTCAGCATGAAAGCAAAAACCCAACATCATAAAAGGTACTGCTCCAAAGGGAATAAATCTCAAAAATGTACATAACGCAATCCTGTGCGTCTGGTGCGCACGGAAATCAAAAATCCACTATGTGCTAAACAGGTGTACAAAACAACATCTAGGTGCAACGGGTGTGCACGAAACCTCTGTCATGGGCAACGTATGTGCCTGACAGCCATGGTCCGGTGCATCTAACATGCACGAAGAAATCTCGATTTAGTGCATCGGGTGCGCACCAAAATCGTATCAAAAAAAAACATGCGCCCCACACGCGCGAAAATCCAAATCTGTGCATCCATCGTGCACGAATGAAAATCTAAACCCTGCGCACTCAACATGCACGGAATCACGAAATCCAATAACGAACATCGAATAGGTGTAAAGCACATCACCAGCACGGAGTGCAAAACCAACCATCAATATCCGGGTCAAAATCAACGATAAAATGCGTCTCAAACCAAAATCAGGTGTACCTCAAAGGAAAATCTCACAATCGTGTGCATCAGCGTGCACGAATCAAAGCATAACACTAAAATGCATGAAAACTCTACGCAAAATATATAAATATCCAGTGGGTGCATGAAACCAATATCATGAAACTCAGTCACCAAAACTAAATCATGCAAACAGAACACCCGAAATACCGAAATCCAAAATGACGGATACGTGATAATCGAATCACAAAATCACAATCACAAATACCGTCTTCGGTAGTTCCTCCTTCGAGGTCGAGAAGGAGTCGGTGCAATCCACAGCTAGCAGCGCAGGATATCTACCTGCCTCTTGCTCACGGTCTAGCGTCTTCTGACTCTCTGGATCCTTATCTTCTCTGCGGATTACCTATCACGCGGTCAATCGGCTCATCGGCCCTGTCAGGTGTGCTAACGGGGACGATTCCGTTCTGGCACTTCTCTGGTCATCTCTCGGTTAAACCTCACGACCACTCGTAAGGCAGCATATCACTGGCGTCGGCCTCTGGCTCTCTGAAAGCACGTCACACATCCGATCCTGGGTGCAACATCATGGCAGCTATGTCCTGGAAGGAATCCTGCTCAAGGTCTCTTCCAATCATGCTTATGTCGGTCTGTACAGAGGCTAGCTCTCCTACATAACCTCTTCTCGCTCAAAGGGCATCTGTGTCCTCAGCACAATATTTCTCCAGAAACTGGTCAAATCGCAACGTCTCTGTAAGCATCTTAGGTCTCTAGTCTCGACGGAAAGCAATGACAGCTCGTCAGGGTCTCACACGAACCTCTTGTTCCAACTGTCTCTATCGTCGTCCATTATGACGTCACGCCAAGCTACTATGCACTGCACTGTCTCGGCCACGGTCAATCTGAAGTCTCTCACACGGACTCGAAATCTCGTACTCTGTAGCTTCATCACTCTGTAGCAGATGTCAGGCCGAACTGGTCCTCGGGAACACGTCTCAACCATCGGAGGAATACTCATCACTCGTCCATCCTTGATCAATTCGCAACGCATCTGGTTAAGTTCCTCTATCCGAACTTGGTCAACTACCTCGTCGACAATGCTGAACTCTGCCCTGCTGGGTGTGCACAAAATGACCACTCTGGGTCTAAGACTTCTCGTATCGTACTCCAGAAAGGTCCTTCCGAGATTCCTTTCTCAAATCTCAATCCTGCCGAAGTGCCCGGAAGTCATCATCCAATGTTGAAGCTCACGCTTATTCCGGAACAGCTGCATACTTATCGCGCTTCTTTCTGGAAGATATATCCATATACCACGCCTCTAGGTGCGTATCACATCTCTAATATCAGTGGAGTGGAACATCATCTCGTCGAAACCTCGTACGAACTCTTTTCTTCACTCTGCTCAAATGTCGACTGATTCGGACTCGTCTCATCATGGCTACACAAACTGCGCTCCGACGGCTATCCTCGCATCTGGAGTCTCCCAAGCAGTGTCCCATCACAATGTCCGAAAGATGTCGAACCATCCGATCGACTCGTCAGATCCTCATAATCCCCCAAGAGCTCACATCTTGGGTACAGTTTAATAGTATCGAGTACATGCCACAGCGTCGGTGGTCCAGCCGTAGAAGGGCAAACCCAAGCCTCACTAATGGCGCCGCGGAACCGCCGTAAACCCTAAGGTTCAAAGGATGTCACACGGTCATTAAGTCGAGTTAGGGTTTCATTCTTCTAGAGGGTCCATAGAATCACCTGCATGTCTTTCCGTATACTTTAAACTTGGAAAATGGCTCCTGACATTCGATCGTCTCAATCGACTCTCAACGAACCTGCGTGAAGTCGTCTCTAGCTGGAAACAATCAATCTGATATCCACGCATCGGGGTAAGCAAACTCACCACACGTCCTAGTCATTCATCCTCGGTGACTAGCGACTCGCTATCATCTCTCTAAGTACATGCTCATGCTGCAGTAGCTCCAATCATCTGGGCGATATTTCATCATTTGCAGCAACAACTGGCTTATACACCTGTACGTCGAACAATGCCTCAATCCTCCAGGAAAGGCAATACATAAGCGGTCATCTCTGAATCAGCCTGCTCTAGGTCTGAGTAAGACTCTCCACACTGGAAATCTTCAACTCAACTGGGCCCGCTCTGGCGCAAAATCGGACGAATCACCTTCGTCTCTCAAATCGGGTAGACTAGCTATCATATGTCGCATATCTGCCTGAAAGCTCCGGCAATCTCAGCTCGTAAGCTTCGGAAGCGACATCCTGTCAATCTCAGCAACAGCTGGTCCATCTGTCTGCACGGTAGGCGACATCACAATCCCTGAGGTATACTGTACATCAACAGTCCTCTCTCAACTGGCAGCTCTAACAAAGGCACGATCATCCGGTGCAAACCAAGCACTCGCCTCCACTAGAGGTCACAAACACCAACACTAACTCGAGATGTTCCCATGTCACCAGAAAACACAAAGGTCGGCCCTCGTACCAAACGAGCTCACACCGGCCGTAACCCTAGCAGCAGCCCAAACTGCGCTCAAACATGGTGACAGGGATCTCAATCGAGTATCAAAAGAGAGCACATCAAAGGCAAGAAAGGAAACAACAGATCCAAAGGGGATACATGATCATAGGAAGGAACAGCATCAATGAAGGTATGATCATGAAACTAATAGAATCGGGGATCTCAAATGGATGTATAATCCTGGATAGGAAGAGAATCACTGATCTCTAAACAAATGTCCATCCAAAGGTTCCTTAAGCGGAGTGGCGTGTCGTAAGTATGCCGCGGAACAAACCAACGGTACGTCACTCTACTTTAGTCACCTAATCCATCAACCAAGGGTCATCCTAAAACGACGAAAGTTCGGGTTGAATACCCCCTCGACCAAGTCTAAGTTCCGTAAGGTCAAGCCTATGTTCCGTAAATAAATAACTCCCTAGGCTCCACATAGTCAAACTTAGACTCGAACCAAGGTCAACCTAGCGCTCTGATACCAACTTTGTCACGACCCGAAAGAGCACGTGACTGGCACTTGAACCATATGAAGCCTATAGGACTCCATCTGATCCAAGTAAGCCAAAAGCCCAGAAATCTAAAACCATTTTGATGAATAAATAAAGAAAACTGGTTTAAAGAAGTGAAGAAATACAGGTTTGAAATCAAGGTTTTTAAATAACTAAGCCAAATGTGCATTTTAAAAACGGTACAGTCTTTTCTAGAAATTTCGGCAGAGTTTCCTTTGTAAAACTGGCCCCGAATGGGGTAAAACGATAATAACAAGATATAACATGATAAAGGCATCCCCAAGCGGGAGCTAGCTCTTCGTCAATCGACGGTCACAACCAAGCAATGATATAATAATATACAACGCCAAGTGGCGAGGATCAAATCCAAAGAAAGCTCAAAAGCAACAAGAAACCGCAATACTACAAAGCGCGACTCTAAGGTCGAAATATACAACACTGATATCTAGGTCTGAAAGAATATACAAGTTTTGATTGATGGACAATTTCTAGATACAATGAATAAATTAAATACAAAGGTGACTCCTGATACGAAGGAATCCACCTACCAAAGCAAATCACCCGCAAGAAGGAAATGTGCCAGAAATGCCGCAATAGAACCTGTACGGCATAACCTGCAAGAACTGTGGCACAACGGGGGTGAGTTGCCAACTCGTGAATAGAAACATCTACAAGGATAAATCGAATGCAAGACATAATCCTAAGTCAACGATCAGTAAAATATCCACAAGAGTACATCTGAGTGTAATAAGGTGGCAAGGTAACATCTAATCATGTATATAGTACCAGGTACTCAGGTAACAACATGTCATCAGTGTAAGGTATGTCTGCATGAAGTATCAATGAAGAAATATCAATAATATCAATACACATATATTAGCGTCCCATACCACTAATATTGGTGTAAGATAAGTGTAAATCCAGTCTGTATATGAACCAAGTCTGTAAATATGTGGAACCCGTCCACCTGTCACCCACTGACAGTAAGCATCATGTATGCAATGTGAGGATATAACCAAAATCATGGAAAACTCATCATGAAACCCGTGCCAAACACCGACACGTAAATCCTCATCCGTATGGGGCTCCGTCTGCGGATATCGGCCCTCGGCCCCGGCAGTATGAGTCAACCCATGTCCATCTCTGGGCTCCGTCTGCGGATATCGGCCCGTCGGCCCCGGCAGTATGCCCATCTCTCGGCTCCAGGCGGTATCCCCCGGATATCCGCCGAGCTCAGGTAAAATCACCGGTAGGTACTCGCCCGCCTCCAGGCTCAATCGGCATAACCCATCGATCATCTCGCCGAGGGAAACCATACCGGGCCCACCACGAACCCGCAAACGGTACATCACCTCCTCGAATCGGGTTTCAAGCACACGTCTCAGCACCGAGAAAACGCGTGGTGGACGCACCGAAATATCATATCACGAGGTACCGGGTTTTCATAAAGTGCCTCTTTTCTTAAATAACCCCACGGTCCTCAAAAACCAGAAATCACATGAAAATCCAACATCCAGCTGTAAATCCAATGCGATGTACTATGCAATCAATCCATGATATAGGCGGCATGTAAAGAGAGTAATCATATCGGAAATCATGCAACATGGAATAGGAATGCGCATATGTCAAAGGAAGCATCATATCACGAATGTAATAGTACTACCGTGTAGTGACATGGCAATTATCGATGATGAAGTGTGTGAGCCGGCAAATAGTGTACGTGAATCATACGCATCATCGATAATGGTGCTGGTGTCCTAACAGCATGATAATAACATGGTAATGAACATATGCCAGCAATGCGAATAGTATGAATATGCGGAAATCTAGTAATCAACAGCACAGTGAAGTATCTACTATGCAACTACATCTAAGTATCCTGTCAATCAGGAGGGGTAGGTGTGGAAACCACCTAAAACTGAGTCTAAGTATATATGTAGATATATAGTCGGTGATCCCGCCTCAATGTCATATCGTAAGATATCCTCTAGCTATGAGTGCGGATCTATCATCAATATCAGCTCGTACGGTAATCATCGTACGGCATTCCCAAAAGCTGGGTAGGGGTCAACATCTCACTGTCTCATCACATAACAATTATCACCATCATCAGATCATATAGTCTGGAGTACTACTCTATGTCTAGTACAAACGGTAACATCGGTAAAGTATGCATGCGGGGGTAAACACACATCCCAAGCCCGCAAGAATCACAAGTCATACTCCACATATGAATCGTATCAAATCACCGATCCCAGGGCACCAAGCCCACAATATCGACTCATCTCCAAAGTCGTCACATATCATCAATCACAGTGTAAGTACATGTGAAAAGCAAGGGTATATGTATAGGGTAATTCTATCCTAGGGTTCGCGACTATGAACTACACTAGTCACTTCTAACCCTACATATCCAAAATACACCTAATATCATAATACCATATAATAAGCTATCTACGAACTGCGGGGGTGCTATACGCCATCCACCCGACTTTCCCCCGTAGATATAATCTACTCACCTTGCATCATCATTTGCGGACATCACCATGCATTTGCTTGTCGTCCGAAGTCTTCATGGGTACCTACACATCAAAATATCGTATATGCGCATTAAAACCAAATCCAATCTAAAACGGCGCATAAACTCCAAAACGATACGATAAGGGGCCTATAGGTGAGAACCTATGGCACGCCTTCAAAACCATCCATAATCCTCTATATCGTCGTATAAACGACAATAGTCGAGGCAAAACACATTCCACCATTTCCAATCCAAAAATACGGAATACGGAAACACGAATCCAAAACGACAACATAGGTTATATGTCCCAGATTTCACCCTAGATAGAATCTGTCAAAACTAGAAGTACCCAGGGCCAAGAATTGATGAAATGGGGTTGTGCACAGAAAACGAGGAGATTCCTCACTGGTCTGGCCGCAATTTGCGGCCAGAATGGAGGTTTCGGTGGCCGGAAAGTGGAATGGGGAGCTAGGGTTTTGGGGTTGGCTTCCTGGGTGCCTGCACATGTCACTTTCCACTCAATTTTATTTTAGGGCATCTCGGGTGATAGCAGATTCCAATTAACCTTCACAGATTACACAATTTCCCCGATATCGGTTTCTAAAATCCGTATTCTGGTTCTAGCATCAGGTTAGGGTCTCAATTCAAACACTAGGGTGTTGGTATATTCTTAACTGAGCTCAATTTCATAATGCAACACCAATTCACTCAAACCCTAACTAGGTTTCTCCCAAATCCATAATATCACACAATATCGATAAAATCTTGACATGGGGTTATAGGAAAGGCTATAATTAAGCAAATGGTTCAGAAATTACCTTCATTAGCAACTCAAGAAAATTCTTGAGTTGCCCTCTAGTGACCAAATCCATGCTTCTTTAGCTCCATGTGTAGATCTAGGGATTTTGGACATTTTTAATGAAAGGAGATTGGGGTTTTGGTGTGTTTTTAGAGATGATTCATGGCTTGAGGAGGGGAGGGAAATGGAGAAGGGGCAGCAGCAGCAACTATGGGAGAGAGGGGAAGAAATGAGAAGGAGAAACAAGGCTAAGGGTTAAGGTCAAAATCCACCTCTCTCTCTCACCTACCCTCATCATTGCATTTTCTTTTCTTTTCCCTTTTCTTTTAAAACCCAACCCTTCTCACACCAATAGTAAACCCAAATGAAAACCATGGCTAGAAAAATACACAAGTGTAGAAAAAGTGATATGTGCAAGTTTTGCACAAAATTGCCAAAAAACCCAAATTAGCGATTTTAATTGCGATTAGCACTAAACTAGTGTCAAACTAATCACAAAAACTTAAAAATGTCATAATTCACTAATTTACCCTATTTTAGAATTTTCCATAATTTTTCTAACATTTTTCCTATTTATTTGCATTTAATATTAAAATAATCAATAAAATAATATTAAATTATAAAAATTCCCAAAATTAATATTTTATATTTTTGAAGATGTTACACATACCCTCACCAAGTGGCCAGCCACTCCGACCTAAAATCCGATGTCACCGGCCCAGGGGTCTCTGTTTTGGTTCATCAGGTCAGAGTGGTTTCCTAGTGACTTAGTTTGGTCACTGACATTGTTTGATACTCTCAAAAATTCCCTGGGTTTCTCCAGATATCCCTGCACACTCTAATTTCCTCACAAACCGACATGAATAGTTCTATTTTGGGGTTTCAGGTTTTGTATTTGTGTTGGGTCTGGATTTCTAGCACCAAGGGGGTTTAAGGTCACCACTAAGGCTTATAAGCACAACCGCAACTCAAAAATCCCTTCAAACCCTAACTAGGAATTCCCAAAGTCACTAAACTGATACGGAACAAATCCTAAGTTCATGCATCGGTCCAATTCTAAGGCTCAGGTCAGGAATCGTGTCAGCATGGGCAAGTAAACACTCACAACAGCTCCCAGATTTTACCTATAGTCATTACAGAAAAATCTAGTATGACCAAACACCTCAAAACATATCTAGGTAACCACCCTACAAAACCCAAACCCTAACTCCTCTACCAACCCGGGATCGTCGGAATTTCCTCCATAGTCTCCGGCCAAAACCGAGCAGGCAGGGTCGTGGTCGCAAGTATGTACTCAAGGTCAGAATTACAACATTACTACACTGTTTGTTTTCACCAAAAAGTCTTGGGGTCACAGCAGGTTGTGGATATCTCAAAAAGAAACTAAAACATGATATCGCACAAAACTAAACTACAAGGAAGAAGTTATGCCTAATTTAGTCCACTCTAGGTAGCACTAATTTCCCAATGCCGTCAAAATCCCACTTTACTCGGTTTAACGTGTAGAGGAAGGGATGGGGATTAATTTTTATGAACGGAGTGTATTGTTTTGGGGATTGTTTGGAGATAGATCTAGGGTTCTTTGAGGAGTGAAGTGAGGTTGGAGAATGAAGAAGAAGGAGGAGAAAATGATAGGCCAAGGGTTTGGCAGCAGCCCCCCCGCTCTCTCACTATTATTCACACACTCTCTCTCTCTCCAAAAGTCTAGCTAACCTAATCATTATGTCCCCTTTTGACTTTTCCTTTTTCTTTTCTCACCACCAATAAACTATAACACATAACCCAAATGAAATGTAACAACATGTAACCAAATGAAACATGTCATGGTGAACTAACCATGAAAACTGTAGAAACACGGATTTCGCTTAATCGCGATTAGCAGTGCACTAATCGAGTTTTTATCAAAACTACGTATAATAAATTATAAAATTGCCAAATCCGTTAAATATATTTTTAAATGAATAAATCATTTTAATTTCCTTTTATATCACAATTATTGGTATATTTATACCCTTTTTCGAAAACCCCAATTTCGCAAATCGGGCAGTTTTCGGGAAATGTATTATTTTAATATTAAATTCAAAAAATACTATTTTATATTTTCTGAAATGTTACACTATATCCAACAATCTCCCACTTGCACTTAAGGATAATTATTGCGATGTCGCATACTCACTTCCGGTGTGATACCGAACATCCAACTCCTCTACTAATCAGTTTCACAAAGCTCGTTTATAAAACTATTGCGTTCGAGAAATAGCCTCAGTGAGTCGATCCACCCTGATGTTTCTTTATATGTCTTTCTTTATCTCAAGTTCGCGGAGAAAGCCATCTCCCGAAATGACCAATACATGTCTTAGAATATATCTGGATATGTAATGGGACCTAGTTCACAAGTGAACTCCAAATCCAGCAAACTTCTTAGACTGTATCGTCAACTGAACTTAATGAGTATCCTCCGTCATGCCTCCCTCGGTATCTTCTTGGACCACCTATCCAAACTGCTTCCCCTCGTCAGAGGGAAAACTATAACTCTGACAGGTACTCTGTCATCCAGGTCACCTTGGAAGCCTGGAATGATAACTGTCTCTGAAGGAGGCTGCTGTTATCATATCCCTAGAACATCCACTTATGTTCTAAAACTGCTTCCGAACGTTTCTTCAGGATTGGATTAATATCTCAACTTATTGCATCTAGTGCAAAAACAACATCTGGTGTGGTACTTAACATCTCATGATTGACTCAATTGCCTAAGCAAGTGATATATCAATCATGCACATCCCTCTCCCCTTTAGTCTGTAAGACACCTTTAGAGAGGGTGACTCCATCACCTGTTGGTACACTACCATGCCAGGAGTCGACTATTCTATAACATCTTTAGAATAGTGTCAAAGTACCCATATTGAGAAACTACCCAAATCTAGATCTAAAACCATAGATCTAGTAATCAGAATGCCTCATATTATATCCATAACCTATGTGGAGAAACCACTGTGTGACAACTATAGTATAACCGATCGTAGTATAGAAATTTTACTTCCTACAACGTGCATGTCATCCAAATTCCAGGACATCACACCCTACTACCTTCTTAACAGATCCATCCCCTATTCTAATGAAGTCAAAACATATGACTGTCACATCAAAAATAGATGTTATATCTTCTTTAGTCTATAAATAAACATAAGCTACTTTTCCACTATGCTTCCGCTGCTCCCACTGACTACAACAACCCTCTGGCAGAGTCATATACACGTGCACTTCTAAAGTTAGTTTAGAACGACGCTATACTCATCCTCTTGCCGGGTCTCATAGTCTAGAACAGCAGTAATGGCAAGTCTGGGTAAACAAGAACCTCACTGTCGCCGTCTTTGAGAATACCGAAGTATCTCTCGGGCGCCTGAGGTTACCCACCATATCTGTAGAGTGGCTAATGGAATGTCAAACCTGATTGAATCTTTAGGTTCTCATCAAATTTTCAGAAATCGTTTGCGGTTCTGGAATCACTTCCAGTTCTACCATACTCCCACTACAGTTTTCTGAAAAAGTCCATTTTATTAAAACTGTGGCGAGTCAAGAACAATATCACTATTGATCTTCCAGATTGTAGAAAGTCACCCCTCGTCAAAGCCTGGGATAACCCACAAACTGCCATTACAGAAACGTGCCTTGAGTTATCCAGAGTCTGGTTTTAAGCATAAGCTGGACAACTCTAAATACCTTAACATCGTTAAGATATGAACCATTCTATATACAATATAGAAACAAAGACACTGATTTAATTGGAACCAGATTCAAATAATGCAGCTGTCTCCAGTGCATGTCAACTAAATGGAGAGAGGACGATCAGCATTACTCAACTTAGGATGCATACAAATATGAGTAACCTAAAAGAGAAACAAGTTTCTCAAAACCATTACTATCAACTGAATACCATACACAAGTATCTACATCTTCGATTACCTTGAAGAATCCTGATACTTGCAACACCTGGTTCTCTACTTTATTCTTGTACCTATAACTTCTCAAAACTTAGACTTTGTATTTCTACGAAACTCGTGTCTAAAACTTGAGAAGTCACAAGTTAACAGAATATAGTACGAGGACCAACCGCTTTGTCCTAATGGAAACTGGACAACATACAATGCTTTGTATAGTCCCCTGAGTTGAATAACTCAAACCCTATGCATCGTAGGTTGAAAACTGTTGTATGGTTATGAAGAATTGCACCGCTGTTAAATGCTCCTTACCTAACCATCAACTGATATAGGTAAATGTCAAGGACATAATTTCAAAAAGTTATATTTCACTTTATAAAATAAACGTACAAATATATCAGTTTGAAATTGGTGCATAACAACGGATATTCAAAACCAAATATTTGCCGTCCGGCAAAAACCCAGGCGATTTCCTCAAATATCACCAATTACAACGAATTCTGATATAATGAGGATGATCACCTAATTCCCAATAACTTACTCCCACTCATCATCTGTAAAACCATACAGATGTGTGAAGCATATCTGGTAAATACATACCCTGGAGTAAGGATCTAATTGGGAAATCTGTTTTCAATTAACAACGCATTGTGAAACTGAAATATGAAAATGTTTCGAAGCGGTATACGGGTATTCCTAGTAATGCCTCTTCCACTATCCATATTCATGACTGTAATCGTTTATTTCCATGTCATCTCTCCAAATCCCTTTATTTGTCTTTACTCGTTGCCTTTTGTACACCATCGTTATGCTAAATGGTTTTTTTTCCTTCCCTACCGTTCGGCACCAGCCTATGGTTTGGAAGAAGACTATCCAATAAGTGTAATAGGTGTACTGTCCTAATCATAGGAGCACTCGCAACCTGAGAGAACTTAAAGATAAAAGACAACTGAATAAACCTTATTCTTATTTCTCCTGAACCAGAATCCATCCTCGAACTGGAACAAGTTCCTTCGAGTTCGTATATAACCATACGATGGATTTATCCAATGGAAGTGGATGTTCGTAGTGATACGAGGTGTTCTGGAGAAATAAAAAGGTGATGTAGGAGTGGCGATGAACTATGTGGTTTGGTCATGAATGATAGCAGTCGCAATTTACTTTGCCCTCTTTCTAATCCCTTTATTTGTCATTACTTATTACCTTTTGTACACCACACTTAGGCTAATTGGTTTTCTACATTCCCTACTTTTCGGCACCTGCCTATGGTTTGGAAGAAGACTATCTAATAAGCATAATAGGTATACCCATCTCCTAATCCTAGGAGCCCTCACAACCTGGAAGAAGGTAAAAGGAAAAGGCAACTGAATAGTCCTATTCAATCTCTCCAGCACCAGAATAAATCCTCGAATCTGGAACAAGTTCCTTCGAGTTTGTATGTAACTATACGATGGATTTATCCAATGGAAGTGTATGTTCGTAGTGATACGGGGTGTTCTGGAGAAATTCAAAGGGTAAAAGAAGGAGTGGCAATGATGTATGCAACTCAGACAATCCAAAAGCCTGTGTTTTAAGAAAGTTCGGTTAACTTGGTTACTGAGTTATATTCCAGGGTCGGGCCATGGTCGCTGCCAAACAGAGAGAGAGAAAGAAACACTCAGCGTGCACTCTTAACCTGGATCAGAATGGTTAATCACTTTATCTAATCAGGATTTCCCCCAATGTATCATCAAATTCTCCTCCAAACCTGAAAGAAGAATTAGTCGGGATCACCCGAGAAGTAAACCAACTCATCAGTGGGTATCGGGATCCAACTATCATCGCATGATAACTTGATGGAATCTACTCAAGTTACCACACTCCAGATGGTATGCGCTTGCCTAGCATGTTTCAGTTTCTTTAGAAACACCCGATGTGATTTTTACCCCAAGCAGCTTATGACCTTGACAGAGGTCAACATATCATAAGTCGCAAGTCAAGTTCAACCCGTCATTGTCCTTTATTAACTTAGACCCACCCGCACATGCCCTTGACAGAGGTCAAAATCACCATGCGACTGTCCTAAATAATCGCATATCTATGCAACAAACAAGCATTACCCAGCTACCAAGCACTGTGCCTTGACAGAGGTCAACATACACAGCATGAATACTAAGTAATACCTGTAAGAAATGACGGAGGGCTACGACTCTTTTTTAGCGAAAAACCTTTAACGTAATGAACTTGATATCGTTGAAGGAACCACACAGCTTTTTATAAATATATAGTGGCGAAAACCTTTGCTAAAGAGTGTTAGTGTTATATGCCCTAGAGGCCATTATTGTATCGTACTGGCTTGTATATTACATTTTGGAACCTTGGGAAATATACACGAGTTTATAACAGTCTTGCTCAATATAGTAGTATGCTACTTGGTTTGTATCTATCTTAATATGTGTATATGTTTCTTTTAGCATATCGTGAATACATATTGATAGAGCCCTTCAGATCTTGCTTGACTACCAGCGTTGTGATGGAAGTCACACTAGTGGGGGCTGGGTAGTCCACAAGCACATCCTTTTTCAGGTCCTTAGTCGTAAGATTATCGAGACAGGGCATCGATACTCCGGAGTAAACTAGTGTATACGCTTTTCATCCCAGCAGGGTAGATGGTCTGTCCCACAGCCATTAGTACGTTGTACTGGAGATAGTATGCAGGTGTTCGTTAGGTTACGGGTACACCGGACATGGCTCCCAGGGAACTATTGGTTGGTATTATACTCTTCGTCAGTTAACAGTTCCTAGGTGACATGAGTATAACATAGTTTGTTGACTTGACACTGCTGCTTCGCCTCGAGTGTGTTCCCACTGTTCTTAGATTACTACCCTACCACGGCTCTACTGAGTCGTGCAAATAGGCAGCAGTTGGGTGCAGTCCCGAAGCACTTGTAGGCAGTAGCGGTTAGATAGGATTCGTTTTTCCCGGTATTGGGGGATGATATCGCGCTGTGTTTGGAGAGCCATTACGCAAGGTCCCTGGCCAGGGAAAGCGAGATTTACTAGTAAGTATTCCAGTAGTTTCTCAAGGTGTAATAGGCTTCAATCCGACACGACTTATACCGCTATTAGGGGACAGACGCTTGCCGCCCCTAGGCCCGATATGCGATAGTCCTAGACGAACAGACCAGACTGTACGGAGATTGTCACATCAGGCTCAGTAGGAGTTCGGATGGGTTTCCTCATCGACCTTCTTATCGACATCTACCTAGGGACCGTTACGTACAGCTAGCACCGCTTGCGGCCTGTAGTTAAACCCACTGCCAGCATAGTGTCGAGTCTTTAGAGTCCCACACAGAGGGTTTCCCTGCTTCAAGCGAAACGATATAGAGGTCGTATGGTTTTACGACAGGGTTCGGACATATACGTGTACATGCGCACGTATGATATCCGGACAGATTATACTAGCGGGCTTTGATTTAAGACAGATTCTAGTATTGGATTATTGGATTTATGCAGTCTCAGTATATCCGTGTTTTTCGTAAATACGGATGGGAGGGGCATTCTCGTAATTAGTCGGGAAGCTTCTAGAAAGAAGATGACTTATTTAGGTTTAATTCATTTGTGAATTTAACTTAATGAGGTGGAGGAGATGATGTGTTATGTTCATTAAATGAACCATGACTCATGAGATGATTCGCCTCAAGCAATTAAATGAAGCATGGTTGATGTTTATATATGTTATTATGAAAATATTTTTCATGCTTCATATATTATTCCAAATGAGTTATGTTCATTTCATTATCACAAAAACATTCTCTCTCCTCAAGCTCTCTCATCTTCTTCAACCTAGCCCTAAGTGTCTCATGAGTTGAGAATCATTGGGTTAGCAAGAATAATAGATCCTTAATCCATCTGTATATCCTCTAGGTCACTTAGATTGGTAATCTAAGCCACTTAGTTAGCTCAAGTTGGAGGTTAAAGCATGTAGAAGGAACTCTCGGGTGGATCTTCTATTACATCGAGGAGGCCGACGAGGAGGAGAACAACAAGAACAAGAAGGACTAGAATCTTGAGGTATAGTCATCTA
The DNA here is from genome assembly GCA_030015575.1 of Agapanthus africanus. Classification (NCBI taxonomy): domain Eukaryota; kingdom Viridiplantae; phylum Streptophyta; class Magnoliopsida; order Asparagales; family Amaryllidaceae; genus Agapanthus; species Agapanthus africanus. The sequence goes on from JASDDO010000012.1 coordinate 315,228,440, forward strand.
TCATAGTAGTTAACCTCTTCTAGATTGTTTGTTAGTTAGAGTTTAGCAAAGATCCTTTTGATAGTCGATGTTACCTTCAACAAAATGATTGTTTTTCCTATTCCGCCTCCCCGCATCTAGTGGGCTGTGTAACGTCGACTTACAGTGGTATCAGAGCCTAGATAAACCATAACTAACATGTTAGCAAAGTCTTTAGAAATTTGATTGCGTTTTAATCCCGAAAACACTGTATTTTCACCATGTTTCTGCCGATTTTAAATTGAGGTCTAAAATTTTTTCCAGGGACCTTAAAAATACAAGCAGGGTTTTCTAAGATCACTGTAGAAATTTGGGCGCCTAAATCGGTGAGACGACCGCGGAACTGCGGCCGAACCAAGCGTTCCTCCGTGGATCCGCGGCCGAGTCAACTCCGAGTTGGTCCAAGTTTCTACAGTTCGTCTTCTGTGTTGATGTTGGGTTTTCTAGGATGTTTTGTTTCTGCTCTGGATTTTTGTTTACAGAGAAGTATTTGGAGTAGATTCAAATGTAGTGATTGATCGAAATTCTAAGAAATTTGGCTAACTGGATTATATCTGTGTTGTGATTAATGTGTTCGTAAACCTCCCCTAATTGCTAGTACGTCGGTTAGTTGGGGGTTGCACATTTCTGTAATGTTTTTTCTGGTTTTTGGATATGGACTTGTTGGATTGTCGTGAATGAATGGCCGGGGATGTGAGACGAGTGTTTCTTTCGTTCATTTGTAAATTGTAAATTGTTGTAATATTCTTTTGCGGGGCACATCCGGGTTGAGGTTGTAGCCTTCGTTGTATTATTTCATTTACTGTTTTCTGCTCCTAGGATAGACCCAAGGTGGGGTGAACAAACTACCGGGTACTTTGAAGTGCTTAGTGTCTTACTCACGTCGTTGAGGCAGACCGCTTCACTTCGGGTACTTAGCGGGTAGTTTACCGTACCCGTAGGGGTCTAGGGTGGGGTTGGCTATTCATCACGACTGTGTAATCCGTTTTTCATTGCAGGCACAAAGGAAATGCGGATTCCTGGAATATCCAATATGTTCATTGGTGGTCTGGAATGCCTATTATTGCGTATGTCGAATGTACAATATCTATATATGATATCTAGTAGGCGCTGCTTATGTTTTGCATCCGCGCTAGCCCAGCCCCCGCTCTGTCGTTAGTTAAGTAACCTAACGGGTGAATGACGGGGCTCAGTGGCGAATGCGGATGGCATAAGCGGACATTGTGTTTTCGTTGTTTTTTGCAATGATAGGTTAAATGATTGGACGCATTATATTAATGAAAAGAAAATAAACCAAAGTTGAATCGTTGGAACAATTTAAAAGAAACCACTCGGTTATTTTAAAAACGGCAGATTTTTAATTGCGGAGCATAAACCACTCCCTTCAAAAGCTATCAGGTTCCTTCGATTATATCAAGTTCACTACATTCACGGTTTCTCTAAAACCATTCGTAGCCCTCCGTCATTTCAGTTGGATATTCAGTAGTATTCAAGCTATGCATTTTGACCAACGCCAAGGCATAGTGTTTGGTAGCTGCTAGGTATTCATCTGTTGCATAGATAGATGTGTTAGTTTGGGACAGTCATACTTCCATTTTGGCCAATGTTAAGGGTATGTACGGGTGGGTTCAAATTAACAGGATAATGATGGGTAGAACTTGAGATGTGATTTATGATATTTTGGCCAACGTCTAGGTCATAAGAGCATGGGGTAAAAATCTATATCGGTAGTTTCTAAAGAAACTGAAACTTGCTAGTGTTGCATACCATTTGGAGTGTGATAATTTTGGCAGGATTCCTTCGATTTTATCACACATGGATATTTGGATCCCGATCCTACTGTGAGTATATGCTACTCATTGGGAGATTCTTTCACTTAATGATCAATGCTATAAACCAAGTAGGTGTCAAGAAAGGTGTTAGCAGGGCTACGCCCCCAGGGAAAAGAGGTTATTTAATTAAGGAACTTCGCGAAAGCGTCGTAAAACCTCCCTCGAAGTACCGACACTGGCCTGGCTGAACGGTTAAGAAAGTATTGTATGGTGAGAATAGTCCTGACTAGTTCTTCTTTTATAGTTTGAGGAAGGATTCGAGAAACAGTGGGAGCCATCCTGTTTAGATTAACTAAAAACCACTCTAATCTTGCAAGAGCATCATGCTAAAGTGTTTTCTTCTCCCTCTCCTAATTGCAGCGACCAAGAACATGACGGGCCTTAAGTTATTATTAGATAAAAATATTTTGACAGGGACAAACTATAAAGATTAGTTCAGGAATGTCAAGATGGCAATCACTTATGACAAATTGGGGTATGTCTTTACTAATAAAGCCACTGCCGTCCCAGGTCCAGAATCCAGTGTCACGGATAAGGAAATCCGCAAGACCAGGGAGATTGACTGCGCGAAGGCCAAATGCATTGTGCTTGCCTCTATGAATAATGAACATCAGAGGAGGCACGAGAATATGGATCTTGAATCCATATTTCTCCACACCAGGGAACTGTATGGAGAGCAATCTCATATAGCAAGATACGAGATCTCAAAGAACTTGTTTCAGTCGAGGCTGGCCATCGGATCATCTGTAGGGGAACATGTCCTTAAGATGATTGGCTACATTGAGGAGCTCGCGGACCTCGGGACAACATTAGAGAACGAGCTGTATACAGACTTCGTTCTCCAGTCCCTTCCTTCCACCTACGCCCAGTTTATCTTGAATTTCAATATTTAAGGTAAAGAAGGTGAACTTCCAGAACTCTTTAACATGTTGAGGAGTGCAGAGGGCACCTTGCAGAAAGCAAGGGAAACACCCGCTATGTCTGTTCGTGGTGCTTCCTCTTCCAGGTCTAAGGCAAGGGCCAAAGGAAGGAAGAAGGAGGACGCTACCAAACCGAGAGATGGTGTTGGTAAGGTGGGATCCAGGGGAAAAGCAAAGGTTGCAGTGCCGGTAGTAGCAAAGGAAGAGTGCTTTCATTGTCGTAGAAAATGCCATTGGAAGAAGGATTGCAATGCTTGGAATGCCAAGAACCAGGACCCGAGGCAAGTTGTGGCTTCAGCTTCAGGTGTGTTTGTAATTCAAAATTGTCTGTCAATCAACTCTACTTCCTGGGTATTGGATACCGGATTAGGATCTCATATATGCAATTCATTGAAGGCACTGAGAAGCCCTAAAGAACTGAAGGCTGGTGATATGACCCTCCAGGTCGCTAACGTAGCGAGCGTGGATGCTGTGTCCGTAGGGGATTATCACCTTGGATTGGCGAGTGGACATATTTTGTTTTTCCGCAACTGTTTTTGTGTACCTTGTTTAACGTATAATATCATATCAGTATCCTTGTTATCAAAAGAAGGTTATGATTTCACATTTGTAAGCGATGTTGTTAACATCCACGTTAATCATGGTTTGATTGGGTCTGGTGCACTAGATAACGGTATATACGTGTTAAACCAATTGCAGATTTTCAATGTCCAGAACACACTAAAAAGATAGTCTCCAGATATAAATCAGGCTTTCTTATGGCATTGTAGACTGGGTCACATCAATGAGACAAGGTTAACTAAGTTACATAGAGAAGGATATTTGGATCCGTTCGAATATCAGTCTTATGCCACTTGTCAATCATGTCTCAAAGGAAAGATGATAAAGACTCCATTCACTAGACATGAAGTAAGAGCGAGCGAGCTCTTAGGACTCATACACAGCGATGTATGTAGTCCAATGTCTACACATGCAAGAAGCGGTTTTTCATATTTCATTACTTTTAAGGACGAATTTTCTAGGTATGGATTTATTTTCTTGATGAAACATAAATCCGAGGCCTTTAAGAAATTCCGAGAATATAAGAATGAAGTAGAAAAATAAACCGGCAAAAGTATCAAAACACTAAGATCTGACCGAGGTGGTGAATACTTAAGTGCGGAGTTCCCGGGTTACCTAAAAGAGAATGGAATTCTCTCTCAGCTTACTCCTCCATACACTCCACAACACAACGGTGTATCGTAGAGACGGAACCGAACCCTATTGGATATGGTACATTCCATGATGAGTAATGCTGAGTTACCGCGATCTTTCTAGGGTTATGCACTAGAATCAACTGCATATCTTTTGAACAGGGTTCCTACCAAGACTGTGCCTACCACACCATATCAGATGTGGAGTAGGAAGAAACCCTATCTTCAGTTTCTCAAAATATGGGGATGTCCAGCTTTTGTTAAAAAGCAGCATGCGGACAAACTCGAGGCACGCTCAGTACAGTGTAAGTTTGTGGGATATCCAAAGAACTCCAGGGGGTATTTTTTCTATTACGCAGAGGAACAAAAGGTTTTTGTTTCTCGGAATGCCCATTTTCTTGAACCTCACTTTTTAGAAAAGGAAACAAGTTGGAGCGCAATAGAATTAGAAGAAATTCCAGAACCATAAACTATTACTGAAAGCTTGGTAGAACCATAGGTTCCAGAAGAACAGGACATTTCCGCACCGCTCCGCAGGAATAGTAGGCCGTCTCATCTGCCCGAGAGATACTACGGTTTTCTCAAAGACGGGGATAGAGAGGATTGCATCATTGATAATGATGAACCTACTAGCTTCGAGTATGCCATCCAGAGCGGTGACTCGGTAAGATGGCTAGATGCAATGCGGACCGAGATGGAGTCCATGTACACCAACAAAGTATGGACTTTGGACTTTGCTCCAGATGGGGTAAAACCCATAGGATGCAAGTGGATCTTCAGAAAGAAGATTGGTGTAGATGGACAGGTTGAAACCTATAAATCTAGACTTGTTGCAAAAGATTTTCGTCAAAGGACTTGAAACGTTTTGGAAACCGTTTTGTGAATTTTCCCGTTTTAGGGCAAAATTGTCGGTATTTTCCGTTTGAACCCGATTTCGATCAAACTTCCGTAGAAACTTACCGGCACTTTTTTTTAGCTAAAATAAAGTTTGTGTGCGAACTTTATGGGTATTTGGGAGGTTTTGGTCCAATTTGAATATTTCCCAATTTTAATGTTATATTAATGCGGTATTCACATTTTGGGAATTTCTCTTTAAGCGATCTTTTCTTCAATTATTCTTGTGTAAACCTAAACCACATAATATCTAGATTATTGTGTGGACAAGGATTTAAGAGTAAAAGAAAAGAAAAGAAAAGAAAAGAAAAGAGATGCATGCATGTGTATATGTGTTGTGTGAATGCATTTAATGCATTTAATTTTGGAAATTGCTTGGAAATTCTTCCTCTCTCTCTCCTTGGCCGAGCTCCCTCTATCCCAACTGCCCTTATCCATTTCTTTATCTCTTTTCTTCACAAAACCCTTCACAAATCCTTATATCTTCACAATTCTTCACAAAAATCCCATTTTTCTTCACTTTTTCCTTTTGCTTGCCTTGGAGTGCTCAAAGCTTAGATCTTTGGCTTCTTTGGTGTAGGTAATTGTCCCTAATTGTTCTTTTAGTGTTTTTAGTGTTGCTTTGCTTGTTAATTCAGTTTAGATTAGTTAAAGTTAGGTTTTTGTGCGAAATATCGTATTTTAGTGTCGGGTTGTAGTATCTAGGATCTGCTGTGACCCAGGAAGTTTACTGGAAAATTAAACAAGTTTGTAGTGATGTACCTGTGACACTGGAGCACCACCTGAGGCACGGCACCCAGGCCACCGGCCAGGGCCGGCGACGTCAAGAGGAGTGGCCGGCGACGCCGACTTTCCTATGTAGTTAGGGTTTGGGTTTTTGTCTGTTGGTGTCTGCAGTGGTTTGGGTTCTGTTGGTCTTATTTGTTTGTTCGTGTCTTGTAGCTGTTATTAATATATATATTTGCTTGTTGTTTAAATGTTGCAGGTTCGCAGGCATGGACTACGGACACTGCCATAGGGGGAAACAGGTGGTAGGATTCACCTAGCTTGGAGTGTTGGTGAGTAGATTTAACATCTACAGAGGAATCCCCCGCATGGCGTTATGCGTATGGGCTAGAGATATTAACTTGTCGCATATTCTATGTCATGTTTAGAATTGCGCATTTACCCTATTAATTAGATGTGGTGTGCCTGGACTAGTAGTCGTAGGACACTGCACATATTATTGACGATTTATGTTGCACGAGCATTGTTTGTATGCTACACACACCGTCAATAATTACCATGTCACACACAATCCACTTATAGATGTTATATTGCTTGGTTTGGGACATTGTGACATTGATTCATATTTCTTATCGCATATGACAAATAGTTACCTGTATACCTATAGGGAATCGTACCATTAGTGATAGGTACATATACACCTAAGGACATAACTACAGGTGTACCTTGCATTTCATATTTTACTTATACCTGGTAGGTATATCACATCATTACAAATAGGTAGATACCTATATTTTTCTGCTATATCTTCATGTGTTCACATATATCTGGTTATAGCTACGTATTTACCCTTATTGTTGTATTATTTAAGAATTGGAGATATTAGGAACCGCATGATATTTATATTCACTAGTTGCAGTTAATTAGCGGCTTTTCCTTTGTACGCTTACATTACAGTTTATGTTGTGTATACTTTATTCATGGATTTTCGCATTGAGATATGGATTTTTCATGATGTTTTCTGGATTTGGGAACCGTGGTAGTTCATGAAATTATGCATTATTTAAAAAAACCCGGTTTCCCTTGATATGATATTTCAGCAGCCACCATGAGATTTACCGGTTCAAATTATATACCCGATTCGAGGAGCGGGAGGCACCGTCTTGTTGGAGATAGTGCCCTCAGATTCAATTATTCGATCACAGGCACGTGATGACAATGATTGATGGAGGACCTAACCCGATAGGACAGTCTTACTCATGATGATAGTATGCTATCTGGTTTACCTTTATCATCGTGTACTGCTTTAGGTGACCTGACAAGTCGCTATTACACGTTGATAGAGCCCCTAGGATTCTTGCTTGACCACCAGCAGTATGAGGGCGATCATATACGTGGGAGCTGGCAGTCTATAAGCATATCCTTAAATGTTCCCTAGTCGTGTGAGTTTCGAGACAGGGCATCGATACTCCTTAGTAAACTAGTGTGTACATTCGAGACCCCGACGAGGGGTGGTGGCCGGTCTCACAAGCCACTGGTGTCAGTTGGATCACCTAAGATGTATACAGGTGCTCATTGGGTTATGAGTACACCGGACAGGACTCGCCGGGAACATGCTAGTTGGTCATATACCAGACGTCAAATGGCAGTTCCCTGGTGACATGTGTGCAGGTTAGTTCTTCGACCTGGGGATCGTCATTTGTCTTGTGTGAGTTCCCACTGTACTTTGATTACTACCCTACCACGGCTCAAAGGAGTCGTGCAAATAGGTTTTAGTTGGGTACAGTCCCGAGCAACATGGAGGCAGTAAGCGTATCTTCAGGGGTTCGTCTCTCCCGGTATTGGGGGTGAGGTCGTGCTGTGTCTAGGAGAGCCATTACACGAAGCCCTCGGCCGAGGCAAGGAGATTTACTAGTAGGTATTCCAGTAGTATCTCAGGGTGTTCTGGGCTACACTCCGACACGACTTGTACCGCTTTTGGGGGTCTGACTTTCACCAACCCCCTAGACCCGCCATGCGATGCTCATAGACGAACGGACCGGACTGTACGGATATTGTCACTGACAGGTTCAGTAGGGTTGTCTGGCTGGGTTCGCTCACAGACGTCCCTTTTAGTCAATACCTGGTAGCCCGTTACGTATTGACTTATACCTCTGACGTGCTAGTCGTTAAATCCACAACCAAGGTGTTGACAAGTCTTTAGAGTCCCCCACATTTAGTTACTCAGCTTTCGGACGAAAGGTTGTAGAGGTCGTATGGAGATATGGCAAGGTCCGATCAGAAACGTGCGGGATTGCACGGATCAAGATCGGACAGTTTGTACTATAGGCCGTATGGATATATGGCAGGGTTCGATCAGATACGTGCGGTATTGCACGGATCAGGATCGAACGGATATTACTAGCCGGCTTTGGTTTAAGCCGGATCCTAGTATAGTACAGTGTAGATTTTGTCTCATTGCATTTGTATTCCGGTCGGAATACAAATGTGGGTGTGTATGCACAGTATCGGGGTTTTCCTGTAATTTATTACGGGACCGGTTTTATGGAGTTGCCAGTTTGCTTTTCGTTTCGGCCGATTTCCTTTGTATCGTTCATTGGCCGAAGATTGGTGGAGGAGGGCTTATTTGCATTGTTGCAAATAAGCATTTGTGGAGGGGGTCTTTTGCACTTTGTGACATCATGATTATTGCACCATACCTTGACTTTCTTTAGTTGATCATGGATTGACTTTTGCTATCATGGTTGTTGATTCAGTGTTGGAATTGTTGGGATCGTTTGATTATTTCTCATCATCATTTGCTTTTCACCCACCCCCTTGTTTTTGCTCTCTCTCTCCAATCACACAAAAAGGGGGGGCCGGCCACTTTTGGAAAGGATGAGGGAAATGCTTCTCTTTTGGTTGGGAGAAAAATGATACTCTCATTTATTTGTATATCACATTTTTCCCTCACCTCTCTCCAAGTTCTTTTTCCTCCACCACAAAGGCATCTCCATGAACCCCAAAAATTGAGACTTGCTCACTAGATATTCTACAGCGAATCTTGGGCACGTCGACTAGCCAGCTTCGTGCCCGAGTTGCCTCGGCATTGAGGTGGGAGCCCGTAAAAGAAGTAGGCGATGTGGTGCACTTCCGGCGATGAGGTGGAGACCGGAGCTTCCGCGGGAGATCGGGACGACGACGAGAAGACCGGAGGACTCGGATCTGTCGGTATATCTCTCTTCCCCATCTTATAGTTAGGGAGGACTAATTAATGGTTCGATCCGGGTATTAGTGCACGGCGGTTTGCCAGTTCAAGTAAAAATTAAAGTTTATCACCGCTTCCGCATTTGGCCGTCGGATTGACGGCCGGGGCGCCGCCGTGCACTTATAGTGGTATCAGAGCCTCGCCATTAACTTAGTCTAGCTTGGTATAATGTGTTTTGCATTTCCGATCGACCAAAATTCCAAAATCTACATTTTTGTTAGCATTAGTTTCTGTTGAAATTTTTTGGTCTCCAAAAATTTTTCAGGTTGTAAAAAATTGATGTACTGGAAAATCTAAGAGCTCTGTGAAAATTCGATGAAGTGACTCCACTGTAGGAGAGCGGAACCGCGGCCAAACACCCCTTTGGGCCGCGGTTCCGCCGCACTACTTTGGGTTCGCTGCACCAATTTTTTACAGAGGCTTTCTGGGGTGAAAAGTGGGGTTTTGGAATAATAACATTGGGCCCAGAATTTCCTGATCTCCTACAGTAATGCTTTGGGGCCCACTTGTTAAAATTTGATTGATCGGATATTTTAAACACATTATTTCACAGTATTTACATTATATCTGCGACCGTGAATGTCACTCGATCGGTAAATCCGGTCTAACTGCTATAGCCCGGTTAGACGGATTTGCGAACGTGACATTCACGTTGATGTTCTGTTTTTGCTGTGATGTTGCGGATCGGTCATGGGGGATAGCCTGGATGCAATGCTAGTACAGTTGTGGTTGTATTATGTACATTTGATATTGCGGGGCGAGCGTCCGACATGTGGACTGCCGTCACTGCCTGATTGTATTATTATTTTGGGGCACGGCCAGGTTGCGGTCGATGTACCCGTTGTATGTATATTTTACTTTCTGTACTAGGATTACCCCGCGGTGGGGTGCACGGATAGCCGGGTTCTAGAGGGCAACAAGCCCGCATCTCATGGCATTGAGACGGAAGGGGCTTCACTCTAGGATTGGCGGGCTATTCGCCGCACTTGTAGGGGGTACAGGTTGACCCAGGAGGGGTGCCCAAGTTACCGGATTCCGTGAAGTGCTGGGTGGTCCATTCACGGTGTTGAAGGGGGCTGCCTCGCTTCAGGTTTTGGCGGGCAACTTGCCGCGCCCGTAGGGGTCTAGGATTTCATTGCACAGGCTATCCACACGACCAGGGGAACGTCGGGTTTCAGTAGTGGCTCTGTGAAACCCGGGGATCCCAGATATCTGTATTGTTTCTGTGATGCTGTACATTTTCTGTGATGTTGCATTTTCTTTCACGCCTTGAGCGAATATAATATATTGGTATATATATTAGTAGATGTTGTATATGTTTTACATCCGCGCTAGTCCAGTCCCCGCTCTGTCGTTAGTTAGCTAACCTAACGGGTAATGACGGGACCCAGTGGCGAATGCGGATGGCATATACGTACATCAGTATATTTTCGTTCTTTTGGTGTGATCAATTGATGGGACTGCGTTGATTCGGATCAATGCAAGTTAAAAACAAACCTAATCTGATGTTGTTGGAACACTTTTCAAAAAGCTGTTATTGCAAGGACGTTCACTTTTGTTTTGAATCGTGGTATTCAGTTGGAATATCCTGCTCCTCAGTCGACGAGGCAAGGGCCGAGATCCCTTCACCGGGAGTGACCCCTTGAACAAAAAGTTTGCGTCAGGGCATTAACTTCACTATAGCCGATTGCTTTTGCTTTGCACCGTGGTATTCAGTTGGAATATCCTGCACCTCATTCTACAGGGAAAGAGCCGAGATCCCTTCACCGGGAGTGACCTCTTTAGCAACGGTTTTCGTCACTATATTTTTAAAAGCTATCCGTTCCTTCGACGATATCAAGTTCATTACGTTAAAGGTTTTCGCCAGAAACCATTCGTAGCCCTCCGTCGTTTCAGACGGGTAGCACGTAGTATTCATGCTATGTTTGTTGGCCTTCGTCAAGGCATAGTGTATGGTAGCTGCTTGTTGCCTTTCTGCAGCATATATAGATGCGTTGGTTTGGGACAGTCGTATAGCCTTATTGGCCTTCGTCAAGTTCTTGTGCGGGTGGGTTCAAATCAACCTGGAGAATGACGGGTAGAACTTGACATGTGACTTATGATTTGTTGGCCTTCGTCAAGGTCATAAGAGCATGGGGCAGAAATCACATCGGGAGTTTCAAAAGAACTGAAACTTGCCAGATATATGCATACCTTCTGGAGTGTGATACCGTGAGCGGATTCCGTCACGTTATCATGCGATGATAGTTGGATCCTGATTCCCACTGATGAGTTAGTTTACTCCTCGGGTGATCCCGACTAATTCTTCTTTCAGGTTTGGAGGAGAATTTGACGGTACAGTGGGAGGTTTCCAGATTAGATAAATTGGTAACCATTCTAATCTAGGCTAGAGTGCACGCTGAGTGTTTCTTTTCTCTCTCTCTTTGGCAGCGACCATTGACCCGACCCTATGACTATGACTCGGTGACCAAGTTGACCGAACCTTCTTAACACTGGCTTTTTGGATTGTCAGAGTTGCAAACCTCATTGCCACTCCTACTTTTACCCTTTTCTCCAGGACACCCCGTATTATTACGAACGTCCACTTCCATTGGACAAAACCATCGTATGGTTAGATACGAACGCGAAAGATTTTATTCGAGGATGGTTTCAGGTTCTGGAGAAAACAGATAGGATTATTCAGTTGTCTTTTCCTTTTACCTTCTCTCAGGTTGCGAGTACTCCATAGTTTAGGAGTAGTACACCTATTACGCAAATTGGATAGTCTTCTTCCAAACCTTAGGCTGGTGTCGACCGGTAGGGAATGAAGAAAACCAATTAGCCTAACGATGGTGTACAGGAGGTATTGAGTTAAGACAAAGCAAGGGATTAGTAACAGGGCAAAGTAAATTGCGACTGCTAATCATAACCAAACCAAGTATTCCTTCACCAATCCTAAATCACCTTTGTATTTCTCCAGGACACTCCGTATCACTACGAAGATCCACAGTTTATTGGATACTCCATCGTATGGTTATATACGAACTCGAAAGGAACTTGTTCCAGTTCGGGGATGGATTCAGGTTCAGGAGAAATAGGAATAAGATTTATTCAGGTGTCTTTTATCTCCACCTTCTCTCGCATTGCGAGTGTTCCTAGGATTAGGACAGTACACCCATTATGCTTATTGGGTAGTCTTCTTCCAAACCATAGGCTGGTGCCGAACGGTAGGGAAGGAAGAAAACCAATTGGCCTAAAGGGGTGTACAGAAGGTAATGACTAAAGACATATAAAGGGATTTGGAGAGGTGGCAAAGAATTGCACGGTTACAGTTGTGGATCTGGATAATGGAAGAGGCATTACTAGGAATACTAGGATACCCCAACGAAACATTTCAATGTTTCAGTTTCACTGTGTACTGTTAATAGAAAACCGATTTCCCACTTAGACACTTGCTCCAGGGTATGTATTTACCAAGTATGATTCTCATATCTGTATAGTTTTACAGATGATGAGTGGGAGTAAGTTATTGGGAATTAGGTGATCGTCCTCATTATATCAGGATTCGATGTAATCGGTGATATTTGAGGAAATCACCTGGGTTGTTTGCCGGTCGGCAAATATTTGGTTTTGAATATCCGTTGTTATGCACCAATTTCAAATCGATATATCTGTACGTCTATTTTCATAGAGTGAGATATACCCTTTTGAAATTATGTCTACGACATTTACCTATATCAGTAGATGGTTAGGTAAGGAGCATTGAACAGCGGTGTAATTCTTCAAAACCAAAGGTTCAGTTTTCAACCTACGACACACAATGAATGAGTTATCAGACTCAAGGGACTTATACAGAGTATTGTATGTTGTCCAGGGTCCATCAGGACAGAGGGGTTGGTCCTCGTACTATATTCGGTTTACTTGTGACTTCTCTAGCTTTTAGACAGGTGTTTCTTCGAAACACAGGGTCCGAATTTTTGAGAAGTTATAGGTATTTGAATAAAGTAGAGAACCAGGTATCGCAAGTATCAAGATTCTTCAAAGTAATCGAAGATGTAGATACTTGAGTATGGTATTCAGTTGATAGTAATGTTTAAGAGAACTTGCTTCTCTTTCAGGTTACTCATAATTGGAAACATTCCTAAGTTGAGTAACGCTGATCGGCCTCCTTCCATTGAGTAGACATGCACTAGAGACAGCTGCATGATTTGAATCTGGTTCAATTAAATCAGTGCCTCTGGTTCTATGTTGGATATAGAACAGTTCATATCTTAACGTTGTTAAGGTACGGGGAGTTGTCCGGCTTATGATTAAAACCAGACTCTGGATAACTCAAGGCACGTTTCTGTAATGGCTGTTTGTGGGTTGACCCAGGCTATGACGAGGGTTGATTTTCTACCATCTGGAAGATCAATAGTGATATTGTTCTTGACTCGCCACAGTTTTATTAAAAATTGATTTTTTCAGAAAAACAGCAGTGGGAGTATGGTAGAATTGGAAGTGATTCCAGAACCACAAACGATTACTGAAGATTTGATAAGGAACCTAAAGATTCAATCTGGATTGACATTCCATTGGCCACTCCGCAGATAAGGTGGGTAACTTCAGGCACCCGAGAGGTACTACGGTAGCCTCAAGGACGGTGACAGGGAAGTTCTTGTTTACCCAGAATTGCCATTGCTGTTGTTCCAGACTGTGAGACCCGGCGGGAGGATGATTATAGCGTCGTTCTAAACTAGTTTTAGAAGTGTACATGTATATGACTCTGGCAGAGGGTTGTCGTAGTCAGTGGGAGCAGCGGAAGCATTGGTGGACAGGTAGCTTATGTCTATTTATAGACTAAAGCAGATATAGCGGAGATAGATCATCAATTTCTGATGTGACAGTCATAGGTTTGACCTCATCAGAATAAGGATGGATCTGTTGAGAAGGTAGTAGGGTGTGATGTCATGGTATTTGGATGACATACACAGAATAGGAAAAGAAACTCCTACACTACAATCGGTTATACTTTGGTCGTCACACAGTGGTTTCTCCACACAGGACTTGGATATTATATCAGACATACTGGTTACTAGATCTATGGTTTTAGATCTAGATTTGGGTCGTTTCCCAATCTGGGTACTTAGACAGCATTCTAAGAGTATTTAGAATGGACGACTCCTGGCACGGTGGTGTACCTGCAGGTGACGGAGTCACCCTCTCTAAAGCTGTCTTACAGACTAAAGTAGAGAGGGATGTGCATGACTGACAGATCACTTGCTTAGGCAATTGAGTCAGTCATGAGATGTCAAGTACCACACCAGATGTTGTTCTTGCACTAGATGCAATAAGTTGACATTGATCCAATCCTGGAGAAACAGTCGGAAGCAGTTTTAGAACAAAAGTGGATGTTCTAGGGATATGATAACGACAGCCTCATTCAGGAGACAGTTATCATTCCAGGCTTCCAAGGTGACATGGACGACAAGGAGGTTGTCAGAGTTATAGTTTTTCCTTCTGACGAGGGGCAGTATTTTGGACAGGTGGTCCAAGGCAATACTGAGGGAGGCATGGCGCAGGATACTGATTAAGTTCAGTTGATGACTCAGTCTAAGAAGTTTGGATTTGGCGTTCATTTATGAACTAGGTCCCATCAGACATCCAGACACATTCTAAGACAGGTATTGCTCCATTTCGGGAGATGGGTTCCAGGCTTCCAAGGTGACATGGACGACAAGGAGGTTGTCAGAGTTATAGTTTTTCCTTCTGACGAGGGGCAGTATTTTGGACAGGTGGTCCAAGGCAATACTGAGGGAGGCATGGCGCAGGATACTGATTAAGTTCAGTTGATGATACAGTCTAAGAAGTTTGGATTTGGCGTTCATTTATGAACTAGGTCCCATCAGACATCCAGACACATTCTAAGACAGGTATTGCTCCATTTCGGGAGATGGGTTTCTCCGCGAACTTGAGATATAGAGAGACATGGAAAGAGACAACAAAGCGGATCCACTCACTAAGGCTATTCCTCGAACGCAATAGTTTCGCAAGCGAGCTTTGTGAGACTGACTAGTAGAGGAGTTGGGTGTTCGGTATCACACGTGCTGTGAGTATGCGACATCGCAATAATTAGCCTTGAGTGCAAGTGGGAGATTGTTGGAGATAGTGCCCTCAGATTCAATTATTCGATCACAGGCACGTGATTACAATGATTGATGGAGGACCTAACCCGATAGGACAGTCTTACTCATGATGATAGTATGCTATCTGGTTTACCTTTATCATCGTGTACTGCTTTAGGTGACCTGACAAGTCGCTATTACACGTTGATAGAGCCCCTAGGATTATTGCTTGACCACCAGCAGTATGAGGGCGATCATATACGTGGGAGCTGGCAGTCTATAAGCATATCCTTAAATGTTCCCTAGTCGTGTGAGTTTCGAGACAGGGCATCGATACTCCTTAGTAGACTAGTGTGTACATTCGAGACCCCGACGAGGGGCGGTGGCCGGTCTCACAAGCCACTGGTGTCAGTTGGATCACCTAAGATGTATACAGGTGATCATTGGGTTATGAGTACACCGGACAGGACTCGCCGGGAACATGCTAGTTGGTCATATACCAGACGTCAGATGGCAGTTCCCTGGTGACATGTGTGCAGGTTAGTTCTTCGACCTGGGGATCGTCATTTGTCTTGTGTGAGTTCCCACTGTACTTTGATTACTACCCTACCACGGCTCAAAGGAGTCGTGCAAACAGGTTTTAGTTGGGTACAGTCCCGAGCCACATGGAGGCAGTGAGCGTATCTTCAGGGGTTCGTCTCTCCCGGTATTGGGGGTGAGGTCGTGCTGTGTCTAGGAGAGCCATTACACGAAGCCCTCGGCCGAGGCAAGGAGATTTACTGGTAGGTATTCCAGTAGTATCTCAGGGTGTTCTGGGCTACACTCCGACACGACTTGTACCGCTTTTGGGGGTCTGACTTTCACCAACCCCCTAGGCCCGCCATGCGATGCTCATAGACGAACGGACCGGACTGTACGGATATTGTCACTGACAGGCTCAGTAGGGTTGTCTGGCTGGGTTCGCTCACAGACGTCCCTTTTAGTCAATACCTGGTAGCCCGTTACGTATTGGCTTATACCTCTAACGTGCTAGTCGTTAAATCCACAACCAAGGTGTTGACGAGTCTTTAGAGTCCCCCACATTCAGTTACTCAGCTTTCGGGCGAAAGGTTGTAGAGGCCGTATGGAGATATGGCAAGGTCCGATCAGAAACGTGCGGGATTGCACGGATCAGGATCGGACAGTTTGTACTATAGGCCGTATGGATATATGGCAGGGTTCGATCAGATACGTGCGGTATTGCACGGATCAGGATCGAACGGATATTACTAGCCGGCTTTGGTTTAAGCCGGATCCTAGTATAGTACAGTGTAGATTTTGTCTCATTGCATTTGTATTCCGGTCGGAATACAAATGCGGGTATGTATGCACAGTATCGGGGTTTTCCTGTAATTTATTACGGGACCAGTTTTATGGAGTTGCCAGTTTGCTTTTCGTTTCGGCCGATTTCCTTTGTATCGTTCATTGTCCGAAGATTGGTGGAGGAGGGCTTATTTGAATTGTTGGAAATAAGCATTTGTGGAGGGGGTCTTTTGCACTTTGTGACATAATGATTATTGCACCATACCTTGACTTTCTTTAGTTGATCATGGCTTGACTTTTGCTATCATGGTTGTTGATTGAGTGTTGGAATTGTGGTGATCATTTGATTCTTTCTCATCATCATTTGCTTTTCACCCACCCCCTTGTTTTTGCTCTCTCTCTCCAATCACACAAAAAGGGGGGCCGGCCACTTTTGGAAAGGATGAGGGAAATGCTTCTCTTTTGGTTGGGAGAAAAATGATACTCTCATTTCTTTGTATATCACATTTTTCCCTCACCTCTCTCCAAGTTCTTTTTCCTCCACCACAAAGGCATCTCCATGAACCCCAAAAATTGAGACTTGCTCACTAGATATTCTACAGCGAATCTTGGGCACGTCGACTAGCCAGCTTCGTGCCCGAGTTGCCTCGGCATTGAGGTGGAGCCCGTAAAAGAAGTAGGCGATGTGGTGCACTTCCGACGACGAGGTGGAGACCGGAGCTTCCGTGGGAGATCGGGACGACGACGAGAAGACCGGAGGACTCGGATCTGTCGGTATATCTCTCTTCCCCATCTTATAGTTAGCTAGGACTAATTAATGGTTCGATCCGGGTATTAGTGCACGGCGGTTTTCCAGTTCAAGTAAAAATTAAAGTTTATCACCGCTTCCGCATTTGGCCGTCGGATTGACGGCCGGGGCGCCGCCGTGTACTTACACGTCTGTGGGTACATGGTGGGGCACGGAGGTACCCCGAAGCAAGAACGATGTCGTGGTGCTAGGCAATGAGGCTTAGGGGAACCATACCTACCGGTGACAGGACCTATGACTCAGCGGCTATCATGTGGATACCGATGGGAGTCATGTACGTATGGATACGTCGAGAGGCGAGGGTCAGAGCTAGGCACTTGAACTTTCGGGATAGCGTACGATACGTACCTATCAGGGGCCAGTCGTGGTGACAGCACCCGATAGATCAGCATTTCTGTGTCAATGCTTGACACATTGGTTTCATGATATTTCTAATTACTCCTTTGTATATATAACAGGGGATTGAGCCGCTGTTATATATACCCTTACACCAAAATTAGTGGAATGGGACGCTAATATATGTATATTGACCTCATCATATTTATTTATGTCATTATATTTAGGATGTTAGAATTTTGCTGGAGAATTGATTCGGGATATAAGAGATTCATTTGAGATTGGATACTGGATATATATGTGAGATCTACTTGACGTTGTACATTCAATATATATGAGATATACTTGATATTGTACATACGAGATATGTGAGATCTACTTGATGTTGTACATTCGATATATGTGAGATATACTTGATATTGTACATACGAGATATGTGAGATCTACTTGATGTTGTACGTTCGATATGTGTGAGATATACTTGATATTGTACATACGAGATATGTGAGATCTACTTGATGTTGTACATTTGATATATGTGAGATATACTTGATATTGTACATACGAGATATGTGAGATCTACTTGATGTTGTACATTCGATATATATACGAGATATACTTGATATTGTGCAGTTGAGGAGATGTGACACTTAGATGATATGAGAGCCAATTTGGAGGCTGATTTGAGGAATTGGGATTTGAATTATCTTACTGGATTGTGATCCTACTACGATGTCAGGATTCCGTAGAAATGACATATTTCACTCCATACCTCGCCTTTATCTATTTGTGCACTGTTTCATGTATTAGTAGTACCTATTAGTGTACCTTTCTTGAGTGATGCACATTTACATTCTCATATCCCCATTGCATGATTATTGCATACTGTTGTCATATCATTATTGCTTTATATATATTGGTTGTAACTGCTAGTGTACTTTCCATTATTCTGCATTCATATGACATGTTATTACTGGTAATTGCATATCTTAGATTCACGCGGTACGGGCATACTTGTGATTACCTGCATATGTTATTTACTATTCACGAGTTGGCAACTCACCCCCGTTGT
Source organism: Agapanthus africanus (assembly GCA_030015575.1). Classification (NCBI taxonomy): domain Eukaryota; kingdom Viridiplantae; phylum Streptophyta; class Magnoliopsida; order Asparagales; family Amaryllidaceae; genus Agapanthus; species Agapanthus africanus. The sequence goes on from JASDDO010000012.1 coordinate 315,246,871, forward strand.
GCTACAGGTATTGCAGGTGTTTCCCCAGAGTAGTCGAGGCAGGCTATTCACCTATCTATCATCTTTCGCTACAGATACCGCATCGGCTCACAGTGTGCTGTTTTGCTTTGGTGGGTTTTGGTGGTTATCTGTATTTTGAATTGTATATTCGTTGTATCTTGTACTCTCCATCTACTACGAGTATGTTGTGACTTAGAGACTTGGTGAGGACGATATTGTATATTATTGTGGATTTGTTGCCTTTTATACAATTTCCTTTCTTTTGTCTCTTATTTCTTCGCTACGGCGTCGTATATCTGTTGTGGTGTTTGTTTTCCGCCGTTGGGCGTGGATTTATGCTCCCTTTTAGGATGCTTTACTTTATATTCATCTTGTACCCATTTGGGGGTTAGTTTTTACAAAGGGGGTGCTGCCAAAATTTTAAAGAAAAAAATGGACTCTTTTAAAGAATTTGGGTTATGATTTCAAACGTCTCAAAAACTTTTATTATCTTTTCCGTATTTTCATAGTTTAGATTTCTGGGTTTTGGCTTTCTTTTACTACGTTACGTCTGTAGGCGCTGCGTAGTATTAGGGCCGTCACGTGCCAATTTCGGGTCGTGACAATGTTGGTATCAGAGCGTTAGGTTTTACCTTTCGGAGTGTAGGATGACCTTGGTATGATGGAGTAAGTAGCTTAAGCAGAGTAACGTAGTGTTTGTATGTCTGCAGCATGCTCACGATGCGGTACTTCGCCTAAAGTGCCTAAGTACAAATTGCTTGAAATTCCTTCCTTGATGATGCATACCCTTGTCATTCGATTTCCGTGTTCTTATTGAATCCTATCTCTATTTATAGCCTAGCCACCGATGACTATGGGGACTCAAAGTGATGCTGCGAGGGCCGAGGTCTGAGTTAGCTCGGGTGAGACGAGCACTTACCAGGTTGGCACTCTTGTAGCACAGGTACAGACGGATCAGCCTTCGACAGAGCAGCTCGCTAGGCTTGTGGCAGAGATGCAGGACTTGCGCCAGACGATGAGATCATTAGTTGATGTCGTTCGAGCACAGCGACAGGAGGTTGACACCCCTGTTACTCAGTTGTTCCTTGGGATCAGCATGCAGCAGTCCGTCACATACGTAGCACCAGTGGATGTAGCCCCAGTCGAAGAGACACGTATTCCAGAGACTTTGCGAGTTCCAGGACAGTGGTGGACCCGTACCGGTGTGCCAGTCCAGGGACAGTGTAGCGTTTTGAAAATCGTTTCGGTGAAATTTCGGAAAATCGGTAAAATAAGGGGGTTTTCTGTAAAAGTCAAAATGCAAATATCTTATTATAAAAATTAAATATACATATTCTAGCTATGTAATTGCTAGTATTTGGTGTTTATTGAGCCACTGGTGAAATTTCAAATTTTCTGAAAAAAATTTATTTTATTATTATTTTAAGCCGTCACTAATACATTTAATTAGGGAAAATTACAAATTGGAATGAGTTGAAACAAATTTTGTGCATCATAACACATTAAACAAAATTTTATCATGTGGTTTTTGAAATGAAATGGTTTGCCAAAACGGTTTAGAAAATATCGAAGAAAAAGGCTTTTTTTCGGTGAAATTAGTGTCGATGGAAGAGGGGTACAACATTTATCTTTTTTTCTCACCCAAACAAAACCCACACCCCCTCCCCTATAGATCTGGCTGGCCCATTTACAGCCACCCATTCTTGGGCCTCTCATCTCACAAAAAAAAACAAAGAAAAGAGAACAAAGGAATGAAAGAAATTGGGCAAAAGGAGTTTGGGCTTTGACTTTTGGGTATTACCTTGACTTTTTCCCCACCTCCCTCTCTCTCCCCCCTCCCCATTCAGCCGACCCTCTCTCTCTCCTTTCCCACAACAGCAGCCCCTCTCTCTTTTCCTCTCATTTCTCATCAAAATTTCACCACAAAATGCCCAAAAATCAACACAAAAATCCCACAAAATAAAATTCCAATCCCTACCCATTTTCCCTTATTTCTTTTAGCATGGATCTTGATGCAAAGATTTCAATTTGGAGGCCATGTTCTATGTATGTTCCAATTTTCTCGAGGTATAATAAATCTTGGCTTTTTGTTAAATTGTTTGATTATTTATTCAATTAAGTTAATGAGTGGTTTAAATTAAGTTTTGAATTGCTAGTTAGAATTTTAAAGTTAGGGTTTGGAAATTCTAGAATTGGGTTTTTAAAATCATGTGATGGTTTTTAACACTGTTTATGATTGTATAGTGTAGTTATCATGCTAAGTCATGCAAAGTGTAATCTAAGTGCCAAATTTGCTAATTTCTACATCTAAATTATCATAATTAAGCTAATTGCAAACTAGTTTTTTCAGATCTATTATAATTAGTGAGTTTAAAATTTAGTTTGTGTTTGGGTGACTTAATTAAGTTATTTTGTGGGCATTTTAGCCACTAGAATTGTTAAAATAGTTAAAGTTGATTAAAACACCAAGTTTTGAGCTAAAATGGAAAATTGTGCTAGTTTTGTTAACTAGGTTTTGTAAATATATATATTTTGATGAGAATAAATTATTGTAATGGTTTATATGACTTGGTTATGATATTGAGTGGATATTGTGGCCGCTAGATTCGTTTATACATCGAGTTTTGTACTAAAACGGTGATTGTGCTTGCTAGATTTTCGGAAAAATTACTTTTTAAGTGAAATTGGGGTTTTTGTGAGTTTTAACCTATTTTATATTAAAATTAGTGTTCGTGAATGTGCAAATGAGTGTATTTGGGTTTTTCTCGATGGTCTGGCGTTTGTACACCGACGTCGAGAGTTTTTGGGTTGATTTGTGAAAGCAACCATAGGTTTTGACCTATGTGGGATTCGTGAGTCGTTTTGGTCATGAGTCGGATTTTAATGCGATACGGTGCGTTATGATATGTAGGTAACCCATGTGGACTTCGAGACGACAAGCAAGCGCGTGGCGACGTCGGCACCGGCTAGCGAGGACCAGGTGAGTAGATTTATATCTATGGGGAGAAGTCGGGTGGATGGCGTACAGCAACCCTGCAGTCCGTGGTGGTGTATACGGATCCGTATACACACCAACAATTATTATATGTTATTTGGGATTAATAACAGTGTTTGGATGGATATTGGTGTGTTGGATTACTTTAGTGTTGCGAACCCTAGGGTAGTGTTGCATTACACATACACACATACATGCTTGCATACATTCCTATTTATATGTACTCATGGGATTCTTTATAGTTATGTGTTCACATGGGTATGGGACTATGTGTTCACATACGGATTTGAGGATGATACTTGGGATTGAGCTGAGTCGATGAGATTTGTTTTGTGGTTGTGATATCGGTGATATGGCAGGATTCGTACTTGAGGTACGTCCTGATGTTATAGCGGATCTTGGGGCGGCGATACGGGTGAATAGTGTTATAAATAAAATGGTCGACATGTGATCGTGATATGAGGCATGATATGCTAGGATAATGATATTAGGCCGTATCGGGCGATGTATACCCCTTGATGATGATATGTGCTGACGATATCGGTTTGTACGAGATTGTCGATCAGTAGTCAGATCATGAGTATATTGAGGATATTAGTATTGTACTAGACATAGGTCAGTACCTGTTCACAACCGAATACTGCATTTTATACCGCCCATTCTTATGCTCGTGTGTTTATAGGTAGGTACTTTTAATCCGTGTTTGTTACATATTTAAAGAGTACAGGTTTTCAGTCCAAATATTGCAAATCAAGACAAAATCTCCACAGTTACACCAAATACAGAACATCTGTCACAGCAGATAAAAGCCGGGTTCCCGTCATCCATATCCGTCCAGTGCCGAGTACCAGTTCCTGAGACAAGTCATATGACAGTGGTCATTCATGTCTGGGACAAGCACAGAGAACGAGGGGGGCAGCACAAGAATCAATGGGTGCGCGGAGCTCGAGAGAGATAGAAGTCAAAAGTGAAGAAAAGATAGCAATCTTGGACTAAGAATTCTGAAGATATTCTGGAAAGATTATCAGAAAATACATGTACCAGACAACAGGGGACAGCAGACCAGGGTCGTACAGAAAAGCCCATACCCTGAACCCACTATAGTGCGGCGGATCCGCGGCCAATAGGGGGCTTAGGCCGCAGATCCGCGGCCGTACTGGCGCCGCAGCTGCTCGGTTTTCTGGGGTAGTTGGGTCTTTTCACATGGGTCCAGTTTGTTGCCCTAGATTTCATTTTCCCTGCCTATAAATACTCCAGAATTGAGCTTAGCCAAGGGTCCAATTTGGTGTCCACTCTTTTGTAGTGTTTTGTATAGTTCTTCTTCTTCTTCTTCATTCTTTTTCCATGAAAATTGTAGTGAGAGCTTTTTGAGTGGGAGATCAATGAAGATGAGGGTTTTGTTTCATTCTCTTTTGTTTCTTCTTCCCCTTGAGATTCTTGCTTTCTCTTGATCATTCAACCTCTTCATTGAGCTTGAATGGTTAAGGGTTAGTTATTGATCTCAAGGGTCGTATTCTTTCATGGAATTAGCACATCATTTCACATGCGTTTTCTACCCTTCCCTTGATCTTGCAACCTCTTGATTGAGCTTGCAAGTTTAAGGGTTGGCTATTGATCACATGCTTGTCTTGAGTCCTAATTTCTTGTTCTTTTTATCGCTTTTTATTACTTGCTTATTATCTTGCTTTTCTTTCTTGCAATTTTATTCATGCACTTAATTACTTGTAATCTTTTCTTTTCTTTGTTCTTTTCTTTTTGTTCTCTCTTTTTGGTTCTTTCTTGTGAATGAATGTAATTATCTTTGTTAAGAAGAAATACGGTATTATAAGTTAACGTTTCTTTGCCCATTTCCTTTTCCCGTATTTTCCATTGAACTCCGCCCAAACCATACGCAAGCGCTCCGTTAGGCACCCTACCCTGACAAGGTAACGGTGATTCCTAACCGCGACCGGTTGCGTTCGGTTTGGCCGGAGGCGAAAGCAAGAGACAAGAACGGAAGGACAAGGGTAAATAAGCCGTATTCCACGAATACCGTGCTTAAATCCCCTAATCCACGTTGTTGCCAATTGCTCTAGCTTCAATTGGTCAAGATTCGGCTCAAAGGTTTTGAGTACGGATTTCTTTAGCTTATAATCTCGTATCTTTTTCTTAACAACTTTATACTTGCAAATATTACACATGGGATAGTCTCGAACAAACTCATACATAAATTCTTTATTGACTCGTCTAAGACAAGAACGGAAATACAACCATCTCCCTGTGGATCGACCCGTGCTCAACCGGCTAGCTGCATAGCGACACCGTCTTGATTGCGGTTAACTTAAACTCTACCAATCAAATGGCGCCGTTGCCGGGGAGACGGTAACGTATTTCTTTTCTTGTTATTCGGGTTAATATTCTTTTTGTATATATTTTAAAAAAAATAAAATAAAATATAAAAATAAAATTCTTTATGTTTTTTTTTGATCATTTTTGTGGGCAAGTGTGCAGATTTTTGCGTATTTGCAAACTGCGATTGTGGGGAGCAAAGTGCACATTCAAAGTAAAGGTGATTGCAAAGTACAGTGCCAAAGATCCGGGTAGTTTGACCCGCGCAAGCGAACTTTTCAAGCTTACCGGATTTGATTCAACGGGGGTTTCCTAACCCAAAACTTAACGGTACGTACTTTCCTAACACCTTCTTCTGAAATCCGACGCTTCCAATATACTATTCTTTTGCAGGATTCTTTGCAAGTTCGCTAGCAAACGCTAAAAATTGACTAACTCGTATTTGTTGCAGCGCCGCGCTTAAACTAAAAAAACGATTGTTTGATTCTTTATAGAATTTTTTGAATTGCGCATTGCATACATTAATACGGACTTAAGGGCAAGCGAACCCCACAAGATACGGTAAAGGATTTCATCACCTTTTCCGTGGCCCACAAATCACGAACTTGAGCATAACGTTTACCCGCACAAAAATTTAAAAGAAATTAGACTTTAAGCCTTAAGGACTTCGCGCTCACTAGGAGAAGTTAACTGTGTTTAGAACCTCGTTTAACGGTATATTGTTTACGGGGTGTCTAGGAAAGTGTTAACGGCGAAACCGCCAAAAGAGAAAGGGTTATTTAATTAAGGAACTTCGCGAAAGCGTTGGAAAACCTCCCCTTATCTCTGCACTTACCTGGCCTCGTGATCAGTGTATCTTGAGCCTGTTTCTCGACACAGTTTTACTTTGACAATCAAGTTCTGGAGCAGGTCTAGTTGACCTAGGTGAACCCTAGAATGATTAGGTGTGTGGTATTTTCGTGTCGTGGTTGTTTTTGTCAATATTCTTTTTGTGTGTATACTTCATTCTTTTGTTAATATATAACTAAAAAAAAAATTATCACATTCTTTTTCCCCTCCTTTTCTCTGCCTTTCTCTCTTTCTCTCTTCATATCATGGGTACTCCACCTCGCAAAACCCTTGCCGAACTTTGGTAGCCACAACCAGACATTACTTCATACGGTTCTTGTTTTGGTCGAACTTCAAACGACCCCTCCATGCCCAAAATTTCTTTGAAAGATCGGATAGACGCGTCTAGGACGAACAACTGGACCCCGCAATCCACTTCGTACCAACCGTTTCAAACATTCACCCCTTCTTGCGTTGATACCCCTTTTGAAAGTCCAGTTCTAGCCACAAGACCTATGTCTCTTGCTGAACGTATTGAACAATCTCGTAGCCGATCTTTCACTCCTTTCACCACTTCAAATTCTTGGGATCAACAATTCCATTCACCTTCCTATCCAGATGTTGATCCTGCTCCTGTCCAGCCATTCAATTCCTACCAATCCTACCCTACTTTTGCACCTTCCCTAGACATTGCTTCAGAACCGCTATTTGGGAGTTTTCAGTATCCAAACAACTTTGAATCTTTTCCTGAAACCCCTTCACAACCCATGTCTAGTTTGGAACAGTCGTTGGAAGACTTTAGGGTAGCGTCAAGCCAACAGATAATGGATTTGAATGCGTCCATGGCCGCTCTCGTACAACATACTGACCCGGTAGCTAGTTTTCAACTAGCTCCTAATTTTTCAATGTATGATGAGGCGGCAGGACAGGCTGTGAATTTGAGTGGAGAGAGTGAGCTGTACCCCCTTCCAAATCAAACTTACCCGTCCCAAGTTGAATCCCACAACTCTTGTTTTGAAAGTCTATCGAGTGTCCCACATGCTTTATCAATTGATGATAGAATGATTAATGAGTTGTGCGACTTTGTAGTGTTTGATTTACCCGATTGTGAAGGGACCTTGCCAAGTGAAACCACACCCAATCCTTTTGCCCTCTACACCTCCACTCTAGAACCTGACTTGATTGCTATCTATGCTTTTGTTGAGGTGTCAGAGAATTTTGATTTTCACTTGATTAAGGATATTGACGCCGGGAATATTTTGGATGATGAACCCGTAGATTTGACTGAGTTTGTCTCTTCAAATCATCATCCCGAGTCATTAAATGTTTTTCCCGAACCCCATATGCGTCTGGATTTTGAAGAGAAGTGCATGGATGTGCTAAATTTTGAGGAGAATATTGAGGATAGTTTTGAGGATGAACCAGTTTTGCTTGATGAGTCGGATTTTCCAATTCATCCTGTTCCTTCTACTGACTGTGTACACCCTCCTGAACCTTTAACCGATAACCTTCCTCAACCACTCCCCTCCACCCTTTCCATCGTTCCGACCATGCAAGAAACCGTCTCACTTTCATTTTGTATGTCTGGTTTACCGAGTTCGGCGTACCCATGGTTTCTTACGAATCTTGAGGGATTTGACCCAATCTCTCGACGGGTTAATAGATTAGCACAATCGCTGTTTACACATCGCTCATCACAAATTGTGTTAATCTATTCACTCCATTTGCACCCTCAAGTTCGTACTCCACTTCTTTCTCCCATCCGCCATTCTTCTCTTCCATCGAGACCGGACGCCACTTCTATCCCCACACGGTCTCACGTGTTTCTTATTTCTTTTCTCTACACTCCATTCTTTCACCAACCGTCGCTTTATAACGATAAAATCTTCGAATGGTTGGTGTTAACTTTTGGCCTGTGTAAGGCCTTGTATAGCTTGATACTGTTCTCTTTCCCCCCTAATCCTGATTTTCAACGCTTAACAGTGGAAACACTGTTTTACTTAAGTTTGGGGGGGACACCTTTTTTGTATATATTTTTTGTTTTCCTTTTTTGTTTTGTATATAATTTGTTTTTAGGGAGTGCCGGCAATTTTGACCCTTTTAGTATAGCCTGAAAGTGAGGGCACTGTCAAGTTTAAGTTTGGGGGTGTGCTCGGTAAGCTTTCTTCCTTCGCATTCATTTGTATATTTTGCATTTGCATACCTTATTAAAAACCCACAAAAATCGAAAATTTTCCAAAAATATAAAAACTTTGTCGTCAAGTTAGCTAATAGGGTAACTTAGATCTTTATTCCGAAAGATTAGTTGATATGATAGAAATAACTAAATTCTCGGCTTAGGAATTAAAAACCCTAAAAATAACCCTCATTCTGTTTAAACTTGGTAAGTATACGTCCTTACAGTTTTTTTGAGAAATAGGTAATCTTGAGTTCAGTTCTTTAGTTAAAGTCAAGATGAAGGAAAAGTATTGATGCTTTACTGAAGGATAAGTCTGAAAAATAGTTTCTTTTCTTGAGTTCAAATTTAGAAAGTATATACCCTACAAACTGCACATACACGCATCTTGAAACTTGGGATAGTAGAGGATACCTAGAAATACTCTTGCCTGAAAGCCTAGTATGAAAGAAAAAACGGTATTTAAAGCTAAACACCAAAAGAGTATGTGAAAAATATATCCGGTCTTGAAAAAAAAAAGAAAAAAGAAAAAAGAAAAAATTAGAATAAAGTCAAGACCTGGAAACTGCTATTTACGCTTTAATGTTCACACATTCAGTAATCAGCCGTTAGTGCCTCAAGAAGCATTAATAGTCGCATGAAAGGTGTGTGAGCAAATCCGTCCATCCTTAATGAAAAGAAGTAGTATTAGGTATTAGGGCAAGAGTATTATAGCTTGAATTGAATTCTTAAGTGTAGGGGTGCAAATATACACACACGTAGGGGTATACAATCGATGTTTGGATAAAAGATAGAAATAAAGAATAAGACTTGTGTTTTCTGTAAAGTTGATAAAAATCCCTGATTTGAGGCCGCACTTTAGAAGGAAAACTCAGGGGAACCAACATCTTTCTAAACTTTTTTGGAACGTATATGATCTAAGAATAAATAGATTAGAGGTGTGAAGCATAAGGGTTGGATATTTCTAACTTAGGATGATAGAATTTCTAACGTAAATACTAAACTGTAGGAGTAGAATCGACGTTAGCTTATGACACTAGCTTGACAGGATTTTGTGGGTAGTATCCGCTGAAAACCCTCAGGAGACAACACTCCTCCTACTAGGGACACCTAGAGGTTTAACGGATTGTTGCACGCGCTCAGTGCAATCGCGTTCCCTGCGAAAATGCGGTTAGGATTTTATTTTTTGTGAATAATTGGTTTTGCTCGGGACGAGCAAAAGTTAAGTTTGGGGGTATTTGTTCACAACAGAATACTGCATTTTATACCGCCCATTCTTATGCTCGTGTGTTTATAGGTATGTACTTTTAATCCGTGTTTGTTACATATTTACAGAGTACAGGTTTTCAGTCCAAATATTGCAAATCAAGACAAAATCTCCATAGTTACACCAAATACAGAACATCTGTCACAGCAGATAAAAGCCGGGTTCCCGTCATCCATATCCGTCCAGTGCCGAGTACCAGTTCCTGAGACAAGTCATATGACAGTGGTCATTCATGTCTGGGACAAGCACAGAGAACGAGGGGGGCAGCACAAGAATCAATGGATGCGCGGAGCTCGAGAGAGATAGAAGTCAAAAGTGAAGAAAAGATAGCAATCTTGGACTAAGAATTCTGAAGATATTCTGGAAAGATTATCAGAAAATACATGTACCAGACAACAGGGGACAGCAGACCAGGGTCGTACAGAAAAGCCCATACCCTGAACCCACTATAGTGCGGCGGATTCGCGGCCAATAAGGGGCTTAGGCCGCGGATCCGCGGCCGTACTGGCGCCGCAGCTGCTCATTTTTCTGGGGTAGTGGGGTCTTTTCACATGGGTCCAGTTTGTTGCCCTAGATTTCATTTTCCCTGCCTATAAATACTCCAGAATTGAGCTAAGCCAAGGGTCCAATTTGGTGTCCACTCTTTTGTAGTGTTTTGTATAGTTCTTCTTCTTCTTCTTCATTCTTTTTCCATGAAAATTGTAGTGAGAGCTTTTTGAGTGGGAGATCAATGAAGATGAGGGTTTTGTATCATTCTCTTTTGTTTCTTCTTCCCCTTGAGATTCTTGCTTTCTCTTGATCATTCAACCTCTTCATTGAGCTTGAATGGTTAAAGGTTAGTTATTGATCTCAAGGGTCGTATTCTTTCATGGAATTAGCACTTCATTTCACATGCGTTTTCTATCCTTCCCTTGATCTTGCAACCTCTTGATTGAGCTTGCAAGTTTAAGGGTTGGCTATTGATCACATGCTTGTCTTGAGTCCTAGTTTCTTGTTCTTTTTATCGCTTTTTATTACTTGCTTATTATCTTGCTTTTCTTTCTTGCAATTTTATTCATGCACTTAATTACTTGTAATCTTTTCTTTTCTTTGTTCTTTTCTTTTTGTTCTCTCTTTTTGGTTCATTCTTGTGAATGAATGTAATTATCTTTGTTAAGAAGAAATACGGTATTATAAGTTAACGTTTCTTTGCCCATTTCCTTTTCCCGTATTTTCCATTGAACTCCGTCCAAACCATACGCAAGCGCTCCGTTAGGCACCCTACCCTGACAAGGTAACGGTGATTCCTAACCGCGACCGGTTGCGTTCGGTTTGGCCGGAGGCGAAAGCAAGAGACAAGAACGGAAGGACAAGGGTAAATAAGCCGAATTCCACGAACACCGTGCTTAAATCCCCTAATCCACGTTGTTGCCAATTGCTCTAGCTTCAATTGGTCAAGATTCGGCTCAATGGTTTTGAGTACGGATTTCTTTAGCTTATAATGTCGTATCTTTTTCTTAACAACTTTATACTTGCAAATATTACACATAGGATAGTCTCGAACTAACTCATACACAAATTCTTTATTGACTCGTCTAAGACAAGAACGGAAATACAACCATCTCCCTGTGGATCGACCCGTGCTCAACCGGCTAGCTGCATAGCGACACCGTCTTGATTGTGGTTAACTTAAACTCTACCAATCAGTATCCTAGACTATGATCTTGGATAAAGAGGATACCGGAGGAATAGTGTCAGGAATATGATATTGACCCGTAGCCAGATTTGGGGATGCCGTACGACGGATTTACGTACGAGCTATACCTTGATGTTTGATCCGCACTCTTGACTTGGGATGTCTGATTATAGATATGGTATCGGATATGATATTATTGAGGCGGGATCACCGACTAATATATATACAGGTATGTATATGGATCGACTCAGATGTTAGGCGGTTTCCTTACCTGTAGTCTAGCTTGTTAGCTTAGCCCTTTAGTTTAGTTTAGTTGTTAGATTAGATTCGATTCTTACCTATTTCAAAAACTAACGAATCGTGGGTATTTTAAAAGACAGCCCAAGGGATCCTACGGATATTTCAAAAGACGTATCTTTTCATAAAAACACCGTAGCCCCTATTTTCAAAACCCCATGATTCGTGTTATTTCAAAAGGCAACATTTGTAGGACTTATATTAGATTAATCCAGATTAGTTATAGTTGCGTCTAGTATTCAGCTCCCGCTCATTATTGTGGTTCGCTTCGCATCGCATGCTTATATTATGTTTCATACTCCATTATTGATATCATGCTGTTAGGACACCAGCACCATTACCGATGATGCGTATGCACCACATACACTTACTTGCCGGCTCACACACATCTTCATCGGTAATTGCCATGTCACGTACACCTTAGAAAATATTATTGCTTGACATAGCCTGTTAGCTAATAGTTTAGACATGATATTAGCGTACTTGCCTTATATGTTAGTTTAGACATTGTAGTTATTACCTGCTACTTCATGCATACTGTTATTCATTGTTATGCTGCATTCATGGATTCTCATGCATATATTCACTATTTTACTTGTTATTGAGGTTTTGGATTCGGATTTCCATGAGATTTTCTGGATTTGGAGGAAAACCGCAAAAACATAAATAAACCTTTTCTCTCTTTTAAAATAAAAAGTGCGGTTTTCCCATGATGTATGAGTCGTCCACCATGAGTTTGCTGATAGATTTCGAGACCCGATTCGAGGAGTGGAGGAACCGTTTCGGGTACATGGTGGGCCCGGTGCAGTACCCCGGGGCAAGAGGATCGTGTTGTTGACGTTGAGCCTGGCAGGGGAGCACTACCGACCGGTGATATTACCCGACGCGTCGGATATCCGGAGGATACCGTCGTGGTCTTGAGATGGATGGTAGGGGCCGGTCTGGATTGACGGCGCTCTAGATATTGTGATTGAGATATTAAGATTTTAAGATATTGAGGTACAGAGATATCGAGATATTTAGACACTTGTTTTGTGTCGATGCTGGGCACTGTTTTATGCTGATTTCATTTATGGTACCTCACTTTTAAAATACAGAAATCTCACTGATTTATGAAAGCAGTTTTCGTCAGTACAGGCATTCTGTTCCATGCATTCATACCTCATTCATATGATATATTGCTACCTGAAGCACTGACACGGGCACATGAGATCACACTCGGGTTAGATATTACCCTAGCCATTGTTATAGGCTGCATGTTATTCATATATTTGAGGATATATTATGATCATTGACCTAGGTTCCGTTATTTATGCGATTTCTATGCGTAGATGTTTTTCTATTCACGAGTTGGCAACTCACCCCCGTTGTGCCCCAGTTTCATGCAGGTTTGCCGTACAGGTTTCATTACGGTTTGAGGGCATAGTTTCCTTCGGGTGATTTGCTAGTAGGTGGGTTTACTTGTATCGTACCCCCCATTATATAACTTGTATATTATTACTCTGTTGTATCTAGAAGTTCCATCAACCAAACATGTATTTATTTGAGATAGAGACCAATGATGTTTATTCTTTCGACCTTAGAGTCGCGCGTTGTATTTCTGTGGATTTCTTGTTGTTTTGAGTTTCTATTTGTGTTTTGATCCTCGCCCTTGGCGTTGTATATTATATTGCTTGTGTGGTTGTGACCGTCGATTGACGAAGAGCTAGCTCCCGCTTGGGGATGCGTTTTTATTGATTTCGTATACTATTCATGTTGTATCCCGTTTGGGGGCCAGTATTTACAAAGGAGACTCTGCCGAAATTTTCAGGAAATATTTGATGTTTTTAAAAAGGGCATAATTCGGCTTATGCTATTAAAACTACTTGATTTAAATTGGTTTTCCTTCACTCTACTCCTTTTCATGGTTTGGATTTCTGGATTTTTCGGCTTACTTAGATTACGTACACCTCGAGACGTTTCATAGTCTAAGTGCCGGTCATGTTCCGTACTTTCGGGTCATGACAAAGTTGGTATCAAAGCGTTAGGTTTTACCTTTGGAGCGTAGGATGACCCTTGGTTGATGGAATAGGTGACTAAAGTAGAGTGACGTACTGTAGGTATGTTCCGCGGCATATGTACGATATGCTACTCCACTTAAGAAGCCTTAGGATGTACATTTCTTTGCTCAGTATTATATTCATTCCGATCTAGCCTCATCAGTACCAGTTATGGTTTTGCTGCCACGATTACGGGCATGGAGAGCTACGGCTAGAGTTGCGGTCAGCATGAGCTCGTCAAGAACGAGGACTGACCAGGTCATGATTCCGGCGACACACGATTGCAGAGATGTGTCTTTTCATTGTGTCTTCGCGCCACGAGCGTTGGGTGGATTGCTGTATGAGATTACTCGGACGTGCCGATTTGCATTAGAGGATTGAGCCACTGATAGAGGCCAGCCAGATTTTGATGACCATTGAAGTATTGCTTACTCCTGATGATTGAGGCACCGTTCAGCGTGCAGACGAGCGAGCCAGTTATTGCTGCGAACGACGAGATATTTCCCCAGATGCTGGAGTTAGTGCAGAATGAGTTGTACTAAGAGATGATAGAAGGTCGCTAGTCATCGAGGATGAATGACTAGGACATGTGGATCGTTCGCCTACCCCGATGCGAGGTCATCAAATAGATTGATTCCAGCTAGAAACGACTTCACGCGTAGACGTTGGGAGTCGACAGAGACGATCGAATGTCAGAAATCTATTATTCCAAGTTTAAAGTAATCGGAAAGACATGCAGGCAATTCTATGGTCCCTCTAGATGAATGAAACCCTAACTCGACTTAATGACCGTGTGAAAGCCTTTGAACCTTCGGGTTTGCGGCAGTTCTACGGCGCCATTAGTGAGGCTTGGGTTTGCCCTTCTACGGCTGGACCACCGATGCTGTGGTATGTACTCGATACTATTAAACTGTGCACAAGATGTTGAGCTATTGGGGGATTATGAGGTTTTGACGACTCGATCGGATGGCTCGACTTAATTCGGATGCTAGGTGGTGAGATGCATTTCTTGGGAGACTCCCGATACGAGGATAGCCGTTGGAGCTCAGTCCGTGCAGCCACGACGAGACGAGTCCGAAGCGGTCGACATTAGAGAAAGGTGAAGTAAGAGGTTCGTACCAGATTTAGATGAAACGACGTTCCACTCCGCCGACATCAGAGATGCGATACGTATGCCGAGGCATTGTACTTGGATATACCTTCCAGAAGGAGTCGCGTTGAGTATGCAGCCGTTCCAGAACGAGAACAGATCTAGTAAGGGATGATGACTTCCGGACAGTTCGGCAGAGACGAGATTTGGGAGAGATCTCGGTAGGACCTTTCTGGAATAAATTAAGAGAAGACTTGGACCCAGTAGTGGTCATGTTATGCACACCGGCAGGCCAGAGTTCAGGATCGTCGACGAGACATGCTATGAGTGACCACGGCAGTTGTCCAGAGATTCTTGGAGGATGTGCTTGAGCGGGACTATTCCGCCAAACTTGATTTGCGTATTTTGGCCGATTTATTCGCTTGATTGATTTTGATGATTGAGTTTCATGATATTTGTCTTCACGGACCATGGTTGTACCTGCTGAGTATTTACGATTTTTGCACGGTTGTTGCACTTGATATCGTTTTCGTGCCTTGGTTCTCATGTTTGTGATTATATGGATTTCATACAGTTGAGTTGATTTGTGCGTATATACGCACACGATTTGGTTTTTGCACGCGGTATAGTTCATATATGCTTGCAGTGCAGTGTTACGTATGTTGTGCATTTAGATGCCCTGGACTTCGATTTCGATGGTGATGTTCGATATTTGTTTTGTGCACCCTGTGCACCTGATTGGATTTTGCGTATATTCGGCACTTGATATTGGATTTCATGATTTCGTGCACGATGGATGCACCTGATTTCGATTTTCGCGTATGTTGGGCGCATGTTTTGAAGTGTGATTTTGGTGCACATCAGATGCACTAAATCGAGATTTTTCGTGCATGTCTGATGCTCCTGATTTTGCTGTCAGGCACACATGTTGCCTACGACAGATGTTTCGTGCACACCTGATGCACTTAGATGTTGTTTCTGTGCATATGTATGGCACATATTTGGATTTTGATTTCCGTGCGCACCAGACGCACGTAGTATTCATACACGTATTTTGGGATTGATTTTTCTTATAGAGCAGTACGTTTTTATTATATTGCTATGTGTTTTCGTACTGAGCAGGACTAGTCAGAGGACAGTGCCAGAATATATTTTGCATGCATTGATAGTTATTGAAGGGATTTCCAAAAAGCGAGCTATAGCCTCAGCATTTACCTACGTTTCTGATATGACACGAAATGTTTAAAACAAGGAGACCCTTCTAAATTGTTTCCAAAACGGCGGAACGTATATTTCAAACAAAGGTATATATGTATATAGTTATTTTCTTATGATAGACGTCCGCCACTGTGCAGTGTTGTACGCGTTGCACGGCGACTTAAAGAGATTTGGCATGCATTTCCTTCAGATACTTACATATATAGATTCGATGTTTACATGTATAGTTTCGAGTTATATCATATTGGTTTTGCTTTGGATTTGGCATTGATGTCTTCCCCATGACTCCGATGATTGCGGGATGCTTGACGGAGTTTTGATTTGAGTTATATGCTCATTTTTCATGCGCATGCGCTGCGCTAAGATTTGTTTTATGTATTTACAATTTCGGAGCACCGACGACTTGATGGTTTTGGTTTAGATGTTTTAGTATTTGGGGGGAGTTTTACTTTAAATTCGGGGACCGAATTTTTTTAAGGGGGGAAGATTGTAGCGTTTTGAAAATCGTTTCGGTGAAATTTCGGAAAATGGGTAAAATAAGTGGGTTTTCTGTAAAAGTCAAAATGCAATATCTTATTATAAAAATTAAATATACATATTCTAGCTATGTAATTGCTAGTATTTGGTGTTTATTGAGCCACTAGTGAAATTTCAAATTTTTGAAAAAAATTTATTTTATTATTATTTTAAGCCGTCACTAATACATTTAATTAGGGAAAATTACAAATTGGAATGAGTTGAAACAAATTTTTTGCATCATAACACATTAAACAAAATTTTATCATGTGGTTTTTGAAATGAAATGGTTTGCCAAAACGGTTTAGAAAATATCGAAGAAAAAGGCTTTTTTCGGTGAAATTAGTGTCGATGGAAGAGGGGTACAACATTTATCTTTTTTTCTCACCCAAAAAAAACCCACACCCCCTCCCCTATAGATCTGGCCGGCCCCTTTACAGCCACCCATTCTTGGGCCTCTCATCTCACAAAAAAAAACAAAGAAAAGAGAACAAAGGAATGAAAGAAATTGGGCAAAAGGAGTTTGGGCTTTGACTTTTGGGTATTACCTTGACTTTTTCCCCACCTCCCTCTCTCTCCCCCCTCCCCATTCAGCCGAACCTCTCTCTCTCCTTTCCCACAACAGCAGCCCCTCTCTCTTTTCCTCTCATTTCTCATCAAAATTTCATCACAAAATGCCCAAAAATCAACACAAAAATCTCACAAAATAAAAATCCAATCCCTACCCATTTTCCCTTATCTCTTTTAGCATGGATCTTGATGCAAAGATTTCAATTTGGAGGCCATGTTCTATGTATGTTCCATTGTTCTTGTGGTATAATAAATGTTGGCTTTTTGTTAAATTGTTTGATTATTTCTTCAATTAAGTTAATGAGTGGTTTAAATTAAGTTTAGAATTGCTAGTTAGAATTTTAAAGTTAGGGTTTGGAAATTATAGAATTGGGTTTTTAAAATCAAGTGAGGGTTTTTAACATTGTTTATGATTGTATAGTGTAGTTATCATGCTAAGTCATGCAAAGTGTAATCTAAGTGCCAAAATTGCTAATTTCTACATCTAAATTATCATAATTAAGCTAATTGCAAACTAGTTTTTTTAGATCTATTATAATTAGTGAGTTTAAAATTTAGTTTGGGTTTGGGTGACGTAATTAAGTTATTTAGTGGGCATTTTAGCCACTAGAATTGTTAAAATAGTTAAAGTTGATTAAAACACCAAGTTTTGAGCTAAAATGGAAAATTGTGCTAGTTTTGTTAACTAGCTTTTGTAAATATATATATTTTGATGAGAATAAATTATTGTAATGGTTTATATGACTTGGTTATGATATTGAGTGGATATTGTGACCACTAGATTCGTTTATACATCGGGTTTTGTACTAAAACGGTGATTGTGCTTGCTAGATTTTCGGAAAAATGACTTTTTAAGTGAAATTGGGGTTTTTGTGAGTTTTAACCTATTTTATATTAAAATTAGTGTTCGTGAATGTGCCAATGAGTGTATTTGGGTTTTTCTCGATTGTCTGGCGTTTGTACACCGACGTCGAGAGTTTTTGGGTT
The DNA here is from genome assembly GCA_030015575.1 of Agapanthus africanus. Classification (NCBI taxonomy): domain Eukaryota; kingdom Viridiplantae; phylum Streptophyta; class Magnoliopsida; order Asparagales; family Amaryllidaceae; genus Agapanthus; species Agapanthus africanus. The sequence goes on from JASDDO010000012.1 coordinate 315,264,857, forward strand.
GATTTGTGAAAGCAACCATAGGTTTTGACCTATGTGGGATTCGTGAGTCGTTTTGGTCATGAGTCGGATTTTAATGCGATACGGTGCGTTATGATATGTAGGTAACCCATGTGGACTTCGAGACGACAAGCAAGCGCGTGGCGACGTCGGCACCGGCTAGCGAGGACCAGGTGAATAGATTTATATCTACGGGGAGAAGTCGGGTGGATAGCGTACAGTACCCCCGCAGTCCGTGGTGGTGTATACGGATGCGTATACACACCAACAATTATTATATGTTATTTGGGATTAATAACGATGTTAGAATGGATATTGGTGTGTTGGATTACTTTAGTGTTGCGAACCCTAGGGTAGTGTTGCACTATACATACACACATACATACTTGCATACATTCCTATTTATATGTGCTCATGGGATTCTTTATAGTTATGTGTTCACATGGGTATGGGACTATGTGTTCACATACGGATTTGAGGATGATACTTGGGATTGAGCTGAGTCGATGAGATTTATTTTGTGGTTGTGATATCGGTGATATGGCAGGATTCGTACTTGAGGTACGTCCTGGTGTTATAGCGGATCTTGGGGCGGCGATACGGGTAAATAGTGTTATAAATAAAATGGTCGACATGTGATCGTGATATGAGGCATGATATGCTAGGATATTGATATTAGGCCGTATCGGGCGATGTATACCCCTTGATGATGATATGTGCTGACGACATCGGTTTGTACGAGATTGTTGATCAGTAGTCAGATCATGAGTATATTGAGGATATTAGTATTGTACTAGACATAGGTCAGTACCCTAGACTATGATCTTGGATAAAGTGGATACCAGAGGAATAGTGTGAGGAATATGATATTGACCCGTACCCAGATTTGGGGATGCCGTACGACGGATTTACGTACGAGCTATACCTTGATGTTTGATCCGCACTCTTGACTTGGGATGTCTGATTATAGATATGGTATCGGATATAATATTATTGAGGTGGGATCACCGACTAATATATATACAGGTATGTATATGGATCGACTAAGATGTTTGGTGGTTTCCTTACCTGTAGTCTAGCTTGTTAGCTTAGCCCTTTAGTTTAGTTTAGTTGTTAGATTAGATTCGATTCTTACCTATTTCAAAAACTAACGAATCGTGGGTATTTTAAAAGACAGCCCAAGGGATCCTACGGATATTTCAAAAGACGTATCTTTTCATAAAAACACCGTAGCCCCTATTTTCAAAACCCCATGATTCGTGTTATTTCAAAAGGCACCATTTGTAGGACTTATATTAGATTAATGCAGATTAGTTATAGTTGCGTCTAGTATTCAGCTCCCGCTCATTATTGTGGTTCGCTTCGCATCGCATGCTTATATTATGTTTCATACTCCATTATTGATATCATGCTGTTAGGACACCAGCACCATTACCGATGATACGTATGTACCACGTACACTTACTTGCCGGCTCACACACATCTTCATCGGTAATTGCCATGTCACGTACACCTTAGAAAATATTATTGCTTGACATAGGCTGTTAGCTAATAGTTTAGACATGATATTAGCGTACTTGCCTTATATGTTAGTTTAGACATTGTAGTTATTACCTGCTACTTCATGCATACTGTTATTCAATGTTATGCCGCATTCATGGATTCTCATGCATATATTCACTATTTTACGTGTTATTGAGGTTTTGGATTCGGATTTCCATGAGATTTTCTGGATTTGGAGGAAAACCGCAAAAACATAAATAAACATTTTCTCTCTTTTAAAATAAAAAGTGCGGTTTTCCCATGATGTATGAGTCGTCCAACATGAGTTTGCTGATGGATTTCGAGACCCGATTCGAGGAGTGGAGGAACCGTTTCGGGTACATGGTGGGCCCGGTGCGGTACCCCGGGGCAAGAGGATCGTGTTGTTGACGTTGAGCCTGGCAGGGGAGCACTACCGACCGGTGATATTACCCGACGCGTCGGATATCCGGAGGATACCGTCGTTGTCTTGAGATGGATGGTAGGGGCCAGTCTGGATTGACGGCGCCCTAGATATTGTGATTGAGATTTTGAGATATTGAGGTACAGAGATTATGATACAGAGATATCGAGATATTTGGAAACTTGTTTTGTGTCGATGCTGGGCACTGTTTTATGCTGATTTCATTTATGGTACCTCACTTTTAAAATACAGAAATCTCACCGATTTATGAAAGCAGTTTTCGTCAGTACAGGCATTCTGTTCCATGCATTCATACCTCATTCATATGATATATTGCTACCTGAGGCACTGACACGGGCACATGAGATCGAACTCGGGTTAGATATTACACTAGCCATTGTTATAGGCTGCATGTTATTCATATATTTGAGGATATATTATGATCATTGACCTAGATTGCGTTATTTATGCGATTTCTGTGCGTAGATGTTTTTCTATTCACGAGTTGGCAACTCACCCCCGTTGTGCCCCAGTTTCTTGCAGGTTTGCCGTACAGGTTTTATTACGGCTTACGGGCATAGTTTCCTTCGGGTGATTTGCTAGTAGGTGGGTTTACTTGTATCGTACCCCCCATTATATAACTTGTATATTATTACTCTGTTATATCTAGAAGTTACATTAACCAAACATGTATTTATTTGAGATAGAGACCAGTGATGTTTATTCTTTCGACCTTAGAGTCGCGCGTTTTATTTCTGTGGATTTCTTGTTGTTTTGGGTTTCTATTTAAGTTTTGATCCTCGCCCTTGGCGTTGTATATTATATTGCTTGTGTGGTTGTGACCGTCGATTGACGAAGAGCTAGCTCCCGCTTGGGGATGCCTTTTTATTGATTCGTATACTATTCATGTTGTATCCCGTTTGGGGGCCAGTATTTACAAAGGAGACTCTGCCGAAATTTTCAGGAAATATTTGATGTTTTTAAAAAGGGCATAATTCGGCTTATGCTATTAAAACTATTTGATTTAAATTGGTTTTCCTTCACTCTACTACTTTTCATGGTTTGGATTTCTGGATTTTTCGGCTTACTTAGATTACGTACGCCTCGAGACGTTTCGTAGTCTAAGTGCCGGTCATGTTCCGTACTTTCGGGTCGTGACAGACAGAGGCCTAGTCGTCGAGACAGTTTTCGTGACCATCGTGGGAGTGGCAGAGGCTTTGGACGAGGTCAGTCGTTCAGCTCTCATCCCCAGGAGGGCCAGCAGCCGTCGTATGGATGTTTTCGATGCGGGAGCCTTCATCACTTCATCAGGGATTGTTCCTTAGCGCCGCGTCAGAGTCGTGTTCTCAGAGGTCATGGGCACGGAAGGTTTTCTCAGAGGGGTCAGTCTGGCAGAGGAAGAGTTTTACAATTCCAGGTAGAAGGTAGACACGAGGGTTTGTTTCTACTCATCGGGACGCACGGGCGTCCAATGCAGGGTTTTCAGGTATCCTTAATTCTTTTGTTCTTTTGATGTACTTGTTGGTTTTTCACTCTTTGTGTCGTGGTTGGGACGAGGCTCGTGTTAGCTAGATCAGCCGTTTTATTGTGTTAACTTCTGTCAACGATTCTTTTGTTGCGCGACACGTATTTCAGTCGTATGCCAAATGGTGAGGAGATTTTGCCGTCATTGGATCCTTCTAGAGATGTTGGATTTGACGTTCTCCTGGGCATGGATTGGTTAGCTACGTGTTAGGCGTCTGTAGACTACCGTGAGGAAACAGTCAGGAATTGTTTTCCCGGTGAGTCAGTTCTTGTTGTGTAGGTGGATAGTTGTGCCGCCTCTCACAGCTTGAATTCAGCCTTTTTCGCTAGTCAGCTTTGGAGGAGATGTCGTGGATTCTTGGCGTTCATTCATGATACTGGAGCCACAGTTGATTTGTTGAACCAGTTTTCTATCATGCAAGAGTTTTCCAACGATGTTCCAAGGGATCTAGTGAAGCTTAGGGAGCTTAAGGATCTGCTGCAGAGTTGTTTGTTGGGGAGGTTTGTGTGTCCAAGTGTTTCTCTTTTGGGAGCTCCTATTTCTGTTCGTCAAGGAGAAAGACGACAGATTGCGGTTGTGGATTGATAGATCGTCAATTGAACCAGCTTACGGTGCAGTTAGGTATCATTTACCTCGCTTTGACGATTTCTTCGATCAGCTCCAGAGTGCGAGACTTTTTCTAAGTTTGTTAGGGATCAGGTCATCATCGTTGCGGGTTCGGAGTGATGGCATTCCGAATACTGCTTTTTGCATGCTACGGGCAGTTTGTGTCTTGGTGGTGTCGTTGGACTCGCCAATGCCCTAGCAGCATTCGTAGATATGATGAACTAGATTTTTTCAGGCCGTTCCTCGACCAGTTATTGTTGTGTCGTTGATGACATCCTGGTCAATTCCAAGAGTCGTGAGGAACAAGAGCAGCACTTGAGGATTTGTTTTGCAGACATTGGGAGAGTGCCAACAGTTTGCTAGATTCTCGGAGTATTCCATCAGGCTTGTTTGTGTTGACTCCTTGGTCTTGTAGTTATGGGAGACGGTTTCATATGGTTCCGAGGGATATCGAGACCGTACAGCTTCGGCCCAGACTGGTGTACGGACGGAGGTTCGTTGATTTCGGGCTTAGTAGGTTTGGCCGCCGTTTCATGCAGGATTGCTAGTGTATCACTGCACCGTTGACTGAACTGACCTGAATGGAGGTTCTTTTCTTCGGACTGAGGCATGTGTGCGGAGTTTTCCAGCAGTTGGAGATTCGGTTGACAACTGCACCAGTTCTTCTTGCTTTCTGGTTCGGGCGACCTTGTTGTTTAACAGTGATGTTTCGCGAGTGGGGCTCGATTGTGTACTGAGGTGACACTATAGAGTTATCGCTTTTACTTCCCGACAGTTGGAGGAAGTACTAGCAGGATATCCCACTCATGATCTGGAGATGGCCGCGGTGGTTTTGCGTTTGAGATCTGGAGACAATACTTGGTTGAGAGTCGTGTCAGATTTTCCACGGACCACCAGAGCTTAATGTACATCTTCCTGCAGCGGGTTTTGATTGTTGAGACAACGCCGTTGGATGGAACGTGTGGAGGATTGTGTTTGTAAGATCCTTTATTACCCTTGGCAAGGTGATTGTGCTAGCTGATGCTGGAGTCGTAGGCCCGGGGTTAGTTTGTTCCAGTTGTGCGCAGTCAGAGACCGTCTTCTGCAGATTTACAGTTCTTGTGCGATCGTGGAGTACAGCTTAGGTTCGCCTGTACTAAGGGGACAGCTTGCTCATGTCTGCGCCCGACCACTTTTCCCTAATCTTTTTCGCGAGACACTGCCTAACGACGCTCGTTCGTTAGAGATACTTGAGCATACTCGGCCGGGTAATGATTCAGAGTCCTTGATTTGTGACAATAGTGTGCTAAGTTAGGGACGCGTTTGTGTACCTGATATTATCGGGTAAAGATGTGAAATCCTGGAGCTGGCACATCTGTCAATTCTCTGTATTCATTCAAGTTCCACCAACATTGATGTGACTTGTGAGATAGTTACGGGTGGGCAGGAATGTAAAGAGAAATTTCAGGTTTCGTTTCAAGGTGTTTGTCTTGTTGTGTGTTTTGGGTTGAGCATCTGAGACCGGCTGGAGAGTTGCAATCTTTAACCGTTCCGGAGTGGGAATGAGGGCAGATTTCCACGAATTTCGTTATGGGTCTACCCAGGTTTAGTCAGGGTGTGAATCCATTCGGATGCTTGTTGTCCTGTTTTACTCGGTTTGCTCAGTTGATCTTTGTTACGTTGTGCGTTGAACGGAGTTCCTTTGAGGGTCGTATCCAATAAAGGCACCCTGTTCGCTTGTCCTCTTGGGCAGAAGCTTCAGGAAGCCTTGGGTACTGGTTAAGCTTTAAATCCATCTTTCCATCCGCAGGATGATGGTTTTGTGAGAGCGGGCTATACCGACTCTGGAGAATATGCTTATGCGTACGTATTAATTGTTGTCGGCAGTTGGGATCGTCACTTGCCATTGTTCAGATTCTCCTTCGATAGCTGTTATCAGGAGGCACTCCAATTGGCAACCTTTAAGTTTTGTTTGTTAGGTGGTGTCGATCTCCAGTCTGTTTTTCTGACTCTACGTAAGTAGGATTTTTGGACCCCAGCTAGTCTAGAGACTTCGGATATGATCCAGTTAGTTCAGGTCAGGAGGATGACAGTCCAGTGCAGACAGAGGTTTTATGCCGGCCATGTTGGTCGTAGACTTGAGTTCGCAGTGGGAGATCATGTATTCCTACGGATTTTTCGATGAATGACATGTTGAGTTTTGGGAAGTTTATCCCAGGATTATAGGTCCTTTTGAGATCCTTCAAGCGAGTTAATTTTCGTTGCCTTTAATTTGGCACTTCAGCCCAGATTATCGATTATTCACCCCGTTTTCTTTGTGTTAATACTTTGCAATTACCTTCATGACTTTCTCACATGATTCAGAACAGACCATTAGTTAGGTCTCGATCTTTTTCTTCACCAGGAGCCATGTGTGTTAGTGGCTCGGCAGGTGGAGAAACTTCGGTCAAGGGTCTTGCCATCTGTGGAGAGTTTTCTTAGACGTAGCCGTATAGTGAGGGGATCACTCGGGGGGCTGCGAGAGAGAATTGGGAGTTTTGTACTCTTCTTTTTGAAGGTACGCTTAGTGAAAATTTTAAATTCGGGGACGAATTTTTATAAGGGGGGGAGATTGTAACGTTTTGGAAATCGTTTTGTGAATTTTCCCGTTTTAGAGCAAAATTGTCGGTATTTTCCGTTTGAACCCGATTTCGATCAAACATCCGTAGAAACTTACCGGCACTTTTTTTTAGCTAAAATAAAGCTTGTGCGCGAACTTTAGGGGTATTTGGGAGGTTTTGGTCCAATTTGAATTTTTCCCAATTTTAATGTTATTTTAATGCGATATTCACATTTTGGGAATTTCTCTTTAAGCGCTCTTTTCTTCAATTATTCTTGTGTAAACCTAAACCACATAATATCTAGATTATTGTGTGGACAAGGATTTAAGAGTAAAAGAAAAGAAAAGAAAAGAAAGGAAAAGAAATGCATGCATGTGTATATGTGTTGTGTGAATGCATTTAATGCATTTAATTTTGGAAATTCCTCCTCTCTCTCTCCTTGGCCGAGCTCCCTCTATCCCTACTGCCCTTATGCATTTCTTTATCTCTTTTCTTCACAAAACCCTTGACAAATCCTTATATCTTCATAATTCTTCACAAAAATCCGATTTTTCTTCACTTTTTCCTTTTGCTTGCCTTGGAGTGCTCAAAGCTTGGATCTTTGGCTTCTTTGGTGTAGGTAATAGTCCCTAATTGTTATTTTAGTGTTTTTAGTGTTTCTTTGCTTGTTAATTCAGTTTAGATTAGTTAAAGTTAGGTTTTTGTGCGAAATATCGTATTTTAGTGTCGGGTTGTAGTATCTAGGATCTGCTGTGACCCAGGAAGTTTACTGGAAAATTAAACAAGTTTGTAGGGATGTACCTATGACACTGGAGCACCACCTGAGGCACGACACCGAGGCTATCGGCCAGGGCCAGCGACGTCAAGAGGAGTGGCCGGCGACGCCGACTTTCCTATGGAGTTAGGGTTTGGGTTTTTGTCCGTTGGTGTCTGCAGTGGTTTGGGTTCTGTTGGTCTTGTTTGTTCGTTCGTTTCTTGTAGCTGCTATTAATATATATATTTGCTTGTGTTTTAATGTTGCAGGTTCGCAGGCGGGGACTACGGACACTGCCATAGGGGGAAACAGGTGGTAAGATTCACCTAGCTTGGAGTGTTGGTGAGTAGATTTAACATCTACAAGGGAATCGCCCGCATGGCGTTATGCGTCTGGGCTAGAGATATTAACTTGTCGCATATTCTATGTTATGTTCAGAATTGCGCATTTACCCTATTAATTAGATGTAGTGTGCCTGGACTAGTAGTCGTAGGACACTGCACATATTATTGACGATTTATGTTGCACGAGCACTGTTTGTATGCTATACACACCGTCAATAATTACCATGTCACACACAATCCTCTTATAGATGTTATATTGCTTGGTTAGGGACATTGTGACATTGATTCATATTTCTTATCGCATATGACCTATAGTTACCTGTAATCGTACCATTAGTGATAGGTACATATACACCTAAGGACATAACTACAGGTGTACCTTGCATTTCATATTTTACTTATACCTGGTAGGTATATCACATCATTACAAATAGGTAGATACCTATATTTTTCTGCTATATCTTCATGTGTTCACATATATCTGGTTGTAGCTACGTATTTACCCTTATTGTTGTATTATTTAAGAATTGGAGATATTAGGAACCATATGATATTTATATTAACTGGTTGCAGTTAATTAGCGGCTTTTCCTTTATACGCTTACATTACAGTTTATGTTGCGTATACTTTATTCATGGATTTTCGCTTTGAGATATGGATTTTTCATGATGTTTTCTGGATTTGGGAACCGTGGTAGTTCATGAAATTATGCATTATTTGAAAAACCCGGTTTTCCTTGATATGATATTTCAGCAGCCACCATGAGATTTATCGTTTCAAATTATATACCCGATTCGAGGAGCGGGAGGCACCGTCTGTGGGTACATGGTGGGGCCCGGAGGTACCCCGAAGCAAGAACGATGTCGTGGTGCTAGGCGATGAGGCTTTGGGGAACCATACCTACCGGTGACAGGACCTATGACTCAGCGGCTATCATGTGGATACCGATGGGAGTCATGTACGTATAGATACGTCGAGAGGCGAGGGTCAGAGCTAGGCACTCGAGCTTTCGGGATAGCGTATGATACGTACCTATCAGGGGGCCAGTCGTGGTGACAGCACCTGATAGATCAGCATTCTGTGTCGGTGCTTGGCACATTGGTTTCATGATATTTCTAATTACTCTTATATATATATAACAGGGGATTGAGCCGCTGTTATATATACCCTTACACCAATATTAGTGGAATGGGACGCTAATATATATGTATTGACCTCATCATATTTATTTATGTCATTATATTTAGGATGTTAGAATTTTGCTGGAGAATTGATTCGGGATATAAGAGATTCATTTGAGATTGGATACTGGATATATATGTGAGATCTACTTGATGTTGTACATTCGATATATGTGAGATATATTTGATATTGTACATACGAGATATGTGAGATCTACTTGATGTTGTACATTCGATATACATGAGATATACTTGATATTGTACATACGAGATATGTGAGATCTACTTGATGTTGTACATTCGATATATGTGAGATATACTTGATATTGTACATAAGAGATATGTGAGATCTACTTGATGCTGTACATTCGATATATGTGAGATATACTTGATATTGTACATACGAGATATGTGAGATCTACTTGATGTTGTACATTCCATATATGTGAGATATACTTGATATTGTACATACGAGATATGTGGGATCTACTTGATGTTGTACATTCGATATATATACGAGATATACTTGATATTGTGCAGTTGAGGAGATGTGACACTTAGATGATATGAGAGCCAATTTGGGGGCTGATTTGAGGAATTGGGATTTGAATTGTCTTGCTGGATTGTGATCCTACCAGGATGTCAGGATTCCGTGGAAATGACATATTTCACTCCATACCTCACCTGTATCTATTTGTGCACTGTTTCATGTATTAGTAGTACCTATTAGTGTACCTTTCATGAGTGATGCACATTTACATTCTCATATCCCCATTGCATGATTATTGCATACTGTTGTCATATCATTATTTCTTTATATATATTGGTTGTAACTGCTAGTGTACTTTCCATTATTCTGCATTCATATGACATGTTATTACTGGTAATTGCATATCTTAGATTCACGCAGTACGTGCATACTTGCGATTACCTGCATATGTTATTTATTATTCACGAGTTGGAAACTCACCCCCGTTGTGCCACAGGTATTGCAGGTGTTTCCCCAGAGTAGTCGAGGCAGGCTATTCACCTATCTATCATCTTTCGCTACAGATACCGCATCGGCTCACAGTGTGCTGTTTTGCTTTGGTGGGTTTTGGTGGTTATCTGTATTTTGTATTGTATATTCGTTGTATCTTGTACTCTCCATCTACTACTAGTATGTTGTGACTTAGAGACTTGGTGAGGACGATATTGTATATTATTGTGGATTTGTTGCCTTTTATACAGTTTCCTTTCTTTTGTCTCTTATTTCTTCGCTACGGCGTCGTATATCTGTTGTGGTGTTTGTTTTCCGCCATTGGGCGTGGATTTATGCTCCCGTTTGGGATGATTTACTTTATATTCTTGTTGTACCCATTTGGGGGTTAGTTTTTACAAAGGGGGTGCTGCCAAAATTTTAAAGAAAAAAAAATGGACTCTTTTAAAGAATTTGGGTTATGATTTCAAACGTCTCAAAATCATTTATTATTTTTTCCGTATTTTCATGGTTTAGATTTCTGGGTTTTGGCTTTCTTTTACTGCGTTACGTCTGTAGGCGTTGCGTAGTATTAGGGCCGTCACGTGCCAATTTCGGGTCATGGCAGGCCTGGTTTGGACTATGACGAAACTTTTTCTCCAGTGGCTATGCTCAAATCCATTCAGATCCTTCTTGCCATTGCTGCCTTCCACGATTATGAGATCTGGCAGATGGACGTAAAGACGGCTTTTCGAAATGGAAATTTGGATGAGTACGTCTATATGGATCAGACAGAAGGTTTCAATCAGAGTGGGAGCAGCGGGAAAGTGTGCAAGTTGCTTAAGTATATTTATGGACTAAAGCAGGAATCGCGAAGTTGGAACATCTGTTTTGATGAAACAGTCAATGAATATGATTTTATCAAAAATCCAGATGAGCCATGCATATATAGTAAGATTGTCGAACGAACTATCGTATTCCTCGTCTTGTACGTGGATGACATTCTCTTGATAGGAAATGACATTCCTATGCTACAATCTGTCAAAGGATTCTTGTCACACAGTTTCTCCATGAAAGACCTGGGTGATGCCTCTTACATTTCGGTGATCCAGATCTATCGTAATAGGACTTAGAGGATGTTGGGACTTTCGCAGTCCAGGTATATCAACACTATACTGAAACGATTCTGTATGGAAGATTAAAAGCGCGGTAATTTACTGGCTTGTCACGGAATCACCCTCTCCAAAGAGATTTCTCCCAAGACTGATTTGGAAAGGGATCGCATGCCGATTATACCCTACGCTTATGCTGTAGGCTCTATAATGTATGCGATGTTGTGCACCAGACCAGATGTAGCTTACGCACTAAGCGTGGTAAGCCGGTATCAGTCAGACCCAGGGGAGAATCACTGGATAGCAGTAAAGAACATTCTAAAGTACCTGAGATGGACTAAGGATATGTTCTTGGTTTACAGTGGAAAAGACCTCCAGATCGAGGCTTTTGCTGACTCCAGCTTTTAGAGTGACAAGGATGACTCCAAGTCCATGTCAGGTTATGTCTTTACCCTCAATGGAGGGGCGGTGTGCTGGAAGAGTTCCAAGTAGGACACCGTTGCTGACTCGACGATGGAAGCGGAGTATATCAAGGCTTCTGATGCCGCAAAAGAAGCAGTCTGGATAAGGAAGTTCTTAAAAGAACTTCAGGTGGTTCCATCCATTGTTGATCCAATACCTCTGTATTGTGACAACAACGGGGCTATAGCTTTTGCGAAGGAACCCAGGTCCCATCAAAAGTCCAGACACATCTTGAGGCGGTATCAGCTGATTAGGGAGATCATAGATCGCCGGGAGATCGAGATCCGGAGAGTTGCTACAGAGGAAAACACGGCAGATCCATTCACAAAGGCCTTACCTCAGACGCAGTTTGAGAGGCTATTCGAGATGATAGGTCTACGATACGCCAGCACATGGCCTTAGTGAATGTGGGAGATTGTTAGTGTTATATGCCCTAGAGGCCATTATTGTATCGTACTGGCATGTATATTACATTTTGGAAGCTTGGGATATATACACGGGTTTATAACAATCTTGCTCAACATAGTAGTATGCTATTTGGTTTGTATCTATCTTAATATGTGTATTTGTTTTTTTCGCATATCGCAAATACATAATGATAGAGCCCTTAGGATATTGCTTGACTACCAGCGTTGTGATGGCAGTCACACTAGTGGGGGCTGGGTAGTCCCCAAGCACATCCTTTTTCAGGTCCCTAGTCGTAGGATTATCGAGATAAGGCATCGATACTCGGGAGTAGACTAGTGTATATGTTTCTCATCCCAGCATGGGAGATGGTCTGTCCCACAGCCATTAATACATTGTAATGGAGATAGTATCAGGTGCTCGTTGGGTTACGTGTACACCGGACAGGACTCCCAGGGAACTGTTGGTTGGTATTATACCCGTCATCAGTTAACAGTTCCTAGGTGACATGAGTACAACATAGTCCGTTGACTTGACACTGCTGCTTCGCCTCGAGTGTGTTCCCACTGTTCTTAGATTGCTACCCTACCACGGCTCTACTGAGTCGTGCAAACATGTAGCAGTTGGGTGCAGTCCCGAAGCACTTGGAGGGAATGGCGGTTAGATAGGATTCGTCTCTCCCGGTATTGCGGGTTGTTATCGCGCTCTGTTTGGAGAGCCATTATGCAAGGTCCCTGGCCAGGGCAAGCAAGATTTACTGGTAGGTGTTCCAGTAGTTTCTCATGGTTTAATGGGCTTCACTCCGACACGACTTATACCGCTATTAGGGGACTGACGCTTTCCACCCCCTAGGCCCGATATGCGATAGTCCTAGACCAACAGAACGGACTGTACGGAGATTGTCACATCAGGCTCGGTAGGAGTTCGGATGGGTTTCCTTATCGACGTTCTTATCGACATCTACCTGGGGACCGTTACGTACAGCTAGTACCGCTTGCGTCCTGTGGTTAAACCTACTGCCTGCGTAGTGTCGAGTCTTTAGAGTCCCACAAAGAGAGTTTCCCTACTTTAGTCGAAACTATGAAGAGGTCGTATGGTTTTACGACAGGGTTCGGACATATACGTGTACTTGTGCACGTGTGATATCCGGACAGATTATACTAGCGAGCTTTGGTTTAAGCCAGATTCTAGTATTGGATTATTGGATTAATGCAGTCTCAGTATATCCGTGTTTTTCGTAAATACGGATGGGAGGGGCATTCTCGTAATTAATGGAGAAGTTTCTAGAAAGAAGATGACTCATTTTGGTTTAATACATTTGTGAATTAAACTTAATGAGGTGGAGGAGATGATGTGTTATGTAATTTAAATGAACCATGACTCATAAGATGATTCATCTAAAGAATTAAATGTAGCATGGTTGATATTTAAATACATTATTATGAAGATATTTTTCATGCTTCATATATTATTCCAAATGAGTTAAGTTCATTTCATTATCACAAATACATTCTCTCTCCTCAAGCTCTCTCATCATCTTCAACCTAGCCCTAAGTGTCACATGAGTTGAGAATTATTGGGTTAGAAAGACTAATAGATTCTTAATCCATCTCTATATCCTCTAGGTCACTTAGATTGGCAATCTAAGCCACTTAGTTACCTCAAGTTAGAGGTTAAAGCTTGTAGAAGGAACTCTCGGGTGGATCTTCTATTACATCGAGGAGGCCGAAGAGGAGGAGTACAACAAGAACAAGAAGGACTAGCATCTTTAGGTATAATCATCTATTATAGTAGTTAACCACTTCTAGATAGTTTATTAGTTAGGATTTAGCAAAGATCCTTTTGATAGTCGATGTTACTTTGAAAAAAATGATTGTTTTACCTATTCCGCCTCCCCGCATCTAGTGGGGGTGTGTAACGTCGACTTGCAAAGAAGTCACTCCAGGTGAAGGGATCTCGGTCTTTCCTCGTAGAATGAGGTGAGGGATATTCCTAACCGAATACCACTGTGCAAAGAAAAAAGTAATCGACTATAGTGAAGTTATTACCCTGACGCAAACCTCTGCCCAAGGGGTCACTCCCGATGAAGGGATCTCGGCCCTTGCCTCGTCGAATGAGGTGCTGGATTTTAATAACCGAATACCACTGTGCGAAACAAAAAAGAACGTCCTTGTAATAACAGCTTTTTGAAAAAGTTCCAACAACATCAAATAGGTTTGTTTTCCTTGCAATGATCTGAATCAACGCAGTCCCATCAATTAATCACACCAATAAAGAACGAAAATATGATGTACGTATATGCCATCCGCATTCGCCACTGGGTCCTGTCATCACCCGTTAGGTTACATAACGAACGACAGAACGGGAACTGGACTAGCGCGGGTGTAAAACATATACAACATCTACTAGTATATATATAACAATATACAATAATAGCTCCAGGCGTGATAAATGCAACATCACAGAAAAGTAATAAGCATCACAGAACAATACAAATAATCTGGGAGCCCCGGGTTTGCTTTGAGCCGCAACTGAAACATGACGTTCCCCTGGTCGTGTGGATAGCCTGTCCAATGAAACCTAGACTCCTACGAATGTGGCAAGTTACCCACCAAAACCTGAAGCGAGGCAGCCCCTACAGCAAAGTGAATGGACCACCAAGCACTTCACGGAATCCGGTAACTTGAGCACCCCTCCTTGGGTCAACATGTACCCTTTTCGAGTGCGGCGAATAGCCTGCCAATTCTAGAGTGAAGCCCCTTCCGTCTCAAAGCCATGAGATGCGGGCCCGTTGCCCTCTAGAACCCGGCTATCCGTGCACTCCACCGTGGGGTAATCCTAGTACAGAAAAGAAAATATGTACAACGGTGACATCGACCTCAACCGGGTCGTGCCCAAAAAGAATAATATACAAACAGGCAGTGACGACAGTCCACATGTCGGAAGCTCGCCCCGCGATATCAAATGTACAAATAAAACTAAATTGTACTAACATTGAACCCAAGCTATCCACCATGACAATCCGCAACATCACAGTACAACACAGAACATCAATGTGAATGTCACGTTCGCAAACTCGTTTAAAAGGACATATAGCAATTAGACGAGTTATACCGCTCTAATGACATTCGCGGTCGCAGATAGTAATGTAAGTACTGTGAACTAACGTATTTAAAATTTCGATCGACAAAATTTCCCAAAATGGCCCCAAGTGCAAAACCCGGCACTCAGATAAATCTCGGCCAAAAATAAATATTCTAGAAAATACAATTCCAAATTAAAGATACCCAGAAGAAAAATGGTGCACTGAAGCCCCATAACGGCGGCAGAACTGCGGCCAACACGTGGGTTTTGCGGCGGTTCCGCGGCGTTCTTGTGCGAACAGTTGCCCAAATTTCTTCAGTAGTCTTAGAAAAGCCTGCATAATTTTCTGACTTACTCAAAATAATTTTTAGTCCAGAAAAAAATTTCGACAGAAACTGCAAAAAATGGAATCACGATTTTGGAAATTTCGTTCGATCGATCTTTTAAACAAGTCAGAACAAGCTAGTAAAGGTTAATGGTATGGCTCTGATACCATGTAGGTCTACGGTAGCGCCCCGACCGTCAATCTGAGTCCAAACGCGGAGACAAAAACTTTTATGAAACTGGCGCTAACGCAGTCTTTTACCCGGATCGTACCATTAACACAAAACAAGCTATCTACAAGAAGTTAGAATGGCTATACCGATCAATCCGTGTCCTTCGTTCTTTAGCCACCATCCCTAGCTCCTCGCGGCATCTTCGATCTCGCTCGATCTCCGGTCTCCTCGTCGAAGTTGCACCATGTCTAGAAAACCTTTTACGGGTACCCGCTTCAAACCGAAACAACTCGAACATGAAGTTTGCTAACCGACATGTCCAAGGTGATGTAGAGAATGTGTGTGATAACATTGTCTCAATACATCCATTGATTCTCAAGACATGAGATTGTATAGATGGAGGTTGAAGAACAAACCATTGATGAGGAAATTGTGAGCTCAAGAAGAAGGAAGAAGAAAAAGAGATTTATTATTGTGTTGGATGATAATTGTGAGAGCTTCACATACAAATGAAGAGCCAACCCCAACCCTTAGTGGCTGCCCTCTCTCTCTCTCCACACATCAATTCAACACAATAATCAATCAATAAAATTGACATGGCTCAAAAAATAACACCACGAGTCAGTAAACATGCACATGTCATATTTAATGCTCATCATCATTACTTGCACTTACAATTTCCACTTAATAAACATTAACCCAAATGTTTATAACAATAAATAGAATGGCATCTTCTAAAGTAAACTCGTGACGGATCACAAGGATACCCCTCACCTGTATATACATACCTGCATCCGTATTCCAACTGAATGCGAATGCAATGGGACGAAAGCAATCCAACAAATCTAATACTAGGATCCGTCTTAAACCAAATCCCAGTAGTATGATCCGCCCGATCATGATCCGTGCACAAGTGCACGTATATGATCGAACCCTTCCATAAAACCGTACGGGCTCTACAACGTTTCGCCCGAACTTGGGAAACTTTTTGTGGGGGACTCTAAAGACTCGTCAATACACTGGCAGTGGGTTTAACCACAAGCACGTCAGTGGTAATAGCTGTATATAACGGCTACCCATGTATTGACCAAAAGGGAGGCTCATGAGCGAACTCATCCTGAAACCCTACTGAGACTGTCAGTGACAATATCCGTACAGTCCGGTCCGTACGTCTATGAGTACCGCATATCGGGCCTAGGGGCCTGGTAAACGTCAGACCCCCAATAGCGGTATAAGTCATGTCGGAGTGTAACCTAAAACACCCTGAGATACTACTGGAATACCTACCAGTAAATCTCACTTTCCTTGGCGAAAGACTTCGTGTAATGGCTCTCCTAGACACAACGCGATCTCACCCCCAATGCCGGGAGAGACGTATCCCCTGCCGATCCGCTCACTGCCACCATGTGGCTCGGGAATGTATCCAACTAAAACCTGTTTGCACGTCTCCTCTGAGCCTTGGTTGGGTAGTAATCAAAGCACAGTGGGAACTCACACGAGACAAATGACGATCTCAGGTCGATGGACTAACCTGTACACATGTCACCTGGGAACTGCTATCTGACGATAGGTATAAAACCAACTAGCATGTTCCTCTGCGAGTCTGTCCGGTGTACTCATAACCCAATGAGCACCTGTATACGTCTTAGGTGAACCAACTGACACTAATGGCTTGTGAGACCAGCCACCGCCCCTCGTCGGGGTCTCGATCCGTATACACTAGTCTACTCTGGAGTATCGATGCCCTGTCTCGAAACACCCTCGACTAGGGACCTTTTAAGGATGTGCTTATAGACCCCAGCTCCCACTTATATGATCGCCATCATACTGCTGACAGTCAAGCAAGAATCCTCAGGGCTCTATCAACGTGCGATAGTGATCTGTAAGGTCACCTAAAGCATGTACACGATGATGAATACATACCAGATTGCATACTATTATCTCGAGTAAGACTGTCCTACCGGTATAGGTCTTCCCTTAATCATTGCAATCACGTACCTACGATCCAATAATTGACTTTGAGGGCACTATATCCGATATTACATTCTACAAATTCGCTAACCGTTTAGCCAGGCAAGTGCCGATACTTTGAGGGAGGTTCCCCGTGCTTTCGCACGGACTTAATTAAAGTAAACCTCATTTTCCCAGAGGCGTAACCCCGTTGACACCTTTCTAGACACCTAATAGATTAGCTAATTGTAAAGTGCAAAACGCTCCTGGGAATAACTCTTGCTCACAGTGGCATCGGGATCCTACTATCATATAAAAGGTATGCAATCTCATTGCAAATTTCAACTCTTGAAACTCTCGATATGGTTTTTACCCCGAGCACTTATGACCTTAACTATAGTCAACATATCATTAGTACTAGTCAAGTTCTTCCCGTCATTTCGTGATTAACTAGACCCACCCATATGACCCTTAACTATAGTCCACATAATTATATGAATGTCCTAACTAATCGCATCATATGCGGTGTAGGAAGAAATCACTTAACTAGCATACACTGCGCCTTAACTATAGTCAAAATACGCAGCACGAATACTAAATACTCTACTTCCTAAAATGACGGAGAGCGGCGGATAGTTTTTAAGAAAACCTTTAACACTTTGAAATTGATATCGTTGTAGAATCCAATGGTTTTAAAAGGAGTGGTTTAAGCTCCGCACTTTGAAAACTTACTTTTTCATTAAAAGTCGTATGGGTTTCAAATCCGATTCTACAACATCTTTTAGGTTCATTTTTCTTTATATTAATGTCATTAATGTAGTCCAATCATTTATGTCCTTAAGCAATCACAGAAAAGAAACGAAAATAGAACGTACGCTTATGCCATCCGCATTCGCCACAATGTCCCGTTATGCACCGTTAGGTTACTTAACTAACGGCATAGCGGGACGGGACTAGCGCGGATGCAAAACATAAGCAACATTTATTATATATCATATATATAATACCATTCGTCTTATCATGTAAAGTGATCACATCACAGAACATCCACAACAGAAGCACATATGAAAATATAGGACATCTAGGAGGTCCGTATTTTGTATTTAGCCAACAATAGAAAATACGGATTCCACGGTCGAGATGAATGGCCAAGCCCACACCCCTAGACACCTATGAGAGCGGCAAGTGACCCTACCAATTCTAGAGTTTAGGAGACCCGGTCTCGACTCCTCGAGATGGCCTCCCACTAAACCCTAGAGCCCGGTCACTTGTGCTCCTCTCCTTGGGTCTATCCTAATGCGGAAAAGTAAATAATATATAACAATGGTAATATCATCCTCAACCCGGAAGTTCCCCAATAAAATAATATTACATAAAATTAATTTTACATTAATGAAAATAAAAACTCTCATCTCACATAAAACCCCCGACCATTCATTCACGACGATCCTGTACAACATATCTCAGCAACATATAATATCACATATCATCAACGTAAGCAAGTATGTGTATCCCAATTGTTGTTGATGTATAGCAACGAAACCGGCGATGCACCACATAATACACTTACGGTCGTAGAAAAGAAAGTGAAAAATAACAACAATTGGAATCATCACTTTCACATATATCAAGACGATGTTAAATGTTTCGATCGAATCAACAAACACCCACAAATTTCCCCGAGAGCTCAACACTTGAGCAAAATTAAAATACCCAAAAACGTGCCACAGTGTCTATGGACCAGCTGTAGAAGGGTCAACCCTTACCTCACCTATGGCGCCACAGGACTATAGCAAAACCTAAGGTTTGGCCGCGGTTCCATGGTCATCGGATCGAGTTAGGGTTATGTTCTTCTATACGGTCCATAGGGATACTTGCACGATCTTCCGAATATGTTCAACTTGGGAAATTCCAACACTTGAAAATTTCCAGCGAGAGTAATTAGGTGGTGTGTGATATTCGTTCGAACTGTTAAACGTCGTCCAAGTTACCAATACAATGTTAAAATTACGACTACGAAACACTACGAATTAGCCCCAAATCAAAATTAACATCACATGAAAATTTGGGCTAAACAAACAACACCTGAAACCCCAAAACCTACACACCAGAGCACAGAGGAAAAACGAAGCAAAATGGAGCTGGTTAGGCCGGCCTCCTCGGATTTTGAGGCTTGGTGCTCTGGTGAAATCCGAGGGAATTGCCTCATTTTTCATCTGTGTTCTATATGTATCACATACAGTCTTCTGCAGTTGTTAAAATAATTTTTACAGATCGTTTTAAAATTGACAGAGTGCAGATTCTAGGGTTCCAGAAATCCGTATTTTTTGGAGTTGTTTCGGTTTCGTAATATTTAACATCGTGTAAGTTTCTAGCTTGTCTCTGATACTACTGTAAGGTTTCCTTAGCACCTTGCCTAGGGTTTTGCAAGCATCACACATGCCATATTAAAATTTTAGGAGGTGCTAAACAAACTAACCTAGAATCGAACTAGAAATCTAGGGTAACAACATATAGTATCACATACTATGTAGTGTCTAACACTAAGTGAGAAGAAATACATCCTTTGTAGACCTCCCTTGTGACTCCTTGGATCTCCTAGAGTTTGAACAGGCTTGCTAGAATCCTTCTAAGTCCACGACGATCCACCCGGAGTCCATTTCCTCAAGCTCCAAGCTTCACTTGATCAAGGATGAAGATGAAGCAAACACTCTACACTAGTGAGCGAGACTAAAGTAGAATGGTGATGTGGGTTGTGTTCTCACTTAAAAACCTTTCCTTTCTTTTTACATCACTCACTTTTAAAACCCTAGAGAACTTGAAGGAGGAAGAAGAAGGAGATGGCTAGCATGAGCTCTTTTCTTTGGATAATGATAATTCTCAAGATAAATGAGAAATGAAAATATATATGAAAGACACTCTCACAAGTAACCATGGTTGATAAATATCTAGATATTTTCATTTGCGAGTTAAAGAACAAAAGAAAATTAAACCATAGTCATACTTTGGTCAAGTAAATAATTGTGATGAAGAAAATACAACCATGATTTAATCATTTCTTTTTCTCAATAATGAAAATATATATACATATATATCTACCATGTGAGTCTTGCATTGCCATCTTCTTTGTATCAACAACCATGACACATGTATGTATGTATGTGTGCATCCACATCAACATGTATATACAAGCATACAATCATGCATACATCCAAATAGAAAAGGTTTAAATAAGTGAGCTAAAAGTCAATATTAAATCAACACTTGATTTAATAAACCGGTCATATCTCATACGACCCGAGCAATAGAAAACGCCCGATTAAAACACGGTATCATAAACATGAATTTAATCGAGCTCCCGCGCATATCTCATATGCACACCACATCTTTACTCCTGCGCTAGGAAACCTCTCTGCGGTACTCTAAGACTCGTCAATACGCCGGCAGTAGGTGTTGATCAAATCAAACACCCACAAGCTGCAAGCGGTCAGCTAAACGTAACGGCCACCTGGGTATTGAGCGATCAGAAGAAGAACAAGCGAACCTGTCAAAACTCCCGTCGAGCCAACTGACAACACTTACCGTACAGTCCGGTCTCTTCGTCAGATATGCTGCATATCGAGTCTAGGGATGGTATCGTTGACCCCAATAACTCAATAAGTCATGCCGGTATGTGGTCTATAATAGATCGAGAAACTACTGATAATACTTATCAGTAAATCTCAGCAGCCCTGGCCAGGGACTTCCTGTTATAGCCAATCATGCATAGCGCAACATCAACCTCTAATACCGGGAGAGACGAAACCCCTCCTATCGCTCATCGCCTCCATGTGCCTCGGGATTGTACCCAAAATCCACCTGTTTGCACGACTCAGTAGAGCCGTGGTAGGGTGGAGATCATAGTACAGTGGGAGGACATACAAGACTCTATGACGATCTCGGGTCTACAGACTAACCGGTACCAGTGCCACATGAGAACTTCTATCCGACGATAGATATAATACCCCATAGGAGTTCTCAGCGAGTCCGTTCAGTGTACTCAGTCTCACTGAGCACCCATATACAATCTTTGGTGTCACCACACCAGATGGATATGGGATCATCCATCGCCCATCGTATGGGACAAGAATGGTATACACTAGTCTACTCTGGAATATCGATGCCCCGTCTCGATACACCCATGACTAGAAACATTTCAAGGATATGGTTATAAACTACACATGTCCAACTAGTATGATCGACATCATAATCCCAGTAGTCAAGCAAATATCCTAAGGGCTTTATCAACGTGTACCAAATTAGTAAAAGCATGATCAAGTGAAAATGTCAAGATAAAGAGTAACCAGATAGCATACTATCATGTCGAGCAAGACAGTTCTCTGAACACACACACACACACATACACAGACATACACACATACTGGTACATACACTATCACATAATGGCCTCTAGGGCATACATATATCCAACAGTTCCCCGTGCTTTCACACGGACCTAATTAAAATAAACCTCGTTTTCCCAGGGGCATAACTCCGTTAACACCTTTCTAGACACCTACTTGATCGGCTAATTGTCATGTGTAAAACTCTCCCAGGAGTAACACTTACTCGTAGTGGGTATCAGGATCCAACTATCTCATAGAAGGTATGCAATCTCAGTGCAAATTACAACATTTGAAATTCCCGATAATATTTTCCCCTTAGCAACTTATGACCTTAACATAGTCAACAAATCATAAGCGCTACCAAAGTTCAACCCGTCATTTCCTGATTGAATTAAACCCACCCGCACGACCCTTAACATAGTCAACAAAGTCGTACGAATACCCTAATCCAATCGCATCTCATGCTTTAGCAGATATGCACTAATTAGCTACCGCACGGTATGCCTTAACATAGTTAACAAACGTAGAACGAATACTAAGTAGTACTTATCTGAAATGACGGAGGTCTACGTCAGGTTTTTAAGAAAACCTTTTGCGCAATGAACTTGATATCGTTGTAGAAACGAGTGATTTTTGAAAAGGAACGTTTTTTAGGATTTTTACTAGTTTTGCTAAAGAGGTCACTCCCGATGAAGGGATCTCGGCTCTTTCCTTATCGAATAAGGGGTAAGATATTTCACAAATACTACTATGCAAAGCAAGAACTAAAAGAAGCAGTCAAAAGACAAAATCGAGTGGGTTGTAGCATCTGCTGGTTTCGCTAAAGAGGTCACTCCCGGTGAAAGGAACTATGCTCCTTCCTCATCGAATGAGGGATGGATATTCTACAAGGAATTGTTAGTTGTATGTATGCCCTAGAGACCAGTATTGTACAGATGATGTATATTATATTGGATGCTTGGACATATATAGAGATGACTTTCTTGCTCGATATGATAGTATGCTATCTGGTTGCACTTTATCTTAACATGTATACCAGTCTCTTTAAACTGTCTTATAGTTACATGTTGGTAAAGCCCTTAGGATGTGTACTTGACTACATGGACTATGATGCAAATCAAACTAGTAGGGACATGGTAGTCCATAAGTACATCCTTCAAGGTCCCTAGTCGTAGGTGTATCGAGACGGGGCATCGATATACCAGTGTAGACTAGCGTATACGCTTCTCGACCCATGAGATGGGCGATGGATGATCCCATATCCATTAGTGTTTGACATCAGAGATGGTATACGGGTGCTTAGTGGAGACTGGGTACACTGGACGGACTCGCCGAGAACTCCCAGTTGGTATTATACCTCATGTCAGATGGCAGTTCTCAGGTGACACTTGTACAGGTTAGTCTGTAGACCCGAGATCGTCATAGAGTCTTGTGTGATTCCCACTGTGCTTAGATCTCCACCTTACCACGTCCATGAGGGCGTGCAAAACGGTGGTTTTTGGGTACAGTCCCGTGTCACATGGAGGCAATGAGCGATAGGAGGGGTTTCGTCTCTCCCGGTATTGGGGGTTGATGTTGCGCTGTGCTCGATTGGCCGTAACAGGGAAGTCCCTGGCCAGGGCTGATTCAGAGATTTGCTGGTAAGTGTTACCAGTAGTTTCTCGACCCGTTATGAGCCTAACATCGGCACGACTTATCGGTTATTGGGGTCTGACGTTTACCACCCCTAGACTTGATATGCGACATATCAGACGAGGAGACCGGACTGTACGGGAAGTGTTGCCGATCGGCTCGACGGAAGTTGTAGCAGGTTCGCTTGTTCTCTTCTGATCGCTCAATACCCGGGTGGCCGTTACCTTTAACTGACCGCTTGCGGCTTGGGGGTGATTGATATGATCATCACCCACTGCCGGCGTATTGACGAGTCTCAGAGTCCCACAATAGAGTTTCCTAGTCCAGGCGAAACGTTGTGGTGCGCGTATGCGATATGCGCATGGACCCGATTAAAATGCGCGTATAGGATACCGTATATTGATCGGGCGGCTTGCTTTTGGTAGGGGTCATATGTGATATGGCCGGATTGATAAATCAAGTGTTGATTTATCATTTAACCATTAGCTTCTCACTTCAAATCCTTTCTTGAGTTAGTTGGATGTATGCATGCATGTATGCCTTCTTTTTGATTCATGCACATATGGATGTACAAATACACATACATACATACATACATTCATCATGGTTGCTTATACA
Organism: Agapanthus africanus; assembly: GCA_030015575.1. Lineage (NCBI taxonomy): Eukaryota > Viridiplantae > Streptophyta > Magnoliopsida > Asparagales > Amaryllidaceae > Agapanthus > Agapanthus africanus. Next base: position 315,288,891 of record JASDDO010000012.1, read on the forward strand.
ATGAGAATGGTGGCAATATAAGAATCACACCATGGTTATTATATGGATTTTTCATTGCTTTTGAATTAAAACAAAAAGGGAAAAGAAAAAGGGTTGAATGATAGAATGTTTCTACACTCTTCTTGACTTTACCATGCTCACCTACCTTTTAACCCATGGTTTATTTTTCTTTTGTGCTTTTAACTCCATTGCAATAATATCTATATAATTAACCATGGTTTGAAATGAGAGATGGAAAATATATATACTTATATTTTCATTTTTCAAGATAGAGCTTATTCTTATCTTCTTCTCAAAAGCCATCATCTTCATCAACCTCTCTCTTTTTGCTCTCTAGTTCTTTGTAGTGAGAAATATACTCATCAAGATTGGATTTTGAAGTGAGAAAGAGAACCACAACACCATTCTACACAAGCCTAGCCCACTTGTTTAGAGTGTTAGCTTGATTTCGTTCACTTGATCGGATAAAGTTGCAAGCTTGGACAAAGCGGACTCCGGGTGGATCATCGGTGACATCGAGGTGTTCAAGCGGAGCTTTTTGAAACCCTAAGTAGCCGAGGTGTCTAGCGTAGGGAGCTACAATGGTTGTACTCTCTAAACCCTAACTTTCTTTTCATATGTTGATGTGAATATTTTAGATACCCTAATTTTCTAGGCACGATTCGATGATTGTTAACTTAGCACCCTAAAGACTCTACCTTTGGTACATGTGATGCTTCCAAACCCTTCATGAGGTGCTAGGCTAACCTTTCACTGGTATCAGAGCCGACCTAGAATATTAGGCGACCTTTTTACGAAGTTAAAACTCCGATCGAACCGAAAATACGGTTTTTTGGGTGCTGTCTGGACTTTTTTCAAAATCTGGTTATTTTCAGAATTAAAAATATGCAAAAAATTCAGCAGGTAAATATAAGAGTTATTGTAAAATACGACAGCAAGAACAGTTAAAACGACCGCGGAACCGCGGCAATAGCCTGCTTAGGCCGCGATTCCGCGGCCATTCTGTTGAGTCATGGTCTGGTTTTTCTATAGTAATTCATGAATCTGCTTGTTTATGTTTTTGGAGTATTTTTAATCTGAAATTGGTACCGTAAATTCTGGAGATGTTTTTGGACTCGTCGGTTCGATCGGAATTTTGATTTCGTGACTTTTGCAGGTAAATATAGAAAGTATTGAAGTGTTCGAACGACTATCATTTGCTCACTTTTCACGGGGTTTAAAATCTTTCAGAAATACGTGCAAGTTTGTTTATGGTGGACCCTCTAGAAGACAACAAACCTTAACTCGATTATGTGACCGTCTTGAACTGCCTTTTGAACCTTAGGGTTTGGGGCAGTACGGCATGCCACATGTGAGGCGTTGGCTTGACCCTTCTACGGCTGGACCGCTACCACTTTGTCACACTTCGGTTTTTTGAACTCCGCTCAAGTGTTGAGCTTTAGGGAATCTTGGGTATTTGATCGTTCGTTCGAAAACTTTAATACTGTCTAATTATCTGGAATGAGATGCAATGTATGGAATTCATATTATAAGACATGAAATACGAGGTATGTGATATTTCGCATTTATGATGTCTAAAGAGAATGTGGATTCCAGATATTGCAGTTTTACACATTCTTTTCTGTGACCGTAAGTGTAGTATGTCAATATCGCCGGTTTCGTTGCTATACGTCAACGACAATTGGGGTACGCATACTTACTAACGTTGATGATATGTGATATTATGTGTTGCTGAGATATGATGTGCAGGATTGTCGCGATTGAATAGCCGGGGGGTTTTATGTGAGATGAGAGTTTTATATTTTCATTCATGTAAATTCAAATGTAATGTAATATTCTTTTATTCGGGGCACTTCCGGGTTGAGTTCGATGCCACCTGTGTTGTATATTATTTACTTTTCCGCATTAGGATAGACCCAAGGAGGGGAGCACAGGTGACCGGGTTCTGGGGTTCAGTGGGAGGCCATCTCGAGGAGTCGAGACCGGGTCTCCTAAACTCTAGAATTGGTAGGGTTGCTTGCCGCTCTCGTAGGGGTCCAGGGTGTGGGCTTGGCTATTCATCGCGACTGTGGAATCCGTATTTTCTATTGTTGCTAAATACTAAATACGGACGTCCTAGTATATCCCATATTATATCTATGTTTCTGCTGCGATATCTGTGATGTGATCATTAGATATGTTCTGTGATGGATACTGTAAATAGTATATATGATATATTATATAGGCGTTACTTATGTTTTACACCCGCGCTAGCACTGCCCTGCTCTGACGTTACTTACCTAACTTAACGGTGCACGAGGGGACATCGAGGCGAATGTGGATGGCATAAGTGTACGTCGTATTTATCTGTGATGTTTAGGTGACTTAAATGATGGGAATTCATTAATGTGATTAATGAAAGAACAGAAACCTAAAAGATGTTGTAGAATCAAATTTTCAAATAAAAGGGTAGCTACAGTTTTGCTTTGCATAGCGGTATATATGATATACCCTGCACCTTATTCGATGAGGAAAGGGCCGAGATCCCTTCACCGGGAGTGACCCCTTTAGCAATAACTGGCAGATGCTACACACTCGGTTTGCTTTTGATTGCTTCTGGAGTTTTGCTTTGCACAGTGATATATATGATATATCCCGCACCTCATTCGACGAGGAAAGGGCCGACGATCCCTTCACCGGGAGTGACCCCTTTAGCAAAACTAGAAAAGCCTAAAAACACTCCATTTCAAAACTTCACTTGATTCGACAACGATATCAAGTTCATTACGCAATAGGTTTTCAGAAAAACGTGACGTAGCCCTCCGTCATTTCAGATAAATCCTACTTAGTATTCGTGCTACGTTTGTTGACCTCCGTCCAGGCGTAGTGTGCGATAGCTAACTAGTATTTATCTGCTTATGCATGTGATGCAGATTGGATTAGGGTAGGCGTACGACCTTGTTGTCCTCCGTCAAGGGTCGTGCGGGTGGGTTTGATTCAATCAAGAAATGACGGGTTGAACTTGACTTGCACCCTGTGGTCTGTTGACCTCCGTCAAGGTCATAGGATGCTTGGGGCAAAAAATTATCGGGAATTTCAAGTGGTGAAATTTGCAATGAGATTGCATACCTTCTATGAGGTAGTTGGATCCCGATACCCACTGCGAGTAAGAGTTACTCCTGGGAGAGTTTTACACAGGACAATTAGCCGATCAAGTAGGTGTCTAGAAAGGTGTCAACGGGGTTACGCCTCTGGAAAAACGAGGTTTACTTTAATTAGGTCCGTGCGAAAGCACGGGGAACCTCCCTCAAAGTACCGACACTGGCCTGGCTGAAAGATCGGCGAAGTTGTAGGGTGTAATTAATCCCGGCTAATCTTTCCTTTTAGGGTTTGAAGGAAGATTTGATAAAAACCAGTGGGAGCCATCCTGATTAGATAAGATAATAACCAATCTGATCTTGCAAGAGCATACGCTAAAGTGTTTTCTTCTCTCTCTCTCCAGGTAGCGACCATGCCATGCCCTAATAAAGATAATAATATGGATGTATTGACCGAACCCGCATGTTATACTGTGCTGGGGAACGTTGGTTCCGTTCTTTCTTATAAGAGTTATAGGATTGAACAGGACATAGGGGAATACCAGGATTCCCATGCCACCCGAATGAAGAAAGTACATGATGCTGCATTTTCTTCAGGTGTGTTCGTTACAGAGAACTGTTTCTCCATTTGCCCTACGACCTGGGTATTAGATACCGGATCAGGATCCCATATATGTAATCAGTTACATGGGCTCAGGAAAGGTAGAGAACTTGGAGAAGGTGATAAAGATATTAGAGTTGGAAATGGTGCAATTGTTGCAGCTAAGACTGTCGGGGAATATCACCTTACATTACCAACTGGTAATACATTGATCCTGAACGAATGCTATTACATGCCGAACCTGATATGCAACAATATATCGGTTTCTTTGTTGAGTAAAAAGGGATATAATTTTGTATTACAGGATAATGTTATGAACATTTTCCGTAACCAAAAGTTGGTTGGATCAGGCTCGCTGTGCAATGGCATTTATGTTCTAAATAAATCAACAGTTCTGAGTATAACAAACACACACAAGAGGAAGAGTTCAGATCTGAACGAATCCTTCTTATGGCATTGTAGACTGGGTCACATCAATGAGACACGACTGGCTAAGTTGCATAAGGATGGATATTTGAATCCGTTTGAATTTTCATCTTATGACACTTTCCAGTCATGTCTCAAAGGCAAGATGACCAAAACTCCGTTTACGGGACACGGAGAAAGAGTTAGTGAACTCTTGGGACTGATACATAGTGATGTATGCGGTCCTATGTCAACACATGTCAGGGATGGTTCTTCATACTTCATTACATTCACTGACGATCTCTCTAGGTTCGGGTATGTGTTCCTGATGAAACACAAATCAGAAGCTTTTGAGAAATTTAGAGAATATAAACAAGAAGTTGAGAACCAAACCGGAAAAAGTATTAAAATCCTACGATCTGATCGAGGAGGTGAATACTTGAGCATTGAATTCCTGGACTTCCTAAAAGAGAATGGGATTCTCTATCAGCTAACTCCTCCATATACACCACAGCACAACGGTGTATCAGAACGTAGGAACCGCACCCTATTAGATATGGTGCGCTCTATGATGAGTTTAGCTGAGTTACCTATTTCCTTCGGGGGATATGCACTGGAAACAGCAGCATATTTACTGAATAGGGTTCCTACCAAATCTGTGCCTACCACACCATATGAGATATGGGAAGGGAAGAGACCATATCTTAATTTTATAAAGATATGGGGTTGCCCGGCCTATGTCAAAAGACAAAAACCGGACAAACTCGAGGCAAGGCTTGTTTTGTGTAAATTTGTTGGATATCCCAAGCATTCGCGAGGGTATATCTTCTACCACAGTGAGGTACAAAGAGTATTTGTTGCTCAACATGCAACCTTTTTAGAAAAGGAATTTCTTGCAAAAGAGATTAGTGGCTTTGAGGTAGAACTGGAAGAGGTTCCAGCTGAACAAAACACAACAGAAGATTTAGTGGAACCAGAGGATTCAGTAGCTCCCAACGAACCTCAGCCTCTCCGCCGATCTAGTAGGGTTCCTCGCCAACCTGAGAGATACTACGGTTTTCTCATGGATGGTGGGAGCGAGGATTGCATCATGGAGGATGATGACCCAACTAGCTTCGAGCAGGCCATCACGAGTAGGGACTCAGTGAAATGGCTGGATGCTATGCGGTCCGAGATGGAATACATGTACACCAACAAAGTATGGACTTTGGAAGTTGCTCCTGAAGGGGTAAAACCCATTGGGAGCAAGTGGATCTTCAAGAAAAAACTTGGTGTAGATGGGAAAGTGGAGACTTTCAAAGCTAGACTTGTTGCAAAGGGTTTTCGTCAAAGACCAGGTGTGGACTATGACGAAACCTTTTCTCCAGTGGCTATGCTTAAATCCATCCGGAACATGCTTGCAATCGCTGCATATCATGATTACGAAATCTGGGAAATGGATGTTAAGACCGCCTTTCTAAACGGTGATTTAGAAGAGTGCGTGTACATGACTCAGCCAGAGGGCTTCGTAGACAGTGGAAGCAGCGGGAAGGTGTGCAAGCTGCTTAAATCCATTTATGGATTAAAGCAAGCATCGCGGAGTTGGAACATCTACTTTGACGTCGTTATCAAAGAGTTTGATTTCGTCAAAAACCCAGATGAACCTTGTATCTACAAGAAGGTGGCAGAGTGTAAGGTTGTCTTCCTCGTATTGTACGTGGACGACATACTCTTGATAGGAAATGATATTCCTATGCTGCAATCGGTCAAGCTCTTCTTATCACAAAGATTCTCAATGAAAGATCTTGGTGATGCCTCCTGCATATTGGGAATTAGGATCTATAGAGATAGATCCAAACGGATATTGGGATTGTCCCAATCCTGGTATATTGACACCATACTAAAGAGGTTTAGTATGGAAGAATCCATGCGTGGAAACTTGCCTACGATCTCTGGAGTCACTCTCTCCAAAGAGATGTCTCCCAAGACTGATTTGGAGAGAGCTCGCATGCAAGGGATACACTATGCTTCGGCTGTAGGCTCTATCATGTACGCGATGCTATGTACCAGATCCAATGTAGCATACTCACTAAGTGTAGTGAGTAGGTATCAAGCTGATCCTGGAGAGAGTCACTGGACAGCTGTGAAGAGCATTTTCAAGTACTTACGAAGGACTAAAGAGATGCTCTTAGTGTATGGTAACGGAGAACTCCAAATGGAGTCCTTTACCGATTCGAGCTTCCAGAGTGATAAGGACGACTCTAAGTCACAGTCGGGATTTGTCTTTACCTTTTACGGAGGGGCGGCTAGCTGGAAGAGTTCCAAGCAGGAAACCGTGGCAGACTCGACGATGGAGGCTGAATACATCGCTGCCAACGATGCTGCCAAAGAAGCTGTCTGGATCAAAAAGTTCAGTACTGAACATGGAGTGGTTCCATCCATTGAGCATCCAATACCTTTGTATTGAGATAACAATGGAGCGGTGGCTTTGGCCAAGGAACCCAGGTCCCATCAGCGATCCAGGCATATTCTGAGGCGGTATCACCTGATCCGGGAGATAGTTGATCGCCGGGAGATCGAGGTCAGGAGGGTTGACACGAAGAATAACACAGCGGATCCACTCACGAAGGCCATTCCCCAGATACAGTTTGAGAGACTCTTCGGGATGCTCGGTATGCGATACTACAGTAGCTGGCCCTAGTGCAAGTGGGAGATTGTTAGTTGTATGTATGCCCTAGAGGCCAGTATTGTACAGATGATGTATATTATATTGGATGCTTGGACATATATAGAGATGACTTTCTTGCTCGATATGATAGTATGCTATCTGGTTGCCCTTTATCTTAACATGTATACCAGTCTCTTTAAACTGTCTTATAGTTACATGTTGGTAAAGCCCTTAGGATGTGTACTTGACTACCTGGACTATGATGCAGATCATACTAGTGGGGACATGGTAGTCCATAAGTACATCCTTCAAGGTCCCTAGTCGTAGGTGTATCGAGACGGGGCATCGATATACCAGTGTAGACTAGCGTATACGCTTCTCGACCCATGAGATGTGCGATGGATGATCCCATATCCATTAGTGTTTGACATCAGAGATGGTATACGGGTGCTCAGTGGAGACTGGGTACACTGGACGGACTCGCCGAGAACTCCCAGATGGTATTATACCTCATGTCAGATGGCAGTTCTCAGGTGACACTTGTACAGGTTAGTCTGTAGACCCGAGATGGTCATAGAGTCTTGTGTGATTCCCACTGTGCTTTGATCTCCACCTTACCACATCCATGAGGGCGTGCAAAACGGTGGTTTTTAGGTACAGTCCCAAGTCACATGGAGGTAATGAGCGATAGGAGGGGTTTCGTTTCTCTCGGTATTGGGGGTTGATGTTGCGCTGTGCTCGATTGGCCGTAACAGGGAAGTCCCTAGCCAAGGCTGATTCAGAGATTTGCTGGTAAGTGTTACCTGTAGTTTCTCGACCCGTTATGAGCCTAACATCGGCACGACTTATCGGTTATTGGGGTCTGACGTTTACCACCACTAGACTTAATATGCGACATATCAGACGAGGAGACCGGACTGTACGGGAAGTGTTGCCGATCGGCTCGACGGGAGTTGTAGCAGGTTCGCTTGTTCTCTTCTGATCGCTCAATACCCGGGTGGCCGTTACGTTTAGCTGACCGCTTGCGGCTTGGGGGTGATTGATATGATCATCACCGACTTCCGGCGTATTGACGAGTCTCAGAGTCCCACAATGGAGTTTCCTAGTCCAGGCGAAACGTTGTGGTGCGCGTATGCGATATGCGCATGGACCCGATTAAAATGCGCGTATAGGATACCGTATATTGATCGGGCGGCTTGCTTTTGGTAGGGGTCATATGTGATATGGCCGGATTGATAAATCAAGTGTTGATTTATCATTTAACCATTAGCTTCTCACTTCAAATCCTTTCTTGAGTTAGTTGGATGTATGCATGCATGTATGCCTTCTTTTTGATTCATGCACATATGGATGTACAAATACACATACATACATACATACATTCATCATGGTTACTTCTACAATGAGAATGGTGGCAATATAAGAATCACACCATGGTTATTATATGGATTTTTCATTGGTTTTGAATTAAAACAAAAAGGGAAAAGAAAATGTGTTGAATGATAGAATGTTTCTACACTCTTCTTGACTTTACCATGCTCACCTACCTTTTAACCCATGGTTTATTTTCCTTTTGTGCTTTTAACTCCATTGCAATAATATATATATAATTAACCATGGATTGAAATGAGAGATGGAAAATATATATACTTATATTTTCATTTTTCAAGATAGAGCTTATTCTTATCTTCTTCTCAAAAGCCATCATCTTCATCAACCTCTCTCTTTTTGCTCTCTAGTTCTTTGTAGTGAGCAATATACTCATCAAGATTGGATTTTGAAGTGAGAAAGAGAACCACAACACCATTCTACACAAGTCTAGCCCACTTGTTTAGAGTGTTAGCTTGATTTCGTTCACTTGATCGGATAAAGTTGCAAGCTTGGACAAAGCGGACTCCGGGTGGATCATCGGTGACATCGAGGAGTTCAAGCGGAGCTTTTTCAAACCCTAAGTAGCCGAGGAGTCTAGCGTAGGGAGCTACAAAGGTTGTACTCTCTAAACCCTAACTTTCTTTTCATATGTTGATGTGAAAATTTTTGAAACCCTAATTTTCTAGGCACGATTCGATGATTGTTAACTTAGCACCTTAATGTCACGACCCGAAAGAGCACGTGACTGGCCCTTGAACCATATGAAGTCTATAGGACTCCATCTGATCCAAGTAAGCCAAAAGCCCAGAAATCTAAAACCATTTTTAAGAATAAGTAAAGAAACTGGTTTAAAGAAGTGAAGAAAAACATGTTTGAAATCAAGGTTTTTAAATAACTAAACCGAATATGCATTTTTAAAAACAGTACAGTCTTTTCTAAAAATTTCGGCAGAGTTTCTTTTGTAAAACTGGCCCCGAATGGGGTATAACAAGGATAACAATATATGCAATGATAAAGGCATCCCCAAGCGGGAGCTAGCTCTTCGTCAATCGACGGTCACCACCACACATGCAACAATAATATACAACGCCAAGTGGCGAGGATCAAATCCAAAAGAAAGCTCAAAAGCAACAAGAAAACCGCAACACTACTAAGCGCGACTCTATGGTCGAATAATACATCACTAGTCTAGGTCTGAAACAATATACGAGTTTTGGTTGATGGATATTCTAGATACAATGAATAATATAAATACAACGGCGGTTCTGATACAAAAGAACCCACCTATCCAAGCAAATCACCCAAAAGGAAGCAATGTGCCAGAAATGCCGCTATAGAACTGTACGGCAAACCTGCAAGAACTGGGGCACAACGGGGGTGAGTTGCCAACTCGTGAATAGAAAGATATCTACAAGCAGAGATCGAATGCATGACCCAACCTAGGTCAATACGATCAGATATAAAGAAACCTCAATATGAATAAAGCTGAAGCATGCTAAACTGGCAATGTAATCTCTATACGTGAATGTAGTGCCAAGTGCTCGTGCTAGTGCCTCAGGTAATAGTATGTCATGAATATGAGGTATGAATGCATGAAAGCAGAATACATGTAAATGAAGAAACTGTTTTCATAATTTAGTGAGATTTCCCTTGTATTTTTAGTTGAGGTATCATAATGAAATCAGCATAAAACAGTGCCTAGCATCGGCACAAAACGTAATCCCAATATCTCGATATCTCTGTATCACAGTCTCTGTACCTCGAAATCTCGAAATCCCAATGTCTCAATCATAATATCTAGGGCGCCGTCAGTCCAGACCGGCCCCTACCATCCATCTCAAGACCACGACGGTATCCTCCGGATATCCGACGCGTCGGGTAAAATCACCGGTAGGTAGTGCTCCCCTGCCAGGCTCACATCGTCATCACCACGCGCTTCTTGCCCCGGGGTACCTTACCGGGTCCACCATGTACCCGAAACGGTTCATCCGTCTCCTCGAATCGGGTTTCCAAATCCATCAGCAAACTCATGGTGGACGACTCATACATCATGGGAAAACCGCACTTTTTATTTTAAAGAGAGAAAAGAAGTTTATATAAGTTTTGCGGTTTTCCCCCAAATCCAGAAAATCTCATGGAAATCCGAATCCAATCCTCAATAGCATGTAAACAGTGCATACAGGCATAAAAATCCATGAATAATAACATGCATGATGTAACAACTAATAATTACAATGTCTAATCTAGCATATAAGGCAAGTACACTAATATCATGTCTAAATTATTAGCTAACAACCTATGTCGATGCAATAATATTTTCTAAGGTGTACGTGACATGGCAATTACCGATGGAGATGTGTGTGAGCCGGCAAGTAAGTGTACGTGGTACATACGCATCATCGGTAATGGTGCTGGTGTCCTAACAGCATAACATCAATAATGGAGTATGAAACATAATATAAGCATGCGATGCGATGCGAACCACAATAATGAGCGGAAGCTGAATACTAGACGCAACTATAACTAATCTGCATTAATCTAAAATAACCTCTACAATTGGTGCCTTTTGAAATAACACGAATCATGGGGTTTTGAAAATAGGGGCTACGGTGTTTTTATGAAAAGATACGTCTTTTGAAATATCCGTAGGATCCCTTGGGCTGTCTTTTAAAATACCCACGATTCGTTAGTTTTTGAAATAGGTAGGAGTCTAATCTAATCTAACAACCATCTTAAACTATACGGCTGAACTAACAAGTAGAGCTACGGGTGAGGAAACCGCCTAACATCTGAGTCGATACATATACATACATGTATATATATTAGTCGGTGATCCCGCCTCAATAATATCATATCCGATACCCTATCTATAATCAGACATCCCAAGTCAAGAGTGCGGATCAATCATCAAAATATAGCTTGTACGTAAATCCGTCGTACGGCATCCCAAATCTGGGTACGGGTCAATATCACATTCATCATACTATTTATCTGGTATCCTCTTTATCAAATGTCATGATCGGGGTACTGATCTACGTCTAGTACAATATTGATACCCTCAATGTATGCATGCAGGTGTAAGAATCACTACGTCAAAAGACCCGTTAAAACATCGTGTCGTATCTCGATACGAACCAAATCACATCACCGATCTCCTGGCCTCAAGCCCAATCTCATCGACTCATCTCAAATCCCAAATACTATCCTCAAATCCAGTATATAAACACATAGTCCCATACCCATGTGTAGATATACGCACCATCATATGCACTCTAATAAATGAAAGAATGAATGCAAGTATGTGTGTAAATGTATGTGTGAGTGCAACCACTACTCTAGGGTTCGCACTAAACCAAACCAATATATTCTTATCATCAAAATATCATTATTACCATCAATAACCCTAAACAACACATAATAAATATTCGTGTGTATACGTATTCGTATACATCACCACGGACTGCGGGGGTGCTATACGCCATCCACCCGACTTCTCCCCACAGATATAAATCTACTCACATTGCTTCTCGTGTGCCAAAGCCGATGTCGCTATCTTCACCTCCTTTGCCTCAACATCACGCGGGGTACCTACAAGTATATCACAATGCTAAAGCACATGAAAATCACATCGGAAACCAAAATAGCACACGCTACCCGCATAGGTAAAAACCTATCGACTCGCATGTAAACACAATCAAAATCCACTTGTCGTTGACGTCCAAACGCCACCCGACAGGAATGAATCACCAAATACCAAAATCCATGCCAAAACAAGTCCCAAATTATACACCAACATAGGAAAATCAACCCAGATTTCACCCTAGATGGAATCAGTCAAAACTAGACATACTCAGGGTCAAAACTAGAGGAAATGGGGGCATGCACAGAAAACGAAGCAATTCCTTAAAATAACTTATTTTAGAATTTTCCATAATTTTTCCCCATTTATCTGTATTTAATTATACCAGAATATTAAAATATTCATTAAAATAATATTAAATTATAAAATTTCCCAAAAATCATATTTTATTATTTTGAAGACGTTACAATCTACCCCCCTTAAAGAAATTCGGTCCCCGAATTTAAATTTAAACCCCCAAATACTAAAATATTTCAATACAAATTCCAAGTCATCGGGGTTCCGAAATCATCTATACATAAAACATCATAGCGCAATGCATGCGCATGAGTACTGAGCAGATAACTCAAAAGCAACACTCCATCAAGCATCCGCAATCATCGGAGTCATGATAACGACACAATGTCAAATCCAATACAAAATCAATATGATATGGACCAAGACTATACATGTAGACATCCAATCTATACATGTAAATAGCTGATGCAAATGTATGCCAAATCTTTTTAAGTCGCTGTGCGATGCGCGTAACACTGCACAGTGGCGGACGTTTCTCATAAGAAAATAACTATATATGTGTATATATATCCTTTGTTTAATAGGTACGTTCCGCCGTTTTGAAAACAGTTTAGAAGGGTTTCCTTGTTTTTAAAACGTTTCGTGTCATATCGGACACGTAGGTATATACTGAGACTATAGCTCGCTTTTCGGAAATCCCTTCGATAACTATCGATGCATGCAAAATATATCCAGGTACTGCCCACTGACTAGTCCTGCTCAGTATGAAAGCAAATATCCAACATCATAAAAATGTACTGCTCCAAAAGGAATAAATCCCAAAAATCACATAACACCACCCTGTGCGTCTGGTGCGCACGGAAATCAAAATCCATATATGTGCTAAACATGTGCACAAAACAACATCTAGGTGCAACGGGTGTGCACGAAGCATCTGTCATAGGCAACGTGTGCCTGGCAGCCAAAACAGGTGCATCTGACATGCACGAAGAATCTCGATTTAGTGCATCTGGTGTGCCCCAAAATCGTATCTCAAAACATGCGCCCAACATGCGCGAAAATCCAAATCGGTGCATCCATCATGCACGAATGAAAATCTAGACCCTGCGCACTCAATATGCACGGAATCACAAAATCCAATAGCAACGTCGAATATGCGTAAGTCCAGTCAAAAGCACGGAGTGCAAGAATCCACATCAATATCACAATCAAAATCGACATACCGAAAGGCATCAAATCGAAGTCAGGTGCAATCGTAATGCACAAAATATAAATCCGGTGCAACAAAGGCACGAAATATAAATCTGATGCGATAAACGCAAGAAACATAAAACTGGTGCGACAAATGCACGAAGTATAGAACTGGTGCATCCCATGCACAAATACCAAGCAATAACTCAAATACGTAAGCAGCAACACCAAGTGTATCCAGATATGAAGAAAATCATAAACGTGTGCAGCTGCGGGCACAAAACACATATCGATACACTACAAGCACATATAAGCTATACCGAGTGCAAAATCAAAACACTAAAATTACATGAAACTCTGCTGGAAGCGTAAATCAAATCACCAGCATAAAATAGGCATGAAATCGCAATCAACAGCTCAAGAGTAATAACTATGTACAAGGTATAAATACCCAGTAGGTGCAACCATGGTGCACAAAATCAAATATCATGAAACTCAGTCATCAAGACTAAATCATGTGAATAGATCGCCCAAAATACCGAAATCCAAAGCAACGGATACGTGATAATCAAATCACAAAATCACAAATCATAATTACCGTCGTCGATATACCATCCTTCAGGGTCAAGAAGGTACCGGAACATCCGATGCTAGCTGCGCAAGATATCTACTTGCCTCTTGCTCGCGGCTGGCGTCCTCTGCCTCTGGTTCTTGATCTTTCCTGTAGATTACCAATCTCGCAATCCATCGGCTCATCGGCCCGGTCAGGAGTACTGACAGGAACGATTCCGTTCTGGCACTTTCCTGGTCACCTTTCGGTCAATCCTCACGACCGCTCGTAAGGCAGCGTATCACTGGCGTCGGCCTCTGGCTCTCTGAAAGCACGTCACACATCTGATCCTGGGTGCAAACATCATTGCAGCAATGTCCTGGAAGGAATCCTGCTCAAGGTCTCTTCCGATCATGCCTATGCCGATATGTACAGAGGCTGGCTTCCTGCACAACCTCTTCTCGCTCAAAAACACCTGTGTCCTCAGCACAATATTTTCTCGGAAACTGGTCACATTCCAACGTCTCTGTAAGCATATCAGGTCTCTAGTCTCGACGGGAAGCAATGACAGCTCATCAGTGTCTCACACGAACCTCTTGTTCCAACTGTCTCTATCGTCGTCCACTATGACGTCACGCCAAGCTACTACGCACTGCACTGTTCTCGGCCACGGTCAATCTGAAGTCTCTCGCACGGACACGAAATCGCATATTCTGTAGCTTCATCATTCTGTAGAGGATGTCAGGCCGAACAGGTCCTCGGGAACACGTCCCAACCATCGGAGGAATACTCATCACTCGTCTGTCCCTGATCGATCTGCAACGCATCTGGGTAAGTTCCTTTATCCGAACATGGTCAACTACCTCGTCGACAATGCCGAACTCTGTCCTGCTGGGTGTGCGCAATACGACCACTCCTGGTCTAGGTCTTCTCGTAACGTACTCCAGAAAGGTCCTGTCGAGGTTCCTTTCTCAAATCTCAATCCTGCCGAAATGCCCGGAAGTCATCATCCAATGCTGAAGCTAAAGCTTATTCCGGAACGGCTGCATACCTATCGCGCTTCTCTCTGGAAGATACATCCATATACCACGCCTCGGGGTGCATATCACATCTCTAATGTCAGCGGAGTGGGACGTCATCTCGTCGAAATCTCGTACGAACTCTTTACTCCACCTTGCTCAATGTCGACTGATACGGACTTAACTCATCGTGGCTACACGAACTGCGCTCCGACGGCTACGCTCGCATCTGGAGTCTCCCAAGCAGTGTCCCATCACGATATCCAAAAGATGTCGAACCATCCGATCGACTCGTCAGATCCTCATAATCCCCCAAGAGATCACATCATGGGTACAGTTTAATAGTATCGAGTACATGCCACAGCGTCGGTGGTCCAGCCGTAGAAGGGCAAACCCAAGCCTCACTAATGGCGCTGAGGAACCACCGCAAACCCGAAGGTTCAAAGGCTTTCACACGGTCATTAAGTCGAGTTAGGGTTTCATTCTTCTAGAGAGTCCATAGAATCACCTGCATGTCTTTCTGTATACTTTAAACTTGGAAAATGGGCTCCTGACATTCGATCGTCTCTATCGACTCTCAACGAACCTGCGTGAAGTCGTCTCTAGCTGGAAACAATCTATCTGATGACCTCGCATCGGTAAACAAACGAACCACCTGTCCTAGTCATTCATCCTCAGGTGACTAGCGACTCGCTATCATCTCTCTAAGTATATGCTCGCGCTGCAGTAGCTCCAACCATCTGGGCGACATCTCGTCATTTGCAGCAGCAACTGGCTTATTCGCCTGTACGCCGAACAGCGCCTCAATCCTCCAGGAAAGGCAATACATAGGCGGTCATCTCTGAGTCGGTCTGCTCTAGATCTGAGTAAGACTCTCCACACTGGAAATCTTCAACTCATCAGGGCCCGCTCCGGCGCAAAATCGGACGAATCACCTTCGTCTCTCAAATCGGGTAGACTAGCTATCATCTGTCTCATATCTGCCTGAAAGCTACGGCAATCTCAGCTCGTAAGCTTCGGAAGAGACATCCTGTCAATCTCAGCAACAGCTGGTCCATCTGTCTGCACGGTAGGCGACATCACAATCTCTGAGGTATGCTGTACATCAACAGTCCTCTCTCAACTGGCAGCTCTAACAATGGCCCGATCATCCGGTGCAAGACCAAGCACTCGCCTCCACTAGAGGTCACAATCACCAACACTAACTCGAGACGTTCCCATGTCACCAGAAAACACAATGGTCGGCCCTCGTACCAAACGAGCTCACACCGGCCGTAACCCTAGCAGCAGCCCAAACTGCCCTCAAACATGGTGACAGGAACCTCAATCGAGTATCAAGGAGAGCACATCAATGGCAAGAAAGGAAACAACATATCCAAAGTGGATACATGATCATGGGAAGGAACAGCATCAATAAAGGTATGATCATGAAACTAATAGAATCGGGGATCTCAAATGGATGTATAATCCTGGATATAAAGAGGATCACTGATCTCGAAAATATGTACATCCTAAGGTTCCTTAAGCGGAATGGCGTGTCGTAAGTATGCCGCGGAACATACCAACGGTACGTCACTCTACTTTAGTTACCTATTCCATCAACCAAGGGTCATCCTACACGACGAAAGTTCGGGTCTAATACCCCCTCGACCAAGTCTAAGTTCCGTAAGGTCAAGCCTAAGTTCCGTATATATATAAACGCCCTAGGCTCCACATAGTCAAACTTAGACTCGAACCAAGGTCAACCTAGCGCTCTGATACCAACTTTGTCACGACCCGAAAGAGCACGTGACTGGCCCTTGAACCATATGAAGTCTATAGGACTCCATCTGATCCAAGTAAGCCAAAAGCCCAGAAATCTAAAACCATTTTTAAGAATAAGTAAAGAAACTGGTTTAAAGAAGTGAAGAAAAACATGTTTGAAATCAAGGTTTTTAAATAACTAAACCGAATATGCATTTTTAAAAACAGTACAGTCTTTTCTAAAAATTTCGGCAGAGTTTCTTTTGTAAAACTGGCCCCGAATGGGGTATAACAAGGATAACAATATATGCAATGATAAAGGCATCCCCAAGCGGGAGCTAGCTCTTCGTCAATCGACGGTCACCACCACACATGCAACAATAATATACAACGCCAAGTGGCGAGGATCAAATCCAAAAGAAAGCTCAAAAGCAACAAGAAAACCGCAACACTACTAAGCGCGACTCTATGGTCGAATAATACATCACTAGTCTAGGTCTGAAACAATATACGAGTTTTGGTTGATGGATATTCTAGATACAATGAATAATATAAATACAACGGCGGTTCTGATACAAAAGAACCCACCTATCCAAGCAAATCACCCAAAAGGAAGCAGTGTGCCAGAAATGCCGCTATAGAACTGTACGGCAAACCTGCAAGAACTGGGGCACAACGGGGGTGAGTTGCCAACTCGTGAATAGAAAGATATCTACAAGCAGAGATCGAATGCATGACCCAACCTAGGTCAATACGATCAGATATAAAGAAACCTCAATATGAATAAAGCTGAAGCATGCTAAACTGGCAATGTAATCTCTATACGTGAATGTAGTGCCAAGTGCTCGTGCTAGTGCCTCAGGTAATAGTATGTCATGAATATGAGGTATGAATGCATGAAAGCAGAATACATGTAAATGAAGAAACTGTTTTCATAATTTAGTGAGATTTCCCTTGTATTTTTAGTTGAGGTATCATAATGAAATCAGCATAAAACAGTGCCTAGCATCGGCACAAAACGTAATCCCAATATCTCGATATCTCTGTATCACAGTCTCTGTACCTCGAAATCTCGAAATCCCAATGTCTCAATCATAATATCTAGGGCGCCGTCAGTCCAGACCGGCCCCTACCATCCATCTCAAGACCACGACGGTATCCTCCGGATATCCGACGCGTCGGGTAAAATCACCGGTAGGTAGTGCTCCCCTGCCAGGCTCACATCGTCATCACCACGCGCTTCTTGCCCCGGGGTACCTTACCGGGTCCACCATGTACCCGAAACGGTTCATCCGTCTCCTCGAATCGGGTTTCCAAATCCATCAGCAAACTCATGGTGGACGACTCATACATCATGGGAAAACCGCACTTTTTATTTTAAAGAGAGAAAAGAAGTTTATATAAGTTTTGCGGTTTTCCCCCAAATCCAGAAAATCTCATGGAAATCCGAATCCAATCCTCAATAGCATGTAAACAGTGCATACAGGCATAAAAATCCATGAATAATAACATGCATGATGTAACAACTAATAATTACAATGTCTAATCTAGCATATAAGGCAAGTACACTAATATCATGTCTAAATTATTAGCTAACAACCTATGTCGATGCAATAATATTTTCTAAGGTGTACGTGACATGGCAATTACCGATGGAGATGTGTGTGAGCCGGCAAGTAAGTGTACGTGGTACATACGCATCATCGGTAATGGTGCTGGTGTCCTAACAGCATAACATCAATAATGGAGTATGAAACATAATATAAGCATGCGATGCGATGCGAACCACAATAATGAGCGGAAGCTGAATACTAGACGCAACTATAACTAATCTGCATTAATCTAAAATAACCTCTACAATTGGTGCCTTTTGAAATAACACGAATCATGGGGTTTTGAAAATAGGGGCTACGGTGTTTTTATGAAAAGATACGTCTTTTGAAATATCCGTAGGATCCCTTGGGCTGTCTTTTAAAATACCCACGATTCGTTAGTTTTTGAAATAGGTAGGAGTCTAATCTAATCTAACAACCATCTTAAACTATACGGCTGAACTAACAAGTAAAGCTACGGGTGAGGAAACCGCCTAACATCTGAGTCGATACATATACATACATGTATATATATTAGTCGGTGATCCCGCCTCAATAATATCATATCCGATACCCTATCTATAATCAGACATCCCAAGTCAAGAGTGCGGATCAATCATCAAAATATAGCTTGTACGTAAATCCGTCGTACGGCATCCCAAATCTGGGTACGGGTCAATATCACATTCATCATACTATTTATCTGGTATCCTCTTTATCAAATGTCATGATCGGGGTACTGATCTACGTCTAGTACAATATTGATACCCTCAATGTATGCATGCAGGTGTAAGAATCACTACGTCAAAAGACCCGTTAAAACATCGTGTCGTATCTCGATACGAACCAAATCACATCACCGATCTCCTGGCCTCAAGCCCAATCTCATCGACTCATCTCAAATCCCAAATACTATCCTCAAATCCAGTATATAAACACATAGTCCCATACCCATGTGTAGATATACGCACCATCATATGCACTCTAATAAATGAAAGAATGAATGCAAGTATGTGTGTAAATGTATGTGTGAGTGCAACCACTACTCTAGGGTTCGCACTAAACCAAACCAATATATTCTTATCATCAAAATATCATTATTACCATCAATAACCCTAAACAACACATAATAAATATTCGTGTGTATACGTATTCGTATACATCACCACGGACTGCGGGGGTGCTATACGCCATCCACCCGACTTCTCCCCACAGATATAAATCTACTCACATTGCTTCTCGTGTGCCAAAGCCGATGTCGCTATCTTCACCTCCTTTGCCTCAACATCACGCGGGGTACCTACAAGTATATCACAATGCTAAAGCACATGAAAATCACATCGGAAACCAAAATAGCACACGCTACCCGCATAGGTAAAAACCTATCGACTCGCATGTAAACACAATCAAAATCCACTTGTCGTTGACGTCCAAACGCCACCCGACAGGAATGAATCACCAAATACCAAAATCCATGCCAAAACAAGTCCCAAATTATACACCAACATAGGAAAATCAACCCAGATTTCACCCTAGATGGAATCAGTCAAAACTAGACATACTCAGGGTCAAAACTAGAGGAAATGGGGGCATGCACAGAAAACGAAGCAATTCCTTAAAATAACTTATTTTAGAATTTTCCATAATTTTTCCCCATTTATCTGTATTTAATTATACCAGAATATTAAAATATTCATTAAAATAATATTAAATTATAAAATTTCCCAAAAATCATATTTTATTATTTTGAAGACGTTACACTTAAAGACTCTACCTTTGGTACATGTGATGCTTCCAAACCCTTCATGAGGTGCTAGGCTAACCTTTCAGGAATACCGCTATGCAAAGCAAAAACTAGAGCTACCCTTTTTGAAAATATGATTCTACAACAACTTTTAGGTTTCTTTTCTTTCATTAATCTCATTAATGAAGTCCCATCATTTATGCTTCCTAAGCATCACAGAAGAAATGAAAATACAACGTACGCTTATGTCATCCGCACTCGCCACAGTGTCCCGTTATGCACCGTTAGGTTACTTAACTAACGGCATAGCGGGGCGGGACTAGCCCGGGTGCAAAACATAACCAACATTTATTATATATCATATATACAATAATGAAGCATTCGTCTCAGACATATAAAGTGATCACATCATGTAATACCCAGCCCCTTTTATACCAATAATTGTACTTCTTTATACCTATAAAATTAATTTATAATTATTTATTTATTTTCAAAATCCTATTAAACCCAGACCTTACCTTTCATTTCCTCCGGCCCAGCTGTTGCCTCTTCCCATTATAAGTTAAGATTATTTGAACCCAAACCCTAGTTCTAATTATTTATCCTAAACCAAAAACCCAAGTTCATGCTTAATCACATTTTTCTTTAATATAAAATCGCCCAGCCCATTTCCAGGTTCCAGATTCATATCCACAGCTTAATCCCTCAGCCAATTTTTCCCGGCCCGTTCTTTCAGCCCACACACAAATAAACTTTGACATGAAATTCTTTTAAACCCAGCCCACTCCTTTTCCTTTATCAAATCCCCACCGGCCCGGCCTTCACTTCCTTTTTCCCCACAATTCTTTTATTTTATTTTCCTGGCCCAACCCCTTCAGCCCAAGCCCACGAAAATATATTAAATTAAACCATTTTACTCGAGGCCCACTCTTCCCTCACCCGCCTCCTCAGCGACCCGATCCGACCCGCTCCTATTCATCCTCCTTCTCCAACGACTCCTTCCTCATTTCCCGCGCGCGTTTCCTTCGCGACCCACTTCCTTCACCGATGCCTCTTCCCGCGCTCGCGCCCACGTCGCTGCGACGTTACCCCTCGCACTCCCCTCCCTAGCCTCGTCGCCCGATCTCCCTCACACCCTCTCCCCACTCTCTCTAATTTTTCACTCTCGTGCTCTCTCTCACTCTCCCTCGAACCCACGTCGCGCCCTCGTCCTCGCACCGTCGCTCGCCTACTCCTCGCCTTCATTCTTTCCACCTTCTCTCTCCCTCCAACATCACCCGCAACCGACCACCTCTAAACTCATCGCCGCCGGCACCTTTCAGAACCCACCATCAACACCCTCTACAGCTCCGATCACCGGCCACCTCCTCCCCGAGCACCCTCACCTGTACCCCCTCACCAGAGCCTACGTCATCGTCGACCCTCATTCATCCTCCCTCGCCGTCGACACCTCCATAGAACACCCTACACACACCGAGTCCCATGCACCCGAGGTCGACCACCCCCTGCCCCGACACCGGCGAGCTCCTCGTCTCGTCGTCGACGCACCTGCATCCCGTTGACTCCCCGCATCATCGTCGCCATCATCTCTTTCTCAGTTCTTTCTCTCTCTCTCTCTCTCTCTCTCTCTTTCCCCTGCTCTCTCTCTCACTTTCCCTCTGCACTCTCTTTCTATCTCTCTTGCTATCTCTCTCTCTCTGTTTCTCTCTCCTTCTCACTCTCTCTCTCCATATATCACTCCCTCTCTCTCTTTCTCAATCTCACCCTCTGTTCTCTCTCTCTCATTCTCACTCTATCTCTCTCTCAATCTCTCTAACTCTCTACCTCTCCCTCTCTTTCCCACTCTGCAAACTCCACTGAGCACCACCCATTACCCCAAAAACCCACCGACACCCCTGCTCCGGCCACTTGCTGCACGCCGTCACTGACAAGCCGCCGTCTCTAGCACCGAGATAGCAACCCAGAACCACTATCGCCCCCTCCACAAGCCGAGTAGAGATCACCACACAACCTTCAAGCTTTGGCATTCATCGAGCGCTTTTCATAGGTCGCCGATCACTGTTGTCTCGGTCGTCGCCGCTGCTGCCGTACATCCCCGAGATGTTTCCAGGCAAGTTTTATACTTGCTACATGCTAATTTGTATTAGTTACGAACTATAATTTTATAAATTCCATACTAAATATCCTCGATAAATTATACGATGCAACTGTTTGATGCATGACCTCAATGGAAATACTCATCTAATTCGACGGAACTCATTGGTACAGTTTGTCCCGTATGGATGTGAATCTAGTGTGTGAATTTTATTGGAAAATACGACTATTAACGACTAAAACGACTACCCCCAAGTAAACCTGTAAAACTGGAAATTTCTTGTACCTGAAAACCGTTAAAATCACCCTAAATTATATACATACTGGAATGATGCGTTCGAGTGCTCAAATCGAAGCAAACTCGACGAAATTTATCCCTATGCAGGTTTCTAATTGTTTCTGTACTTAAACTGTAACAATATTTGGATCGGAGTGCGACTTTGGACTGTAGTCCAGAGCGACTCTGTTTTCTGTGTGCTGTTCCGTAATGGGTACCACCAGGTTTCCTTAACTCATAGGTTGCGGAACTCAGCTGTTTATTAAAGATGAATTTGTTAGCTAGATAATACAAGTGGTTTCATCCTGTTTCGTCATCATTTGCTATTTAATCTGTAGTTTAAAAGATGGGGACGTATAACAGTCCCAACAGAATCAGAATTTACATACTAGTATTGAACAATGTATATCTCCTGGCGTACAGATGCGATTGAAGATCCGTCTTCTGAGTTAAAAACCTTACTACAAACACTAGATTTCATTCAACTGTAGCGTCGCAAAAATCTGATCCCAACTGGGATTAAAATGCGTTGCGAAACGGACTTCCGATTCTGAAACCGGATTTCCAGCCGTGAACGCTTAAAATGAAATGGCTATAATTAATGATCCTGGAACCCGATTGGCATGAAACCAAATTCGCTGGATAGATAACTGAACATACTATTTATTCCCCGTTCATCGTTTCACTAAACTGTACACGTTTTACTTATGATAAATATTGCAAGTGGTAGATTACTGATTCATGACACCCTAATCGTGCTTTACATACTGTTTACACATCATATCATACATATGTCACTGCATTGATAACTTAGTGATAATCTGCATTACCCAGTGTTAGGTATTAGTGATGATTGTGGCAAGTACGTTAGTGTTCGAGAATTAGTGAATAAGTGAAAGTGATACGTACTTGTACAAAATCAGTGAACCTTGTTATTCTATTGCATTGTCGACGTCTGTGGGACACGTGTACGTGTAACTATAGGTGGTATGGGACACTTATGGAAACTCTTGCATGGGTGTCACAGATAAGACATCAGTCTCTGCCATTTATCTTAGGTATTAGTCGGGACGTGCTTGATGGAGGTCCTGCCTCCAATTCTCACGCAGACTTGACACAGACCGACTGGTATTTAGGGTTATATTTAGCGATTGATGTAGACCACGGGGTGTGGGGTAGTTTGAGTGTGAGTTCAACAGAATCTAGGGAGTTCCTTGCCGGCTTATATATATATGGAAATATATGGAGATTTACAGGGTACATGATTATTACCGTGAGTTACATATTGGGCCCGTGGTCCCTTGCCCTTGGGTTCTACCCTTGGGTGGAGGACACTCACGAGTGGTTGACTCTCACATTTGGACTGACGATAGGATTAGTGACCTGTACAGTGAGACTTAGAGACTGATCGGGGTGATAGCATCGATATACATCACTTACTGTGTTGACATACCTGGCATATTCATTCTCTGCTTTTAATGTTCCACTGTATTGATTACTGCATGTTCATACCTATACCGTCATTGATTTACTATTATATAAATTTACTATCACTGTTAGGGTTGTCATTTGGATTTATATATATTATATTGCTATTGTGTCACTCTGACGACCTGAGTATGCATGCTCAGTGTGAGGAGAAGATTTAGCCTGGACCAGGACTAGACATACGTCACGGACATCTTGATTAGCTATCCAGGGTTATACCTTTTGTTTCCCATCAAGTCAGTTCATTATATTGTTTTGTTCAGTTATTGCATTTCTCATTACCTGCGCATTATTTACTGGTTACCATGTAAAACTAGAAGCCGAAGTGTGACTACGGCAGGACTTTTCCTTGACCGTAGGAGCATGGCTGGCCTTGTCAATCCCTCGTATTCCGTATTTTGGGAAGCGGAGCGTGACATGGTTTAGTTGGTATCAAAGCCCAGGTTTTGCTTCGATTGGGATTGCAGTTTTCAGTGTAGAGCTTGACAATCTAAGACATCCCTCAGTCTAGATTGTAGACTTGATATCCTTGATCCATATTCACATTGAGTGTTCTGCTATCCATTCGCTAGGGTTTCAGGTGACTTGGCAAAGTTTCGTGGTTTTAATTGTGAACTACATCACGATTACACTACCATACTCTGTTTAAGTGACTTAGAGTCACACAGTTGATTTTTCCGCTTGTAATAAATTTCATCACATCTGATATTCTTGAATCTTTGTCCAATCCGTATTACATTTTGATTCTTATAGCTTGTGCCTTACATCATCCTCAAAATTATTGTTTCAGGATCATGTCTTCCAACGACTCTTTCTCTATCTCCACTCCCCAGAATCAGACAATTGAGATTCTGAGTGTACTGCAAGGTCTGAAGGAAGCCCAGGAGCGAACAAACGACTTGTTAGCTGAAGGACTGAGAAGGCAGGTGAATCAGGCACCAGCGGGAGTCTCAAATTGTAAAGGGATCCCTGTTAGACGTGGAAAAGAGAAGAAGATGAAGAGCCAGTTTATTTCCCCGCGACAGAAGCAGCAGAAGACCCCATGTTGTGGGTACTGTAAGAGGCCAGGACATCTTCAGAGGGATTGTCGCCGCGCTCAAGCGAAATGTCTGATTTTTGGATTCAGCGAACATCTCATCAACGGTTGCCCAAAAAGGAAAAAGCTACAAGGAGGAGACTCGTCCACGCTCTCCACTTCTGCCAAGTGATGATTATTACGTAGTTTGAACTTCGTGGTTAAGGCGGACCCAGCGCAGGATTCATCTCGCGTAACGAGAATGCAGCGGTCTAGTAATCAAATAAGAAATTTCATGTTTTCTAATTTCAGAAATAATGTTGTCATCCTCTTATAAATATTTCTTTCCATTTGAAATCTTGTATCCGTCGAACTTTTAGTTGAATGCAATAAAACTTTGAATCGTAATATATGTATCATTCTCTTGTTTCTCCCCTTATTCATACTATTCACTACCACAGCTTTTTTAATCCTGATTTTTCAGTTCGTGCCCACCGTATATTTTCCTATACTCTGTACACTTAGCTATTTTCTTGATGTATTCCACTGTCTAATCATGACTCTTCCTTTTCAGGCCATGACCTACACTGGAGCAGCGCCGCATCTAGATGAGGATGCACAGTCATGCGTTTCCTTAGACCGCACACTGATGAGTTCTGATGATGAGATCAACGATCCCCTGGTCAATGTCGGAAACAGCGATTCAGAGGACGAAGGAGCAGCCGCCCCCGAGTTTGACATGATAGGCGATTCCGACGAAGAGGAAGGATACCCTGAAGAGAACCCGATAGAGGAAGACCCCGAGGAAAACCCGATAGAAGAAAATCCAGTGGAGGAAAATCCCATGGAAGAGAATCCAGAAGAAGAGAATCACATGGAATCAGACCTCGATGAAGAAGCTCCAGCCGAGGAAGAAGGACCAGAAGATCAAGACCCTGATGTGGAAGAACTCCCAATGGCGATCCCTGCGAGGCGATATGGGAATAGACGCCCCTACCTGAGCGCGCGAGCCTACCGCAACCTGCTGAATCTCCATAACCGCGACTGACAGGATTTCTTTTCGATGTTGTCTTTTCTGGCCAAATAAAATTGTGTATAGTTTAGGGCCACCTTTCATCTTTGAGAATGCTTTGTTTAAAATCTTCTGGAATGAAATAAATTGCTGAGTTCGCTAATCTTTCGATCTTCTTAGTTCACTTGATGCTTGATTATTTCTTCTATACACTTACTTTCCTACTGAGATCGGTCCACCCCTACTCCTCACATTGTTTTAACCCTCACAAGTACCACACCCGATCTTTTAGATGTCCACCCTTCATCCTTCGTCTGTGCCTCGTTTGAGATCCTTCGGGGAGGAGAACAATTTTTGTGAAATTTCCGAGTTCGGTAACTCTTCAAATTTTTGATTCATATAATCTATCGACCGTTATCCTCTCCATACTTTTTCCCCTTGTAGTCCTTTGTTTCTCACCCTTATTTCCTGTGCTGACCCAACCCCAATCTCTTTGACCTTCAGTCTAAAGCCGCCACACTCCGACCCTTTGAATGAGCCACACTCCCTTGTAATCCTTACCCTAGCTAGCCCTATACATTTTGTGTTTTTCTTATTACCCTAACTATATTTAGGGACAGTGTTATTCGAAAATTTAGTTTTCATTGTTTTGTATTTATCGAAGAGTGCGTTTTATTGACTATCCCCGCTTTACGCATTTCCAGTACTTCACTACTAGTTTTCCCACTATTTTCAGTAGCGCAACCTTACACCGTGCATATTTTGTTCCATGTTTCTTATTTTCACTATATGAGTTTTCTAAGTTATTTTAAAACTATTTGATCGATACATTATTCTGAAATGTTTTAACCTACCGA
This sequence comes from Agapanthus africanus, assembly GCA_030015575.1. Lineage (NCBI taxonomy): Eukaryota > Viridiplantae > Streptophyta > Magnoliopsida > Asparagales > Amaryllidaceae > Agapanthus > Agapanthus africanus. Next base: position 315,315,451 of record JASDDO010000012.1, read on the forward strand.
CAAATCTTTCGCTACTTTATTATCATTATTTTAATTTCGGGTGTTGTATTTATGTTTACTATTATAAATGATTGTGCCTTACTCTCATTATTTCTGCCGTGTTACCTTTGATATGCTTATACGTGCACATATTTGAGTTTCGATTTTATCGAGTACGCCTCAAATATCATTGTTCGTTATTGTTGTTATTTATATTCTCGTATAAATGTAGTTGCTTTTATAGTTGTTCCTTCCATATACTTATTTAGACCTATCCTTTTGTATGTGGTTCTTATATAAAATATATCGTCAAAATTTTATCCAACCGTTTTAAGTAAAATACTAAGTGTTAGTGTTCATGTGGTAACTTTTCGCGTATTATTATTTAGCTTATCATTTCTTTTAAATTTCGAGGACGAAATTTTTGTAAGAGTGGTATGATGTAATACCCAGCCCCTTTTATACCAATAATTGTATTTCTTTATACCTATAAAATTTATTTATAATTATTTATTTATTTTCAAAATCCTATTAAACCCAGACATTACCTTTCATTTCATCCGACCCAGCTGTTGCCTCTTCCCATTCTAAGTTAAGATTATTTGAACCCAAACCCTAGTTCTAATTATTTATCCTAAACCATAAACCCAAGTCCATGCTTAATCACATTTTTCTTTAATATAAAATCCCCCAGCCCATTTCCAGGTTCTAGATTCATTTCCTCAGCTTAATCCCTCAGCCAATTTTTCCCGGCCCGTTCATTCAGCCCACACACAAATAAACTTTAACATGAAATTCTTTTAAACCCAGCCCACTCCTTTTTCTTTATCAAATCCCCACCGGCCCGGCCTTCACTTCCTTTTTCCCTACAATTCTTTTATTTTATTTTCCTGGCCCAACTCCTTCAGCCCGAGCCCACGAAAATTTATTAAATTAAACCATTTTACTCCAGGCCCACTCTCCCCTCACCCCCCTCCTCAGCGACCCGATCCGACCCGCTCCTATTCATCCTCCTTCTCCAATGGCTCCTTCCTCATTTCCCGCGCGCGTTTCCTTCGCGACCCACTTCCTTCGCCGACGCCTCCGCCCGCGCTCGCGCCCCCGTCGCTGCAACGATACCCCTCGCACTACCCTCCCTAGTCTCGTCGCCCGATCTCCCTCACACCCTCTCCCTACTCTCTCTAATTTTTCTCTTTCGTGCTCTCTCTCACTCTCCCTCGAACCCACGCCGCGCCCTCGTCCTCTCACCGTCGCTCGCCTCCTCCTCGCCTTCATTCTTTCCACCTTCTCTCTCCCACCAACATCACCCGCAACCGACCACATCTACACTCATCGCCGCCGGCACCTTTCAGAACCCACCATCAACACCCTCTACAGCTCCGATCACCGGCCACCTCCTCCCCGAGCACCCTCACCTGCACCCCCTCACCAGAGCCTACGTCATCGTCGACCCTCATTCATCCTCCCTCGCCGCCGACACCTTCACAGAACACTCTGCACACACCGAGTCCCCTACACTCGAGCTCGACCACCCCCTACCCCGACGCCGGCAAGCTCCTCGTCTCGTCGTCGACGCACCTGCATCCCGTCGACTCCCCGCATCATCGTCGCCATCATCTCTTTCTCAGTTCTTTCTCTCTCTCTCTCTCTCTCTCTCTCTCTCTTTCCCCTCCTCTCTCTCTCACTTTCCCTCTGCACTCTATTTCTATCTCTCTTGCTATCTCTCTCTCTCTGTTTCTCTCTCCTTCTCACTCTCTCTCTCTATATATCACTCCCTCTCTCTCTTTCTCAATCTCTCCCTCTGTTCTCTCTCTTTCATTCTCACTCTATCTCTCTCTCAATCTCTCTAACTCTCTACCTCTCCCTCTCTTTCCCACTCTGCAAACTCCAAAGAGCACCACCCATTACCCCAAAAACCCACCGACACCCCTGCTCCGGCAACTTGCTGCACGCCGTCACTGACAAGCCGTCGTCTCAAGCACCGAGATAGCAACCCAGAACCACCATCGCCCCCTCCACACGCCGAGTCGTGATCACCACACAACCTTCAAGCTTTGGCATTTCATTCAGCGCTTTTCATACGTCGTCGATCACTGTTGTCTCGGTCATCGCCGCTGCTGCCGTACAACCACGAGACGTTTCCAAGCAAGTTTTATACTTGCTACATGCTAATTTGTATTAGTTACGAACTATAATTTTATAAATTCCATACTAAATATCCTCGATAAATTATACGATGCAACTGTTTGATGCATGAACTCAATGGAAATATTCATCTAATTTGACCGAACTCATTGGTACAGTTTGGCCCGTATGGATGTGAATCTAGTATGTGAATTTTATTGGAAAATACGACTATTAACGACTAAAACGACTACCCCCAAGTTAATCTGTAAAACTGGAAATTTCTTGTACCTGAAAACCGTTAAAATCACCCTAAATTATATACATTCTGGAATGATGCGTTCGTGGGCTCAAATCGAAGCCAACTCGACGAACTTTAACCTTATGCTGGTCTCTAATTGTTTCTGTACTTAAACTGTGACAATATTTGGATCGGAGTGCGACTCTGGACTGCAGTCCAGAGCGACTCTTTTATCTGTGTGCTGTTCCGTAATGGGTACCACCAGGTTTTTATTTGTAGGTTGTAGAACACAGCAGTTTATTAAAGATGAATCTGTTAGCTAGATAATACAAGTGGTTTCATCCTGTTTCGTCATCATTTGCTATTTAATCTGTAGTTTAAAAGATGGGGACGTATAACAGTCCCAACAGAATCAGAATTTACATACTAGTATTGAACAATGTATATCTCCTGACGTACAGACGCGATTGAAGATCTGTCTTTTGCCTTGAAAACCTTACTGCAAACCCTAGATTTTATTCAACTGTAGAGTCGCTAAAATCTGATCGCAACTAGGATTAAAATGCTTTGCGAAACGGACTTCCGATTCTGAAACCGGATTTCCAGCCGTGAACGCTTAAAATGAAATGGCTATAATTAATGATCCTGGAACCCGATTGGCATGAAACCAAATTCGCTGGATAGATAACTGAACATACTAGTTATTCCCTGTTCATTGTTTCACTAAACTGTACACGTTTTACTTATGATAAATATTGCAAGTGGTAGATTACTGATTCATGACACCCTAATCGTGCTTTACATACTGTTTACACATCATATCATACATATGTCACTGCAATGATAACTTAGTGATAATCTGCATTACCCAGTGTTAGGTATTAGTGATGATTGTGGCAAGTACGTTAGTGTTCGAGTATCAGTGAATAAGTGAAAGTGATACGTACTTGTACACAATCAGTGAACCTTGTTATTCTATTGCATTGTCGACGTCTGTGGGACGCGTGTACGTGTAACTATAAGTGGTATGGGACACTTATGGAAACTCTTGCATGGGTGTCACAGATAAGACATCAGTCTCTGCCATTTATCTTAGGTATTAGTCGGGACGTGCTTGATGGCGGTCCTGCCTCCAATTCTCGCGCATACTTGTCACAGACCGACTGGTATTTAGGGTTATGGTTAGCGATTGATGTAGACCACGGGGTGTGGGGTAGTTTGAGTGTGAGTTCAACAGAATCTCGGGAGTCCCTTGCCGGCTTATATATATATGGAGATATATGGAGATTTACAGGGTACATGATTATTACCGTGAGTTGCATGTTGGGCCCGTGGTCCCTTGCCCTTGGGTTCTACCCTTGGGTGGAGGACACTCGCGAGTGGTTGACTCTCACACTTGGACTGACGATAGGCTTAGTGAGCTGTACAGTGAGACTTAGAGACTGATAGGGGTGATAGCATCGATATACATCATTTACTATGTTGACATACCTGGTATATTCTTTCACTGCTTTTACTGTTCCACTTTATTGATTACTGCATGTTCATACCTATACCGTCATTGATTTACTGTTATATATATTTACTATCACTGTTTGGGTTGTCATTTGGATTTATATATATTATATTGCTATTGTGTCGCTCTGACGACCTGAGTATGCATGATCAGTGTGAGGAGAAGATTTAGCCTGGACCAGGACTAGACGCACATCACGGACATCTTGATTAGCTATCCAGGGTTATACCTTTTGTTTCCCATCAGGTCAGTTCTTTATATTGTTTTGTTCAGTTACTGCATTTCTCATTACCTGCGCATTACTTACTATGTTGACTACGGCAGGACTTTTCCTTGACCGTAGGAGCATGGCTGGCCTTGTCAATCCCTCGTATTCCGTATTTTGGGAAGCGGGGCGTGACACATCACATAATTTTAGCAGCAAAAGATAACATATGAAATATTGGATATACGAGGAATTCCGTGTTTTAAATTAAGCCAGTATAAAACACGGATTTCACGGTCGCGATGAATAGCCAAACCCACATCCCTAGACCCCTACGAGAGCGGCAAGCAACCCTGCCAATTCTAGAGTTAGGAGACCCGGTTTCGACTCCTCGAGATGGTCTTCCACTGGACCCTAGAACCCGGTTACTTGTGCTCCCCTCCTTTGGTCTATCCTAATGCGAAAAAGTAAATAATATACAATAATGGTGACATCATCCTCAACCCAGAAGTGCCCCAATAAAAGAATATTACATACATTGAATTTTACATGAATGAAAATAAAAACTCTCATCTCACATAAAACCCCAGGCTATTCTAAACACGACGATCCAATATAACATATCATAGCAACACATAACGTCACATGTCATCAACGTAAGTAAATATGCGTATCACAATTGTCGCTGATATATAGCAACGAAAACGGTGATACACCACATATTACACTTACGGTCGCAGAAAAGAAAATGTCAAACTACAACATTTAGAATCCACAATCGCCTTAGACATCATAAAACCGAAATATCACATACATCGGATTTCTTGCCTAACTATATGAATTCCACATATTGTATCACATTCCATAAATAGCTAGACGATGTTAAACATTCTGATTGAATCAACAAACACCCAAAATTTCCCAAACAGCTCAACACTTGAGCGCAGTTTAAAAATACTCAGAACATGCCACAGTACCTATGGACCAACCGTAGAAGGGTCAACCCTTGCCTCACCTATGGCGCCGCGGAACTACCACAAACCCTAGGGTTTGGCGGCGGTTCTTACGGTCATAGAATCGAGTTAGGGTTTCGTTCTTCTAGAGGGTCCATCGCATCACTTGCAAGATATTTGAGTGTTCTTTAAGTTGGAAAAATCAAACTCTTGGAAAATTTCCAGCGAGGGTTAAAGTGGGTATTTGATATCCATTCGAACTTTATAACACCTTCTAAATTACCCGAAATAAAGTTAGAATTACGACTACGAAACACTCCGAATTGACTTTAAAGAAAGTTAACATCTCATGCAATTTCAGGAAAAACAAGCAACACCTGAAACACCAAAACCCAGAGACCAGAACACCAGACAAATACCAACCCCAAAATCCACAATAGGGCCGGCCAGCTCGGTTTTTCAGGGCATGTGCTCGGGTCAAATCCGCCCAATTGAGTTCGTATTTGTTTAGTGTTCATGTTACATCCCATATAACATTCTGCAGTTGCTTAAAATTTTTTCGACGACTTTAAAAATTGATAGAAACTGGGTATTAGTTTCGACTGTTTTGGAGTTGTTTCGGTTTCGTAATTTTACAAACATCGTTTAAATCTCTAGCCTGGCTCCGATACCACTATAGGATTGCTTGGCATGACAGCAAGGGTTCGGGAGGCATCGTCCACGCCATATTCAAAATTTTGCCAGGCTAACCAATCATAACCCTAGAATATTAACTAGTGATTTAGACAATGCAAAGTGTAAGCTACTTTACAACTAAGTGAACAAGGAATACAACCTTTGTAGACCGGTCCTTCACTTCAATAGCTCCGAGTGGTAGTCCCTTCGCTCCAAGTAGTGATCTTGCGGACTCTAGAATGGCTCCACAAGGTGAATAGAACGAGCTTGCATGAAGTCTTCGAGACCGAAGATTATCTACGTCGAGAAGACACTAACCCAAGTTAGCTCTTCACTAATTAGGGATTAGTGAAGCTAATACCCTAAACTAAATGGCTAATCTAGTAGAGGGTGATGAAGTAGGATTTTTCTCACTTTACAAGTAATATTCTCTCTAATTTTATTCTCCTCTCAAAAACCTAGAGAGCTCTCTGTTGAGCTTGAAGAAGATGAAGCATAATAATAGATGAGAGAGTGAATGGCAACCATGAGTGATAAATATCTCATATAACTCATATAGAGACTTAACCATGAGTTTAGATAATGGTCGGGTTAATAAATATCTAGTATAAGACAAAACTAGTGGACTAAGTCAATAGATCTCCAAGCTTCTACAAGCTTCATGCCATGCGACCAATTTCCAACTAATATTTGATTTACTCTAAATAAGTAAACCCTACATTATCATTAGCATGGTGTAATTCTCATACACCCATGTACTGTGTATCATCAAACATGAAACATAAAAGAAAACACAAATAATATATATATCACACACACACACACACACACACATATATATATATATATATTAAGTGTGCACATGTGAGAAAAAGAAAAGCTTAAGTTAGCTAATATTAGTTAATGTGAATTAATATATCAAATATATAATTATACATCAAATCATTACATCAACACTTGATTTAATAATTCGGTTATATCTCATATGACCGACTAATATTATTTGTATCAACTTATCGAATCAACACTTGATTCAATAACCCGGCCATATCTCATATAACCGACAGATATAATATAGACTTATCGAATCAACTCTTGATTCAATAACCTGGCTATATCTCATATAACTGACCGATAAACTAAATCGCGAGAATAGAAAACGGTATCACATACTCGTATTAATCTCGGTCCCGCACATATCACATATGTGCTCTTATTTCGTTTTGCCTGAGCCAGTAAAACCTCTGTGTAGGACACTAAATACTCGTCAATACGCCGACAGTAGGTGATGATCGAATCGGCCACCCACAAGCCGTCAGCGGTACTAGCTGGACGTAACGGCTATCCGGGTATTGAGGGATAAGAAGATCAACAAGCAAGCCTTTTCTTACTCCTGTAAATCCTGTCAGTAACACTATCGTACAGTCCGGTCTCTTCGTCTGATATGTCGCATATCTAGTCTAGGGGTGGTAAACGTCAGAGCCCAGTAACCGATAAGTCGTGCCGATGTGGCTCATAACGTGTCGAGAAACTACTGATAACACTTATCAGTAAATCTCCGTATCAGCCCTGGCCAGGGACTTTCCTGTTATGGCCAATCGAGAACAGCGCAACATCAACCCCCAATATCGGGAGAGACGAATCCCCTCCTATCGCTCATTGCCTCCATGTGATTCAGGACAGTAACCAAAATCCACCGTTTTGCACGTTCTCTTGAATGTGGTAAGGTGGAAATCAAAGCACAGTGGGAATCACACAAGACTCTATGACGATCTCGGATCTACAGACTAACATGTACCAGTGTCACCAGAGAACTGCTATCTGACAATCGGATAATACCATTTAGGAGTTCTCGGCGAGTCCGTTAAGTGTACCCAGTCTCCACTGAGCCCCGTATACCATCTTTGATGTCAAACACCAATGGATGTGGGATCATCTGTCACGCCCCGAAATTTTTTCGTGACCGGCACTTAAATCACGCAACGTCTAAAGGCGTAACGTAACTTAACTAAGCCGAAGACCAGAAATCTAAACTTTTTAAAGAAAATAAAAGAGGTGAAGTTTTGAAATAAAGGTATGATGAAATCAAATGTTTTCTTAAATACATAAATAAGGGAACATGAAAATGTAAGTGGATTTTACTAGTTGAAAAACATGTTTCGTCTTTTAAAAATTTGGGAAGTAGCTCCCTTGTATATTTTGATCCAAAACCATATATACATGATAATATAAAAGGCATCCCCAAGAGGGAGCTACCTCTTCTCCAATCGGCGGAATCACAACCACGCAAGACAGTAATATAAGTATACAGCGCCCAACGGCGAAGATCAACACAAAGGAATAATGTAAAGCAAGACATCAACCAACCAAGCGAATATATAACCCATCGCTATAAGTCTCGCAACCACAAGTCTTTCTAAGTCTTACTATTATACAAATACTAATTTCGATTGATGGAGTTGACTATATACAATAGGAATAATAATACAAGAGTCGCACGATCCAATATGTACCACCTACCAAAGCAAATCACCCAAATGTAAGCTGTGTGCCGACGATGCCGCTACCGATCCATGCTGTCAACCTGCAAGAACTGTGGCACAACGTGGGCGAGTTTCCAACTTATGAGTAGAAAACATCATCAGGTAGAAATCGAATAAAACAACGACTCATAGGTCAACTATATCATAAAGGTAATACTATGATATCTAGGGTGACCGTATCTGCATATATGCCAACAATATAAACAATGCCTGTATGCATGTGGATATCATCCACGTGTCTATTAATGACAGCACAACATCATGGAACCTGATTGTCCAACATCGACACTCGAAATATCATGAAACCATATGCATATAAATATGAGGATATCAACTAACGTGTGTATTGGGATTCCTTTGCACCATGCTTAGGGTTTGCAAGAATCACACATGCCACAATAAAAATTTTTGGGGAGGTGCTAAGCAATCTAACCATGAATCGGACTAGAATTTTAGGGTAACAACAAAATAGTATCACTTACTAGATGCTAACTAACACTAAGAGATAAGTAATACAACCTTTGTAGACCTGCCTCCTTGACTCCTTGGACCTTTGAGAGTTTGAATCGGCTCACTAGAAACCTTCGTAGCCCATGATGATCCACCCGAAGTCCTTTTGCTCAAAGCTCCTTACTTCACTTGATCAATAATGAAGATGAAGCAAACACTTTACACTAATGGGCTAGAGTTGTGTAGAATGGTGATGTGGTTTGTTTTCTCACTTCAAAACCCTTTCTTTTTATCTCACCCACTCTCTAGAAATCACCAGAGAGCGTGAGGAAGAAGAAGATGGCAAGCTTGAGCTTAAGAGTTGTGATGATTAACCAAAATAAATGAGAATAGAAAATATATATCAAAGTATCACTCTCATTAAACCATGAGTTAATAAATATCTAGATATTTATTTTAGTGTTAAAACAAAAAATGAAATTGAGCTCATGGTTAATGACATGGTTAGTGAAGGAAGTGTGTAGAAACATTGAACATGAGATAATTTCCATTTGTTTTTCTTATAACTCAAAAACAAATATAAATACATATTTATTTCCATGTGAGTCTTGCATTGCCATCTTATATGTATCAACAATCATGACACCATGTATGTATGTATGTGTGCATTCACATCATCATTTGCATGAACATAAATATATGCATACATGCATGCATACATAAAAAAGAAAAGGTTTATTAAAATGAGTTAAAAGTCAATATAAAATCAACATTTGATTTAATAAACCAGTCATATCACATATGACCCGACCAATAGAAAAACGCCCGATTAAAATACGGTATCACATATACGCATTTAATCGAGCTCCAGCGCATATCTCATATGCACACCACATCTTTTCGCCTGAGCTAGGAAACTCCTGTCTGGGACTCTAAGACTCGTCAATACGCCGGCAGTAGGTGATGATCACATCAAACACCTACTAGCCACAAGCGGTCAGCTAAAAGTAACGGCCACCCGGGTAGTGAGCGATCAAAAGAAAAACAACTTCGGCATGCTAAGATGGGTTTGGGAACTCTAAGCGAAGCTGTCAAAAACTCCCGTCGAGCCAATTGGCAACACTTACCGTACAGTCCGATCTCTTCGTCAGATATGCTGCATATCGAGTCTAGGGATGGTATCGTCGACCCCAATAACTCAACAAGTCATGCCGGTGTATGACTCATAACAGATCGAGAAAATACTGATAACACTTATCAGGAAATCTCAGCAGCCCTTGCCATAGACTTCCTGTTATAGCCAATCGGGCATAGCGCAACATCAACCCCCAATACCGGGAGAGACGAAACCCCTCCTATCGCTCATTGCCTCCATGTGCCTCGGGATTGTACCCAAAATCCACCTGTTTGCACGACTCAATAGAGCCGTAGTAGGGTGGAGATCAAAGTACAGTAGGAGGACACACAAGACTCTATGACGATCTCGGGACTACCGACTACCCAGTACCAGTGTCACCTGAGAACTGCTATCCGACGATAGATATAATACCACTTAGGAGTTCTCGGGGAGTCCGTTCAGTGTATCCAGTCTCCATTGAGCACCCGTACACAATCTTTGGTGTCACCACACCAGATGGATATGGGATCATCCATCGCCAATCATATGGGACGAGAATGGTATATGCTAGTCTACTCTGGAATATCGATGCCCCGTCTGGATACAGCCACGACTAGGAACAGTTTAAGGATATGCTCATGAACTACACGTGTCCCACTAGTATGATCCGCATCATCGTCCCAGTACTCAAGCAAATATCCTAAGGGCTTTATCAACATGTACAAATGAGTAAGATGCATGATCAAATAAACGTGTCAAGACAAAGTAACCAGATATCATACTATTATGTCGAGCAAGAAAGTCATCTGTGTGTGTGTGTGTGTGTGTGTGTGTGTGTGTGTGTCTCCAGGCATCCACTATATATATAATGGCCTCTAGGGCATACATATATCCAACAATCTCCCACTTGCAGTAAGGCCAATTATTGGCGTATCTCATAACCAACGTCTCAAAAAGTCGCTCATGTTGCGGCTGTGGAAGGGCCTTGGTGAGTGGATCCGTGGTGTTATTCTTTGTATCTACTCTCCGAATCTTGATCTCGTAGCGATCTAATATCTCCCGGATCAAATCATATCGCCTTAGGATGTGTCTGGACTTCTGATGGGACCTAGGTTCTTTAGCCAACGCCATAACCCTATTATTATCATAATACAATGGTATTAGATCAACAATGGCGGGAACTACTTCTAGTTCCGCGACGAACTTCCTCATCCTGACGGCTTCCTTGGCAGCATCATTTGCAGCATTATACTCAGCTTCCATCGTGGAGTCTGCAACGGTATCCTGTTTGGAACTTTTCCAACTAACTGCCCCTCCATTGAGGGTAAATACAAACCCTGAGATAGATTTGTTGTCATCCTTATCACTATGGAAGCTGGAATCGGTAAAGGCCTCCATTTGGAGATCCCCATTACCATACACCAAGAACAATTCTTTAGTCCTTCGCAAGTACTTCAGAATGTTCTTCACTTCTATCCAATGTTTCTCCCCTGGGTTGGATTGATACCGGCTTACTACAGCTAGTGCATAAGCTACATCAGGGCGAGTACATAACATCGCATACATTATAGATCCTACAGCTGAAGCGTAGGGTATAATGCTCATGCGAGTTCTCTCTTCATCAGTCTTCGGACAGAAGTCCTTGGAGAGAGTGATTCCATGACAAGAGGGAAAGGCACCACGCTTGGAATTTCCATACTAAACCTTTTTAGGATGGTGTCAATGTACTTTGATTAGGACAATCCCAATAACTTCTTGGATCTATCTTTATAGATCATAATGCCCAAAATGCAAGACGCATCACCTAGGTCCTTCATGTAGAACCTTTGTGATAAGAATAGTTTGACCGATTGTAGCATAGGAATATCATTTTCTTTCAAAAGAATGTCATCCACGTACAATTTGAGGAATGCGACGGTACTCCCTACAATCTTCTTATAAATGCAAGGTTCATCTATATTTTTGACAAAATCAAACTCTTTGATTTTATCATCAAAGTCGATATTCCAGCTCCGTAATGCCTTCTTTAATCCATAAATGGATTTAAGCAACCTACATGCCTTTTCGCTGCTCCCACTGTCAATGAAGCCCTCTGGCTGATCCATAAAAATGCATTCTTGTAAATCACCATTTAGAAAATGCAGTTTTTACGTCCATCTGCCAGATTTCATAATCGTAGTGAGCAGAAATAGCAAGTAGGATCCGAATGGATTTACGCATTGCAACTGGAGAGAAAGTTTCATCATAGTCCAATCCCGGTCTTTGACGAAAATCATTCGCTACAAGCCTTGCTTTAATGGTCTCCACCTGTCCATCTACACCAATCTTTCTCTTAAAAATCCATTTGTACCCTACGGGTTTTATCCCAAGAGGTGCAATGTCCAAAGTCCATACTTTGTTGGTGTACATGGACTCTATTTCGGATCTCAAGGCATCCAGCCACTTCACTGAGTCACTACTCGTGATAGCTTGCTGAAAACTAGTTGGGTCATCATCATCCATGATGCAATCTTCTCTATCACCATCAATGAGAAACCCATAATATCTCTCTGGTGGGCGAGAAGTTCTACTAGATCTCCGTAGCGGCTGAGGTTCTTGAAGCTCTACTGCAACATCAGTTTTAACCAATTCGTCATGAGTAATTTGTGTCTCTAGAACCTATTCTAGTTCTACCACATTGCTATCAGTACTATTTGTAAAAATTTCATTTTCTAAAAATTTGGCTTGTTGAGAAACAAACAACTTTTGTTCCTCCTTGTAGTAGAATAGATATCCATATGATTGTTTTGGATATCTCACAAATTTACACATGACCGATCATGTCTCGAGTTTGTCTGGATTCTGCTTTTTGACAAAAGCCGGACAATCCTATATCCTAACTCTTTTAAGAGATGGTCTCTTTCCACACCATATCTCATATGGAGTGGTAGACACGGTCTTGGTTGGAACCCTGTTCAACAGATACATCACTGTCTCCAATGCATGCCCCCAAAAGGAAAGCGGTAACTCAGCATCACTCACCATGGACCGTACCATATCTAATAGGGTACGATTCCTCCATTCTGACACACCGTTGTGCTGTGGTGTGTAAGGGGGAGTAAGCCGAGAGAGAATCCCATTCTCTTTTTAGTAATCTAGGAATTCCGTACTCAAATATTCTTCACCTCGATCCGATCGAAGTTTCTTGATGCTCAAGCCTGTTTGTTTTTCTATTTCAAGTTTGTACTCCTTGAATTTCTCGAATGCTTCGGATTTACGCTTTAATAAAAACACGTGTCCGAATCTTAAGAAATCATCACTAACAGTGTTGAAGTATGAAAAACCGCCACTAGCATGTGTAGACATTGGTCTGTATACATCAATATGTATGAGGCCTAAGAGTTCTATAGCTCTTTCTCAGAGTCAGTAAACGGAGTTTTTGTCATTTTACCTTTGATACAGGACAGACAAGTCGCATAAGATTTATATTCAAAAGGATTCAAATCTCCTTCTTTATGTAGCTTGTTTAGTCTCATTTCATTAATATGACCAAGTTTACAATGCAAAAGAAAAGCTTCATTTATATAAGAAAATTTTCTTTTATTAGTATGTTGTATGTTGAAAACTGTGTGTTGGTTTAGGATGTAAATACCGTTATTTAGTGTACCATACCCAATCAACTGTTGATTCAAGTTAATGTTCATAACATTATTTTGCAACACAAAATGATATCCTTCATTGTCTAACAAAGAAACGGATATTATATTACATAGCATACTAGGAACATAATAACAAGGGTTCAAAACCAAAATGCATCGTGAAGGCAACCCCAGATGATACTCTCTTGCAGATACAGCATGTACATTGGAACCATTTCCAACCCGAAGAGTATGGTCACCAGTTTTCAAAACTCTACTGTTTCTCAATCCCTGCATACAATTGCAGATGTGAGAACCAGAACCGGTATGTAATACCCAAGATGTAGAGTTTATAGAAAAATAGTTTTCAGTTTCAAACACACCTGAAGCGGAAGCATCAATATGCTTTTTCTTCTTGAGATCAGCAAGATACAAAGCACAATCGCATTTCCAGTGTCCGGACTTGTGGCAGAAAAAACATTCTCCTTTTCCGCTTCCCGCGGACCGGGATTTGTCTTTCCCCTTCGCCGTTACAACTCCACCTCTCGGTTTGGTGGGTTTCTTCTTCTTCTTTCCCTTGGCCTTGGCTTTTGGGATGGAAGAGGAAGATGGCCCAGCTAGCAGAGCGGGAGTTTTCGCTGTTTTAAGCGTGCTCTCTACACTTCTCAGCATATTAAGAAGTTCAGGCAGTCATTTTTCCAAATCATTCATATTAAAGTTTACTATGAATGGAGCAAAGGCAGGGGGGAGAGACTGTAGAACAATATCAGTATATTGCTCGTTATCCATGGTCTATCCGAGGTCCTCAAGTTCTTCTATAAGACCAATCATATTCAAGACATGTTCAACTACTGATGTGCCAGGAGCCGTCCGCATCTGAAACAACTTTCGAGATGCCTCTTATCGTAAAGTCCGAGATTGCTGTGCATACAACTCCTTTGTATGAAAAAGATGGATTGTACATCCATCTTCTCATGCTGCTTCTAATGTATACTGTCCATAAAAGCTAGCGCGAGGCACTTGGCCGTGTTACAATCAATATACCATGTTTTTCGGATCTACTTATCCGAAACAGATGATTCATGACCTGGTATGGGTGGGGATTTGGCAGTGAGGACATATGATACTTTATCATATGTGAGTACAATGTTCAGGTTCCTCAGCCATTCTTTATAATTCGGTCCTGTCAGTTTGTTTTTCTCTAAAAGAAGCTTAAGTCCCGTCATTTGGTATCTTCCATTAGGAGAGAGAAAAGAAAACACTCAGCGAAATGCTCTTGCAAAAATTTAGATTGGTTATTATCTTATCTAATCGATGTCTCCATTGCTTTTATCAAAATTTTCTTTCAAAAACCAAGAAAAGAAAACTAGCCAGGATTAATTACATTCTACAGTTTTGCTAACCGGTCAGCCAGGCCAGTGTCGGTACTTTGAAAGAGGTTCTTCATGCTTTCGCACGGACCGAATTAAAATAAACCTCGTTTTCCCAGAGGTCTAACCCCATTGACAACTTTCTAGACACCTACTGGATTAGCTAATTATAAATTGCAAAATTCTGCTGGGAGTAACTCTTGTTAGTTATATATATGCCATAGAGGCCATTGTTTTACATATGATGTATATTATAATGCATGCTTGGATATATATAGAGAGGACTTTCTTGCTCGTCATGATAGTATGCTATTTGGTTTCTCTTTATCTTAACATGTTGACTTATATTAGTTTATTGTCCTACTCTCACATGTTGATAAAGCCCTTAGGATAAGTACTCGACTACTGGGACTATGATGAGATCATACTAGTGGGGCCAAAGTAGTCGATGAGTACATCCTATAACTGTTCCTAGTCGAGGGCATCGATACACCAGAGTAGACTAGCGTATACGCATCTTGACCCATATGATGGGCGATGGATGATCCCATATCCATCGGTGTTTGACATAAAGTATGGTGTACGGGTGCTCAGTGGAGACTGGGTACACTGGTCGGACTCGCCGAGAACTCCCAGATGGTATTATACCTCACGTCAGATGGCAGTTCTCTGGTGACACAAGTACAGGGTAGTCTGTAGACCCGAGATCGTCATAGAGTCTTGTGTGATTCCCACCGTGCTTTGATTTCCACCTTACCACGTCCAAGAGGTCGTGCTAAACGGTGGCTTTTGGGTACAGTCCCGAATCACATGGAGGCAATGAGCGATAGGAGGGGATTCGTCTCTCCCGGTATAGGGAGTTGATGTTGTGCTGTGTTCGATTGGCTATAACTGGAAGTCCCTGGCAAGGGTGGATATTGAGTACTACTGTTAAGTGTTATCAGTAGGTTCTCGACCTGTTTTGAGCCACACATCGACATGACTTATCGGTTACTGGGGTCTGACGTATACCACCCCTAGACTGGATATGAAGTATATCAGACGAAGAGACTGGACTGTACGGAAGTGTTACTGATTGGATTCACAGGAGAATGTATAGTCTTGCTTGTTGATCTTTTGATCGCTCAATACCTGGGTGGCTGTTACGTTTAGATGACTGCTTGCAGCTTGTAGGTGTTTGATATGATCATTACCTGCTACCGGCGTATTGACGATTCTTTAGAGTCCTACATAGAGGTTTCTTGACTCAGGCAAAACGGAGTAGGGGCACATATGTGATATGTGCAGGACCGAGGATAATACGATATGAGATACCGTATTATATTCTCGCGATATTATGATATGAGCCGGGTCATCGGATCAAGTGTTGATTCGATGAATCGGTACATGATATATTAGTCGGTTATATTCGATATAGCTGGATTGTCGGATCAAGTGTTGATTCGATAATTTAATGTTTAATTATATATATTATATATTGCATTACATTATCTAATATTGGCTCGCTTTATTATTTCATTTACTCACCGGATAATACATTGATATATATGCGATATATGTTAATTGTATTATTTTCTTTTGTAACGAAAATATATTATATATGTGATATATAATATTGTAACATATTATAATTACTAATGCAACGTGATTAGTGGAGATTAAACATGGTTAGGGTTTGATTTGGGTTAGTTCTTTCATGAACCTTCAAGAAGGTTTTCTTTTGTTTCTTGCAAAGATATTATGGTTGATATTTTTGTGAGATATTTGTAAACCCAAACCACACCCTTAACCCTAGTTAACTCTCTAGAATGGTTTGCCTTGTCATCTTTGACCATGGTTGCATTTGTAATCATATATCTTTTTCATTATTCATCACAAAAGGATTATTATTTCTTCTTCTTCTTCCTTGAGCTCACAAAAGCTTTCTAGGTTTTATTTTGTGATGATTTAGTATGAGAATTTGATAATAAAAGAGAGCATAAATCCTACTTCATCATCCTTATCTAATCTAGCCATTAGATTACGGTGTTCATCCCATTAGTGAGTGAGAGCTTGAGTTAAAGAAACTTCGAGGTAGATCATCTTCGAGAATGAAGACGACAAGCAAGCATGGATCATTCGGGTTGTGGAGCTTCTCTTGAGTCCGGGAGATCATGGATCGCGACGAAGGAACGATTACTCGGAGCTTATGAAGCGAAGGAGCGGACTACAAAGGTTGTAATCCCTAACTCTTAGTTGTAAAGATGTTTACTTGCATGTGTAAACCTAATTATCTAGCAAATATCCTCGCTTTGGGTTGTTCGGCACGTCTAAATTTTAAATCGGGCATGGTTGATGCCTTATAGACCCTTGTAAGAGTGCCTAAGAACCTTAAAGTGGTTTCAGAGCCTAGCTAGAACATTAGGCGACGTGTATACGAAGTTAAAACTTCGATCGAACCCCGAAACATCGAACTTGACCCCCTCATTGGAAATTTTGTAAAAATGTGATTTTTTCTGCATTAAAAATACTAAAAAAAAATCAGCAGGGAATTCTAAGATTTATTGTGAAAAACGACCCCAAAATTCCACTAAAGCGCCGCGGAACCGCGGCAATACTATGCCTTGCGCGGCGGTTCCGCGGCAGCACAATAGAATTAGGGTTAGCTTTTTGGCACAGTACATCCGTAGGTACTTGTGCATGATTCTGGGTATTTTTAATCTTACTCAAGTGTTGAGTGTTCTGGGGATAATTTGTAATCGTTGATTCGATCGGAAAGTTTAATTTCATTTTGTTTTCCGGATATTTAGAAACTGTTAAAATGATCGAACTGATATCATTAACTCACTTTTTCCCTGCACAAAAATCTTTCAAGTGTTGAATTTTTCTTGAGTTTAAATCTTTCGGAAAAACGTGCAAGTAACGCGGTGGACCCTCTAGAAGAACACAAACCTTAACTCGATTATGTGACCGTCTGAACCGCCTCTAAACCTTAGGGTTTGGGGCAGTACGGCGTTGCCACATGTGAGGCGTTGGTTTGACCCTTCTACTGCTGGACCATTGGTACTGTAACATATTCTGGGATTTGTTGAACTCCTCTCAAGTGTTGAGCTATTTAGGAAATCTTGGGTATTTGATTATTCGATCGGAATGTTTAATATTGTCTATTTATCAAGAATGAGATACAATATGTGGAATTCATATAGTTAGGCAAGAAATGCGAAGTATGTGATATTTCGGATTTACGATGTCTAAAGTAATTGTGGATTCCAAATGTTGTAGTTTTACACTTTCATTTCTGTGACCGTAAGCGTAGTATGTAGGGTATCGCCGGCTTCGTTGCTATACATCAACGACAGTCGGGATACGCATACTTGCTTACGTTGATGATATGAGATATTATGTGTTTCTGTGATATGTTTGTTGGAGATAGTGCCCTCATAGTCAATTATTGGATCACAGGTACGTGATTGCAGTGATTGCGGAGGACCTATACCGGTAGGACAGTCTTACTCGAGATGATAGTATGCGATCTAGTTTGCCTTTATCAGTCGTGTACATGATCAGGTGACTGATTACATGTTACACTTTGATAGAGCCCTTAGGATCTTGCTTTACCACCAACAGTATGATAGCGATCATATACGTGAGAGTTGGGTGGTTTATACGCATATCCTTGATTTTGGTCCCTAGTCATTGGAGTTTCGAGACAGGGCATCGATACTCCGGAGTAGACTAGTGTGTACAGTCGAGACCCCGACGAGGGGCGGTGGCCGGTCTCACAAGCCACTGGTGTCAGTTGGATCACCTAAGATGTATACAGGTGCTCATTGGGTTATGAGTACACCGAACAGGACTCGCCGGGAATCTGCTAGTTAGTATTATATCTACCGTCAGATAGCAGTTCCCTGGTGACATGTGTACAGGTTAGTTCATCGACCTGAGGTCGTCATTTGTCTCGTGTGAGTTCCCACTGTGCTTTGATTTCTACCCTACCACGGCTCAAAGGAGTCGTGCAAACAGGTAGCTTTTGGGTACAGTCCCGAGCCATATGGAGGCACGTGAGCGGATCGGCAGGGGATTCGTCTCTCCCGGTATTGGGGGCGAGGTCGTGCTGTGTCTAGGAGAGCCATTACACAAAGTCCATGGCCATGGCAGGAGATTTACTGGTAGGTACTCCAGTAGTATCTCAGGGTGTTATTGGGCTTCACTCCGACACGACTTATACTGCTATTGGGGGTCTGACGATACTAGCCCCCTAGGCAGATATGCGATACTCATAGACGAACGGACCAGACTGTATATACATTGTCACTGTTAGGCTCAGTAGGGTTTTCCGGATGAGTGCGCTCATCGGCATCCCTTGGGGTCAGTCCATGGGCAGCCGTTACGCATTGCTAGTGCCGCTGACGGTTTGTGGTTAAACCCACTGCCAGGGTACTGACGAGTCATTAGAGTCCCACACAGACAGTTTCCCAAGTTCGGGCGAAACGTTGTAGAGGCCGTATGGTTTTATGGCAGGGTTCGGAGAATGCACGTGCGTTTACGCACGTGTTATTTTTCGGGCAGATAATACTGGTCGGCTTTGGTTTAAGCCGGATCCGAGTATTATATTGAGTAGGTATAATATCTTTGTCTCGGTTGCATTTGTATTCGGTCGTAATACAAATGCGGGTATATTTATACAGTTTCGGGGTTGTCCTGAAATTCGTTTCAGGAACACTTTTGGAAGTTGCCAGTTTCCAGTTTTCTATCAGCCGTCTTTTAACATTCGGTTAAAGGCGGATTTATCTTTTCTTGGATGAGAGTGAGTCGTGCTTCTAGAAGGTTCTAGAAGGTTCTAGAATTTGGTGACAAGGCTAAGTGACTCATGCTTTGATTTCATTGTATTGTTGTTTTCCTTAAGATATTTGTTTAAGATATTTTGCTTAAGGTTACTCTCTTTCTCCTACGGTCACCTCCCCCTCTTCTATAAGAATGGCCAGCCCTCTCTCTCCTCCACACTCGCTCTCACTTGAGTTTTTCATGGTTGTAAAAAGATATGATAGTATTTGGGGTGGATGGAATTTTACAGTTCATTTCATTTCATCACCCGATTCCCTCGGCAACTTCATTAACCGATCGTCCACGGATTTGGACGAAGTGAGACAAAGTCATCTACTCATTCTCTACATTATTCTTGGTCGTCTCTTTTAGCAAACTTGACGATCGAGTTGCCTCAAGTCAGAGGCGGGAGCCCGTTTAAAGAATCGATCATGTGGTGCCACCTCGACGAGGATATCGGAGATCGACGAGATCGGAGCAGCCGCAACGGAGCGTGGGATGATGGTTGAAGAACGAAGGACTCGGATCGTTCGGTATAACCTTTCTACACTCTTTACAGTTTGTTAGTTTAGCAATAATGGCAGATCCGGGTTAAAGTATACGATAGCGCCAGTTTAAAAGTTTTTGTTCCGCATTTTGTCGTCTGTAGACTGCCGGGGCGCTAGCGTAGACTTACAGTGGTATCAGAGCCTAACCATTTTGCTATACTAACTTGTGCTAACGCGTTTAAAACATCGATCCGACCGGAAATCAAAAATCACATTTTTTCAATATGACAGTTTCTGTTGATTTTAAACGGTGTCCTAAAATTTTTCTACACATCTCAGAATACTGTGCAGGCTTTTCTAAGAACCACGACAAAATTTGGGCACGTGACCCCACCAAACCGCCGCGGAAACGCGGTCAAACCCATGGTTTGACCGCGCATCCGCGGCCACGTGGTGAGCTCGTGCTCCCAAATTTTGTCAGTGGGTTCTTCTCTGGAATTTGTGGTTTTTGGTAAATATCGTTTTGGCCCAGATTTTGTTATTGTTCACCAGTAAGTCGTGGGGCCCATTTTTGATATTTGGTCGATCGAAATTTAAACATGTTAGTTTACAGTGCTTACATTATATCTCCGACCGGGAATGTCATTTGATCGGTAAACCGCGTAAGATTGCTATAGTTCTTTTAGACGGGTTTGCGAACGTGACATTCGCGTTGATGTTCTGTGTTGTGCTGTGATGTTGCGGATTTGTCGTGGTGGATAGCAGTGTGCAATGGTAGTACAGTTTGTGTTTATTTGTACATTTGATATTGCGGGGCGAGCGTCCAACTTGTGGACTGCCGTTACTGCCTGTTGTATAATATTCTTTTAGGGCACGACCAGGTTGCGGTCGATGTACCTATTGTACTATTTCTCATTACTGTACTAGGTTTTGCCCCGCGACGGAGTGCACGGATAGCCGGGTTCTGGGGGGCAACGGGTCCGCATCTCATGGCTTTGAGAGGCAGAGGGGTCCCACTCTAGAATTGGCAGACTATTCGCCGCACTCGTAGGGGTACAGGTTGACCCAAGGAGGGGTGCCCAAGCTTACCGGATTCCGTGGAGTGCTGGGTGGTCCATTCACTATGCTGTAGGGGGCTGCCTCGCTTCAGGTTTTGGCGGGTAACTTGCGGCACCAGTAGGGGTCTAGGTTTCATTGCACAGGCTATCCACACGACAGGGGAACGTCGAGTTTCAGCAGCGGCTCTGTGAAACTCGGGGATCCCAGATTATCTGTATTGTTCTGTGATGCTTATTACTTTTCTGTAATGATGCATACTATCACGCCTGGAGCGATTATTGTATATTGGTTTATATACTATTAGATGTTGTATATGTTTTACACCCGCGCTAGTCCAGTCCCCGCTCTGTCGTTAGTTAAGTAACCTAACGGGTGATGACGGGACCCAGTGACGAATGCGGATGGCATATACGTACATTTTATTTTCGTTCTTTTCTGGTGTGATTGATTGATGGGACTGCGTTGATTCTGATCAATGCAAAGTAAAACAAACCTGTTTGCAGTTGTTGGAACAAATTTAAAAAGTGTTGTTACAAAGACGTTTCCTTTTGTTATGCATAGCGATATTCAGTGGAATATCCTACACCTCATTCGACGGGGCAAGGGCCGATATCCCTTCACCGGGACTGACCCCTTGGGCAGAAGTTTGCGTCAGAGTAATAACTTCACTATAGTCGATTACAAGTTGCTTTGCATAGCGGTATTCAGTGGAATATCCTGCACCTCATTCCACGAGGAAAGAGCCGAGATCCCTTTACCGGGAGTGACCTCTTTAGCAAAAGGTTTTCGCCACTATATTTTAAAAAGCTATCAGGTTCCTTCAGCGATATCAAGTTCACTACGTCAAAGGTTTTTCGCCAAAAACCATCCGTAGCCCTCCGTCATTTCATATGAATGGTCAGTAGTATTCAAGCTATGTTGGTCTAGCCCTTAGCTAGGACATAGTGATTGGTAGCTGCTGGGGTGTTCACATGTTGCATAGATAGATGCGTTGGTTTGGGACAGTCGTACAGCCTTGTTGGCCCTTAGTCAAGGGCGAGTACGGGTGGGTTCAAATTAACAAGATAATGATGGGAAGAACTTGACATGTGACTTATGGTGGGCTGGCCCTTAGTCACGATCATAAGAGCATGGGGCAAAAATCATATCGGGAGTTTCTAAAGAAACTGAAACCTGCCAAGTATGCGCATACCTTCTGGAGTATGAGTAACGTGGATGCATTCCATCACGTTATCATGCGATGAGAGTTGGATCCCGATTCCCACTGATGAGTTGGTTTACTCTTCGGGTGATCCCGATTGATTCTTCTTTAGGTTTGGAGGAGAATTTGACAGGACAGTGGGAGGTTTCCGGATTAGATAAAGTTATGACCATTCTGATCTAGGTTAGAGTGCACGCAGAGTGTTTCTTTTCTCTCTCTCTTTGGCAGCGACCTTTGACCGACCCTAGACTATGACTCAGTGACCAAGTTGACCGAACCTTCTTAAAATACTGGCATTTAGATTGTCTGAGTTGCATAAGTCATTGCCACTCCTTCTTTTACCCTTTGAATTTCTCAGAACACCCGTATTACTACGGATATCCACTTCCATTGGATAGAGCCATCCTATGGTTATATACGAACTCGAAGGGACTTCTTCGAGGATGGATCCAGGTTCAGGAGAAATAGAATTGGTTTATTCAGTTGTCTTTTATTATCACCTTCTCTCAGGTTGCGAGAGCTCCTTGGTTTAGGAGAGTACACCTATTACGCTTATTGGATAGTCTTATTCCAAACCATAGGCTGGTGCCGAAAGGTAGGGAATGAAGAAAACCAATTATCCTAAGTAGGGTGTGCAGAAGGTAATATGTAAAGACAAAATAAAGGGATTAGAAAGAGGGCAAAGTAAATTGCGACTGATATCATTCACGACCAAAACCGCGTACTTCATCGCCGCTCCAATTTCACCTTTAAAAGAATAAGGTATTATTCAGTTGTCTTTTATCATCACCTTCTCTCGAGATGCGAGTACTCCTTGGTTTAGGAGGGTACACCTATTATGCTTACTGGATAGTCTTCTTCCAAACCATAGGCTGGTGCCGAACGGTAGGGAAGGAAGAAAACCATTTAGCCTAACGATGGTGTACAGAAGGTAACGACTAAAGGCAAATAAAGGGGATTTGGAGAGATGGCAAACAGATATACGGTTGAAGTCATGAATTGGATTATGGAAGAGGCATTGCTATGAATACCAGGTACCCCTACGAAACATTTTCATGTTTCAGTGCATTGTTAAAAGATAAACTGTTTTCCCGATTAGACACTTACTCCAAGGGTATGTATTTACCAGGTTTCATTCTCATATCTGTATGGTTTTACAGATGATGATTAGGAGTAAGATATTGGGAATTAGGTGATCATCCTCATTATATCGGAATTCGTTGTAATTGGTGATATTTGAGGAAATCGCCAGGGTACGGTTTTCCACCTACAACGCACAGGTTTTGAGTTGTTCAACTCAGCGGACTTATACAGAGTATTGTATGTTGTCCAGTGTCCATCAGGACAAAGGGGTAGGTCCTCGTACTATGTTCTGTTTACTTATAACTTCTCTAGTATTTAGACAAGTGTTTCGTAGAAATACAAGGTCTAAGTTTTGAGAAGTTGTGGGTATAAGAATAAAGTAGAGAACCAGGTATCACAAGTATCGGGATTCTTCAAAGAGATCGAAGATGTAGATTCTTGTGATTGGTATTCAGATGATAGTGATGGTTTTGAGAAACGTGTTTCTCTTTCAGGTTACTCATAATTGGATGGATTCCTAAGTTGAGTAATGCTGATTAGCCTCTTTCCATTAAGATGATATGCACTGGAGACAGCTGCATGATTTGAATATGGTTCCAATTAAATAAGTGCCAAAGTTTCTGTATTGGATATAGAATGGATCGAACCTTAAAAGATATTAAGGTACGGGGAGTTGTCCAGCTTATGATTAAAACCAGACTCTGGATAACTCAGGGCACGTTTCTGTAATGGCTGTTTGTGGGTTGACCCTGGCTATGACGAGGGTTGATATTCTACCATTTGGAAGATCAATAGTGATATTGTTCTTGACTCGCCACAGTTTTAGTAAAAATGGATCTTTTTCAGAAAACAGTAGTGGGAGTATGGTAGAACTGGAAGTGATTCCAGAACCGCGAACCATTACGGAAAATTTAATAGGACCTATATATTCAATCAGGTTTGACATCCCAATAGCCACTCCGCAGGTATGGTAGGTAACCTCAGACGCCCGAGAGGTACTTCGGTAGCCTCAGAGACGGTGACAGGAAGGTTCTTATCTACCAAGACTTGACACTACTGTTGTTCCAGGATATGAGACCCGGTAGGAGGGTTGTCGTAGTCAGTGGGAGCAGCGGAAGCATAGTGGGCAAGATGCTTATATCTATTTGTAGACTTGAGCAGTTATAGCGGAGATAGATCATCTAATTTTGATGTGACAGTCATGGGTTTGACTTCAATCAGAATAGAGGATGGATCAGTTAAGAAGGTAGTAGGGTGTGATGTCATGGTATCTGGATGACATACACAGAGTAGGAAGTAAAATTCCTATACTACGATCGGTTGTACTGTGGTCGTCACACAGTTGTTTCTCCAGACAGGATATGGATATAATATTTGACATTCTGGTTTCTGGATCTATGGCTTTAGATCCGGATTTGGGTAGTTTCCCAATGTGGGTACTTTGACAGATATTCTAATGGTTTTTGGAATAGTTGACTCCTAGCATGGTGGTGTACCTGCAGGTGATGGAGTCACCCTCTCTAAAGGTGTCTTACAGACTAAAGAGGAGAGGGATGTGCATGATTGGCAGATCACTTGCTTAGGCAATTGAGTCAATCATGAGATGTCAAGTACCAAACCAAATGTTGGTTTTGCACTAGATGCAATAAGTTTGTATTAATCCAATCCTGGAGAAATATAAGGAAGCAGTTTTTAGAACATAAGTACATGTTCTATGGATTTGATGACGGCAGCCTCCTTCGGGAGACGGTTATCATTCCAGGCTTCAAAGGTGACATGGATGACAGAGTGATTGTCAGAGTTATAGTTTTCCCTCTGACGAAGAGGGACAGTATTATGGACAGGTGGTCCAAGAGGATACTGTGGGTGGCATGGTGCCGGATACTGATTAGTTTCAGTGATCGATACAGTCTAAGAAGTTTGGATTTGGAGTTCATTTATGAACTAGGTCCCATCAGATATCCAGACATATTCTAAGACAGGTGTTACTCATTTCGGGAGATGGTTTTCTCCGCGAACTTGAGATTAAGAGAGATATAGAAAGAAACTTCTAGGCGGATCCACTCACTAAGGCTATTTCTCGAACACAATAGTTTTACAAACGGGCTTTGTGATACTGATTAGTAGAGGAGTTGGATGTTCGGTTTCACACGGGCTGCGAGTAGTCGACATCGTAATAATTAGCCTTGAGTGCAAGTGGGAGATTGTTGGAGATAGTGCCCTCATAGTCAATTATTGGATCACAGGTACGTGATTGCAGTGATTGCGGAGGACCTATACCGGCAGGACAGTCTTACTCGAGATGATAGTATGCTATCTGGTTTGCCTTTATCAGTCGTGTACATGATCAGGTGACTGATTACATGTTACACTTTGATAGAGCCCTTAGGATCTTGCTTTACCACCAACAGTATGATGGCGATCATATACGTGAGAGTTGGGTGGTTTATACGCATATCCTTAATTTTGGTCCCTAGTCGTGGGAGTTTCGAGACAGGGCATCGATACTCCGGAGTAGACTAGTGTGTACAGTCGAGACCCCGACGAGGGGCGGTGGCCGGTCTCACAAGCCACTGGTGTCAGTTGGGTCACCTAAGATGTATACAGGTGCTCATTGGGTTATGAGTACACCAGACAGGACTCGCCGGGAATCTGCTAGTTAGTATTATATCTACCGTCAGATAACAGTTCCCTGGTGACATGTGTACAGGTTAGTTCATCGACCTGAGGTCGTCATTTGTCTCGTGTGAGTTCCCATTGTGCTTTGATTTCTACCCTACCACGGCTCAAAGGAGTCGTGCAAACAGGTAGCTTTTGGGTACAGTCCCGAGCCATATGGAGGCACGTGAGCGGATCGGCAGGGGATTCGTCTCTCCCGGTATTGGGGGCGAGGTCGTGCTGTGTCTAGGAGAGCCATTACACAAAGTCCATGGCTATGGCAGGAGATTTACTGGTAGGTACTCCAGTAGTATCTCAGGGTGTTATTGGGCTTCACTCCGACACGACTTATACTGCTATTGGGGGTCTGACGATACTAGCCCCCTAGGCAGATATGCGATACTCATAGACGAACGGACCGGACTGTATATACATTGTCACTGTTAGGCTCAGTAGGGTTTTCCGGATGAGTGCGCTCATCGGCATCCCTTGAGGTCAGTCCATGGGCAGCCGTTACGCATTGCTAGTGCTGCTGACGGTTTGTGGTTAAACCCACTGCCAGGGTACTGACGAGTCATTAGAGTCCCCCACAGACAGTTTCCCAAGTTCGGGCGAAACGTTGTAGAGGCCGTATGGTTTTATGGTAGGGTTCGGAAAATGCACGTGCGTTTACGCACGCGTTATTTTTCGGGCAGGTAATACTGGTCGGCTTTGGTTTAAGCCGGATCCGAGTATTATATTGAGTAGGTATAATATCTTTGTCTCGGTTGCATTTGTATTCGGTCGTAATACAAATGCGGGTATATTTATACAGTTTCGGGGTTGTCCTGAAATTCGTTTCAGGAACACTTTTGGAAGTTGCCAGTTTCCAGTTTTCTATCAGCCGTCTTTTAACATTCGGTTAAAGACGGATTTATCTTTTCTTGGATAAGAGTGAGTCGTGCTTCTAGAAGGTTTTAGAAGGTTCTAGAATTTGGTGACAAGGCTAAGTGACTCATGCTTTGATTTCATTGTATTCTTGTTTTCCTTAAGATATTTGTTTAAGATATTTTGCTTAAGGTTACTCTCTTTCTCCTACGGTCACCTCCCCCTCTTCTATAAGAATGGTCGGCCCTCTCTCTCCTCCACACTCGCTCTCACTTGAGTTTTTCATGGTTGTAAAAAGATATGATAGTATTTGGGGTGCATGGAATTTTACAGTTCATTTCATTCCATCACCCGATTCCCTCGGCAACTTCAATAACCGATAGTCCACGGATTTGGACGAAGTGAGACAAAGTCATCTACTCATTCTCTACATCATTCTTGGTCGTCTCTTTTAGCAAACTTGACGATCGAGTTGCCTCAAGTCAGAGGCGGGAGCCCGTTTAAAGAATCGATCATGTGGTGCCACCTCGACGAGGATATCGGAGATCGACGAGATCGGAGCAGCCGCAACGGAGCGTGGGATGATGGTTGAAGAACGAAGGACTCGGATCGTTCGGTATAACCTTTCTACACTCTTTACAGTTTGTTAGTTTAGCAATAATGGCAGATCCGGGTTAAAGTATACGATAGCGCCAGTTTAAAAGTTTTTGTTCCGCATTTTGGCGTCTGTAGACTGCCGGGGCGCTAGCGTAGACTTACAATGTTGTATTGGATCGTCGAGTTTTGAATAGCCAGGGGTTTTATGTGAGATGAGGGTTTGTAAGTCGATGTACAACACCCCACTAGTTGCGGGGAGGCGGAAATATTGATAACAATCATTTTGTTTGAACTAACATCTACTAACCGAAGAATCTTTGCTAAACTATAACTAACATAAACATAGGAGTTGTTAACTACTATGAGAAGTGATTATACCTAGTGAATCTAGTCCTTCGTCTTTTCGTTATCAACCTCCTCCTCGGCCTCCTCTACGTAATAGACGATCCACCCGATGTAACACCTTAGAATGTGTTTTGTGACTAATTATATTTTAATGTATGGTTTTTAATAAAAAGTTTACCAAATTGGTTTTCAATTATTTTATCCGATTTAATGAATATTTTATTAGATTTTTCCTAGGCTTGCACACACTTGTGCATGATAACTAGGGTTGTAATTTGGGGTTAAACATGATTAGCAATCATGGTTAACTAACCATTTTTCCTAATCTGGTTTTATAAGTTTGTATTAAGTGTTTTGGTTTTATTGTTCATGGTTGTTTTTTTTAAATAAAAAGGGTTTTGATTGTTATTGTGTTGACTTGGTGAGAGAGAGAGAGGGTGCATTATGAGGCATGATGGCTTTGCCCATGCCTTCATTTAATGAAGAGAGAGGGAGTGAGAGGGTTGACACTTGATTCCATCATTTTGTTGCCTCTCATTTTCTCATATCACTTCTCTCATTCTCTCACTCACTCATACTATCACACACTCACACCCATACCCACTCAGCCCCAGCAGCAGCAGCAGAAGAGGCAGCAACATCTGAAGCAGCAGCAGCTCAGCAGAAGCAGCAGCAAGCAGTAGCATGGAGCAGCAGCAGCAGTAGCAGCTCCAACAGCCACAGCAACTTCAGATCTTCTCCTCCTCCTTTCTCCTTGCATCGTAGGGTCGTGTGAGGTATAATCCTTAAACCCACTTCTTTGTTTGCTAAGTTGTGTAGAAGTAGCTTCAGTTTGAGATAAAAGTGAGATTTTGTGCTATATTTGGTGATTGTTGTGAAGTTTTGTTCTTGTGATGTAAGTGTTGGTTAACCTAGACTAATTAGGTGTTATTAGGGCCATGTAAATCTAGTTAAACCCTAGATTACACCAAAATACCATAGGGTTTCTAATTGTGCAAAATTTAGTGTTTTTAAGTGAAATTTCACCTTTCAGTGATCTGCTATAGGCCCGAGTAGTTCTGGTTAAAATTGAGGAACCTGGAGCACACTAGATACACCCTGACCACACCTCCTGAGCATGAACCCCTAACCCCCTACCCAGGCCACCGGTTTAATCTTTCTGGCAGCAATTTCCGGCCAAATGTGGGAGCTTTTGGGTGTAGTTTGAATGGGTAGGAGTCTGCTGTTATTTCTATGCCAGTGGTATGTATAGTTTTGTAAGATTTGACCAGTAGGAAAATCTGGGATCATTTATCGTTTTGCATGTCCGTTTTGTTTGCGCGATACGTGAGTGGGTTCTGCGATCCAGCGTGTCGCGGTAGTTTTAGACTCGTATACACACGTTTTAGCGTATCGTGCACACGCGCATTTAGTTCGCGACGCGAGTTTCTCGTATGGGTTCGATATCGCGTTTTGCGGAATATTTGGCTTATATATGATTTCCATGTCTAAATTGCAGGTTTGCAGGCGGGGACTACAGGGGGGAGCAGATGGTAGGATTCACCTAGCGTGGAGCGTAGGTGAGTAGATTTAACATATACAGGGGAATCGCCCGCATGGCGTTATGCGTCTGGGCTAGGATTCAAATACTTGTCCCATATTCTACGTCATTGTTAGAATTGCTCCTTTACCTTATTTCCTTAATATAGTCATACTATGACTAGCAGCCGTAGCACGCTGCACATATTATTGACGGTTCATGTTGCACGAGCATGGATTGTATGCTACACACACACCGTCAATAATTGCCATGTCACACACAACCCCTTATAGATACAATATTGCTTATCATACATGACATCTAGCTTATCGGTATACCTATAGTGTATCTTACCATTAGTGATAGGTACCTCTACACATTGCGATACAGCTACAGGTATACCATGCACATATTTTACTTATACCCAGGGGGGTATCCTTCATATTCTACTTATACCCAGGGGGTATACGACATCTTTTACTTATAGGTAGATACCTATACTTAGTTGTACCTTATTGATTGCGCATACATCTGGTTTGAGCTACATATTTTCTTTATATGCTCGCATTTCCGATATATCGCATATATTTATTCCTGGATTTGCGCATTGTTTATTTGGATTTTACATGATGTTTTCTAGATTTGGGAACCGCGGGAGCTCATGAAATTATGCATACATTGAAAGACTCGGTTTCCTTGATATGATATTTGCGCATCCACCATGAGTTTTATCGGTGCTGATTTATATATACCCCTACGAGGAGGCGTCGAGGCCGTAGAGGGTACATGGTGGGGCCCGGTATGGTTCCCCTCGGCAAGAAGATCGATGGACTTTGCCGATTGAGCCTGGAGGCGGGCGAGTACCTACCGGTGACAGTACCAATGACTCGGCGGGGATCATAGAGACACCGTTGGGAGTCATGTACGTATGGATACGTCGAAAGGCGAGGGTCAGAGCTAGGCACTCGTGCTTTCGGGATAGCGTATGATACGTGATCAGGGTTTCTGTGTCGATGCTTGGCACATGGTTTTCATGATATTTCTTTAACACCTTTGTATATATAACAGGGGATTTAGCCGTTGTTATATATACCCTTACACCAATATTAGTGGAGTGGGACGCTAATATATGTGTATTGACCCCATCATATTTATTTCTGCATATGTAAATATTTAGGATGCTATAATCTTACTTGAGATGTAATTTGGGATATTAGGTGATTCATTGAGATTGGATACAGGATACCTATGAGATTGTCGATTTGTACATTCGGGATATAGGAGATTACTCGATATTGTACATTGGGGAGATGTGAGACTTATATGATATGAGAGCCCAACTTGGGGGCTGATTTGAGGAATTGGGATTTGAATGTCTTGATGGATTGCGATCCTACCAAGATGTCAGGTTTCCGTGGGAACGACATAGTTCACTCCATACCTCATACCTATTCACTTATGCACGGTTTCATATATTGGTAGTACCTGTTAGTGTACCCTTATGATTGCTGCATATCTACTTTCTCATATCCCTATTGCATAGTTATTGCATACTATTATCATCTTATTATTGCTTCACATATTGATTGTATCTGCTAGTGTACTTTCCTTTATTCTGCATTTCACATGACCTGTTATTACTGCAATTGTATATCTTAGATTCATGCTGTACGTACATACCTGCGATTACCTGCATATGTTATCTACTATTCACGAGTTGGCAACTCACCCCCGTTGTGCCACAGGTGTTGCAGGGTGTTTCCCAGAGTAGTCGAGGCAGGCTATTTAGCTATTCATCTATCATCTGCTGCTACAGATACCGCATCAGCTCACAGTACTATTTTGCTTAGGTGGGTTGGATGGTTATCTGTATTTCATATTGTACATTTGTTGTATCTTGTACTCTCCATCTACTAGTATGTTGTTGACTTAGAGACTTGGTGAGGACGTTATTGTATAATATTTGTGGATTTGTTGTCTTTTATGTACAGTTTCCTTCCTATTGTCTCTTATTTCTTCGCTACGGTGTCGTGTATTTGTGATGTGATTGTTTTTCCGCCTTTGGGCCAGTTTTTACAAAAAGGGGTGTTGCTAAAATTTAAAAGAAGGAAAGTGGGACTTTTAAAGAATTTAGGTTGCGATTTCAAATGTTTCAAAAAACTTTTATTATCATTCCGTATTTTTATGGTTTAGATTTCTGGGTTTTGGCTTTCTTTTACTGCGTTACGTCTTTAGGCGTTGCATAGTGTTAGGGCCGTCACGCGCCAATTTCGGGTCGTGACAAAGTTGGTATCAGAGCGCTAGGTTTTACCTTTCGGAGTGTAGGATGACCTTAGTATGATGGAGTAGGTAGCCTAAGCAAAGTAACGTAGTGTGTGTATGTCTGCAGCATACCCACGATACGATACTTCGCCTAAAGTGACCTAAGTACAAATTGCTTGAAATTCCTTCCTTGATGATTCATATCCTTGAGATTTGATTCCTTATTCTTATCGAATCTTATCTTTATTGATAGCCTTGCCGCCGATGACTATGGGGACTCAGAGTGATGCAGCGACGGCCGAGGTCACAGTTAGCTCGGGCGAGACGAGTACTAACGAGGATGGCACTCTAGTTGCACAGGTGCAGACGGATCAGCCTACGACATATACTATTGATAGGCTTTTAGCAGAGATGCAGGACTTCCGCCAGACGATGAGTTCATTGGTTGATCTCATTCGGGAGCTACGACAGGAGGTTGTCACCCCTGTTACTCAGTTGTCACTTACGATCAGCATGAAGCAGTCCGTCACCTACATAGCCCCAGTAGTTGCAGCTCCAGTTGACGAGGCGCATATTCCAGAAGCTCAGAGAGTTCCAGGACAGTGGAGGACTCGTACCAGTGTACCAGCCCAGAGACAGAGGTTTAGTCATCGAGACAGAATCCGTGGCCATCGCGGGAGTAGCAGATGCTTAGGATGAGGACAGTCGTTCAACTCTCATTCCCAGGAGGGTCAGCAGTCAGCGCGTGGATGTTTTCAATGCGAGAGCCTTCAGCACTTCGTCAGGGATTGTTCCTTAGCACCTCGTCAGGATCGTTTTCAGAGAGGCCGTGGATGTGGAAGGTTCGCTCAGAGGGCTCAGTCTACCAGAGGAGTTCAGCCAGTTGTGGGTAGAGGGCAGACACAGGAGTTTGCTTCTACTCATCGGGACGCGCAGGCGTCCAATGTGAAGTTTTCAGGTATCCTTAATTCGCTTGTTCTTTTGATGTACTCGTTTGCTTTTCATACTTGTACCGTGGTTGGGTAGATTAGTCGTAGTTGTGCTAACTTCTGTCAGCGATTCTTTTGTTGCGGGACACGTATTCAGTTGTGTGCCAATCGGATAGGAGATAGAGATTCGTCCGTCGTTTCGATCCTTCTAGAGATGTTGGATTTGACGTTCTCCTAGGCACAGACTGGTTAACTACGTGCTAGGCATCTGTGGACTACCGTGAGGAAACAGTCAGGAATTATTTTCCCGGCGAGTCAGTTCTTGTTAAGCAGGTGGATAGTTGTGCCGCCTCTCACAGCTTGAATTCAGCCTTTTTCGCTAGTCGGCTACTGAGGAGATGTCGTGGATTCTTGGCGTTCATTCGTGATACCGCAGCCACAGAGGGTTTGTTGGACCGGTGTTCCTTTCGTGCGAGGGTTTTCCGGCGTTGTTCCAGATGAGCCGGCAAAGCTTAGGGAGCTTAAGGATCAGTTGCAGAGTAATTTGTTGGGGAGTTTTGTGCGTCTGAGTGTTTTGCTTTTGGAAGCTCCTATTTCTGTTCGTCAAGGAGAAAGACGGCAGCTTGGGGGTTGTGTATCGACGGATCGTTAATTGAACCGGCTTGCGGTGCGGATAAGTATCCTTCACATCGCATTGACGATTTCTTCGATCAGCACCATAGTGCTAGACATTTTCTAAGTTTGTTTGGGATCAGGTCTTTATTATTGCGAATTCGGAGTGATGGCATTCCGAAGACTGCCTTATGCGTGTCTTACGGGCTTTGTGTGTTTTAGTGAGTCATTGGATTCACTGATGCCCTACCAGCATTCGTAGATGTGATGAACCAGATTTCTTCAGGACGTTTCTCGACCAGTTATTGTTGTGTTATTTACGACATTCTGGTCTAATTAATGTGTCTTGAGGAACATGAGCATCACTTGAGAATTTGTTATGCAGATACTGGGAGATCACCGACAGTTTGCTAAATTCTCGGAGTGTTTCTTCAGGCTTGGTTATGTTGACTCCTAGGTCTTGTAGTCAAGGGAGACGGTTTCGTATGGTTCCGAGGGAGATCGTGGCCGTACAGCTTAGGTCCAGACTTGTGTGCAGGACGGAGGTCCGCAGATTTTTGGGCTTAGCAGGTTTTTACCGCCGTTTCGTGCAGGATTGCTAGAGTAGTGCTGCACCGTCGACTGAATTGACCGCAATGGAGGTTCCTTTCTTTGGACTGAGGCATATGTGCGGAGTTTTCAGCGGTTGATGATTTGGTTAACAACTGCATCAGTTCTTCCTTGTTTGTGGTTCGGGCGACCTTGTTGTTTAACTGTAATGTTTCTTGAGTGGGCTCGAGTGTGTACTGAGGTGACACTATAGAGTTATCGCTTTTGCTTCCCTACATTTGGGGGAAGTACGAGAAGGATATTCCACTCATGATCTGGAGATGGCCGCGGTGATTTTGCGTTGGAGATTTGGAGACACTACTTGTTCGAGAGTCGTGTCAGATTTTCACGGACCACCAGAGCATAATGAATATCTTCATGCAGCGGATTTTTATTGATGTTATAGTCTTCTGCAGATTTACAATTCTTGTGTGATCGTTGAGTACAGCTTTAGTTCGTCTCTACGGATGGACAGCTTGCTCATGTCCGCGCCCGACCACTTTTCTTTAATCGCTTTCGCGAGACACTGCCCGCCGATGCCCGTACGTCAGAGATACTTGAGCATACTCGGCTGGGTAATGATTCGGTGCCTTGATTTGTGACACGGGTGTGCTAAGTTGGGACGCGTTAGAGATGTGGAATCCTAGAGCAAGCACATTAGTCAACTCTCTGTATTCATTCAAGTTCCACCAACATTGACGTGACTTGTGAGATAGTTATGGGTGGGCAGGGATGTAAAGAGAAGTTTCGGGTTTCGTTTCAAAGTGTCTGTCTTGTTGTGTGTTTGGGTTGAGCATCTGAGGCCGGCTGGAGAGTTGCAACCTTTTACCGTTCCGAAGTAGGAGTGGGAGCAGATCTCCATGAATTTCATTATGGTGTCTACCCAGGGTTAGTCAGGGTGTGACTCCATTCGGATTCTTGCCGTCCGGTTATACTCAGTTTGCTCAGTTGTTCTTTGTTAAGTCGTGTGTTTGTGTTAATTGTTGTCGGCAGTTGGGGATCGTCACTCGCCATCGTTAGGGTTCTCCTTCGACAGCTGCTATCAGGATACACTCCAATTGGGAACCTATAGGTTTAGGGGTTAGATCGTGTCGATCACCAGTCAGTTGTTTTCTGACTCTGCATAAGTAGGATTTTGGACCCCATCTAGTCTAGAGACATCGGAGATGATCCAGTTGATTCAGGTCAGGATGAGAGTAGCCCTGTGCAAACAGTGGTCTTATACCGACCGTGTTGGTCGTAGACTTAAGGGCGCAGTGGAAAACCATGTATTCCTGCGGATTTTTCCGATGAATGATGAGTTGGATTTTGGGAAGCTTGTCCCGGGATTTTAGGTCCTTTCGAGATCCTATAAGAGAGTTAGTTTTGTTGCCTTTAATTTTGTCACTTCCACCCAGATTATTGAGTTTTCACCCCGTATTCCTTGTGATGATACTTTACAATTACCTTCATGACCCTTCTCACAGGATTTGGCACCAGACCAATTAGCTTGGACGCGATCTTTCATTCACCGGTAGCCACTTGTGTTAATGGCTCAGCAGGTGGAGAAACGTCGGTCAAGGGTCTTGCCATCTGTGATGGGTTTTCTTGGACGTAGCCGTATAAAGATGTAATCACTTGGGAGGCTGCGAGCAAGATTTGCGGGTTGTAATCTTCTCTTTGAAGGTACGCGTAGCAGTGTATTTTTTTATATTCGGGGACGAATTTCATTTAAGGGGGTAGATTGTAACACCTTAGAATGTGTTTTGTGGCTAATTATATTTTAATGTATGGTTTTTAATAAAAAGTTTACCAAATTGGTTTTCAATTATTTTATTCTATTTAATGAATATTTTATTAGATTTTTCCTAGGCTTGCACACACTTGTGCATGATAACTAGGGTTGTAATTTGGGGTTAAACATGATTAGCAATCATGGTTAACTAACCATTTTTCCTAATCTAGTTTTATAAGTTTGTATTAAGTGTTTTGGTTTTATTGTCCATGGTTGTTTTTTAAAATAAAAAGGGTTTTGATTGTTATTGTGTTGACTTGGTGAGAGAGAGAGAGGGTGCATTATGAGACATGATGGCTTTGCCCATGCCTTCATTTAATGAAGAGAGAGGGAGTGAGAGGGTTGACACTTGATGCCATCATTTTGTTGCCTCTCATTTTCTCTTATCACTTCTCTCATTCTCTCACTCACGCATACTATCACACACTCACAGCCATACCCACTCAGCCTCAGCAGCAGCAGTAGAAGAGGCAGCAGCATCTGAAGCAGCAGCAAGCAGCAGCATCAGCAGTAACGTGGAGCAGCAGCAGCAGTAACAGCTCCAGCAGCCACAACAACGTCAGATCTTCTCCTCCTCCTTTCTCCTTGCATCGTAGGGTCGTGTGAGGTATAATCATTAAACCTACTTCCTTGTTTGCTAAGTTGTGTAGAAGTAGCTTCGGTTTGAGATAAAACTGAGATTTTGTGCTATATTTGGTGATTGGTGTGAAGTTTTGTTCTTGTGATGTAAGTGTTGGTTAACCTAGACTAATTAGGTGTTATTAGGGCCATGTAAACCTAGTTAAACCCTAGATTACACCAAAATACCATAGGGTTTCTAATTGTGAAAAATTTAGTGTTTTTAAGTGAAATTTCACCTTTCAGTGATCTGCTATAGGCCCGAGTAGTTCAGGTTAAAATTGAGGAAACTGGGGCACACTAGATATACCCTGACCACACCACCTGAGCACGAACCCCTAAACCCCTACCCAGGCCGCCGGTTTAATCTTTCTGGCCGCAATTTGCGGCCAGATGTGGGAGTTTTTGGGTGTAGTTTGAATGGGTAGGAGTCTGCTGTTATTTCTAGGCCAGTGGTATGTATAGTTTTGTAAGATTTGACCTGTAGGAAAATCTGGGATCATTTATCGTTTTGCATGTCCGTTGTGTTTGTGAGATACGCGCGATACGTGACTGGGTTCTGCGATCCAGCGTGTCGCGGCGAGTCGCGGTAGTTTTAGACGCGTATACACACGTTTTAGCGTATCGTGCACAAACGCGTTTAGTTCGCGACGTGAGTTTCTCGTTTGGGTTTGATATCGCGTTTTGCGGAATATTTGGCTTTGTCACGACCCGAAAGAGCACGTGACTGGCCCTTGAACCATATGAAGTCTATAGGACCCCATCTGATCCAAGTAAGCCAAAAGCCCAGCAATCTAAAACCATTTAAAGAATAAATAAGGAAAACTGGTTTTGAAAAGTAAGGAAATCATGTTTCGAAAATCAAAGTTTTTAAATAACTAAGCCGAATGTGTATTTTTAAAATGTGTTACCTTTCCTGAAAATTTCGGCAGAGTTTCCTTTGTAAAAACTGGCCCCAAACGGGGTACAACAAGAATAATATATATGAAATGATAAAAGGCATCCCCAAGCGGGAGCTAGCTCTTCGTCAATCGACGGCCACAACCACGCAAGCAATAATAATATACAACGCCAAAGGGCGAGGATCAAAACCCAAAAAGAAACTCAAAACAGCCAGAAAACCGTAATACAACAAGCGCGACTCTAAGGTCGAAATAATACAACACTGTTTTCTAAGTCTGAAACAATATACAAGTTTGGGTTGATGGAATGACTAGATACAATGAATAATACAGGAGCAATGGCAGTTCTGATACAAAAGAACCCACCTACCAACGCAAGTCACCCACATGGAAGCAGTGTGCCAGAATTGCCGCTATGGAATCTGTACGGCAAATACCTGCAAGGACTGTGGCACAACGGGGGTGAGTTGCCAACTTGTGAATAGAAAATATCTACAAGCAGAGATCGAATGCATGACCCATCCTAGGTCAATACGATCAGATATATATAAACCTCAATATGAATAAGACTGAAACATGCTAAACTGGCAAAGTAATCTCTATACATGAGTGTAGTGTCAAGTACTCGTGCCAGTGCATCAGGTAATAGCATATCATAAATGTGAGGTACAATCAATGAAATCAATCTGCATGTACGTGGATCCCGTCCACTCGTCACCCAATGACAATAACCATCATGCATGTAAATATCATCAGCATATGCATGGAAATATGAGGATATAAACCACCTGTGTCCCCCGCGACACGTCAAAATCATGGAACCGGAGTGCCCAGCATCGGCACTCGAAAACATCATGAAAACTGTGCCCAGCATCGGCACGTAAATCCTCATATATCGGGATCCGTCAGTCCGGATCGGCCCACAGGCTCTGTCTGCGGTATCGGCCCTCGGCCCCGGCAGTACTCCTATATCCATCAATCGACTCTGGTCGGTATCCTCCGGATAACCGCCAGGTCCAACAAAGTCACTGGTAGGTACTCGCCACCCTGCCAGGCTCATCGTCTACTCCACGAAAAACATTTCTTGCCCCGGGGAACCATACCGGGTCCACCATGTACCCGCAATCGGCCTCATCCGCCTCCTCGAATCAGGTTTCACATGTCGCTCTCAGCACCGAGAAAACGCATAGTGGACGCACTAAAATATCATATTAAGGGTAACCGGGTTTTCAAAACAATTACATATCCTCTTTGAAACACCCACGGTTCCCAAAACCAGAAATATCATGGAAACAACATATCTCAATGCGTAAAATCAGAAAGCAGCATGTATGCGACATATAGCAGAAAGGTAAGAATATCAATATGTCATGCAAGGTTCAAATCCTGAATGAAACAGTACTACAGTGTAGTGACATGGCAATTATCGATGATGAAGTGTGTGGGCCGGCAACAGTGTACGTGGAACATACGCATCATCGATAATGGTGCTAGTGTCCTAGCAGCATGATTGAAATATATCAACAATACAAGCGATGCAATGCAAATAGCATGAATATGCGGAATCGAGTAGTCAACGCAACAGTAGAGAACCTGCCTCAATAGATATATCATGCAACCTTGCCTTTTGAAATAAGACGAATCAGGGCTTTTGGTAAAATAAGGGCTACGGTGTTTTAAGAAAAGATGCGTCGTTTGGAAATGTCCGTATAAACCCTTTTGCTTATCTTTAAAATATCCCCGGTTCGTTAGTTTTGAAATATGTATGACTCGGGTCTAGTCTAACGCCTACTATGCGAACTACGAACCCACAATCAAGTCAATTGAGAGGGGTATGGAAACCACCTAAATCTGAGTCGATATCACACTATCTCATCACATGACAGGTATCACTACCATCATATCACATCTCCAATGCGAACTCTGTCATGTCGCCAAATCTCACGGCCTCAATCGAATCTCATCGACTCATCTTAATCCCACGTATCATCCTCATAACTCGTATATGAACACATAGTCTCATACCCATGTGTAGATATATCCACCATCATATGCGCACAGATATATGAAAGAATGTATGCAAGTATGTGTGTATGTGTGAGTGTGGGTGCAACCACTACTCTAGGGTTTCGCACTACTCAACCAATACATCCTTATCACCAATAATCCATTATTACCATCAATAACCCTAAACAACACATAATAAATATATGTGTGTATACGTATTCGTATACATCACCACGGACTGCGGGGGTGCTATACGCCATCCACCCGACTTCTCCGCGTAGATATAATCTACTCACTTTGCTTCTCATGTGTCGGTGCCGATGTCGCCATCTTCATCTTCTTTGCCTCAACATCTCGTAGGGTACCTACAAGTATATCACAATGCTAAAGCACATGAAAATCACATCGGAAACCAAAATAACACACGCTACCCGCATAGGTAAAAACCTATCGACTCGCATGTAAACACGATCAATATCCACTTGTCGTTGACGTCCAAACGCCACCCGACAGGAATGAATCACCAAATACCAAAATCCATGCTAAATCAAGTCGTAAATCATACACCAACATAGGAAAAACAACCCAGATTTCACCCTAGATGGAATCAGTCAAAACTAGACATACCCAGGGTCAAGAATAAAGGAAATAGGGCCATACACGAAAATCGAGGCAGA
The DNA here is from genome assembly GCA_030015575.1 of Agapanthus africanus. Classification (NCBI taxonomy): domain Eukaryota; kingdom Viridiplantae; phylum Streptophyta; class Magnoliopsida; order Asparagales; family Amaryllidaceae; genus Agapanthus; species Agapanthus africanus. The sequence goes on from JASDDO010000012.1 coordinate 315,355,230, forward strand.
TCCCTCCTGCTCTGGCCGCAATTTGCGGCCAGAAGGGAATAATTGGCGGCCTCAATGTTGAGTTGGGGGCTAGGGTTTGGTGTGGTGGTTCTATGGTGCCTGCACATCTCACTGTCAACTCAGTTTTATTTTTGGGGTCTCGGGGTGATAGCAGATTCCACAAAACACTTCCAGATTTACCGTTTTCCCCGATATCGATTCCGTAATTCCGTATTATGGTTTCAAGTTCAGGTTTGGGTTCAAATTAGCATCACACAAGGGATTCTAAGGTCACCACAATCCTCAATTCCATCTTTGATTTCAGTTTTACCCTAAACCCTAACTTGAATTCTCTAAAGTCCACAAACAACACAATATCGATATGAAACTAGAATAGATGCACAAGTAATGAGATACTACTCTAATAGGTGCAGAAATTACCTTCTTTGGCAACTCAAGAATTTTCTTGAGTTGCCCAAAGTCCTCAAGATCTTCCCTTTCTTAGTCCAAAACGATCCTCTCGAGCTTGTGAGCATGTTTTGTGAAAAGGAAATGGGGTTTCGGGATTGGATTCAAGATGCTTTTTAGAGATTGAAGAGGAGGGATGTGAGAAGAGGAGCAGGAGCAGCAGCAGCTCTCATGAGAAGGGAGAGAGAAATGAGAGTGAAGAAATGATGGGAGCATGGCTTCAAAAGAGAAAAGTTGACCTATACCTACCCTCTCTCTCTCTCATCATCATTCCATTTCCTTTTTCCTTTTCTTCTCACTCAAAGAGTGAACCCAAAAGAACAACCATGGCAATAGAAATGTAACACAAGTGTAACAAGTGTGGAAAATGATATGTGCACATTTTTGCACAAAAATACTAAAAATCCAATTAGCGATTCTTAATCGCGATTAGCACTAAATTAGCATATAACTAATCTTAAAAACATTAAAATGGCATAATTCCATAAAATACCCTATTTTAGAATTTTCCATAATTTTTCCCTATTTATTTGTATTTAATTATACCAGAATATTAAAATATTCATTAAAATAATATTAAATTATAAAATTTCCCAGAAATCATATTTTATTATTTTGAAAACGTTACAGGCTTATATATGCTTTCCATGTCTAAATTGCAGGTTTGCAGGCGAGGACTACGAACACTGCTACAGGGGGGAGAAGATGGTAGGATTCACCTAACTTGGAGCGTAGGTGAGTAGATTTAACATCTACAGGGGAATCGCCCGCATGGCGTTATGCGTCTGGGCAAAGATTCAAATACTTGTCGCATATTCTACGTCATTGTTAGAATTGCGTCTTTACCTTATTTCCTTGATATAGTCATACTGTGACTAGCAACCGTAGGACGCTGCACATATTATTGACGGTTCATGTTGCACGAGCACGGATTGTATGCTACACACACACCGTCAATAATTGCCATGTCACACACAACCCTTTATAGATACTATGTTGCTTATCATACATGACATCTAGCTTATCGGTATACCTATAGTGTATCATACCATTAGTGATAGGTATATCTACACCTTGCGATACAGCTATAGGTATACATTGCACATATTTTACATATACCCAGGGGGTATCCTTCATATTCTACTAATACCCACGGGGATATACGACATCTTTTACTTATAGGTAGACACCTATACTTAGCTGTACCTTATTGATTGAGCATACATCTGGTTTCAGCTACATATTTTAATTTATATGCTCGCTTTTCAGATATATCGCATATATTTATTCCTGGATTTGCGCATTGTTTATTTGGATTTTACATGATGTTTTCTAGATTTGGGAACCGCGGGAGCTCATGAAATTATGCATACATTGAAAGACCCGGTTTCCTTGATATGATATTTGCGCATCCACCATGAGTTTTATCGGTGTTGATTTATATATACCCCTACGAGGAGGCGTCGAGGCCGTAGAGGGGACATGGTGGGGCCTGGTATGGTTCCCTTGGGCAAGAAGATTGATGGACTTTGCCGATTGAGCCTGGAGGCGGGCGAGTACCTACCGGTGACAGTACCAATGACTCGGCGGGGATCATGGAGACACCGTTGGGAGTCATGTACGTATGCATACGTCGAAAGGCGAGGGTCAGAGCTAGGCACTCGTGCTTTCGGGATAGCGTATGATACGTGGTCAGGGTTTCTGTGTCGATGCTTAGCACATGGTTTTCATGATATTTCTTTAACAGCTTTGTATATATAACATGGGATTTAGCCGTTGTTATATATACCCTTACACCAATATTAGTGGAGTGGGACGCTAATATATGTGTATTGACCCCATCATATTTATTTCTGCATATGTAAATATTTAGGATGCTAGAATCTTACTTGAGATGTAATTTGGGATATTAGGTGAGTCATTGAGATTGGATACAGGATACCTATGAGATTGTTGATTTGTACATTCGGGATGTAGGAGATTACTCGATATTGTACATTGGGGAGATGTGAGACTTATATGATATGAGAGCCCAACTTGGGGGCTGATTTGAGGAATTGGGATTTGAATGTCTTGATGGATTGTGATCCTACCAAGATGTCAGGTTTCCGTTGGAACGACATATTTCACTCCTTACCTCATACCTATTCACTTATGCACGGTTTTATATATTGGTAGTACCTGTTAGTGTACACTTATGATTGCTGCATATCTACTTTCTTATATCCCTATTGTATAGTTATTGCATACTATTATCATCTTATTATTGCTTCACAAATTGATTGTATCTGCTAGTGTACTTTCCTTTATTCTGCATTTCACATGACCTGTTATTACTGCAATTGTATATCATAGATTCATGCTGTACGTACATACCTGCGATTACCTGCATATGTTATCTACTATTCACCAGTTGGCAACTCACCCGCGTTGAGCCACAGGTGTTGCAGGGTGTTCCCCAGAGTAGTCGAGGCAGGCTATTCAGCTATTCATCTATCATCTTTTTCTGTAGATACCGCATCAGCTCACAGTACTATTTTGCTTAGGTGGGTTGGATGATTATCTGTTTTTCATATTGTACATTCGTTGTATCTTGTACTCTCCATCTACTAGTATGTTGTTGAATTAGAGTCTTGGTGAGGACGTTATTGTATAATATTTGTGGATTTGATGTATTTTATATACATTTTCCTTCCTATTGTCTCATATTTCTTCGCTACGGCGTCGTAAATATGTGATGTGATTGTTTTTCCGCCTTTGGGCCAGTTTTTACAAAAAGGGGTGTTGCAAAAATTTTAAAGAAGGAAAGTGGGACTTTTAAAGATTTGGGTTGTGATTTCAAATGCTTCAAAAAACTTTTATTATCTTTCCATATTTTTATAGTTTAGATTTTTGGGTTTTGGCTTTCTTTTACTGCGTTACGTCTTTAGGCGTTGCGTTGTATTAGAGCCGTCACACGCCAATTTCGGGTCGTGACACCCGAGAGCTTCTATTCCAAGCTTCACCTCTAATCTTGAGGTAACTAGGTTTCTTTAGTTGCTAATCAAAGGCACCTAGGTGATATAGAGTGAGGTTATGGATTAATTAGTCTATCTAATCCTTGATCTCAACACATGAGAGGGGAGGATTAGGGCTTGAAGAGAGAGAGAGAGCTTGAGGAGAGAGAAGGTGAGCAAGAGAATGATATGAGATAATAATCTCTCTTGAATATATGAAGCACAATGATTTATCAAATTAATAAATAAAATGATTAATCATCATGCTTCATTAATTCAAGATGTGTGATTCACTATAAGAGTCATTAGCCATTTAATGATGCATTAATGACGTGGATGAATCACATAAATGAGTCACTAAAGCAATAAATGCTAATGCCACCTAAACCCTCAAGTCACCATACTTCTAGAAGCTTCCCGCAAATTACGAGAACTCCCCTCCTATCCGTGAAAACACGGAAAAACTTTAGACTGTATAAATCCAATAACCCGATACTAGAATCTGGCTTAAACCAAAGCCGGCTAGTAAAAACTGTCCGAACGTCGTACGTGCGTTTAAACACGTATGCGTCCGAACCCTTGTCGTAAAACCATACGACCACTATATCGTTTCGCCTGGAGCAGGGAAACTCTCTGTGTGGGACTCTAAAGACTCGACTACTACACTGGCAGTGGGTTTAACCACAGACCGCAAGCGGCACTAGCTGTACGTAACGGGCCCCAGGTAGTTGTCGATAAGAAGGCCGATGAGGAAACCCATCCGAACTCCTACTGAGCCTGATGTGACAATCACCGTACAGTCCGGTCTGTTCGTCTAAGACTATCGCATATTGGGCCTAGGGAGGCGGCAAGCGTCAGTCCCCTAATAGAGGTATAAGTCATGTCGGAGTGAAGCCCATTACACCTAGAGAAACTACTGGAACTTACCAGAAAATCTCGCTTGCCCTGGCCAGGGACTTTGCGTAATCGCTATCTGACACAGCGCGATATCAACTCCCAATACTGGGAGAGAGGAATCCTGTCTAACCGCCACTGCGTCCAAGTGCTCGGGACTGTACCCAACTGCTACCTGTTTGCACGACTCCTTTGAGCCGTGGTCGGGTAGCAATCTAAGAACAGCGGGACAGACTGGAGGCGAAGTAGCAGTGTCAAGTCTGCGGACTATGTTGTACTCATGTCACCTGGGAACTATTAACTGATGAAGGGTATAATACCAACCAACAGTTCCCCGCGAGTCCTGTCCGGTGTACCCGTAACCCATCGAGCACCTGTATACTATCTCCAGTACAACGTACTGACGGCTGTGGGACAGACCATCTCCCCAACTGGGATGAGAAGCGTACACACTAGTCTACTCTGGAGTATCGATGCCCTGTCTCGATAATCCTACGACTAGGGACCTGGAAAAGGATGTTCTTGTAGTCTACCCAGCCCCCACTAGTGTGACTGCCATCACAACGCTGGTAGTCAAGCAAGATCCTATGTGCTCTATCAATATGTATACTCACATATTAGGATAGATAAAACCAAGTAGCATACTACCATGTTTAGCAAGACTGTTATATAACTGTGAATATCCCAAGCTTCCATTAAGTAATATACAAGCTAGTATGATACAATAATGTCCCCTAGGGCATATACACTAACAATCTCCCACTTGCACTAGGGCCATGTACTGGCATATCAAAGACCGATGATCTCGAGTAGCTTCTCGAACTGAATCTGAGGTAGGGCCTTTGTGAATGGATCGGCAATGTTCTCTTCAGTAGAAACTCTCCGTACCTCGATCTCCCGGCGATCAATGATCTCCCTGATCAGGTGATACCGCCTTAAGATGTGAATGGACTTCTGATGGGACCTTGGTTACTTCTCTAAAGCTATAGCTCCGTTCTTGTCGCAATACAGAGGTATTGGATCAACAATGGTAGGAAACACCTGAAGTTCTGTTAGGAACTTCCTCATACAGACCGCTTCTTTTGCGGCATCGCAAACAGCAATATACTCCGCTTCCATCGTCGAGTCAGCAACGGTGTCCTTCTTGGAACTCTTCCAGCACACCGCCCCTCCAATTAGGGTAAAGACATAACCTGACATGGACTTGGAATCGTCCTTATCACTCTGGAAGCCGGAATCAGCAAAGGCCTCCATCTTGAGGTCTTTTCCTCCGTAAACCAAGAACATCTCCTTAGTCCTTCTTAGGTACTTGAGAATGTTCTTTACTGCTATCAGTGCTTCTCCCCTGGGTCTGACTGATATCGGCTTACCACGCTCAGTGTGTAAGCTACATCTGGTCTGCTGCACAACATCGCATACATTATAGATCCTACCGCAGAAGCGTAGGGTATAATCGACATGCGTTCCCTTTCCAAATCAGTCTTGGGAGACATCTCTTTCGAGAGGGTGATTCCGTGACAAGCCGGTAGATTACCGCGCTTAGAATCTTCCATACTGAATCTTTTCAGTATAGTGTTGATATACCTGGACTGCGAAGGTCCCAACATCCTCTTTGATCTATCACGATAGATCCGGATCCCCAAAATGTAAGAGGCATCACCCAGGTCTTTCATGGAGAACCTGTGTGACTAGAATCCTTTGACAGATTGTAGCATAGGAATGTCATTTTCTATCAATAGAATGTCATCCACATACAAGAGGAGGAATACGACAGTTCGTGATACAACTTTACTATATATACATGGTTCATCTGGATTTTTGATAAAGTCACTGTAGGGTTGCTATGCACGCGCACAAGGGTCTACGAGGTATCAACCATGCCCGATTAAAAATTTAGCCGTGCCGAACAACCCGAATACGGAACTTTAAACTAGAGATTAGGCGAAAACAACATGCTAAACACTTTAACACTAAGTGAGAGGGATCACAACCTTTGTAGATCCGGTCCTTCACTTCATATGCTCCGTGTTGTGGTCCCTTCGCTGCGATCATCGGGTTCCGGACTCTCGAGAGGTTCCACGAAGAGAAAGACGCAACCTTTGCTTCCGATCTTCGATACTAAGATGATCTACCTCGATGTTTCTTTAACACAAGCTAACACTCATGAAATGATGTGAACACCCTCATCTAAATGGCAAGGGAAGATGAGGATGATGAAGTAGGATTTTTGCTCTATTTATTTATCTTTTTCTCACAATTATTCATCACCTTTGAAAAATCAAGCAAGCTTTTTCATGGAAGAATGAAGGAGAAAGAAGAAGATTAATCATTTGTGATGAATAGAAAATGTTATCATAATTATTTATGCAACCATGGTTCACTTAACCATTGTAGAGAGTTTACTAGGGTTAGGGTTTGGGTTAGGTCAAAGGGTGAGACATGGATAAAGATCAACACAAATATCTTTATCATGACAAAGTAAAGCTTCTAGAATCAACTAGAAGGTTTAACCCTAATCCAAACCCTAATCATGTTTAAACTCCACTAATCATGTTGCATTAATAATTATAATATGTTACAATATTATATATCACATATACAATATTTATTGTAACAAAATAAAATAATACATTTAACATATATCGCATATATATCAATGTATTACCCGAGTGAGAAAAAGAATCTTTTAGTGAGCAAATATTAGTTAATGTAATTTAATATATCAAATATATTATTATACATTAAATTATCGAATCAACACTTGATCCGACAATCCGGCTATATCGCATATAACCGACTAATATTTATCCGTACCGATTCATCGAATCAACACTTGATCCGATGACCCGGCTGATATCAAATATCGCGAGAATACAATACGATATCACATACCGCATTATCCTCGGTCCCGCACATATCACATATGTGCTCCTACTCCGTTTTGCCTGAGTCAAGAAACCTCTGTGTAGGACTCCAAAGAATCGTCAATACGCCGGCAGTAGATGATGATCATATCAAACACCCACAAGCTGCAAGCGGTCAGCTAAACGTAACAGCTACCCAGGTATTGAGCGCTCAGAAGATCAACAAGCAAGCCTGTAACTTCTCCTGTGAATCCAAACAGTAACACTCCCGTACAGTCCGGTCTCGTCGTCTGATATGTCGCATATCTCGCCTAGGGGTGGTAAACGTCAGACCCCAGTAGCTCGATAAGTCGTGTCGATATGAGGTCTATAACAGTTCAAGAAACTACTGATAACACTTACCAGTAAATCTCAGCAACCCTGGCCAGGGATTTCCGGTTATAGCCAATCGAACACAGCACAACATCAACTCCCTATACCGGGAGAGACGAATCCCCTCCTATCGCTCATTGCCTCCATATGATTCGGGACTGTACCGAAAAGCCACCTTTTTGCACGCCCTCTTGGACGTGGTATGATGGAAATCAAAGCACAGTGGGAATCACACAAGACTCTATGACGATCTCGGGTCAACAGACTACTCTGTACCAGTGTCACCGGAGAACTGCCATCTGACGTATGGTATAATACCATCTGGGAGTTCTCGGCGAGTCCGTCCAGTGTACCCAGTCTCCACTGAGCACCCGTACACCATCCTTGATGTCAAACACCGATGGATATGGGATCATCCATCGCCCATCATATGGGTCAAGATGCGTATACGCTAGTCTACACTGGTGCATCGATGCCCTGTCTCGATACACCCACGACTAGGAACAGTTATAGGATGTACTCGTCGACTACCGTGGCCCCACTAGTATGATCTCATCATAGTCCCAGTAGTCGAGTACATATCCTAAGGGCTTTATCAACACGTAATATAGAGACAATCAGAGTACATGTTAAGATAAAGTACAACCAGATAGCATACTATCATGTCGAGCAAGAAATTCCTCCTTATATATGTCCTAGCATCCACTACAATATACATCGTATGTACAGCAATGGCCTCTAGGGCACACATATAACTAACAATCTCCCACTTGCACTAGGGCCATCTGTTGTGGTATCGCATACCCAACAATTAGCTGCGGTTGAAGTATCTCATACTTAACCATCCCATAATAGTCTCTATTGGGAAAAGGGCCTTTATGAGTGGATCCGCGCTGTTGTCCTCTGTGTCTACTCTCCTAACCTCGATCTCCCTGGAGATCAACCATCTCCATGATCAGGTGATACTGCCTAAGAATTATATCTGGATTTCTGATGGGACGGTAGTTCCTTGGCATAAGCCACAACTCCATTGTCACACAATGGTAGGAACAAAGTTCATCTTATGAACTTATATATATCCAGACTGCCTCTTTGGTAGCATCCTTGGTAACGATGTATCTTGCCTTTAATCGTCTAGTATGTCACGGTATCTAGCTTGGAACTCTTCCAACATACCGTCCCTCCACTGAGGGTGTAGACAATGCCTGTGACTGACATTCAGTCATCCTTATCACCCTGGAACCTTTCCAGTGATTCTCCCCAGGATCGATTGATACCATCTCACTACAACTAGTGAGTATCCTAACATCCAATTAGATCTATCTCAAAGATCGAAAACCTAGGATTTAGGAGGTATCACCTTGATCCTATATGGAGAAACCTTGTGATAAGCGGAGATTGACCGAGCGTAGCATAGGAAACACCTTCCCTATCAAGAGTATGTCATCCACGTACTCTACGAGGATCACCACCATACTCCCTACTACATTTTTGTATATACAAGGTTCATCTACCATTTTGATGAAGTCAAACTCTTTGACTACCATATCAAAACAGATGTTCCAACTCCGCGATGCCTGTTTTATCATATAAAACATCTTGCACACGTTTCCGCTGCTCCCACTGTCTACGAAGCCCTCTGGCTGTGTACTTATAGACGCTCTCTTCTAAACATCATTTAGAAAAGCAGTCATGACACCCAACCACCAGATATCGTAGTCATGGTATGTAGCCGTGGCAAGTAGGATCTGGATGGACTTAAGCATGGCTTTGAAAGTCTCAACTTTTCCATGCACACCAAGTAATCTTCTCAAGATATACTCGCTCCTGATGGGGATTTAACCCTTCAGATAAAGCAACCAAAGTCCATACTTTGTTGGTGTATAAGGATTCCATCTCAGATCGATAAGCATCCAGCCATTCTTACAGAGTCGCACTCCTGATGGCCAGTACGAAACTAGTTGGGTCATCATCTCATGATGCAATCCTCGCTCCCACTGTCATAGAAAAACCAAAGTATCTCTCAGGTGGGTGAGGAACCCTACTAGATCGGCGGAGAGGCTGAGGTTCGTTGGAAACTATTGAATCCATCGGTTCTACCAAATCATTAGCTGTAGTTTGTATAGCTGGAACCCTTCCAGTTCTATATAACAGAACTTGCCTCGAGCTTGTCTGAATTTTGCTTTTAGACATAGGCCGGACAACCCCAAATCTTAACCAACTTAAGATATGGGCTCTTCCCTTTCCATATCACATATGAAGCGGTAGGCAACTGATTTGATTTGAACCCTATTCAATAGGTATGCAACTTCTCAAGTGCATAACTCCCTAAAGGAAATAGGAAACTCAGTAGTACTCATCATAGAGCACACCATATCACATAGGGTGTGATTGCTCCGCCCCGATACACCGACGTGCTGTGGTGTATTCGAAGGAGTAATGCTGAGAGAGAATCTCATTCTCCTTTAGAATAGTCCAGGAATTCCGTGCTCAAGTATTCTCCTCCTTGATCTCATCAAAGGACATAATACTTATACCCATATTTTGGTTCTCTACTTCTAACTTATATTCTGTGAATATCTCAAAAGCTTCAGACTTGTGTTTCAACAGGAACATATGTCTGAATCTTGAGAGATTATCAGATAATGTAATGAAGTACAAAGAACCGGTCTTGGCATGTGTAGACAGGGGACCTTCATACATCAGCATGTATCAATCCCAAGAGTTCACTAACTCTTTCTCTGTTTCTAATAAACAAAGCTGTAATCATCTTATCTTTGTGACATGACCGGCAAGTTTCATAAGATGTAAATTCAAACTAATTTAAATATGCATCTATATGAAACTTTAGCCAGTCGGGTCGCATTGATATGACCTAGTCTAAAATACCTCAAGAAGGATTCGTTCATTTCTGAACTCTTCCTCTTTTGTGTGTTCTGTACGTTAAGAACTGTGGTTTGATTTAGAACGTCAATGTTTTTAGATAACGTGCCTGAACCGATCAACTCTTGACATAGGAAATGTTCAAAACATTATCCAACAATAAAAAATTATATCCTTTCTTTGCTAATAAAGAGACTGATATGATTTTGTATATCAGGTTCGGTATCTAATAACATTCGTTCAGAATCAATGTATTCAGGTAATACAGGGTGATAGTGACCAACAGACTTGGCTGCAACACTTGCACCGTTTTCTGTCTCATGAAACTTATCACCCGTTCTCAGTTCTTTACCTATCTGTAGCCCATGTAACAGATTACATATGCGGGATCCTGATCCGGTATCACATACCCAAGACGTAAAAGATACTGAGAAACAGTTCTGTGTAATGAACACACACGAAGATGTTGCATCAACATGCACTTTCTTCGTTTGGGCGGTACGGGAAATCTGGTATTCCCCAATTTCCTGCTCTGTCCTATAACAATTATAAGTTGGAGCGGGACCAACGTTCCCCAGCTCAGTATAACAAGCGGGTTCGGTCAAATATATCCGTTTTATTATCTTGATTAAGGCTTGATATGTTCGCTATCTGGAGAGAGAGAGAAGAAAACACTCAGCGTATGCTCTTGCAAGATTAGATTGGTTATCTAATATATCTAATCAGGATGTCTCCCACTGTTTTAATCAAATCTTCTTTCAAACCCTAAAAGGAAAGACTAGCCGGGATTAATTACACGCTACAAGTTCGCCAATCTTTCAGCCAGGCCAGTGTCGGTACTTTGAGGGAGGTCCCCCGAGCTTTCGCACGAACCTAATTAAAGTAAACCTCATTTTCCCAGAGGCGTAACCCCGTTAACACCTTTCTAGACACCTACTTGATCGGCTAATTGTAATGTGTAAACTCTCCCAGGAGTAACTCTTACTCACAGCGGGTATCGGGATCCAACTATCTTATAGAAGGTATGCAATCTCATTGCAAATTTCAACTCTTGAAATTCCCAATAATATTTTGCCCCTAACGTGCTATGACCTTGACGAAAGCCAACAAACCATAGCCCGCTAGTCAAGTTCAACCCGTACATTTCTTGATTGAATTAAACCCACCCGCACGACCCTTGACGAAAGCCAACAAAGCCGCACGACTACCCTAATCCAATCGCATCGTATGCTAGCAGATAAGGAGCATATAGCTACCGCACACTGCACCTTGACGAAAGCCAACAAATGCAGCACGAATACTATATACAACTTATCTGAAATGACGGAGAGCTACGACAGGTTTTTCTGAAAACCTATTGCGTAATGAACTTGATATCGTTGTAGGATCGATTGAATTTTGAAATGGAGTGTCTTTGAGGCTTTTCTGGTTTTGCTAAAGGAGTCACTCCCGGTAAAGGGATCGTCGGTCCTTTCCTCGTCGAATGAGGTGCGGGATATATCATATATATCACTGTGCAAAGCAAAAACACTTAAAAGCAATCAAAAGACAAACCGAGTGTGTAGCATCTGCCAGTTATTGCTAAAGGAGTCACTCCCGGTGAAGGGATCTCGGTCCTTTCCCTATCGAATAAGGTGTAGGATATATCATATATACCGCTGTGCAAAGCAAGAACTGTAGCTACCTGTTTTAATTTTGAAATTCGATTCTATAACATCTTAGGTTTCTTTTATTTCATTAATCTCATTAATGAAGTCCCATTTTAATTATGCTTCACAAGCATCTCTTTTGAAACGAAATCTGCAATATAACATATATCTCATATATATATATATAATATAAACATTTGTCTCAGGCAGTAATATGATCTCATCACAGAACATTGCAGCAGAAGAACATATATGAGACATTGGATATACTAGGACGTCCGTGTTTTCAATACGAGCCTGTATAAAACACGGATTCCACGGTCGCGATGAATTGCCAAACCCACATCCCTAGACCCCTACGAGAGCGGCAAGTAACACTGCCAATTCTAGGGTTAGGAGACCCGGTCCCGACTCCTCGAGATGGTCTCCCACTGGACCCTAGAACCCGGTTACTTGTGCTCCCCGCCTTGGGTCTACCTAATGCGGAAAAGTAAATAATATACAACGGTGACAGCTTCCCCTACCTGGAAGTGCCCCAATAAAAGAATATTACATACAAATGAATTTTACATGAATGAAAAAGAAAAACTCTCATCTCACATAAAACCCCGGCTATTCAAACGCGACGATCCAATATAACATATCACAGCAACACATAATATCTCATATCATCAACGTAAGCAAGTATGCGTATCCCGATTGTCGTTGATGTATAGCAACGAAGCCGGCGATACACCACATACTACGCTTACGGTCACAGAAAAGAAAGTGTAAAACTACAACAGTTGGAATCCGCAATCTCCTTAGACATCACATGCCTAACCATATGCTTAGACATAGCATGCCTAACAATTATAAACCCCGCATTTTAGTCTCTTTATCAAAAACTCTTTTCAATATCAAGTCGGGCAATTCAACAAGATTCCCGACGTCCTGATCGAATGCTCGTCGCAAACTTTAGTAGACGGCCGCACCCCCGATACCGTCGACGAAGTGCACCAAGGCGGAACACCGCTACCGGAAGCACCCGAACGGATGCTTTCGGCGACGGAGTTCTCCTACAGTCACTTGGTCGGGGCTATGGGGCATAGCTGTCTATTAAGTTTACCCGGCGAGTATCCGCGTACGCTACGTGATTGCGACGGACTTTTGATCACATCAAAATTCCGTGGCAACCGATCATCTGAGACTAAACTGCTATGTTTATAATATTCAAATTAGTTATCTCATAACTACCTGTGGATTCCAATTATTGTAACACATTCCAGATAAATAGAAAAAAAAGTTAAACTTTCCGATCGAATCATCAACCACCCAAGATTTCCCCAATATATCTCAACACTTGAAATCAGTTTAAAAACATCCATTACATGCCACAGTACCAATGGTCCAGCCGTAGAAGGGTCAAGCCAACGCCTCACATGTGGCACGCCGTACTGCCCCAAACCCTAAGGTTCAAAGAGCAGTTCAAGACGGTCACATAATCGAGTTAAGGTTTGTTGTCTTCTAGAGGGTCCATCGAGTTACTTGCACGACTTAGAACATTCTTAAACACGAGGAAAAATCCAACTTTTGAAAAATTTTCCGACAGGGGAAAAAGTGAGTTATTGATATCCGTTCGAACTTTTTAACAGTTTCTAAAAATTATCGGGAAAGCCACATAGACAAAATCTAATACTCCGATCGAAACATCGAATCCCCAAAATAACCTCAGAAAACTCAACTGTAGAATAAATATTAAACATTCCAAGAAAATACAACATTAAAAAATAGGAGTTACTGTGAAACGCACGTGCCATGAATCGACCACGTGGCCGCGGAACCGCCGCTCAAGCTTGGGTGGGGCCGCGGTTCCGCGCTAGGTTTGTCGAATTGTGCTCACGTGTTTCACAGTAATTCTTATAATTACCTGCTGTAATTTTTGGATATTTTTAATTTGGAAAAATCCCAGTTTTTAGAAAATTTCCAGAGAGCAATTTTGAGTTTTGGGTTTCGGGTTTTCCGGGTTCGATCGGACTTTAAACTTCGTCTAGACTTCGCCTAAAGCTCTAGCTTGGCTCTGATACCACTGTAGGGTTGCTATGCACGCGCACAAGGGTCTACGAGGCATCAACCATGCCCGATTAAAAATTTAGCCGTGCCGAACAACCCGAATACGGAACTTTAAACTAGAGATTAGGCGAAAACAACATGCTAAACACTTTAACACTAAGTGAGAGGGATCACAACCTTTGTAGATCCGGTCCTTCACTTCATATGCTCCGTGTTGTGGTCCCTTCGCTGCGATCATCGGGTTCCGGACTCTCGAGAGGTTCCACGAAGAGAAAGACGCAACCTTTGCTTCCGATCTTCGATACTAAGATGATCTACCTCGAAGTTTGTTTAACACAAGCTAACACTCATGAAATGATGTGAACACCCTCATCTAAATGGCAAGGGAAGATGAGGATGATGAAGTAGGATTTTTGCTCTATTTATTTATCTTTTTCTCACAATTATTCATCACCTTCGAAAAATCAAGCAAGCTTTTTCATGGAAGAATGAAGGAGGAAGAAGAAGATTAATCATTTGTGATGAATAGAAAATGTTATCATAATTATTTATGCAACCATGGTTCACTTAACCATTGTAGAGAGTTTACTAGGGTTAGGGTTGGGGTTAGGTCAAAGGGTGAGTCATGGATAAAGATCAACACAAATATCTTTATCATGACAAAGTAAAGCTTCTAGAATCAACTAGAAGGTTTAACCCTAATCCAAACCCTAATCATGTTTAAACTCCTCTAATCATGTTGCATTAATAATTATAATATGTTACAATATTATATATCACATATACAATATTTATTGTAACAAAATAAAATAATACATTTAACATATATCGCATATATATCAATGTATTACCCGAGTGAGAAAAAGAATCTTTTAGTGAGCAAATATTAGTTAATGTAATTTAATATATCAAATATATTATTATACATTAAATTATCGAATCAACACTTGATCCGACAATCCGGATATATCGCATATAACCGACTAATATTTATCCGTACCGATTCATCGAATCAACACTTGATCCGATGACCCGGCTGATATCAAATATCGCGAGAATACAATACGATATCACATACCGCATTATCCTCGGTCCCGCACATATCACATATGTGCTCCTACTCCGTTTTGCCTGATTCAAGAAACCTCTGTGTAGGACTCTAAAGAATCGTCAATACGCCGGCAGTAGATGATGATCATATCAAACACCCACAAGCTGCAAGCGGTCAGCTAAACGTAACAGCTACCCAGGATTGAGCGCTCAGAAGATCAACAAGCAAGCCTGTAACTTCTCCTGTGAATCCAAACAGTAACACTCCCGTACAGTCCGGTCTCGTCGTCTGATATGTCGCATATCTCACCTAGGGGTGGTAAACGTCAGACCCCAGTAGCTCGATAAGTCGTGTCGATATGAGGTCTATAACAGTTCGAGAAACTACTGATAACACTTACCAATAAATCTCAGCAACCCTGGCCAGGGATTTCCGGTTATAGCCAATCGAACACAGCACAACATCAACTCCCTATACCGGGAGAGACGAATCCCCGCCTATCGCTCATTGCCTCCATATGATTCGGGACTGTACCCAAAAGCCACCTTTTTGCACGCCCTCTTGGACGTGGTATGATGGAAATCAAAGCACAGTGGGAATCACACAAGTCTCTATGACGATCTCGGGTCAACAGACTACTCTGTACCAGTGTCACCGGAGAACTGCCATCTGACGTATGGTATAATACCATCTGGGAGTTCTCGGCGAGTCCGTCCAGTGTACCCAGTCTCCACTGAGCACCCGTACACCATCCTTGATGTCAAACACCGATGGATATGGGATCATCCATCGCCCATCATATGGGTCAAGATGCGTATACGCTAGTCTACACTGGTGCATCGATGCCCTGTCTCGATACACCCACGACTAGGAACAGTTATAGGATGTACTCGTCGACTACCGTGGCCCCACTAGTATGATCTCATCATAGTCCCAGTAGTCGAGTACATATCCTAAGGGCTTTATCAACACGTAATATAGAGACAATCAGAGTACATGTTAAGATAAAGTACAACCAGATAGCATACTATCATGTCGAGCAAGAAAGTCCTCCTTATATATGTCCTAGCATCCACTACAATATACATCGTATGTACAGCAATGGCCTCTAGGGCACACATATAACTAACAGTCACATTCTTTGACTGATTCATCAAAACAGATGTTCCAACTCCGCGATGCCTTCTTCAGTCCATAAATGGACTTAAGCAGCTTTCATACTTTCCCGCTGCTCCCACTCTGATTGAAACCTTCTGGCTGATCCATATAGACACACTCTTCTAAATTACCATTCAAAAAAGTCGTCTTTACGTCCATCTTCCAGATTTCATAATCATGGAAAGCAGTAATAGCAAGAAGGACCCGAATGGATATGAGCATAGCCACTGGAGAAAAAGTTTCGTCATAGTCCAAACCAGGTCTTTGACGAAAATCCTTTGCAACAAGTCTAGCCTTATAGGTTTCCTCCTGTCCATTTACACCAATCTTTTTCTTGAAGATCCATTTTCATCCTATGGGTTTTACCCCATTTGGAGCAAAGTCCAAAGTCCATACTTTGTTGGTGTACATGGACTCCATTTCGGTCCGCATTGCATCTAGCCATCGTACCGAGTCGCCGCTCTGGATGGCCTGCTGGAAGCTAGTAGGTTCATCATCATCAATGATGCAATCTTCTCTATCCCCATCAATGAGAAAACCGTAGTATCTCTCAGGCGGATGAGACGGCCTACTACTCCTGCGGAGGGGTGCGGGAATGTCCTGTTCTTCTTGAACTACTGGTTCTACCAAACTTTCAGTAGTTGTTTATGGTTCTGGAATTTCTTCCAGTTCTATTTCGCTCCCACTTATTTCCTTTTCTAAAAACTGATATTCTAGAAAATGGGCATTACGATAAACAAAAACCTTTTGTTCCTCTGTGTAATAGAATAGATACCCCTTGGAGTTCTTTGGAATTCTCACAAACTTACACTGTACTGATCGTGCCTCGAGCTTGTCCACATGCTTCTTTTTAACAAAAGCTGGACATCCCGATATCTTTAGTTACTGAAGATAGGGATTCTTCCCACTCCACATCTGATATGGCGTGGTAGGTACAGTCTTGGTAGGAACCATGTTCAAAAGATATGCCGCTGATTCTAGCGCATAACCCCAGAAAGATCGCGGTAACTCAGCATTACTCATCATGGAACGTACCATATCCAATAGGGTTCGATTCCGTCTCTCCGATACACCGTTATGCTGTGGAGTGTATGGAGGAGTAATCTGAGCGAGAATTCCTTTCTCTTTTAGGTAACCTAGGAACTCGGCACTTAAGTATTCACCACCTCGATCAGATCTTAGTGTCTTGATACTTTTGCCGGTTTGGTTTTCTACTTCATTCTTATACTCCTGGAATTTCTCAAAAGCCTCGGATTTATGTTTCATCGGATAAATGAATCCGTACCTAGAGTAATCATCAACAAAAGTAATGAAATAGGAAAAACCACCACTTGCATGTGTAGACATTGGACCACATACATCGCTGTGTATGAGTCCAAAGAGCTCGCTCGCTCTTACTCCATGTCCAGTGAATGGAGTCTTTGTCATCTTTCCTTTGAGACTTGATTGACAGGTGGCATAAGTTTGATATTCGAACGAGTCCAAATATCCTTCTTTATGTAACTTAGTTAACCTTGTCTCATTGATGTGACCTAGTCTACAATGCCATAAGAAAGCCTTATTTAAATCTGGAGACTTTCTTTTTAGTGTGTTCTGGATATTGAAAATCTGTAATTGGTTTAAAACATATATACCGTTATCCAGTGTAACGGGCCCAATCAAACTATGATTAAGGTGGATGTTAACAACATCACTTACAAACGTGAAATCATAACCTTTATTTGATAACAAGGAAACTGATATGATATTACACGTTAAGCTAGGTACCCAAAAACAGTTTTGTAAAACCAAAATGTTTCCACTCGTCAATCCCAGGTGATAATCCCCTACGGACACAGCTCTTACGCTAGCTCCGTTAGCAACCATCAGGGTCATATTACCATCCTTCAGCGCTCTACGGTTTCTCAGTGCCAGCAATGAATTGCATATATGAGATCCTGATCCGGTATCCAATACCCAGGAAGTAGAGTTGATTGACAGACAATTCTCAATTACAAACACACCTGAAGTCGAAGCCACAGCTTGCTTCGGTCCCTGGTTCTTGGCGTTCCACGCATTGCAATCTTTCTTCCAGTGCCCTTTCCTATGACAATGGAAGCATTCATCCTGGGCCACTACTGGTACCGCAATCTTTTTCTTTCCCTTCGCTACTACCTTACTAACACCTCCTCTAGATTTGGTGGCGTCCTTCTTCTTCCTTCCTTTGGCCCTAGCCTTGGACATGGAAGAAGAAGCACCGCTAACAAACATAGGGGGTGTTTCCTTTGCCTTCTGCAAGGTGCCCTCTGCACTCCTCAACATGTTAAGGAGTTCTGGAAGTTCAACTTCTTTTCTTTGAATGTTGAAAATCAGAATAAACTGGGCATAGGTGGAAAGAAGGAATTGGAGAATCAAGTATGTATAGAGCTCATTATCCAAAGTCGTCCCAAGGTCTGTGAGCTCTTCAATATAGCCAATCATCTTTAGGACATGTTCTCCTACCGATGATCCGACGGCCAACCTCGCTCGAAACAAGTTCTTTGAGGTCTCGTATCTTGCTATACGTGATTGCTCTCCATAAAGTTCCTTTGTATGGAGAAATATGGCATCAAGATCCATATCCTCGTCCCTTCTCTGATGTTCATTGTTCATCGAGGCAAGCACGATGCACTTGGACTTCGTGCAATCATACTCCCAGGTTTTGCGGATTTCCTTATCAGCATTACTGGATTTGGGACCTGGGACTACAGGTGCCTTAGCGTGAGGACATACCCCAACTTGTCATAGGTCAAAGCCATTTTGACATTTCGCAGCCAATCTTTATAGTTTGGCCCTGTCAGTATATTTTTTTCTAAAAGTAACTTAAGTCCAGTCATTTTCAGGGTCGCTGCAAGTAGGAGAGAGAGAAGAAACACTTTAGCATGATGCTCTTGCAAGTTTAGAGTGGTTTTTAATTTATCTAAACTGGATGGCTCCCACTGTTTCTCGAATCCTTCCTCAAACCATAAAAGAAGAATTAGCCAGGACTATTCTCACCGTACAATACTTGCTTAACCATTCAGCCAGGCCAGTGTCGATACTTCGAGGGAGGTTTTCCAATGCTTTCGCGAAGTTCCTTAATTAAATAACCTCTTTTCTCTGGGGGCGTAGCCCCGTTGACACCTTTCTCGGCACCTACTTGGTTTATAGCATTGATCGTTAAGTGACGAATCTCCTGATGAGTAGCATATACTCACAGTAGGATCGGGATCCAAATATCATCGTATGATAATGTTGAAGGAATCCTACAAACATTCATCAAACTCCAAATGGTATGCATCTCTTTGCAAATTTTAGTTTCTTTAGAAATTCCCGATATAAATTTTTGCACCATGCTCTTATGACCTTGGCGTTGGTCAAAATGTCATAAGTCACATGTCAAGTTCTACCCATCATTATCTTGTTAATTTGAAGTCATCCGTACATATCCTTGACGTTGGCCAAAATGATAATACGACTGTCCTAAACTAACTCATCTATCTATGCAACAAATGAATACCCAACAGCTACAAAACACTATGCCTTGGTGTTGGTCAAAATACATAGCTTGAATACTACTGAATACCCAAATGAAATGACGGAGGGCTACGAATGGTTTTGGCGAAACCGTGAACGTAGTGAACTTGATATGACTGAAGGAACCTGATAGCTTTTAAAAGGAGTGGTTAAAGCTCCGCAATTAAAAATATCTTTTGTTTTTAAAAATAACCGAGTGGTTTCTTTTAAACTGTTCCAACGATTCAACTTTGGTTTATTTTCTTTGCATTAATAATAATGCGTCCCATCATTAACCTATCATTGCAGAAAACAACGAAAATACAACGTCCTCTTATGCCATCCGCATTCCCCACTGGGTCCCGTCATCACCCGTTAGGTTACTTAACTAACGACAGAGCAGGGGCTGGGCTAGCGTAGATTTAAAACATAAGTGACGTCTATATAGCTATCATATATAGATATTTTACATTCGTCAGACACAATAATAGGCATTCCAGATCACAGATGAACATTATTGGATATGCAAGCAATCCGCGTTTCTTTTTGAGCCTGCAACGAAAGACGGATTATATAGTTGTGACAAATAGCCATTACCCCACCCTCGACCCCTATGGGTACGACAAACTACCCGCCAAGTACCCGAAGTGAAGCGGTCTCCCTCAACAACGTGAGTAGGCCACTATACACTTCGAAGTACCCGGTAGTTTGTGCACCCCACCTTGGGTCTATCCTAGGGAAAAATAGTAAAATGAAATAATACAACGATGGCTACAACCGGAACCTGGATGTGCCCTGCAAAATAATATTACAACATATTAAAATTACATCGAATGAATGAATATAATAACCCATATCAAACCCCGGCTAATCATCACAACAATCCAATACAGTTCATAACCACAAATAGTTAAAACATTACAGAAATATGCAACCCCGTGCCAACCGACATACTAGCAGTTAGGGGAGGTTTACGAACACATTAAACAGTTCACAGATATAATCTTATTAGCCAAACATCGTATAATTTCGATCGAGCAAACACATTAGATTCTACTCTGAAACTTCTCTGTGCACCTGAGACTTGAGCAGAAAATAAACATTCCAGAAAATACAAAAACATCACAGAAGAGTTACAGGGTTAAACTGGGCTGAATCGGCTTCAACTCGGCCGCGGATCCGTGGCGGATCGGTGGGATCGGCGGCGGTTCCGCGGCGGTTTGGCCGATTCATGGACCCATTTTTCTCCAGTAATCTTAAAATTCCCTGCTTGTATTTTTAGAGGTCCCTGAAAAAATTTTAGGGCCTGTTTTAAAATCGACAGAAACTTAGTGATTTTGATGTTTTTTCCGGTTCTTTTTGCGTTCGAAATTCTTACGACTTTGCTAATGAGTTAATTATTGTTTAGCGAGGCTCTGATACCACTGTAAGTCGATGTACTACACCCAACGAGTTGCGGGGTGGCGGAAATATTGATAACAATCATTTTGTTTGAACTAACATCGACTAACCGAAGAATCTTTGCTAAACTATAACTAACATATACATAGGAGTTGTTAACTACTATGAGAAGTGATTATACCTAGTGAATCTAGTCCAACGTCTTTTCGTTATCAACATCCTCCTCGGCCTCCTCTATGTAATAGACGATCCACCCGAGAGCTTCTATTCCAAGCTTCACCTATAATCTTGAGGTAACTAGGTTTCTTTAGTTGCTAATCAAAGGCACCTAGGTCATATAGAGTGAGATTATGGATTAATTAGTCTATCTAATCCTTGATCTCAACACATGAGAGGGGAGTATTAGGGTTTGAAGAGAGAGAGCTTGATGAGGGAGAAGGTGAGCAAGAGAATGATATGAGATAATGATCACTCTTGAATATATGAAGATAATGATTTATCAAATTAATAAATAAAATGATCAATCATCATTCTTCAATAATTCAAGATGTGTGATTCACTACATGAGTCATTAACCATTTAATGATGCATTAATGACATGGATGAATCACACAAATGAGTAACTAAAGCAATAAATGCTAATGCCACCTAAACCCTCAAGTCACCATACATCTAGAAGCTTCCCGCCAAATTACGAGAACGCCTCTCCTATCCGTGAGAACACGGAAAAACTTTAGACTGTATAAATCCAATAACCCGATACTAGAATATGGCTTAAACCAAAGACGGCTAGTAAAAACTGTCTGAACGTCGTACGTGCGTTTAAACACGTATGTGTCCGAACTCTTGTCGTAAAACCATACGACCTCTATATCGTTTCGCCTGGAGCAGGGAAACTCTCTATGTGGGACTCTAAAGACTCGACTACTACGCTTGTAGTAGGTTTAACCACAGACCGCAAGCGGCACTAGCTGTACGTAACGGGCCCCAGGTAGATGTCGATAAGAAGGCCAATGAGGAAACCCATCCGAACTCCTACTGATCCTGATGTGACAATCACCGTACAGTCCGGTCTGTTCGTCTAAGACTATCGCATATCAGGCCTAGGGGGGCGGCAAGCGTCAGTCCCCTAATAGCGGTATAAGTCGTTTCGTAGTGAAGCCCATTACACATTGAGAAACTACTGGAACCTACCAGTAAATCTCGCTCGCCCTGGCCAGGGACTTTGCGTAATGGCTCTCTGACACAGAGCGATATCAACTCCCAATACTGGGAGAGACGAATCCTGTCTAACCGCCACTGCCTCCAAGTGCTCGGGACTGCACCCAACTGCTACTTGTTTGTACGACTCCTTTGAGCCGTAGTAGGGTAGCAATCTAAGAACAGTGGGACACACTCGAGGCGAAGTAGCAGTGTCAAGTCTGCGGACTATGCTGTACTCATGTCACCTGGGAACTGTTAACTGACGACCGGTATAATACCAACAAACAGTTCCCCGCGAGTCCTGTCCGGTGTACCCGTAACCCAACGAGCACCTGTATACTATCTCCAGTACAACGTACTGACGGCTGTGGGACATACCATCTCCCCAACTGGGATGAGAAGCGTACACACTAGTCTACTCCGGAGTATCGATGCCCTGTCTCGATAGTCCTATGACTTGGGACCTGGAAAAGGATGTGCTTGTAGACTATCCAGCCCCCACTAGTGTGACTGCCATCTCAATGCTGGTAGTCAAGCAAGATCCCATGGGGTCTATCAATACGTATACTCACATATTAAGATAGATAAAACCAAGTAGCTTACTACCATGTTTAGCAAGACTGTTAGATAACTGTGAATATCCCAAGCTTCCATTATGTAATATACAAGCTAGTATGATACAATAATGGCCCCTAAGGCATATACACTAACAGGGTTTTTATTTTCATTCATGTAAAATTCATTTGTATGTAATATTCTTTTATTGGGGCACTTCCGGGATGAGGATGATGTCACCATTGTATATTATTTATTTTCCGCATTAGGTAGACCCAAGGAGGGGAGCACAAGTAACCGGGTTCTGGGGTCCAGTGGGAGGCCATCTCGAGGAGTCGAGACCAGGTCTCCTAACCTAAGAATTGGCAGTGTTACTTGCCGCTCTCGTAGGGGTCTAGGGATGTGGGTTTGGCTATTCATCGCGACCGTGGAATCCGTGTTTTATACTGGCTCGAAATAAAACACGGACGTCCTAGTATATCCAATATTTCATATGTTATCTTCTGCTGCAATGTTCCGTGATGAGATCATATTACTGCCTGAGACAAATGCTTATACTATATATATATATATATATGTTGATATATAAATATTACTGCTTTCGTTTCTTCTGTGATGCTTAGGAAGCATAATTGATAGGATTTTATTAATGAGATTAATAAAAGAAAAGAAACCTAAAAAGATGTTGTAGAATCAAAACTTTATAAAAAGGGTAGCTACAGTTCTTGCATTGCACAGCGGTATATATGATATACTCTGCACCTTATTCGATGAGGAAAGAGTCGAGATCCCTTCACCGGGAGTGACCTCTTTAGAAAAACTGGAAGATGCTACAAACTAACGGTTTAGATTTTGACAGCTTAAATAGTTTTGCTTTGCATAACGGTATATATGATATACCCTGCACCTTATTCGATGAGGAAAGAGCCGAGATCCCTTCACCGGGAGTGACCTCTTTAGCGAATTCGGAAAAGCCTCAAAACCACTCATTTTCAAAAATCACTTGTTTCTACAACGATATCAAGTTCATTACGCTCATGGTTTTCTGAAAACCTGCGTAGCGCTTCGTCATTTCAGATAGAGACTAGTTAGTATTCATGCTACGTTTGTTGACTATGTTAAGGCGTAGTGTGCAGTAGCTAATTAGTACTTATCTGCTAAAACATGATATGTAATTGGATTAGGTTAGTTGTACGACTTTGTTGACTATGTTAAGGGTCGTACAGGTGGATTTAATTCAATCGGGAAATGACGGGTTGAACTTGGCTAGCAATTATGATTTGTTGACTATGTTAAGATCATAAATTGCTAGGGGCAAAAGCATTATCGGGAATTTCAAGTGTTGAAATTTGCGATGAGATTGCATACCTTCTATGAGATAGATGGATCCCGATACCCACTTCGAGTAAGAGTTACTCCTGGGAGAATTTTACACAGGACAATTAGCCGATCAAGTAGGTGTCTAGAAAGATGTTAACGGGGTTAAGCCTCTGTGAAAACAAGGTTTATTTTAATTAGGTCCGTGCGAAAGCACGGGGAACCTCCCTCAAAGTACTTACATTGATCTGGCTGAAAGATTGACGAAATTGTAGGGTGTAATTAATCCCGGCTAATCTTACCTTTTAGAGTTTGAAGGAAGATTTGATAAAAACAGTAGGAGACATCCTGATTAGATAAGATAATAACCAATATAATCTTGCAAGTGCATACGCTAAATTGTTTCCTTCTCTCACTCTCCAGGTAGCGACCATGTCAGGACTTAATCAAGATAATAATATGGATGTATTGACTGAACCATCTTATTATACTGAGCAGGGGATCGTTGGTCCCGTTCTTTCTGCTGGAGATAGTGCCCTCAGAGTCAATTATTAGGTCACAGGTACGTGATTGCAATGATTGATGGAGGACCTATCCCGGTAGGACAGTCTTACTCGAGATGATAGTATGCTATCTGGTTTACCTTTATCATCGTGTACTGCTTTAGGTGACCTGACAAGTCGCTATTACACGTTGGTAGAGCCCCTAGGATTCTTGCTTTACCACCAGCAGTATGAGGGCGATCATATAAGTGGGAGCTGGGGGTCTATAAGCATATCCTTAAATGGTCCCTAGTCGTGTGAGTTTCGAGACAGGGCATCGATACTCCAGAGTAGACTAGTGTATACAGTCGAGACCCCGACGAGGGGCGGTGGCCGGTCTCACAAGCCACTGGTGTTAGTTGGATCACCTAAGATGTATACAGGTGCTCATTGGGTTATGAGTACACCGGACAGGACTCGCCGAGAACATGCTAGTTGGTCATATACCAGACGTCAGATGGCAGTTCCTTGGTGACATGTGTGCAGGTTAGTTCATCGACCTAGGGATCGTCATTTGTCTCGTGTGAGTTCCCACTGTACTTTGATTACTACCCTACCACGGCTCAAAGGAGTCGTGCAAACAGGTTTTAGTTGGGTACAGTCCCGAGACACATGGAGGCAGTGAGCGTATCTTCAGGGGTTCGTCTCTCCCGGTATTGGGGGTGAGGTCGTGCTGTGTCTAGGAGAGCCATTACACGAAGTCCTTGGCCAAGGCAAGGAGATTTACTGGTAGGTATTCCAGTAGTATCTCAGGGTGTTCTGGGCTACACTCCGACACGACTTGTACCGCTTTTGGGGGTCTGACTTTTACCAACCCCCTAGGCCCGCCATGCGATGCTCATAGACGAACGGACCGGACTGTACGGATATTGTCACTGACAGGCTCAGTAGGGTTGTCAGGCTGAGTTCGCTCACAGACGTCCCTTTTAGTCAATACCTGGTAGCCCGTTACGTATAGGCTTATACCTCTAACGTGCTAGTGGTTAAATCCACAACCAAGGTGTTGACGAGTCTTTAGAGTCCCCCACATTCAGTTACTCAGCTTTCGGGCGAAAGGTTGTAGAGGCCGTATGGAGATATGGCAAGGTCCGATCAGATACGTGCGGTATTGCACGGATCAGGATCGGACAGTTTGTACTATAGTCCGTATGGTTATATGGCAGGGTTCGATCAGATACGTGCGGTATTGCACGGATCAGGATCGAACGGATATTACTAGCCGGCTTTGGTTTAAGCCGGATCCTAGTATAGTACATTGTACATTTTGTCTCATTGCATTTGTATTTCGGTCGGAATACAAATGCGGGTGTGTATGCACAGTATCGGGGTTTTCCTGTAATTTATTACGGGACCAGTTTTCTAGAGTTGCCAGTTTGCTTTTTGTTTCGGCCGATTTCCTTTGTATCGTTCATTGGCCGAAGTTTGGTGGAGGAGGGCTTATTTGCATTGTTGCAATTAAGCATTTTGTGGAGGGGGTCTTTGCTTATATTTGTATCATGATGGTTTCATGATGGAGCCCATCCCTTGACCTTTCTTGCTTGACTTTGTGAGGTGATGATGGTGGTGTTGGAGTGTTGACTTGTTTGCTATCATGGTTGTTGTTTGAGTGTTGGAATTGTTGTGATCATTTGATTTTTCCTCATCATCATTTGCTTTCCAACCACCCCCTTGTTTTTGCTCTCTCTCTCCAATCACCCAAAGGAAAGGGGGGCCGACCACTTTAGTAGGAAGAGGGAAATGCTTCTCTTGGTAGTGGGGAGAAAGAGGTTACTCTCATTCTTGATATATCACATTTTTCCTCACCTCTCTCCAAGCTCTTTTTCTTCCACCAAAATGGCAAAGCTCCAAAACCCCAAATGAGACACAAGTTCTACACAACATTCTACAGCAAATCTTGGGCACGTCGACTAGCCAGCTTCGTGCCCGAGTTGCCTCGGCATTGAGGTGGGAGCCCGTAAAAGAAGTAGGCGATGTGGTGCACTTCCGGCGACGAGGAGGAGACGGGACATTCCGCAGGAGATCGGGATGACGACGAGAAGACCTGAGGACTCGGATCTGTCGGTATATCTCTCTTCCCTTTCTTGTAGATAGCTAGGACTAGTTAGTGGTTCGATCCGGGTATTAGTGCGCGGCGGTTTACTAAGTCCGCAAAATTTATGTTTATCACCGCTTCCGCATTTGGCCATAGGATTGACGGCCGGGGCGCCGCCGTGCACTTACAGTGGTATCAAAGCCTCGCCATTAACTTAGTCTAGCTTTGTGTAATGTGTTTGCATTTCCGATCGATCAAAAAGTTCCAAAACCGTGTTTTTCAAAGTGACAGTTTTCTGTTGAAATTCTTTAGTCTCCAAAAATTTTTCAGGTTGTAAAATATTGATGTACTGGAGATTACAAGGATACTGTAGAAATTCGACAGGGTCAGTCGACAGTGGAGGCGCGGAACCGCGGCCAAAACCCCCTTTGGGCCGCGGTTCCGCCGCGCACTGTGCAGATCCCTGCACCAAATTTCTACAGTGTCTTTGTGGGCTTAAAATATGGGTTTTGGAATATTAATTTTGGGCCCAGTTTTTCTTGATGTGCTACAGTAGTACTTGGGGGCCCACTTGTTAAAGTTTGATTGATCGGATATTTTAAACACATTATTTCACAGTATTTACATTATATCTGCGACCGTGAATGTCACTCGATCAGTAAATCCAGTCTAACTGCTATAGCCCGGTTAGACGGATTTGCGAACGTGACTTTCACGTTGATGTTCTGTTTTTGCTGTGATGTTGCGGATCGGTCGTGGGGGATAGCCTGGATGCAATGCTAGTACAGTTGTGGTTGTAATATGTACATTTGATATTGCGGGGCGAGCGTCCGACATGTGGACTGCCGTCACTGCCTGATTGTATTATTATTTTGGGGCACGACCTGGTTGCGGTCGATGTACCCGTTGTATGTATATTTTACTTTCTGTACTAGGATTACCCCGCGGAGGGGTGCGCGGATAGCCGGATTCTAGAAGGCAACAAGCCCGCATCTCATGGTATTGAGACGGAGGGGGCTTCACTCTAGGATTGGCGGGCTATTCGCCGCACTCGTAAGGGGTACAGGTTGACCCAGGAGGGGTGCCCAAGTTGCCGGATTCCGTGAAGTGCTGGGTGGTCCGTTCACGGTACTGAAGGGGGCTGCCTCGCTTCAGGTTTTGGCGGGTGACTTGCCGCGCCCGTTGGGGTCTAGGATTTCATTGCGCAGGCTATCCACACGACCAGGGGAACGTCGGGTTTCAGTAGTGGCTCTGTGAAACCCGGGGATCCCAGATATCTGTATTGTTTCTGTGATGCTGTTCATTCTCTGTGATGTTGCATTTCTTTCACGCCTTGAGCGAAATATAATATATTGGTATATATATTAGTAGATGTTGTATATGTTTTTCTTCCGCGCTAGTCCAGTCCCCGCTCTGTCGTTAGTTAGCTAACCTAACGGGTAATGACGGGACCCAGTGGCGAATGCGGATGGCATATACGTACATCAGTATATTTTCGTTCATTGTGGTGTGATCAATTGATGGGACTGCATTGATTCGAATCAGTGCAAGCTAAAAACAAACCTAATCTGATGTTGTTGGAACACTTTTTCAAAAAGCTGTTATTGCAAGGACGTTCTCTTTTGTTTTGCATCGTGATATTCAGTTGGAATATCCTGCTCCTCAGTCGACGAGGCAAGGGCCGAGATCCCTTCACCAGGAGTGACCCCTTAGACAAAAAGTTTGCGTCAGGGCAATGACTTCACTATAGCCGATTACTTTTGCTTTGCACCGTGGTATTCAGTTGGAATGTCCTGCACCCCATTCTACGGGGAAAGAGCCGAGATCCCCTCACCGTGAGTGACCTCTTTAGCGAAGGTTTTCGTCACTATAATTTTAAAAGCTATCAGTTCCTTCAACGATATCAAGTTCTTTACGTTAAAGGTTTTCGCCAGAAACCATTCGTAGCCCTCCGTCGTTTCAGACGGGTAGCACGTAGTATTCATGCTATGTTTGTTGGCCTTCGTCAAGGCATAGTGTATGGTAGCTGCTTGTTGCCTTTCTGCAGCATAGATAGATGCGTTGGTTTGGGACAGTCGTATAGCCTTGTTGGCCTTCGTCAAGGGCTTGTGCGGGTGGATTCAAATCAACCTGGAGAATGACGGGTAGAACTTGACATGTGACTTATGATTTGTTGGCCTTCGTCAAGGTCATAAGAGCATGGGGCAGAAATCACATCTGGAGTTTCAAAAGTACTGAAACTTGCCAGATATGCGCATACCTTCTGGAGTGTGATGGCGTGAGCGGATTCCGTCACGTTATCATGCAATGATAGTTGGATCCCGATTCCCACTGATGAGTTAGTTTACTCCTCGGGTAACCCCGACTAATTCTTTTTTCAGGTTTGGAGGAGAATTTGAGGTACAGTGGGAGGATTCCAGATTAGATAAATTGGTAACCATTCTGATCTAGGTTAGAGTGCACGCTGAGTGTTTCTTTTCTCTCTCTCTTTGGCAGCGACCATTGACCCGACCCTAAGACTTTGACTCAGAGACCAAGTTGACCGAACCTTCTTAACACTGGCTTTTGGATTGTCAGAGTTGCAAACCTCATTGCCACTCCTACTTTTACCCTTTTCTCCAGGACACCCCGTATTACTACGAACGTCCACTTCCATTGGACAAAACCATCGTATGGTCAGATACGAACTCGAAAGAATTTATTCGAGGATGGTTTCAGGTTCTGGAGAAAACGGATAGGATTATTCAGTTGTCTTTTCCTTTTACCCTCTCTCAGGTTACGAGTACTCCTTGGTTTAGGGGTAGTACACCTATTACGCAAATTGGATTGTCTTCTTCCAAACCTTAGGCTGGTGCCGACCGGTAGGGAATGAAGAAAACCAATTAGCATAACGATGGTGTGCAGAAGGTATTAAGTTAAGACAAAGTAAGGGATTAGTAAGAGGGCAAAGTAACTTTCGACTGCTATTCACGACCAAACCAAGTATCTCTTCGCCAATCCTAAATCACCTTTGCATTTCTCCAGGACACTCCGTATCACTACGAAGATCCACAGTTTATTGGATACTCCATCGTATGGTTATATACGAACTCGAAAGGAACTTGTTCCAGTTCGGGGATGGATTCTGGTTCAGGAGAAATAGGAATAAGATTTATTCAGGTGTCTTTTATCTTCACCTTCTCTCGCTTTGCGAGTGCTCCTAGGATTAGGACAGTACACCCATTATGCTTATTGGATAGTCTTCTTCCAAACCATAGGCTGGTGCCGAACGGTAGGGAAGGAAGAAAACCATTTGGCCTAAAGGGGTGTGCAGAAGGTAAAGACTAAAGACATATGAAGGGATTTTGAGAGGTGGCAAAGGATTATACGGTTACAGTCGTGAATCTGGAAGAGGCATTACTAGGAATACCAGGATACCCCATCGAAACATTTCGATGTTTCAGTCTCACTGTGTACTGTTAAAGGAAAACTGATTTCCCGATTAGATACTTACTCCATGGTATGTATTTACCAGGTATGATTCTCACATCTGTATGGTTTTACAGATGATGAGTGGGAGTAAGTTATTGGGAATTGGGTGATCATCCTCATTATATCGGGATTCGTTGTAATCGGTGATATTTGAGGAAGTCACATGGGTAGTTTGCCGGTCGGCAAATATTTGGTTTTGAATATCCGCTGTTATGCACCAATTTCAAATTGATATATCTGTACGTATATTTTCATAGAGTGAGATATACCTTTATGAAATTATGTCTACGACATTTACCTATATCAGTGGATGGTTAGGTAAGGAGCATTAAGCAGCGGTGTAATTCTTCTTAACCATAAGTACAGTTTTCAACCTACGACACACAGTGGATGAGTTGTCAGACTCAAGGGACTTATACAGAGTATTGTATGTTGTCCAGGGTCCATAAGGACAGAGGGGTTGGTCCCCGTACTATATTCGGTTTACTTATGACTTCTCTAGTTTTTAGACAGGTGTTTCGCGGAACCATAGGGTCTGAATGTTGAGAAGTTATAGGTATTTGAATAAAGTAGAGAACCAGGTATTGCAAGTATCGGGATTCTCCAAAGAGATCGAAGATGTAGATACTTGTGTATGGTATTCAGTTGATAGTAATGATAAAGAGATCTTGCTTCTCTTTCAGGTTACACATAATTGGAGGCATTCCTAAGTTGAGTAACGCTGATCGGCCTCCTTCCATTTAGTTCACATGCGCTGGAGACAGCTGCATGATTTGAATCTGGTTCAATTAAATCAGTGCCTCTGGTTCTATATTGGATATAGAACAGTTCATATCTTAACGATGTTAAGGTACGGGGAGTTGTCCGGCTTATGATTAAAACCAGACTCTGGATAACTCAAGGCACGTTTCTGTAATGGCTGTTTGTGGGTTGACCCAGGCTATGACGAGGGTTGACTTTCTACCATCTGGATGAACAATAGCAATATTGTTCTAGACTCGCCACAGTTTTATTAAAAAATGGATTTTTTCAGAAAAACAGTAGTGGGAGTATGGTAGAACTGGAAGTGATTCCAGAACCACAAACGATTACTGAAGATTTGATAAGGAACCTAAAGATTCAATCTGGATTGACATTCCATTGGCCACTCCGCAGATTTGGTGGGTAACTTCAGGCACCCGAGAGGTACTACGGTAGCCTCAAGGATGGTGCCAGGGAAGTTCTTGTTTACCCACAATTACCATTGCTGTTGTTCCAGGGTGCGAGACCCGGCGGGAGGATGAGTATAGCGTCGTTCTAAACTTTCTTTAGAAGTGTACGTCTATATGACTCTGCCAGAGGGTTGTCGTAGTCAGTGGGAGCAGCGGAAGCATTGGTGGACAAGTAGCTTATGTCTATTTATAGACTAAAGCAGATGTAGCGGAGATAGATCATCTATTTCTGACGTGACAGTCATGGGTTTGATTTCATCAGAATAGGGGATGGATCTATTGAGAAGGTAGTAGGGTGTGATGTCATGGTATTTGGATGACATACACAGAGTAGGAAAGGAAACTCCTATACTACGATCGGTTATACTTTGGTCGTCACACGGTGTTTTCTCCATATGGGAAACGGATTTTGTATCAGACATACTGGTTACTAGATCTATGGTTTTAGATCTAGATTTGGGTGGTTTCCCAATCAGGGTACTTAGACAGCATTCTAAGAGTTTTTAGAATGGACGACTCCTGGCACGGTAGTGTACCTGCAGGTGATGGAGTCACCCTCTCTA
Organism: Agapanthus africanus; assembly: GCA_030015575.1. Taxonomy (NCBI): domain Eukaryota; kingdom Viridiplantae; phylum Streptophyta; class Magnoliopsida; order Asparagales; family Amaryllidaceae; genus Agapanthus; species Agapanthus africanus. The sequence goes on from JASDDO010000012.1 coordinate 315,387,404, forward strand.
AAGGGGTCTTACAGACTAAATTGGAGAGGGATGTGCATGATTGACAGATCACTTGCTCAGGCAATTGAGTCAATCATGAGATGTCAAGTACCACACCAGATGTTGTTCTTGCACTAGATGCAATAAGCTGACATTAATCCAATCCTGGAGAAACGGTCGGAAGCAGTTTTAAAACATAAGTGGATGTTCTAGGGATATGATAACGACAGCCTCATTCGGGAAACAGTTATCATTCCAGGCTTCCGAGGTGACATGGACGACAAGGAGGTTGTCAGAGTTATATTTTTCCTTCTGATGAGGGGCAGTATTTTGGACAGGTGGTCCAAGGCAATACTGAGGGTGGCATGGCGCAGGATACTGATTAAGTTCAGTAGACGATACAGTCTAAGAAGTTTGGATTTGGAGTTCATTTATGAGCTATGTCCCATCAGACATCCAGACATATTCTAAGACAGGTATTGCTCTTTTCGGGAGATGGCTTTCTCCGCGAACTTGAGATATAGAGAGACATAGAAAGAAACAACAAAGCGGATCCACTCACTAAGGCTATTCCTCGAACGCAATAGTTTCGCAAACGAGCTTTGTGAGACTGACTAGTAGAGGAGTTGGGTGTTCGGTATCACACGGGCTGTGAGTATGCGACTTCGCAATAATTAGCCTTGAGTGCAAGTGGGAGATTGTTGGAGATAGTGCCCTCAGAGTCAATTATTAGGTCACAGGTACGTGATTGCAATGATTGATGGAGGACCTATCCCGGTAGGACAGTCTTACTCGAGATGATAGTATGCTATCTGGTTTACCTTTATCATCGTGTACTGCTTTAGGTGACCTGACAAGTCGCTATTACACGTTGGTAGAGCCCCTAGGATTCTTGCTTGACCACCAGCAGTATGAGGGCGATCATATAAGTGGGAGCTGGGGGTCTATAAGCATATCCTTAAATGGTCCCTAGTCGTGTGAGTTTCGAGACAGGGCATCGATACTCCAGAGTAGACTGGTGTATACAGTCGAGACCCCGACGAGGGGCGGTGGCCGGTCTCATAAGCCACTGGTGTCAGTTGGATCACCTAAGATGTATACAGGTGCTCATTGGGTTATGAGTACACCGGACAGGACTCGCCGGGAACATGCTAGTTGGTCATATACCAGACGTCAGATGGCAGTTCCCTGGTGACATGTGTGCAGGTTAGTTCATCGACCTGGGGATCGTCATTTGCCTCGTGTGAGTTCCCACTGTACTTTGATTACTACCCTACCACGGCTCAAAGGAGTCGTGCAAACAGGTTTTAGTTGGGTACAGTCCCGAGCCACATGGAGGCAGTGAGCGTATCTTCAAGGGTTCGTCTCTCCCGGTATTGGGGGTGAGGTCGTGCTGTGTCTAGGAGAGCCATTACACGAAATCCTTGGCCAAGGCAAGGAGATTTACTGGTAGGTATTCCAGTAGTATCTCAGGGTGTTCTGGGCTACACTCCGACACGACTTGTACCGCTTTTGGGGGTCTGACTTTTACCAACCCCCTAGGCCCGCCATGCGATGCTTATAGACGAACGGACCGGACTGTACGGATATTGTCACTGACCGGCTCAGTAGGGTTGTCAGGCTGAGTTCGCTCACAGACGTCCCTTTTAGTCAATACCTGGTAGCCCGTTACGTATTTTCTTATACCTCTAACGTGCTAGTGGTTAAATCCACAACCAAGGTGTTGACGAGTCTTTAGAGTCCCCCACATTCAGTTACTCAGCTTTCGGGCGAAAGGTTGTAGAGGCCGTATGGAGATATGGCAAGGTCCGATCAGATACGTGCGGTATTGCACGGATCAGGATCGGACAGTTTGTACTATAGGCCGTATGGTTATATGGCAGGGTTCGATCAGATACGTGCGGTATTGCACGGATCAGGATCGAACGGATATTACTAGCCAGCTTTGGTTTAAGCCGGATCCTAGTATAGTACAGTGTAGATTTTGTCTCATTGCATTTGTATTTCGGTCGGAATACAAATGCGGGTGTGTATGCACAGTATCGGGGTTTTCCTGTAATTTATTACGGGACCAGTTTTCTGGAGTTGCCAGTTTGCTTTTTGTTTCGGCCGATTTCCTTTGTATCGTTCATTGGCCGAAGTTTGGTGGAGGAGGGCTTATTTGCATTGTTGCAATTAAGCATTTTGTGGAGGGGGTCTTTGCTTATATTTGTATCATGATGGTTTCATGATGGAGCCCATCCCTTGACCTTTCTTGCTTGACTTTGTGAGGTGATGATGGTGGTGTTGGAGTGTTGACTTGTTTGCTATCATGGTTGTTGTTTGAGTGTTGGAATTGTTGTGATCATTTGATTTTTCCTCATCATCATTTGCTTTCCAACCACCCCCTTGTTTTTGCTCTCTCTCTCTAATCACCCAAAGGAAAGGGGGGCCGGCCACTTTAGTAGGAAGAGGGAAATGCTTCTCTTGGTAGTGGGGAGAAAAAGGTTACTCTCATTCTTGATATATCACATTTTTCCTCACCTCTCTCCAAGCTCTTTTTCTTCCACCAAAATGGCAAAGCTCCAAAACCCTAAATGAGACACAAGTTCTACACAACATTCTACAGCAAATCTTGGGCACGTCGACTAGCCAGCTTCGTGCCCGAGTTGCCTCGGCATTGAGGTGGGAGCCCGTAAAAGAAGTAGGCGATGTGGTGCACTTCCGGCGACGAGGAGGAGACGGGACATTCCGCAGGAGATCGGGACGACGATGAGAAGACCGGAGGACTCGGATCTGTCGGTATATCTCTCTTCCCTTTCTTGTAGATAGCTAGGACTAGTTAGTGGTTCGATCCGGGTATTAGTGCGCGGCGGTTTGCTAAGTCCGCAAAATTTAAGTTTATCACCGCTTCCGCATTTGGCCGTAGGATTGACAGCCGGGGCGCCGCCGTGCACTTAAACTTTCTTATAAGAGTTATAAGACTGAGTAGGAAACAGGAGAATATCTTGATTATCATACCGCCCAAACGAAGAACAAGAATGCTGATGCATCTTCTTCGGGTGTATTAGTTATTGAGAACTGTTTCTCAGTTCACCCTACGTCCTGGGTATTAGATACCGGATCTGGATCCCACATATATAAATTGTTACGTGGGCTACGCAAAGGTAGAGAACTGGGAAAAGGTGTTCATTCCGTACAAGTAGGGAATGGTACAAATATTGCAGCCAAAGCAGTTGGCGAATATCACCTAATATTACCAAGCAGTAATACATTGATTCTGAATGAGTGATATTATATACCGAACATGATATGCAACATTATATCAGTTTCTTTATTAAGTAAAGAAGGGTATAATTTTGTAATACAGGATAATGTTATGAACATCTTCCTAAATCAAAAGTTGATTGGATCAGGCTCGTTACATAATGCCATATTCATTCTCAATCAAAATACAGTCCTTAATATACAAAACACACACAAGATGAAGAGTTCAGAAATGAACGAATCCTTCTTGTGGCATTGTATACTTGGTCATATCAATGCGACACGGCTAGCTAAGTTACATAAGGATGGATATTTGAATCCATTCGAATTATCATCTTATGATACTTGCCATTCATGTCTCAAGGGTAAAATGACCAAAACTCCTTTTAGTGGACACGGGGAAAGAGTTAAGGAACTCTTAGTGCTGGTACATAGTGATGAATGTGGTCCTATGTCTACACATGCCAGGAACGGTTCTTCCTACTTTATTACATTCACTAAAAGATCTATCTAGATACGGACATGTCTTCCTAATGAAACACAAGTCTGAAGCTTTTGAGAAATTCAGAGAATATAAGAACGAAGTAGAGAACCAAACGGGCAAAAGTATTAAGATCCTTTGATCTGATCGAGGAGGAGAATACTTGAGAAATGAGTTCCTGGACTATCTAAAGGAGAATGGGATTCTCTCTCAGCCTACTCCCCTTTATACACCACAGCACAACGGTACATCGGAACGAAAGAATCGCACCCCATTATATATGCTGCGCTCTATGATGAGCAATGCTGAGTTACCTATTTCCTTCTGGGGTTATGCACTTGAGACAGCGGCATACCTATTGAATCAAGTTCTGTCTAAATTTGTACCTACCACACCATATGAGATATGGAGTGGGAAGAGACCGTATCTTAAACGAGTTAAGATATGGGGTTGTCTGGCCTATGTCAAAAGGAAAAATCCGGACAAGCTCGAGGCACGATCAGTTCTTTGCAAGTTTGTGGGATATCCTAAGAATTCCCAAGGATACTTTATCTACCACGCTGAAAAACAAAAGGTGTTTGTTTCTCAATATGCCACCCTTTTAGAAAAGGATTTTCTTGTAAAAGAAATTAGTGGCAAAGAGGTAGAGCCGGAAGAGGTTCCAGCACCACAAACTACAACTGACGATTTATTAGAACCAGAGGATTCGGTAGCTCCTGACGAACCCCAGCCTCTCCGTCGATCTAGTAGGGTTTCTCATCCACCTGAGAGATACTACGGTTTTCTCATCGATGGTGGGAGCGAGGATTGCATCATGGAAGATGATGACCCAACTAGTTTCGAGCAGGCCATCACGAGTGGTGACTCTGTGATATGGCTGGATGCAATGCGATCTGAGATGGAATCCATGTACACCAATAAAGTATGGACTTTGGAAGTTGCTCCTGAAGGGGTAAAACCTATTGGGAGCAAATGGATCTTTAAGAAGAAATTTGGTGTAGATGGAAAAGTTTAGACTTTCAAAGCTAGATTTGTTGCAAAGGGTTTTCGTCAACGACCAGGTGTGGATTATGACGAAACCTTTTCTCGAGTAGCTATGCTTAAGTCCATCCGGATCTTACTTGCCATTGCTGCATACCATGACTACGAAATCTGGCAAATGGATGTTAAGACCGCCTTTCTAAATGTTGATTTAGAAGAGTGCATGTACATGACCCAGCCAGAGGGCTTCGTAGATAGTGGGAGCGGCGGAAAGATGTGCTATCTGCTTAAATCCATCTATGGGTTAAAGCAAGTATCGCGGAGTTGGAACATCTGCTTTGATGTTGTAGTCAAAGAGTTTGACCTCATCAAAATCGTAGATGAACCTTGTATTTATAAGAAGGTTGCAGAGAGTAAGGTAGTCTTCCTCGAATTGTACGTCGATGACATCTCTTGATAGGAAATGATGTTCCTATGCTGCAATCAGTCAAGCTCTTCTTATCACAATGATTCTCAATGAAAGATCTAGGTGATGCCTCATGCATATTGGGAATTATGATCTATAGAGATAGATCTAAACGGATATTGGGATTGTCCCAATCCAGGTACATTGACACCATACTAAAGATGTTTAGTATGGAAGAATCTAAGCGTGGTAACCAACCCACGATCTCTGGACTCACTCTCTCCAAAGAGATGTCTCCCAAGACTGATTTGGAGAGAGCTCGCATGCAAGGGATACCCTATGCTTCGGCAGTAGGCTCTATCATGTATGCGATGCTATGTACCAGACCCGATGTAGTATACTCACTAAGTGTAGTGAGTAGGTATCATGCAAATCCTGGAGAGAGTCACTGGATAGCTGTGAAGAACATTCTCAAGTACTTGAGAAGAACTAAGGAGATGTTCTTGGTGTATGGTAATGGAGAACTCTAGGTGGTGTCCTTTACCGATTCAAGATTCCAAAGTGATAAGGTCGTTTCAAAGTCGCACTCGTGATTTGTATTTACCCTTAATGGAGGGGCGGTGTGTTGGAAGTGTTCCAAACAGGATACCGTTGCAGACTCGATGATAGAGGCTGAATACATCGCTGCCAACGATGCTGCCAAAGAGGCTGTCTGGATAAAGAAGTTCATCACTGAACATAGTGTGGTTCCGTCCATTGAGCATCCAATACCTTTGTATTGCGATAACAATGGAGCTGTGGCTTTGGCCAAGGAACCCAGGTCCCATCAGAAGTCCAGACATATTCTGAGGAGGTATCACCTGATCAGGGAGATAGTTGATCACCGGGAGATCGAGGTCAGGAGTGTTGATACGAAGGACAACACTGTGGATCAACTCACGAAGGCCATTCCCCAGATAAAGTTTGAGAGATTATTCGGGATGCTAGGTATGAGAAACTACAACAGCTGGCCTTAGTGCAAGTGGGAATTGTTAGTTATATATATGCCCTAGGGGACATTGTTGTACATATGATGTATATTATAATGGATGCTAGGATATATATAGAGAGCACTTTCTTGCTCGTCATGATAGTATGCGATTTGGTTTCTCTTTATCTTAACATATTGACTTATATTAGTTTATTGTCTTACTCTAACTTGTTGAGAAAGCCCTTAAGATAAGTACTCGACTACTCGGACTATGATTAGATCATACTAGTAGGGCCAAAGTAGTCGATGAGTACATCCTATAACTGTTCCTAGTTGAGGGTGTGTCGAGACAGGGCATCGATACACCAGAGTAGACTAGCGTATACGCATCTTGACCTATATGATGGTCGATGGATGATCCCATATCCATCGGTGTTTGACATCAAGGATGGTGTACGGGTGCTCAGTGGAGACTGGGTACACTAGACGGACTCGCCGAGACCTCCCAGATGGTATTATACATCACGTCAGATGGCAGTTCTCTGGTGACACTGGTACAGGGTAGTCTGTAGTGTTAGTGTATATGCCCTAGAGGCCATTACTGTATCATACTAGTATGTATATTACTTGATGGAAGCTTGGGATATTCACAGTTGTATAGACAATCTTGCTCGAAATGGTAGTATGCTACTTGGTTTGTCTCTACTTTAATGTGTACATGTGTTTCTTTTATTATATCACCTATACACATTAGTGGAGCCCTTAGGATCTTTGCTTGATTACCAGCATTGTGATGGCAGTCACACTCGTGGGGGCTGGGTAATCTACAAGCACATCCTTATTTACACATCCCTGGTCGTGGGATTATCGAGACAGGGCATTGATACTCCGGAGTAGACTAGCGTATGCGCTTCTCATCCTAGCGCGGGAGATGGCCTGTCCCACAGCCGTCAGTACGTCGTACTTGAGATAGTATGCGGGTGCTCGTTAGGTTACGAGTACACTGAACAGGACTCGTCGGGAACTGTTGGTTGGTATTATACCTATCGTCAGTTATCAGTTCCAAGGTGACATGAGTACTGCTTAGTCCGCTGACTTCACACTGTCACTTCGCCTCGAGTGTGTTCCCACTGTACTTTGATTACTACCCTACCACGGCTCAAAGGAGTCGTGCAAACAGGTAGTAGTTTGGTGCAGTCCCGAAGCATTTGGAGGCAGTGACGGTTAGACAGGATTCGTCTCACCCGGTATTGGGGGTTGGCATCGCGCTGTGTCAAGGAGAGCCATTACACAAGTAGTCCCTGGCCAGGGCAAGCGAGGTATACAGGTAGGTTTCCAGTGTTATCTCAGAGTGTTCTGGGCTACACTCCGGCACGACTTGTACCGCTATTAGGGGACTGACGTTTACCGCCCCCTAAGCCCGCCATGCGATGTATCAGACGAACAGACCGGACTGTACGGAGACTGTCACATTCAGGCTCAGTAGGAGTTCAGATGGGTTCACCTCGTCAGTCTTCTTATCGGCATCTACTTGGGGACCGTTACGTACAGCTAGTGCCACTTGCGGTCTGTTGTTAAACCCACTGCCAGCGTAGTGTCGAGTCTTTAGAGTCCCACACAGAAGGTTATTCGCCTTTAGGCAAAATGAGTAGAGGTCGCATGGTATTGCGACAGGGTTCGTTCACATCCGCGCACTTGTGCACGTTTGGTGTCCGGACAGCTTATACTAGTGGGCTTTGGTTTAAGCCGGATCCTAGTATATGATTTGGGATTGGTTTTATCTCATTGTATTCGTGTTCCTCGGAACACGGATACGGGTGTGTATGCACAGTTGACTAAGACAGAGGCAGAGGACTTTGATTAGGGTTGATGACCATTATCATTTTCTTAACCCTAATGCTTATGTGTGAATTATGATTAATTGATATTAGTTAATTATAATTGTGCATGGTTAGGGTTGTTGACCATTTGAATATACTTGACTTGTTGACCTAGGTTGACATGTTGACCATCATCATTCCATATGAAAGATGCTCTTTGATCCTTGCAAATGGCATTTAATGTGAAATGATAATGGTCAATTCTTGATTAACCATGACAATTATCTTAGCTAATTATCTAATTTCCATAATTCACATATATGTGAGAAGAATGGTTCATTTTATTCTCATTCTATCATTTTGGTTCTCTCTCCTCCTCTTCCTCTCTCTCTAGCTCTCCCCTCTCATGAGTTGAGAATCCCTTGAGCTTGAGATAAATCCTTCTAAGATACTCTCTACTCTTTTCTAAGGTTCTAGGATTAGCACTCCAAGCATCTTAGTTACTTCTAGTTTGAAGTTGAAGCCAAAGGTTGAGGCTCTCGGATGGATCCTTCTTCGACAAGAGAAGGCGACAAGGAGATCACTTTCTTTCACTCCAAAGAGCAAGGAGAGAAGGACTTAAAGCCCTAGGTATAACCTTTTTTCATGTAGCTAAACTCCTTTTAGCTTTGTAGTTAGTTTTTGTTTAGCAAAGATCCTCCTTTTGTTAGTCCATGTTGCCTAGTGTGTTAAAAATCCGTCTTTTATACCATTTCCGCCTCCCCGCAAGCACCGGGGTGGGCAACATGGACTTACAGTGGTATCAGAGCCTAACTAAACATAAACTAGCTAGTTAGTAAAGTGTATAGATGTTCGATCGGTAAAAATCGCAAAACTAATTTTCAAAACCCTAAGTTTCTGTTGATTTTTTTTCTGCTCTAAAAATAATAAATCATACTTCAAAAATCGGCTCAGGGTTTTGTTAAGAAACACACCAAAAACGATCCAGCGAACCGTTCAAAGCGACGTGGTTCCGCGGCAAGAACATGCTTCTTGCCGCAGATCCGCGGCCGAGTTGACTCGGTCGTGGACCGAGTTTGGTGCAGTGTTCTTCTGTTAAGGTTTTGGGATTTTTAAAATATTTTATTTCTGCCCAGATTTTCCAGAAAACAAATTTTTATTTGGGGTGGTTATAAATCCGTATTTTTTATCGAACTTCCCTATACTTTGACTAATGGGTTATATCTGTGATGTATTATATGTATTGAACGTCTGCTAATCGCTATACGTCGATTAGTGGGGGTTATACATATCTGTGATCTGTAATACTTGTTGGTTTGTGTATATGAATTCGGTGGATTGTCGCGGATGAATAGCCGGGGTGGATGTGAGATGAGAGTTTCTTTTTCTTTCATTCATGTAACATGTAATTTGATGTAATATTATTTGTATGGCCGCACAACCGGGTCGGGGTTGTAGCCGTCATTGTATAATTTCTTTTCACTGTTTTTGCTCCTAGGATAGACCGAAGGTAGGGTGCACAAACTACCGGGTATCTCGAAGTGCCGAGTGGCCTACTCACATCGTTGAGGGAGGTTCTGTAGCGTCTTGAAAAGTCGTTTTTGTGTTTTCCTGAAATTCGGTGAAAATTTGGTATTTTTCTGAAAACCGTCTTTCCCGATATTTTGCAGTTAGGGCTAATTATACTTAAAATGGATAGGTAATTGCTTGTTTTTAGTAGCTAATGAGTTAATTATGAAATTTTGGTCATTTAAAAATTTTTCCCTATTTTTCAATTTTTTAATATTATTTTAAGCCGGTAAGAAAATACATTAAATTAGCGATAAATACAAATTTTTCCGGGCTAATTTTAATCCCTAAAATTATGATAATTATAATCTAGTGATAAAATTAATTTTTAGTAATTTATTTTGATTTTTAACAAATTTTTATGTTATGAAACGAATTTATTGAATTTTGAGCTAAAACTTGCAATTTTTGAGTTGTAGGGGGCCTTTTTGCATAAAATTTCTTTTCTAAAACCCCTCTCTCTTTTCCCTCAGCCCTAGGACAGCCCAACCCTGACCAAGTCCAGAAAATTCTGATCTCTTTTCTTTAGTTGCTTTCTTGAGTTGATTTAAGGGGTTTTTTGGATTTATTTTAATTAAAATGAATAAAGTAAGGTGCATTTGACTTTGTGGACTTGACCCATGACCTTCCCCACTTGCCCACACCCTCCCCCATTCCCCTTGCTGGCCGAAAACCTGCACCCTCTTTCTTCAACTCTTTTCTTTTCATTTTTCTTCAAAGTTCTTCAAAAACCACATCAAAAATCCACAAATCCTTCTCTTTTTCAACACAAAATCCTTATGCTATCCTTTCCTTAACCATTCTTGCTTGGATCTTGGTGCTTGAGGCCATCAATTGGAGCAAAATTTTCTTGCTTGATTCATAGATCAAGAGGTATAATTTCTATCATGTTAAATTCTTTTGTTTAAGTTCTTATGTTAGATGGTTTAGTGTTAATTTAGTGTAGTTTAATCTAGTTTCTTAGGTTTTGCTTGAAAATTTTAGCTAGGGTTTTGAAGCCATAATACTTAATTAGATTGTTTTATAGTTAATCTAGTGGTTAATTAACTAATCCATATAGTTATCTTGTTGATGTAGTTTTCAATTATGCTAATTTGATTAAATTTAGAAGTGTGAAATTGCTTTTTTTAGGATTTTCAAGAGAGGGTTTTTGTATGGAATTGGTTTTTGAAACATGATTAGTGAGTTGATTAAGTTTTAGAAAATATTATTTAGTTGATTAAACCTAAATTGCTATCTAGTATTTTGCTAACATAACCTAAGAGGTTAATTTTCTTAAGTGGGCTTTGTTGTGTTAATTTAAAGTTTCAATTGTGGAAATTGATTGGATTTTGCTAGGTTATAAATTCAAGAATTGGTGGTTATGGAAAATAGGATTGGAATCATTGCTATTGTGTTGTAATTAGTGTTTGTAGATTGCTTGTAGTGTGCTTGGGTAATTATGCTTTATTGTAGTCGTTTTGTCGCAAATCGGCGATTGTTGCACCGATTTTTGGAATGTATATGCTTACTAGATTTTTATAAAAATTATGTGATGGATTATTTTCGACATCTTGATGATTGTAATGGCTTGTCCTACGACTTTTAGGATGCGTGAGTGCGGATTTTTGGGTAGTCGGGTTTTAGTTTTGCCGGGCGACCAAATCGGCGTTTTTTGGCAGTTTTTGCGATTTTCGCGTGTGTTCCGCGCACTTTGTGCACGTTGTACCTAGCTAGCGAACTTTAGTAGTTTCGTTGGGGTTTTGCGTCGTTCTTGATATGTAACCTTATGTTTGGTATTGATGTTAATTCCAGGTTCGGTCGCGGAGACGTCAGACGCGGCGCGAAAGGGAAAGGCGGTGATTGTACACAGCTAGCCAGGGATCCCGGTGAGTAGATGTAACATCTACGGGGGACTATCGTTGGATGGGGCAAGCCGCCCGATAGTTTTAGTAACTTACAAGATCCTTAGTAATGTTAGTAATTAGGGGTGAAATACGTAGTTGACTATTTGCTGCATCCATGCATTGGATTGACATACCTATACGAAACCACTTCATAGGACACCTGCACCATTACCAGGGTTTTTATATGCAGCACGAGCACTATTCATGTTTACACACACACCCTGGTAATTGCCATGCCACCACACTAGATAACTTTTAAATTGAAACCTGTTACTAATTGATACTTAAACTGGTACTATTGCCTTTAATTCCTTAAAAATGAAACCGTAGTATTGCTATTCATGAGCATGTACTTCATCATATTAATTGTTCATGCTTAATACATTAATCACACATCGCAACTTGATTATTGATATCATACGCATTCATTATCATTGATATATGCACTTATGAGGATTTCTTGAGATTTTATGATATTGCTGGATTTCGGGGGAAAGCCACAAAATTTCTAAACTTATTATATTTTTAAAATATGTAAATTGTGGTTTTCTAGTGATGTAAGTGTCGTCCACCATGAGTTTGCTGTGGTTTTTGGAGACCCGTTTCGAGGAGTTGGATGAACCGTTTCGGGTACATTGTGGGCCCGGTAGGGTACCCCGGGGCAAGAAGCTCGTGGTGCTGACGATGAGCCTGGCAGGGGACGGATTACCTACCGGTGACTTCATTGGGCACGGCGGATATCCAGAGGATACCGACCGGGGCCGCGAGAGGATGATATATTGATACTGAGATGGGTCAGCCGGATGGCTGAGGCCAGAGACACTATGACATGGATTTATGAGATTTGAGACAGCTTTTGGGTGTCGTTGCTGGACACCGATTTTCGTCGATCCATTGACATTATGCTGGCATTCTAAAAGAGTTTCAAAAATAAAAAGAGATAAAAGATTTCTTATATATACCTATTGAGACCTCAGATTTTCATGTTGTATACATATTAGCACACTGATATGGTATACACACCTGCTAGTGCATCCAGTCATACCTGTATTTTAGATGCTAGGATGCTCGTGTGCATGCATACGATAGCCTTTGCAGATGTAATTTATTACTCACGAGTTGGCAACTCACCCCCGTTGTGCCACAGTCTTTTGCAGGTCCGCTCCGTCAGTTCAGTAGCGGCGGGCGCACTTGTTCTTTTGCCTCTTTTGCCTGAGCTCGAGATTTGCTCATAGGTGGGTTATGTTATTTTTTTTGTACCACCTGTAAGTCGATGTTCAACACCCCAATACTTGTGGGGAGGCGGAAATATGAATAACAATCAAGTTCTATGATCAAACATCGATTAACCGTACGAATCGTTTGCTATACAAGTTTTAACAAAAGCTTTAGAGTTTTAATCTACTATGCGAAGAAGTTATACCAAACGGTTCTAGTCCTTCGTCTTGATGTTCTCTACGGCCTCTTTGGATCTCCACGCCCTCTTCGGCTTTCTCCCGTGATAGACGATCCACCCGAGAACCCTAATCGAAGCTATAACCTCTAAACTTGAGGTTACTTAGTTTCTCTAGTTGCTAAATAGAGTAGCTAAGATGATGTAGAGATTGGTTATGGAGTAATTAGTCTTTCCTAATCCTTGTTCTCAACTCATGAGGGTAGGATTAGGGTTTGGTGAAGGAGAGAGAGCTTGAAGAGAGAGAGTGAGAAGATGATAATGATAATATATTATATTGAATAAAACTTCTCACTTGATATATATGAAACATAATGAATAAGAAAGAAATGAATAATAAGTGAATATTCATCATGTTTCATTTAATCAAGTGGGTGATTCATTATGTGAGTCATTAAGCAATAAATGAAGCTTTAATGACATGATGAATCACTCACAATGAGTCACTAAATCAATAAATGAAAATGCCACCTCTCTCTTTATGTCACATCCTTCTAGAAGCTTCTCGAAAAATTACGAGAACGCCCCTCTCATCCGTGAAAACACGGAAAAACTTTAGACTGTATAAATCCAATAACCTGATACTAGAATCTGGCTTAAACCAAAGCCGGCTAGTAAAAACTGTCCGAATGTCGTACGTGCGATTAAACACGTATGCGTCCGAACCTTTGTCGTAAAACCATACGACCTCTATATCTTTTCGCCTGGGTTTGGGAAAACTCTGTGTGGGACTCTAAAGACTCGACTACTACGCTGGCAGTGGGTTTAACCACAGACCGCAAGCGGCACTAGCTGTGCGTAACGGTCCCCAGGTAGTTGTCGATAAGAAAGCTGATGAGGTAACCCATCTGAAATCCTACTGAGCCTGTCTGTGACAATATCCGCGCAGTCCGGTCTGTTCGTCTAAGAGTATCACATGTACGGTCTAGGGAGGTGGTGGACGTCAGACCCCTAATAACCATACAAGTCGTGTCGGTATGGCTCTATCACCATCCGAGAATCTACTGATCAACCTATCAGTAATTCTCAATCAGCCCTGGCCAGGGACATATGGTAATGACCAACCGATCACTGTGCGATATCAACTCCCTATACCGGGAGAGACGAATCCCTAACAGTCACGCACTGCCTCCACATGGCTCGGGACTGTGCCTAACTGAAACCTGTTTGCACGACTCCTTTGAGCCGTGGTAGGGTAACAATCAAAGCACAGTGGGAACTCACACGAGACAAATGATGACCTTAAGTCAACGGACTATCTGCACACATGTCACCTGAGAACTGCTATCTGACGTTAGGTATAATACCATCCAGTCAGTTCTCGGCGAGTCCTGTCCGGTGTACTCACATCCAGTGAGCATCTGTATACAATCTTAGGTGAACACCACCAATGGTTGCGGGACCAATCCATCGTCCCTCGTCAGGGTCTAGATATGTATACACTAGTCTACTCCGGAGTATCGATGCCCAGTCTCGATACTCCTGCGACTAGGGACATCTAAGGGTGTGCCTATTGACTATCCAGCTCCCACTAGTATGACTGCCATCACAACGCCGGTAGTCAGACAAACACCCTATGGGCTTTATCAACATATATATATAAATACCAAGTAAAATATATTATACGTTAAGACAAAGTCAAACCAAATAGCGTACTATCATATCAAGCAAGACTGTCATGTACATACATATCCTAAGCTTCCTATACAATGTAGGCCTCTAGGGCATATATATCCAACAATCTCCCACTTGCACTAAGGCCTATAATTGGCGCAATGAGTACCCACTGTCTCTACCAGATCCAGTTGCTTGCGTACCGCATGCCCAACATCTCAAAAAGCCTCTCGAACTGTACTTGAGGAATGGCCTTGGTGAATGGATCTGCCGTGTTGTCTTTTGTGTCTACTCTCCGTATCTCGATCTCCCCACGATCCACGATCTCCCTGATCAGGTGAAAACGCCTTAAGATATGCCTGGATTTCTGATGGGACCTTGGTTCCTTCGCTAAAGCTACAGCGCCATTGTTATCGCAATACAAAGGTATTGGATTGGCAATGGTCGGAACCACCTGAAGTTCAGAAATGAACTTCCTTATCCAGACAGCCTCTTTTGCGGCTTCACTAGCAGCTATATACTCAGCCTCCATAGTTGAGTCTGCGACGGTATCTTGTTTGGAACTCTTCCAACTTACCGCCCCACCATTGAGGGTAAACACAAAACTCGAAATAGATTTAGAATCATCCTTGTCACTTTGGAAGCCGGAGTCGGTAAAAGCCTCTACCTGGAGGTCCTTATTGCCGTAAATCAAGAACATCTCCTTAGTCCTTCTCAGGTACTTGAGAATGTTCTTCACCGCTATCCAATGTTTCTCACCTGGGTCCGATTGATACCTGCTTACCACACTAAGTGCGTAAGCCACATCTGGTCTGGTACATAACATCGCATACATTATTGATCCTACCGCCGAAGCGTAGGGTATAATGCCCATGCGAGCCCTCTCTTCATCAGTCTTTGGAGACATGTCTTTGGAGAGGGTGATTCCGTGACAAGCGGGCATATTGCCGCGCTTGGAATCTTCCATACTAAATCTCTTTAGTATAGTGTCTATATACCTGGACTGTGAAAGTCCCAATATTCTATTAGATCGATCTCGATGGATCTTAATGCCCAGAATGTATGATGCATCTCCCAAGTCTTTCATAGAGAATTTCTGTGACAAGAAGAGCTTTACTGATTGTAACATAGGGATATCATTCCCTATCAGTAGTATGTCGTCGACGTACAAAACGAGGAAGATTACTGCTCCTTCTACAATCTTTCTATAAACACATGGTTCATCTACATTTTTGATAAAGTCAAATTCCTTGACTGTTTCATCAAAGCAGATGTTCCAACTCCGCGATGCTTGCTTTAAGCCATAAATGGATTTAAGCAATTTGCACACTCTTCCGCTGCTCCCACTGTCTAAGAAACCTTCTGGTTGATCCATGTAAACACTCTCTTCTAGATGTCCATTTAGAAAAGCTGTTTTTACATCCATCTGCCAGATTTCATAGTCATGGAAGGCAGCAATGGCAAGCATGATCCGAATGGATTTAAGCATAGCTACTGGTGAAAAGGTTCATCATAGTCCAATCCTGGTCTTTGACGAAAACCTTTTGCTACTAGTCTAGCTTTGTGCGTTTCCACTTGTCCAAATGTACCAATCTTCTTTTTGAAGATCCATTTGCACCCAACAGGTTTTACCCCAGGAGGAGCAACTTCTAAAGTCCATACTTTATTGGTATACATGGATTCCATTTCGGATCTCATTGCATCCAGCCACTTTACTGAGTCGCTACTTGTGATAGCCTGCTGAAAACTAGTAGGCTCATCATCATCGATGATGCAATCCTCTCGATCCCCATCAAGAAGGAAACCATAGTATCTTTCAGGAGGATGAGAAAGCCTACTAGATCTGCGGAGTGGCGTTGGTTCGTCATGTTCTATTGAAGTCTGAGATTCTTCTAAGTCCTCGGTTACAGTTTGAGGTTCTGGAATTTCTTCCAGTTCTACCGCGCTCCCACAAATTTCTTTTGCAAGAAATTCGCTTTCTAAGAAGACAATGTGACGAGCGACAAACACCTTTTGTTCTTCAGTGTGGTAGACCATGTACCCCCTTGAATGCTTGGGGTATCCTACAAACTTGCACAAAACCGATCGTGCCTCGAGCTTGTCCGGATTATGCTTTTTAACATATACCGGACACCCCCATATCTTGATATACTTGAGATATGGTCTCTTTCCACACCACATTTCATATGGAGTGGTAGGTACAGACTTAGTTGGAACTCTATTTAATAGATATGCGGCTGATTCTAGAGCAAATCCCCAGAAGGAAAGTGGCAACTCAGCACTACTCATCATTGATCGCACCATATCTAATAGTGTGCGATTCCTTCTTTCTGATACACCATTATGCTGAGGTGTATAAGGAGGAGTAAGCTGAGAGAGTATTCCATTTGCTTTCAAGTATTCAAGGAAACTGGTACTTAAGTATTCTCCACCTCGATCAGATCGAAGTGTCTTGATGCTTTTACCAGTTTGTTTTTCTACTTCATTTTTATACTCCTTAAACTTCTCAAAAGCCTCGGATTTATGCTTTATTAAGAACACATGTCCATACCTAGAGAAGTCATCAGTAAAAGTGATGAAGTAGGAGTGACCACTTCGTGCATGTATAGACATCGGACCACATACATCACTGTGTACTAGTCCCAAGAGTTCGATGGCTCTTTCTCCGTGTCCGGTGAACGGAGATTTGGTCATTTTTCCTTTGATACATGATTGACAAGTTGCATATGATGAATATTCAAACGAATCTAGATATCCATCTTTATGTAACTTAGTCAACCTTGTTTCATTTATATGACCAAGTCTACAATGCCATAGGAAGGCTTGATTCAAATCTGGAGCCTTTCTTTTACGCGTGTTTTAAATATTGAAAATTTGTGGTTGATTAAGTATGTATATGCCGTTTTCCAGTGTGCCAAACCCAATCAGTTCTTTATTTAGGAGAATGTTCATGACATTTCTTTCAAGCACAAAATTATATCCTTTATTAGACAATAAAGATACTGATATAATATTACACAACATACTGGGAATACAAAAACAGTTATACAATACCAAAATGTTTCCACTATTCAACCCTAGGTGATATTCCCCTATTGCAACTGCATCCACATGCATTCCATTGCCCATCCGGAGAGTCATATCACCTGCCCTCAGTACTCTACTGTTTCTCAGATCCTGCAAAGAATTACAGATGTGAGAACCAGAACAGGTATTAAGTACCCATGAAGTAGAGTTAACTGAAAGACAATTTTCGATTACTAACACACCTGAAGTAGAAGCAACAACTTGCTTCATGTCCTTGGCTTTGAATGCCTGACAATCCTTCTTCCAGTGCCCCTGCTTGTGACAATAGAAACACTCGTTCTTTTCTGCCTTCACCCTTCCTGCGTTGTTCGTTCCCTGCACCTTCTTGACCCCTCCCTTCGGTTTGGTGGCCTTCATCTTCTTCTTCCCTTTAGCTTTCGCTTTAGTTTTGGAAGAAGATGATTGGCCAACATACAGAACGGGGGTCTTCTCCTTTTTCAAGGAGGTCTCTGCTACCCTCAACATATTGAGGAGCTTTGGAAGGTACGCTTCCATTTCGTGCATGTTGAAGTTCAGCACGAACTGAGAGAAGGTGTGGGGAAGGGACTGCAAAATCAAGTCGATGTACAAATCATTCTCTAGCACGCATCCCAGGTTTGCGAGTTCCTCAATGAGGGTGATCATTTTGAGGACGTGCTCTCCAACAGGCGATCCTGGAGCTAACCTCATCTGGAAGAGTTTCCTTGAGGTTTCGTACCTCGCGATACTAGAGTGTTCACCATACAATTCCTTGCAATGGAGGAATATGGATGCAATATCCATACTCTCGTGCTGTTTCTGGAGTTCATTATTCATGGACGCCAGCACGATACACTTAGCTCGCTCACAATCTAGATCCCAGGTTTTACGAACTTCCTTGTCCGCAACTGAGGAATCTGGTCCTGTGATAAGGGGAGGAACAGCGGTGGTAACATATGCAACTTTGTCATAAGTCAGCGCAATATTGACGTTTCTTAGCCAATCTTTATAGTTCTGCCCGGTCAATATATTCTTTTCAAGTAATAGTTTTAGTCCAGTCATGGTAGCTGCCAGAGAGAGAGAAAAGAAAACACTCAGCATATGCTCTTGCAAGTTTAGATTGGTTTATTAATTTATCTAAACCGGATGGCTCCCACTATTTCCTCAAATCCTTCTTCAAAACCTAAAAGAAGAACTAGTAAGGATTTAATCACACGTCACAATACTTGCTTAACCTTTCAGCCAGGCTGGTGTTGGTACTTCGAGGGAGGTTTTCCAACGCTTTCGTGAAGTTTCTTAATTAAATAACCTCTTTTCCCTGGAGGCGTAGCCCCTCTAACACCTTTCTAGGCACCTACTTGGTTTATAGCATTGATTGTTAAGTGAGAGAAATTCCCGAGAGTAATCCTACTCATCAGTGGGATCGGGATCCAACTATCATTGCATGATGCCCTAGATGGAAGCCACTCTAGTCACCACACTCCAGAAGGTAAGCTAAATCTGCAAGTTTCCTTTATGTTTGAAACTCCCGATGTGATTTTTACCCCAAGCTCTTATAGACCTTGACGTAGGCCAACAAGTCATAAGACGCAAGTCAAGTTCTACCCGTCGTTGTCCTGATCAATTTAAATACATCGTACAAGCCCTTGACGTAGGCCAACAAGGTGTACGTCTGTATTAAACTAATGCATCTATCTATGCAACAAATAGGCACACACACTGCTACCATACACTATGCCTTGACGTAGGCCAACAAGCATAGCATGAATACGATGTCTATCTGAAACGACGGAGGGTTACGGCTGGTTTTTGGCAAAAAACCGTTAACGTAATGAACTTGATTTGATCGAAGGAACTATGATAGCTTTTTAAAAGGAGTGGTTTAAGCTCCGCATTTAAAATTTGCTTTTTCAAAAAAACCGAGTGGTTTTTAGAAATTGTTCCAACGATTCAGTTTAGGTTTTTATTTTCTTTGCATTAATAATAATGCGTCCCATCTTTAACCTATCATTACAGATAACAACGAAAATATAACGTCCTCTTATGCCATCCGCATTCACCACTGGGTCCCGTCATCACCCGTTAGGTTACTTAACTAACGACAGAGCGGGGGCTGGGCTAGCGCGGGTGTAAAACATAAGCGACGTCTAAATAGCTATCATATATATAGATATTTTACATTCGTCTGACGCAATGATATACATTCCAGAACACAGATAAACAATATTGGATTTGCAAGCAATCTGTATTTCTTTTGAGCCTGCAAGAAAAGACAGATTACACAGTTGTGATGAGTAGCCGTTACCCCACCCAAGATCCCTACGGGTACGGCAAACTACCCGCCCGGCAGTTTGTGTACCCCACCTTGGATCTGTCCTAGGAGCAAAAACAGTAAAAAGAAATAATACAACGGTGGCTACAACCGCAACCTGGATGTGCCCCGCGAAATAATTTTACAACTTGTTACAATTACATCAAATGAATTAAAACAATAACCCATCACTAAACCCGGCTAATCACCACAACAGTCCAATACAGTTTATATGCACAAACAGTTAAAACCATTACAGAAATGTGCAACCCCCTGCCAACCGACATACTAGCAGTTAGGGGAGGTTTACGAACACATTATACAATCACAGATATAATCCAATATGCAAATACTGTACAATTTCGATCGATTAAACACTTTCAAAATTGCTCCAAAAACTGCTCTGTAAAACTGAAACCTGAGCAACAATAAAATATTCCAGAAAATACCAAATTCAACAGAGAACCCACCCAAGAAAACTGGGATCATGACTCGGCAACTCGGCTGCGGAAGGGCGGCGGATCGGTGGGATCCGCCGCGGAACCGCGGTCGTTTGGTCGAGTCATGGCCCCAAATTTCTTGGGTGTTCTTCTGGTGTCAATACAAGCTTTCTGAACATCCCTGAACCAATTTTGGACTTCATTTAAAATTCGACAGAAACTTGTAATTTTTAGGGTTTTCCGGCTTCGTTTTTCCGTTCGAAATTCGTACAAATTTGCGATTAAGTTAAAACTTGTTTAGCTAGGCTCTGATACCACTGTAAGTCGATGTTCAACACCCCAATACTTGTGGGGAGGCGGAAATATGAATAACAATCAAGTTCTATGATCAAACATCGATTAACCGTACGAATCGTTTGCTATACAAGTTTTAACAAAAGCTTTAGAGTTTTAATCTACTATGCGAAGAAGTTATACCAAACGGTTCTAGTCCTTCGTCTTAATGTTCTCTACGGCCTCTTTGGATCTCCACGCCCTCTTCGGCTTTCTCCCGTGATAGACGATCCACCCGAGAACCCTAATCCAAGCTATAACCTCTAAACTTGAGGTTACTTAGTTTCTCTAGTTGCTAAATAGAGTAGCTAAGATGATGTAGAGATTGGTTATGGAGTAATTAGTCTTTCCTAATCCTTGTTCTCAACTCATGAGGGTAGGATTAGGGTTTGGTGAAGGAGAGAGAGCTTGAAGAGAGAGAGTGAGAAGATGATAATGATAATATATTATATTGAATAAAGCTTCTCACTTGATATATATGAAACATAATGAATAAGAAAGAAATGAATAATAAGTGAATATTCATCATGTTTCATTTAATCAAGTGGGTGATTCATTATGTGAGTCATTAAGCAATAAATGAAGCTTTAATGACATGATGAATCACTCACAATGAGTCACTAAATCAATAAATGAAAATGCCACCTCTCTCTTTATGTCACATCCTTCTAGAAGCTTCTCGAAAAATTACGAGAACGCCCCTCTCATCCGTGAAAACACGGAAAAACTTTAGACTGTATAAATCCAATAACCTGATACTAGAATCTGGCTTAAACCAAAGCCGGCTAGTAAAAACTGTCCGAATGTCGTACGTGCGATTAAACACGTATGCGTCCGAACCTTTGTCGTAAAACCATACGACCTCTATATCTTTTTACCTGGGTTTGGGAAAACTCTGTGTGGGACTCTAAAGACTCGACTACTACGCTGGCAGTGGGTTTAACCACAGACCGCAAGCGGCACTAGCTGTACGTAACGGTCCCCAGGTAGTTGTCGATAAGAAAGCTGATGAGGTAACCCATCTGAAATCCTACTGAGCCTGTCTGTGACAATATCCGCGCAGTCCGGTCTGTTCGTCTAAGAGTATCACATGTACGGTCTAGGGAGGTGGTGGACGTCAGACCCCTAATAACCATACAAGTCGTGTCGGTATGGCTCTATCACCATCCGAGAATCTACTGATCAACCTATCAGTAATTCTCAATCAGCCCTGGCCAGGGACTTATGGTAATGACCAACCGATCACTGTGCGATATCAACTCCCTATACCGGGAGAGACGAATCCCTAACAGTCACTCACTGCCTCCACATGGCTCGGGACTGTGCCCAACTGAAACCTGTTTGCACGACTCCTTTGAGCCGTGGTAGGGTAACAATCAAAGCACAGTGGGAACTCACACGAGACAAATGATGACCTTAAGTCAACGGACTATCTGCACACATGTCACCTGAGAACTGCTATCTGACGTTAGGTATAATACCATCCAGTCAGTTCTCGGCGAGTCCTATCCGGTGTACTCACATCCAGTGAGCATCTGTATACAATCTTAGGTGAACACCACCAATGGTTGCGGGACCAATCCATCGCCCCTCGTCAGGGTCTAGATATGTATACACTAGTCTACTCCGGAGTATCGATGCCCAATCTCGATACTCCTGCGACCAGGGACATCTAAGGGTGTACCTATTGACTATCCAGCTCCCACTAGTATGACTGCCATCACAACGCCGGTAGTCAGACAAACACCCTATGGGCTTTATCAACATATATATATATAAATACCAAGTAAAATATATTATACGTTAAGACAAAGTCAAACCAAATAGCATACTATCATATCAAGCAAGACTGTCATGTACATACATATCCCAAGCTTCCTATACAATGTAGGCCTCTAGGGCATATATATCCAACACCACCTTGTATATTCTTGTATCTAGTGTACTCCATCTACTGTTTCTACCAGATTTATTGTATATTAACCTAGAGATGAGACTGTGAGGTTTGTGGATTCTATGCTGTATTTTGGGGTCGAGCTCACTTGAGCCGACATGCTACATTTTCATGCTTCTTTATGATTATTATGCTTGTTGTCATTTATATTGCGTGGGATTTGTGACCGCCTTATGGCGAAGAGCTAGCTCCCGCTTGGGGATGCCTTATTTGTTGGTTTTACATATATTCTTGTTGTACCCATTTTTGGGGGCCAGTATTTACAAAGGAGACTCTGCCGAAATTTTCGGAAAAATTAGTATTGTTTTCAAAAGGGGTTTTATATGACTTATTTGATAAACTTGCTTTCAAATGTTTGGGTTTTCTTCACTCTGTTGCTTAATTGGTTTTGTTTTTCTGGGCTTTTGGCTTACTTATTTTACGGACGCCTTTAGACGTTTCGTAAACTTAAGTGCCAGTCACGTTCCGTACCCTGCGGGTCGTGATAAAGTTGGTATCAGAGCGATAGGTTTTACCTTTGTGAGTGTAGGATGACCCTTGGTAGATGGAGTAAGTGACTTAAGCAGGGTAACGTAGCTTGCGTATGTCCGCGGCATACTTACTATACGGTACTCCGCCTAAGTGACTTTAGGATATACTTGCTTGAAAAATTCCTTCTTCAATTCCGTGTATCCTATGATCCTATTGCACTGTCCTTACTATCTATTTTCCTGTAACAGCCACTATGCCGCCGAAGGCTACGAGGGCACAGAGGGCTGCCGCCAGAGACGAGATTCGAGCTGGCTCGTCCGAGACTAGGACTGAGCAGGGTGGTATGCCTACGCCGCAGGGACAGACCGATCCACCTTCCCCAGGCCGTATGGATAGGCTCGAGACCGGTATGGAGGAGTTGCGACAAATGATGGGAGGCATGCAGGAGCTGCGTCAGATGGTAGGATCCCTAGTTGCAGCCAGTCGTACACCGAGGCCGGATGACGTACCTACTACATCACAGACGACCATGATACCTGCTCCTACTACTACCACCGTGGCCATTCCGGTTTCACTACAGGATTTCATGAGGCTGAGACCTCCAGTATTCACCGGCACCGAGGCAGCGGAGGACCCACAGACGTTCCTTGACAGTTTAGCCAGGATCTGCCGTTCGCTGAGATGTTCGGATGATCGATGGGTAGAGCTTGCGAGTTTCCGACTATAGGGTCTCGCGCAGACATGGTGGGAGTCAGTCTTGAGAGGTCGAGCTGCAGATCTACCGCCTATGACTTGGGTCGAGTTTACAGCGGTCTTTCTATCCCGTTTCCTTCCAGAGAGCGTTCGTGACGCCAGAGCTCGTAGCTTCGAGGCCTTAGTCAAGACACCTGGGATGACGGTGTCTGAGTATGACATCCAGTTTACACAGTTATCCCGATATGCTCAGTATTTGGTGGATACCGAGGAGAAGATGGTGAAGAGGTTCGTACAGGGACTTGATGCCCAGCTATATCTTGCCATTGGCGCCCAGCACTACGACACTTATTCAGCGGCTATGGATACGGCATTGCGGATGGAGGCACGCATATCGCGGACTTCGGCCGTTTCTGGGCCGAAGAGGATGCGCACCGATGTACCGCCTCAGAGGTAGCGCGCCAGATTCTTTCCGAGAGATAGGCCTGGCAGAGGATTTGGGCGGGGACAGTTATATGGTTCTTATCCCCAGGGGCAGCAGCCGTCGCCAGGATGTTTTGGGTGCGGGAGTTTGCACCATCTTGTCAAAGACTGTCCGGTGAGACGACAGGGAGCAGCGACAGTTCCGCACGTGACCCTACCACCATCACCACCCCCTCCTCAGAGAGCACTACTTCCTACCCCAGGCGATGCTCCACGCCAGTTAGGTGCACCGAGAGGCCGTGGACGCGGCGGTCCTGTTCAGAGAGGACGAGGAGGCAGAGGCCGAGGTCGAGGTCAGCCCGCTATCGGTGGAGGACATGCCCGAGTTTTTGCTTTGACACCGCAGGATGCGCAGGCATCCAATGCCGTTGTGACAGGTACCTTGCCAGTTTGTTCTTTCGACGCACGGGTATTATTCGACCCAGGTTCCACACATTCGTACGTCTCTACACACTTTGCACCGATGTTAGGCCGTGAGTCGTCGTTGTTAGATCAGCCGCTTGTTGTTGTTACTCCGGTAGGCTAGTCGTTTGTCGCTCGGTTTGTTTTTCGTTTGTGTTCCGTTCGTATCGGGGAGAGGGATTCATCAGTTGATTTGATACTCCTCGATATGTTGGACTTTGATGTGCTTCTGGGCATGGATTGGCTAGCCACTTGTTATGCTTCGGTGGACTGCCGTGAGAAGGCAGTCAGATTTAGCTTTCCGGGAGAGCCAGTCCTTGTTATTCGGGGAGACCGTAGTGTCACCCTTCCCAGCTTTATTTCGTCTCTTCGCGCTGGTCAGCTCTTGCGGAAGGGATGTCAGGGATTCTTAGCGTTTGTTTGTGATACTCGAGCTGCAGAGGTTCCGTTGGACCGGGTCCCGGTAGTTTGTGAGTTCCCTGATGTTTTCCCTGATGAGCTACCTGGGCTACCGCCTGAGCGCGATGTTGAGTTCTGCATTGATTTGGTTCCCGGTTCGGGGCCTATTTCTATACCGCCTTATCGGATGGCCCCGGCAGAGCTTCGAGAGCTGAAGGATCAGTTGCAGGATTTGTTGGATAAGGGGCTTATTCGACCTAGTGTTTCTCCGTGGGGTGCTCCGGTCCTGTTTGTCAAGAAGAAGGATGGAAGTTTGCGCTTATGTATCGACTACCGCCAGCTGAACAAAGTTACCGTTCGGAACAGATATCCGTTGCCGCGCATTGATGATTTGTTCGACCAGCTTCAGGGTGCGGGGTATTTTTCGAGGATCGACTTGCGATCAGGATACCATCAGCTGCGAGTTCGACAGGAGGATATACCGAGGACAGCTTTCCGCACGCGCTACGGCCACTACGAGTTTTTGGTGATGTCGTTCGGACTCACCAACGCCCCAGCAGCATTCATGGATTTGATGAACCGTACATTCAGGCCGTATCTTGACTTGTTCATCATCGTGTTTATCGACGACATCTTGGTGTACTCCCGGAGCAGAGAGGAGCACGAGCAGCACTTGCGGATTACGTTACAGACTCTGAGGGAGCATCAGCTGTTCGCGAAGTTCTCCAAGTGTGTGTTCTGGCTGGACAGCGTCGGATTCTTGGGTCACGTGGTTACGAGAGACGGCATTTGTGTGGACCCGAAGAAGATTGAGGCTGTTCAGCAGTGGCCCCGACCTACATCGGTTACTGAGATCCGTAGTTTTCTAGGCTTGGCGGGCTACTACAGGCGTTTTGTTCAGGACTTCTCCCGTATAGCTGCACCGTTGACCAGTTTGACCCGGAAGGGAGTTCCTTTCGTATGGACGGAGGAGTGCGAGCGCAGTTTTCAGCAGCTGCGGACATGTTTGACTACGGCGCCGGTATTATATTTGCCTTCGGGATCAGACGGATTTGTTGTCTACTGTGATGCTTCGCGAGTGGGATTAGGATGCGTTTTGATGCAGCATGGCCGGGTGATCGCTTATGCTTCTCGGCAGTTGAAGAAGCATGAACAGAACTACCCCACTCATGATTTGGAGATGGCTGCAGTGGTCTTTGCACTGAAGATTTGGCGACATTACCTTTACGGCGAGTCATGTCAGATATTCACCGATCACAAGAGCTTAAAGTACATATTTCAGCAGCGAGACCTGAACCTCAGACAGCGTCGTTGGATAGAGTTGGTGAAAGACTACGACTGCGAGATCTTATATCACCCCGGCAAGGCAAATGTGGTGGCGGATGCGTTGAGTAGGAGGCCCGGGGGTAGTCTATCCTTTTTGCGCGCAGTGCAGAGGCAGTCGTCAGCAGATTGGCAGATGTTATGCGACAGCCGAGTTGAGTTCGAGTTCACTCAGACAGGGGGACAGCTCGCACATGTTCGTGCATGCCCACAGTTGCTTGACCGTATATATGAGGCACAGCGCAGTGACGACCGTTGCTCAGAGATCATGGCACAGATGGGACAGGGCAGATTTTCCGAGTTCGTGGTTGACGATCAGGGGATTTTACGATATGGATCTAGACTGTGCGTACCAGATGCTGATGGATTACGGCGCGACATTCTCGAGGAGGCACACCGATCAGTGTATAGTGTCCACCCCGGTTCCACCAAGATGTACCATGATATGAGAGAGACCTACTGGTGGGACGGGATGAAGAGGGACATTGCGGAGTTCGTTTCGAGATGCCTGACTTGTCAGCAAGTCAAGGCCGAGCACCAGAGGCCCGCAGGAGAGCTACAGCCGTTACCCATTCCAGAGTGGAAATGGGAGCAGATTTCGATGGATTTCGTTGTGGGTCTACCCAGGACCAGTCGAGGGTACGACTCCATCTGGGTGATCGTGGATAGATTGACGAAAGCGGCTCACTTCCTTCCAGTGAAGACGACTTTCAGCTTCGCTCAGTATGCTCAGCTCTATATTGACGAGATCGTGCGACTACATGGCGTACCGACTTGTATCGTGTCAGATCGAGGCACTCAGTTCACCAGCCGACTTTGGCAGAGACTTCAGGAGGCCTTGGGCACTCGTTTGAGCTTCAGCACAGCGTTTCATCCGCAGACAGACGGACAGTCAGAGCGGACCATTCAGACTCTCGAGGACATGCTCATAGCGTGCGTTTTAGACTTTGGTGGTAGCTGGGATCGTCATTTGCCTCTAGTGGAGTTCTCCTACAACAACAGCTTCCAGGATACTATTCAGATGGCACCTTTCGAGGCATTGTATGGGAGGAGATGCAGATCGCCCGTTTGTTGGACAGAGCTCAGCGAGAGCAGCATTTTGGGGCCGCAGCTTGTTGAGGAGACGACAGCGAAGATACAGTTGATCCGAGACCGGATGAGAGCGGCTCAGAGCAGACAGAAATCCTATGCAGACAGGCGCCGTCGCAGATTAGAGTTCGCAGTTGGCGACCATGTTTTTCTGAGGGTCTCTCCGATGAAGGGCGTGATGCGTTTTGGGCGAAAGGGGAAGCTTAGCCCTAGATTCGTAGGCCCCTTCGAGATCCTCGAGCGTGTTGGCGCTGTTGCTTATCGTTTGGCTCTTCCTCCCAGCTTTCCCTATGTTCACCCCGTCTTCCATGTTTCGATGCTCCGCAAGTACCTTCACGACCCTTCGCATGCGATTCAGCACCCGACAGTCCAGCTAGAGCGCGACCTTTCTTTTGCAGAGCAGCCGGTGGCCATCCTGGATCGGCAGGTGAAGAAGTTGAGGTCGAAGATTATACCAACCGTCAAGGTCCTTTGGCGTAGCCCGAGCAGCGAGGAGGTTACCTGGGAGACCGAGGGCGAGATGAGGAAGAAATATCCCCATCACTTCGAAGGTACGCGTAGCTATATTTTTTTAAATTCGGGGACCGAATTTCTTTAAGGGGTGAAGATTGTAGCGTCTTGAAAAGTCGTTTTGGTATTTTCCAGAAATTCGGTGAAAATTCGGTATTTTTCCGAAAACCGTCTTTCTCGATATTTTGCAGTTTAGGGCTAATTATACTTAAAATGGATAGGTAATTGCTTGTTTTTAGTAGCTAATGAGTTAATTATGAAATTTTGGTCATTTAAAAATTTTTCCCTATTTTTCAATTTTTTAATATTATTTTAAGCCGGTAAGAAAATATATTAAATTAGCGATAAATACAAATTTTTCCGGGCTAATTTTATTCTCTAAAATTATGATAATTATAATCTAGTGATAACATGAATTTTTAGTAATTTATTTTGATTTTTAACAAATTTTTATGTTATGAAACGAATTTATTGAATTTTGAGCTAAAACTTGCAATTTTTGAGTTGTAGGGGGCCTTTTTGCATAAAATTCTTTTGTAAAACCCCTCTCACTTTTCCCTCAGCCCTAGGACAGCCCAACCCTGACCAATTCCAGAAAATTCTGATCTCTTTTCTTTAGTTGCTTTCTTGAGTTGATTTAAGGGGTTTTTTGGATTTATTTTAATTAAAATGAATAAAGTAAGGTCCATTTGACTTTGTGGACTTGACCCATGACCTTCCCCACTTGCCCACACCCTCCCCCATTCCCCTTGCTGGCCGAAAACCTGAACCCTCTTTCTTCAACTCTTTTATTTTCATTTTTCTTCAAAGTTCTTCAAAAACCACATCAAAAATCCACAAATCCTTCTCTTTTTCAACACAAAATCCTTATGCTATCCTTTCCTTAACCATTCTTGCTTGGATCTTGGTGCTTGAGGCCATCAATTGGAGCAAAATTTTCTTGCTTGATCCATAGATCAAGAGGTATAATTTCTATCATGTTAAATTCTTTTGTTTAAGTTCTTATGTTAGATAGTTTAGTGTTAATTTAGTGTTGTTTAATCTAGTTTCTTAGGTTTTGCTTGAAAATTTTAGCTAGGGTTTTGAAGCCATAATACTTAATTAGATTGTTTTATAGTTAATCTAGTGGTTAATTAACTAATCCATATAGTTATCTTGTTGATGTAGTTTTCAATTATGCTAATTTGATTAAATTTAGAAGTGTGAAATTGCTTTTTTAGGATTTTCAAGAGAGGGTTTTTGTATGGAATTGGTTTGTGAAACATGATTAGTGAGTTGATTAAGTTTTAGAAAACATTATTTAGTTGATTAAACCTAAATTGCTATCTAGTATTTTGCTAACCTAACCTAAGAGGTTAATTTTCTTAAGTGGGCTTTGTTGTGTTAATTTAAAGTTTCAAGTGTGGAAATTGATTGGATTTTGCTAGGTTATAAATTCAAGAATTGGTGGTTATGGAAAATAGGATTGGAATCATTGCTATTGTGTTGTAATTAGTGTTTGTAGATTGCTTGTAGTGTGCTTGGGTAATTATGCTTTATTGTAGTCGTTTTGTCGCAAATCGGTGATTGTTGCACCGATTTTTGGAATGTATATGCTTACTAGATTTTTATAAAAATTATGTGATGGATTATTTTCGACATCTTGATGATTGTAATGGCTTGTCCTACGACTTTTAGGATGCGAGAGTGCGGATTTTTGGGTAGTCGGGTTTTAGTTTTGCCGGGCGACCAAATCGGCGTTTTTTTGGCAGTTTTTGCGATTTTCGCGTGTGTTCCGCGCACTTTGTGCACGTTGTACCTAGCTAGCGAACTTTAGTAGTTTCGTTGGGGTTTTGCGTCGTTCTTGATATGTAACCTTATGTTTGGTATTGATGTTAATTCCAGGTTCGGTCGCGGAGACGTCGGACGCGGCGCGAAAGGGAAAGGCGGTGATTGGACACAGCTAGCCAGGGATCCCGGTGAGTAGATGTAACATCTACGGGGGACTATCGTTGGATGGCGCAAGCCGCCCGATAGTTTTAGTAACTTACAAGATCCTTAGTAATGTTAGTAATTATGGGTGAAATACGTAGTTGACTATTTGCTGCATCCATGCGTTGTATTGACATACCTATACGAAACCACTTCATAGGACACCTGCACCATTACCAGGGTTTTTATATGCAGCACGAGCACTATTCATGTTTACACACGCACCCTGGTAATTGCCATGCCACCACACTAGATAACTTTTAAATTGAAACCTGTTACTAATTGATACTTAAACTGGTACTATTGCCTTTAATTCCTTAAAAATGAAACCGTAGTATTGCTATTCATGTGCATGTACTTCATCATATTAATTGTTCATGCTTAATACATTAATCACACATCGCAACTTGATTATTGATATCATACGCATTCATTATCATTGATATATGCACTTATGAGGATTTCTTGAGATTTTATGATATTGCGGGATTTCGGGGGAAAGCCGCAAAATTTCTAAACTTATTATATTTTTAAAATATGTAAATTGCGGTTTTCTAGTGATGTAAGTGTCGTCCACCATGAGTTTGCTGTGGTTTTTGGAGACCCGTTTCGAGGAGTTGGATGAACCGTTTCGAGTACATGGTGGGCCCGGTAGGGTACCCCGGGGCAAGAAGCTCGTGGTGCTGACGATGAGCCTGGCAGGGGACGGATTACCTACCGGTGACTTCATTGGGCACGGCGGATATCCAGAGGATACCGACCGGGGCCGCGAGAGGATGATATATTGATACTGAGATGGGTCAGCCGGATGGCTGAGGCCAGAGACACTATGACATGGATTTATGAGATTTGAGACAGCTTTTGGGTGTCGTTGCTGGACACCGATTTTCGTCGATCCATTGACATTATGCTGGCATTCTAAAAGAGTTTCAAAAATAAAAAGAGATAAAAGATTTCTTATATATACCTATTGAGACCTCAGATTTTCATGTTGCATACATATTAGCACACTGATATGGTATACACACCTGCTAGTGCATCCAGTCATACCTGTATTTTAGATGCTAGGATGCTTGTGTGCATGCATACGATAGCCTTTGCAGATGTTATTTATTACTCACGAGTTGGCAACTCACCCCCGTTGTGCCACAGTCTTTTGCAGGTCCGCTCCGTCAGTTCAGTAGCGGCGGGCGCACTTGTTCTTTTGCCTCTTTTGCCTGAGCTCGAGATTTGCTCATAGGTGGGTTATGTTATTTTTTTTGTACCACCTTGTATATTCTTGTATCTAGTGTACTCCATCTACTGTTTCTACCAGATTTATTTTATATTAACCTAGAGATGAGACTGTGAGGTTTGTGGATTCTATGCTGTATTTTGAGGTCGAGCTCACTTGAGCCGACATGCTACATTTTCATGCTTCCTTATGATTATTATGCTTGTTGTCATTTATATTGCGTGGGATTTGTGACCGCCTTATGGCGAAGAGCTAGCTCCCGCTTGGGGATGCCTTATTTGTTGGTTTTACATATATTCTTGTTGTACCCATTTTTGGGGGCCAGTATTTACAAAGGAGACTCTGCCGAAATTTTCGGAAAAATTAGTATTGTTTTTAAAAGGGGTTTTATATGACTTATTTGATAAACTTGCTTTCAAATTTTTGGGTTTTCTTCACTCTGTTGCTTAATTGGTTTTGTTTTTCTGGGCTTTTGGCTTACTTATTTTACGGACGCCTTTAGACGTTTCGTAAACTTAAGTGCCAGTCACGTTCCGTACCCTGCGGGTCGTGATAGGTTGCTTCGCTTCGGGTACTTGGCGGGTAGTTTGCCGCACCCGTAGGGGTCTTGGGTGGGGTTTTGGCTATTCATCGCGACCGTGTAATCCGCTTTTCGTTGCAGGCTCGAACGAATCGTGGATTCCAAGTATATCCAAAGTGTTCATCTGTGTTCTGGATTGACTATCATTGCTATATATCTATATATGATATCTATTTAGGTGTTGCTTATGTTTTGCATCCGCGCTAGTCCAGCCCCCGCTCTGTCGTTAGTTAAGTAACCTAACGGGTGATGAGGGGGCCCCGTGGCGAATGCGGATGGCATAAGCGTACACCATATTTTTGTTGTTTTCTGCAATGGTAGGATTAAATGATGGGACACATTAAAATTAATGCAAGAAAATAAACAAAGTAAAAGTCGTTGGAACACTTTCAAAACCACTCGGTTCTTTTCTAAACCAACTTTTAAATGCGGAGCTTGAACCACTCCTTCTAAAAGCTATCTCGTTCCATCGATTATATTAAGTTCACTACGTTCACGGTTTCGCCAAAACCATTCGTAGCCCTCCGTCATTCCACATGAATGGTTGATAAGTATTCAAGCTATGTATGTTGGCCAAAGTCAAGGCATAGTGATCGGTAGCTATTGGGTATTCATGTGCAGCATAGATAGATGCGTTGGTTTGGGACAGTCGTACAGCCATTTTGGCCAAAGTCAAGGGTAGGTATGGGTGGGTCCAAATTAACATGGAGAATGACGGGTATAACTTGACATGCGACTTATGATATTTTGGCCAAAGTCAAGGTCATAAGAGCATGGGGCAAAAATCCACATCGGGAGTTTCATAAGTACTGAAACTTGCTAGCGCTGCATACCATTTGGAGTGTGATGATTCTGGTAGGATTCCTTCAGTTTTATCACGCGATGATATTTGGATCCCGATCCTACTGTGAGTATATGCTACTCCTAGGGAAATTTCTCACTTAACGATCAATGCTATAAACCTAGGTGTCTAGAAAGGTGTTAGCGGGGCTACACCCACAGGGAAAAGAGGTTACTTAATTAAGGAACTTCGCGAAAGCGTTGGAAAACCTCCCTCGAAGTACCGACACTGGCCCGGCTGAACGGTTAAGCAAGTATTGTACGGTGAGATTGATCCCGACTAATTCTTCCTTTATGGTTTAAGGAGGGATTTGAGAGACAGTGGGAGCCATCCTCTTTAGAAAAACTAAAAACCACTCTAAACTTGCAAGAGCATCATGCTAAAGTGTTTCTTTTCTCTCTCCTAATTGCAGCGACCAATCAAGATGACCCGACTTAAGTTATTACTAGATAAAAATATACTGACATGGCCAAACTACAAAGATTGGCTCAGGAATGTTAAAATGGCAATCTTTTATGACAAGTTGGGGTATCTTCTTACCACCAAAGCTCCCCCTGTCCCAGGTCCCACCTCCAGCGTCGCGGATATAGAAATCCGTAAGACATGGGAGATCGATTGCGAGAAGGCCAAATGCCTCGTGCTTGCCTCTATGAACAATGAACATCAGAGGAGGCACGAGAATATGGACCTCGAGTCCATATTTCTTCATACAAAAGAACTGTATGGAGAGCAATCTCGTATCGCAAGATACGAAGTGTCGAAGAAGCTGTTTTCGGCAAGATTGGCCGTCGGATCATCGGTAGCGGAACACGTGCTTAAGATGATTGGCTACATAGAGGAGCTCGCGGACCTTGGGACCACGTTGGAGAATGAACTATACACTGACTTGATTCTCCAGTCTCTTCCTTCCACTTACGCCCTGTTTGTCCTAAACTTCAACAAGCAAGGAAAGGAGGTAGAACTTTCCGAACTTCTGAACATGTTGAGGAGTGCTGAGAGCACCCTACAGAAAGGTAGGGAGACATCCACTTTGTTTGTAGGAGGATCTTCCTCTTCTAGGTCCAGCGCGAAAGCCAAGGGAAAGAAGAAGAAAGCCCCCGCCAAACCAAGGGGAGGTGTTAGTAAAGTGGATACGAAGGGAAAGGGAAAGGCAACAAAGGTAGCGGGAAAGCTTGTGGGGAAAGAAGTGTGCTTTTACTGTCACAAGAGTGGACACTGGAAACAGGATTGCAAGGCTTGGAAGGCCAGAACCCAGGATTTGAAGTGAGTTGCGGCTTCAGCTTCAGGTGTGTATGTTATTGAAAACTGTATATCAATAAACTCTACTTCCTGGGTATTGGATACCGGATGAGGATCTCATATATGCAATTCTTTGCAGGCGTTGAGAAGGCGTAGGGTTTTGAAGGCAGGTGATATGACCCTCAGAGTTGCAAACGGAGCTAGCATGGATGCTGAGGCCGTGGGGGACTATCACCTGGGATTGTCAGATGTACACTTTTTGGTTTTGCGTAGTTGTTATTTTGTACCAAATGCAACTTGTAATATCATTTCTGTATCTTTATTGTCTAAAGAAGGTTATGAATTTGCATTTGTAAGTAATGTTGTGAACATTCACCTTAATCAAATTTTGATTGGGTCAGGTACATTAAACAATGGTATATACGTATTAAACCAACCACAGATTTTCAATGTCCAGAATACACACTAAAGAAAGTCTCCAGAAATCAATCAGACTTTCTTATGGCATTGTAGACTGGGTCACATCAATGAGAGAAGGTTGACTAAGTTACATACAGAAGGATATTTGGATCCGTTCGAATATCAATCATATGCAACTTGTCAATCCTGTCTCAAAGGAAAGATGACAAAGACTCCGTTCACTGGACACGAAATAAGAGCCAGCGAGCTCTTGGGACTCGTACACAGCGACGTGTGCGGTCCAATGTCAACACATGCACGAAGCGGTTATTCTTACTTCATTACTTTTACGGATGACTTTTCAAGGTACGGATATGTCTTCTTAATGAAACATAAATCAGAGGCCTTTGAAAAATTCTAGGAATATAAGAATGAAGTAGAAAAACAAACAGGCAAAAGTATCAAGGCACTGAGATCTGATCGAGGTGGTGAATACTTGAGTGCCGAGTTCCTGGATTTACTTAAAAGAGAATGGAATTCTCTCTCAGCTTACTCCTCCATAAACTCCGCAACATAACGGTGTATCGGAGAGACGGAACCGAACCCTATTGGATATGGTACGGTCCATGATGAGTAACGCTGAGTTACCACGATCATTCTGGGGATATGCGCTAGAATCAGCTACATACCTTTTGAACCGAGTTCCAACTAAGTCTGTGCCTAATACACCATATCAGATGTGGTGTGGGAAGAGACCCTATCTTAATCACATTAAGACATGGGGATGTCCAACTTTTGTTAAAAAGCAGCATGCGGACAAGCTTGAGGCACGCTCAGTACAGTGCAAGTTTGTGGGATATCCAAAGAACTCCAAGGGATACTTCTTCTATTGCGAAGAGGAACAAAAGGTTTTTGTTTCTCGTCATGCCCACTTTCTAGAACACCAGTTCTTGGAAAAGGAAATTAGTGGGAGCGCAATAGAACTGGAAGAAATTCTAGAACCACGAGCTATTACTGAAAGCTTAGTAGAACCAGAGGGTTCGAAAGATCAGGACATTCCTACGCCGCTCCGCAGGAGTAGTAGGAAGTCTCATCTGCCCGAGAGATACTACGGTTTTCTCATAGACGGGGATAGAGAAGATTGCATCATTGATAGTGATGAGCCAACTAGCTTCCAGCAAGCCATTCAGAGCGTTGACTCGGTAAAATGGCTGGATGCAATGCGGAACTAAATGGAGTCCATGTACACCAACAAAGTATGGACGTTGGACATTGCTCCAGATGGGGTAAAACCCGTAGGATGCAAGTGGATCTTCAAAATGAAGATTGGTGTAGATGGACATGTTGAGACCTATAAAGCTAGACTTGTTGCAAAGGGTTTTCGTCAGAGACCTGGTTTGGACTATGACGAAACCTTTTCTCCAGTGGCTATGCTGAAATCCATTCGGATCCTTCTTGCCATTGCTGCCTTCCACGATTATGAGATTTGGCAGATGGACGTAAAGACCGCTTTTCTAAATGGAAATTTAGAGGAGTGTGTCTATAAGGACCAGCCAGAGGGTTTCATTCAGACTGGGAGCAGCGAAAGGTGTGCAAGTTGCTTCAGTCCATTTATAGACTAAAGCAGGCATCGCGGAGTTGGAACATCTGTTTTGATGAGACGGTCAAGGAATTTGGCTTTACCAAAAATCCAGATGAACCATGCATCTATAGTAGATTTGTAGCGAGAACTGTAATATTCCTCGTTTTATACGTGGATGACATTCTCTTAATAGGAAATGACATTCATATGCTACAATCTGTCAAAGGGTTCTTGTCACACAGGTTCTCCATGTAAGACCTGGGTGATGCCTCATACATTCTGGGGATCCGGATCTACCGTGACAGATCCAAGAGGATATTTGGACTCTCACAGTCCAGGTACATCGACACCATACTGAAAAGATTCAGTATGGAAGATTCCAAGCGCGGTAATCTACCGGCTTATCACGGGATCACCCTCTCCAAAGAGATGTCTCCCAAGACTGATTTGGAGAGGGATCGCATGTCTATTATACCCTACGCTTCTGCGGTAGGCTCTATAATGTATGTGATGTTGTGTACCAGACCAGATGTGGCTTATGCACTGAGTGTGGTAAGCAGGTATCAGTCAAACCTGGGAAGAAACATTGGATAGCGGTAAAGAACATTCTCAAGTACCTGAGAACGACTAAGGAGATGTTCTTGGTGTATGGCGGAAAAGACCTCCAGATTGAGGCCTTTGCTGACTCAAGCATCCAGAGTGACAAGGATGATTCCAAGTCCATGTCGGGTTTTGTCTTTACCCTCAATGGAGGGACGGTGTGTTGGAAGAGTTCCAAATAGGAAACTGTTGCTGACTCGACTATGGAAGCGGAATATATCGCTGCATCTGATGCCGCAAAAGAAGCAGTATGGATGAGGAAGTTCTTGAAAGAACTTCAGGTGGTTCCGTCCATTGTTGATCCAATACCTCTGTATTGCCACAACAACGGGGCTATAGCTTTAGCGAAGGAACACAGGTCCCATCAGAAATCCAAACACATCTTGAGGAGGTATCACCTGATCAGGGAGATCGTGGATCGCCAGGAGATCGAGGTTCGGAGGTTTGCTTCAGAAGATAACACTGCAGATCCATTCACGAAGGCCTTACCCCAGACTCGGTTCGAGCGGCTGATCGAGATGATAGGTCTTCGATACGCCAGTACATGGCCTTAGTGCAAGTGGGAGATTGTTAGTGTATATGCCCTAGAGGCCATTACTGTATCATACTAGTATGTATATTACTTGATGGAAGCTTGGGATATTCACAGTTGTATAGACAATCTTGCTCGAAATGGTAGTATGCTACTTGGTTTGTCTCTTCTTTAATGTGTACATGTGTTTCTTTTATTATATCACCTATACGCATTAGTGGAGCCCTTAGGATCTTTACTTGATTACCAGCGTTGTGATGGCAGTCACACTCGTGGGGGCTTCGTAATCTACAAGCACATCCTTATTTACACGTCCCTGGTCGTGGGATTATCGAGACAGGGCATCGATACTCCGGAGTAGACTAACGTATGCGCTTCTCATCCCAGCGCGGGAGACGGACTGACCCACAGCCGTCAGTACGTCATACTAGAGATAGTATGCGGGTGCTCGTTAGGTTACGAGTACACTGGACAGGACTCATCGGGAACTGTTGGTTGGTATTATACCTATCGTCGGTTATCAGTTCCCAGGTGACATGAGTACAGCTTAGTCCGCTGACTTGACACTGTCACTTCGCCTCGAGTGTGTTCCCACTGTACTTTGATTACTACCCTACCACGGCTCAAAGGAGTCGTGCAAACAGGTAGTAGTTGGGTGCAGTCCCGAAGCATTTGGAGGCAGTGACGGTTAGACAGGATTCGTCTCTCCCGGTATTGGGGGTTGGCATCGCGCTGTGTCCAGGAGAGCCATTACACAAGTAATCCCTGGCCAGGGCAAGCGAGGTATACTCGTAGGTTTCCAGTGTTATCTCAGGGTGTTCTGGGCTACACTCCGGAACGACTTGTACCGCTATTAGGGGGCTGACGTTTACCGCCCCCTAGGCCCGCCATGCGATGTATCAGACGAACAGACCGGACTGTACGGAGACTGTCACATTCAGGCTCAGTAGGAGTTCTGATGGGTTCACCTTGTCAGTGTTCTTATCGGCATCTACCTGGGGACCGTTACGTACAGCTAGTGCCGCTTGCGGTCTGTTGTTAAACCCACTGCCAGCGTAGTGTCGAGTCTTTAGAGTCCCACATAGAGGGTTATTCGCTTTTAGGCAAAATGAGTAGAGGTCGCATGGTATTGCGACAGGGTTCGTTCACATCCGCGCACTTGTGCACGTTTGGTGTCCGGACAGCTTATACTAGCGGGCTTTGGTTTAAGCCGGATCCTAGTATATGATTCGGGATTGGTTTTATCTCATTGTATTCGTGTTCCTCGGAACACGGATACGGGTGTGTATGCACAGTTGACTAAGACAGAGGCAGAGGACTTTGATTAGGGTTGATGACCATAGTCATTTTCTTAACCCTAATTCTTATGTGTGAATTATGATTAATTGATATTAGTTAATTATAATTGTGCATGGTTAGGGTTGTTGACCATTTGACTATACTTGACTTGTTGACCTAGGTTGACATGTTGACCATCATCATTCCATATGAAAGATGCTCTTTG
Source organism: Agapanthus africanus (assembly GCA_030015575.1). NCBI lineage: Eukaryota > Viridiplantae > Streptophyta > Magnoliopsida > Asparagales > Amaryllidaceae > Agapanthus > Agapanthus africanus. Next base: position 315,425,744 of record JASDDO010000012.1, read on the forward strand.
ATCCTTGCAAATGGCATTTAATGTGAAATGATAATGGTCAATTCTTGATTAACCACTACAATTATCTTAGCTAATTATCTAATTTCCATAATTCACATATATGTGAGAAGAATGGTTCATTTTATTCTCATTCTATCATTTCGGTTCTCTCTCCTCCTCTTCCTCTCTCTCTAGCTCTCCCCTCTCATGAGTTGAGAATCCCTTGAGCTTGAGATAAATCCTTCTAAGATACTCTCTACTCTTTTCTAAGGTTCTAGGATTAGCACTCCAAGCATCTTAGTTACTTCTAGTTTGAAGTTGAAGCCAAAGGTTGAGGCTCTCGGGTGGATCCTTCTTCGACTAGAGAAGGCGACAAGGAGATCACTTTCTTTCACTCCACAGAGCAAGGAGAGAAGGACTTAAAGCCCTAGGTATAATCTCTTTTCATGTTGCTAAACTCCTTTTAGCTTTGTAGTTAGTTTTTGTTTAGCAAAGATCCTCCTTTTGTTAGTCCATGTTGCCTAGTGTGTTAAAAATCCGTCTTTTATACCGTTTCCGCCTCCCCGCAAGCACCGGGGTGGGCAACGTGGACTTACACGTAGACCCGAGATCGTCATAGAGTCTTGTGTGATTCCCTCTGTGCTTTGATTTCCACCTTAGCACGTCCAAGAGGGCGTGCAAAATGGTGGCTTTTGGGTACAGTCCCGAATCACATGGAGGCATTGAGCGATAGGATGGGATTCGTCTCTCCTGATATAGGGAGTTGATGTTGTGCTGTGTTCAATTGGCTATAACTGGAAGTCCCTGGCCATGGAGGATATTGAGTACTACTGGTAAGTGTTATCAGTAGGTTCTCGACCTGTTATGAGCCTCACATCGACACGACTTATCAGTTACTGGGGTCTGACATATACCATCCCTAGACTGGATATGCAGCATATCAGACGAAGAGACCGGACTGTACGAGAGTGTTACCGATTGGATTCACAGGAGAATGTACAGTCTTGCTTGTTGATCTTCTGATCGCTCAATACCTGGGTGGCTGTTACGTTTAGCTGACCGCTTGCAGCTTGTGGGTGTTTGATATGATCATCACCTGCTACCGGCGTATTGACGATTATTTAGAGTCCTACACAGAGGTTTCTTGACTCAGGCAAAACGGAGTAGGGGCACATATGTGATATGTGCAGGACCGAGGATAAAACGATATGAGATACCGTATTATATTCTCGCGATATTATGATATGAGCCGGGCCACCGGATCAAGTGTTGATTCGATGAATCGGTACATAATATATTAGTCGGTTATATTCGATATAGCCGGATTGTCGGATCAAGTGTTGTTCGATAATTTAATGTATAATTATATATATGATATATTGAATTACATTATCTAATATTGGCTCGTTTTATTATTTCATTTTCTCACCAGATAATACATTGATATATAAGCGATATATGTTAATTGTATTATTTTCTTTTGTTACGAAAATATATTATATATGTAATATATAATATTGTAACATATTATAATTACTAATGCAACATGATTAGTGGAGATTAAACATGGTTAGGGTTTGATTTGGGTTAGTTCTTTCATGAACCTTCTAGAAGGTTTTCTTTTGTTTCTTGCAAAGATATCATGGTTGATATTTTTGTGAGATATTTGTAAACCCAAACCACACCCTTAACCCTAGTTAACTCTCTACAATGGTTTGCCTTGTCATCTTTGACCATGTTTGCATTTGTAATCATATATCTTTTTCATTATTCATCACAAAAAGATTATTATTTCTTCTTCTTCTTCCTTGAGCTCACAAAATCTTTCTAGGTTTTATTTTGTGATGATTTAGTGTGAGAATTTGATAATAAAAGAGAGCATAAATCCTACTTCATCATCCTCATCTAATCTAGCCAATTAGATTAGGGTGTTCACCTCATTAGTGAGTGAGAGCTTGAGTTAAAGAAACTTCGAGGAGGAAGACTACAAGCAAGCATGGATCATTCGGGTTGTGGAGCTTCTCTTGAGTCCGGGAGATCATGGATCACGGCGAAGGGACGACTACTCAGAGCTTATGAAGAGAAGGAGCGGACTACAAAGGTTGTAATCCATCACTCTTAGTTGTAAAGATGTTTACTTGCATGTGTAACCCTAATTATCAAGCAAAGATCCTCGCTTTGGGTTGTTCGGCACGTCTAAATTTTAAATCGGGCATGGTTGATGCCTTATAGACCCTTGTAAGAGTGCCTAGGAACCCTGCAACTCTTACTCACAGTGGGATCGGGATCCAACTATCATATAGAAGGTATGCAATCTCATTGCAAATTTCAACTCTTGAAACTCCCGATATGGTTTTTAGCCCTACCTGCTTATGACCTTGGCTATGGTCCATATATCATAAGCACTAGTCAAGTTCTACCCGTCATTTCGTGATTAACTAGACCCACCCATATGACCCTTGACTATGATCAACATAATCACATTAATGTCCTAACTAATCGCATCATATGCTTTGTAGGAAGACATCACTTAGCTACCGTACACTGCGCCTTGACTATAATCAACATACGCAGCACAAATACTAAGTACTCTGCTTCCTAAAATGACGGAGGGTTCCAGATGGTTTTTATGAAAACCTTTAACGTTTTGAACTTGATCTCGTTGTAGAATCAAAATAGTTTAGAAAAGGAGTGGCTTAAGCTCCGCATCTTTTCAAACTTGCATTTTCATAAAAAGGCCGAGTGGGTTTCAAATCCGATTCTACAGCATCTTTAGGTTTGTTTTTCTTTACATTAATCTTATTAATGTAGTCCCATCATTTAGGTTCCTTAGCCATCAAAGAAAAGAAACAAAAATAGAACGTACACTTATGCCATCAGCACTCACCACAGTGCCCGTTATGCACCGTTAGGTTACTTAACTAACGACATAGCGGGGCGGGACTAGCGCGGGTGTAAAACATAAGCAACGTTTATTATATATCATATATATAATAATAATCCATTCGTCTCAGATATTAAGTAATCACATCACAGAATAATTAGCAACAGAAATATATATATGAAAATATGGGAAATTTTTGGAGCTCTGTATGTTTTATTTAGCCAACAATAGATAATACGGATTCCACGGTCGCGATGAATAGACAAGCCTACACCCCTAGACCCCTACAAGAGCGGCAAGTGACCCTACCAATTCTAGAGTTTAGGAGACCCGGTCTCGACTCCTCGAGATGGCCTCCCACTGAACCCTAGAACCCGGTCACTTGTGCTCCCCTCCTTTGGTCTATCCTATTGCGGAAAAGTAAATAATATACAATAATGGTGACATCATCCTCAACCCCGAAGTGCCCCAAATAAAAAAATATTACATACAATTGATTTTTACATGAATGAAAATAAAAACTCTCATCTCACATAAAACCCCGGCTATTCCATCACGACGATCCTGCACATCATATCTCAGCAACACATAATATCATATATCATCAACATATGTAAGTATGCGTACCCCAATTGTCGTTGATGTATAGCAACGAAACCGGCGATACACCGCATACTACACTTACGGTCGCAGAAAAGAAAGTGAAAAACTACAACAATTGGAATTGGCACTGCCTTTAGACATCATAAACCCGGAATATCACATATTCATGATTTCATGCCTAACGATGCAAATCTTACATTTGGGTCTCAACTATGAAAACACCTTTTCAAAAGAAGTCGGGTAATTCAACAAGATTCTCGATTATACCGAGGCCAAAATATTAGATTTACACTCAACTAATTACTTTTCACAAAACTAATTAGTGTAGATTCCATTTATTGAATCACATTCACGAATACTAGGCGATGTTAAACCATTCGATTGATTAATCGATTACCCTAAAATTCACAGAGAAGCTCAACACTTGAGCAATATTAAAAATGCCCAGAAACATGCCCTAGTACCTATGTGCCAACAGTAGAAAGGACGACCCGTACCTCACAAATGGCACCGTGGAACCGCCGCCAAAAGCGCGTTTTGGACGCGGTTCCACGGTCATTTAATCGAGTTAGGGTATCATTCTTCTAGAGGGTCCATAGAATTACCTGCACGATTTTTTTGAATATTTTTAATGCGAAAAATTCAAACATTTTGAAAATTTTCCAGAGAACATTTTCTCGGAGCAATCGATGTTCGTTCGAAGTTTTTAACGTCGTCTTGGTTACTTTAAAGTTCTAGCTTGGCTCTGATACCACTGTTGGGATTCCTTAGCACAATGACTAGGGTTTGCAAGTATCACACTTGCCACAATAAAAATTTTTGGGGAGGTGCTAAGCAATCTAAACATGAATCGGACTAGAATTTTAGGGTAACAACAAAATAGTATCATATACTAGAGGTTAACTAACACTAAGAGATAAGTAATACAACCTTGGTAGACTTTCCTCCTTGACTCCTTGGACCTTTGAGAGTTTGAATCGGCTCGATAGAAACCTTCCTAGTCCACGATGATTTACCCGAAGTCCCTTTGCTCAAATCTCCTTGCTTCACTTGATCAATAATGACGATGAAGCAAACACTTTAAAGTAATAGTCTAGAGTAGTGTAGAATGGTGATGTGGTTTGTTTTCTCACTTCAAAACCCTTTATTTTTATCTCACTCACTCACTAGAAATCTCAAGAGAGCATGAAGAAGAAGAAGATGGCAAGCTTGAGCTCAAGAGTTGTGATGATTAACCAAAATAAATGAGAATAGAAAATATATATCAAAGTCTCACTCTCATTTAACCATGGGTTAATTGATATCTAGATATTTATTTTAGAGTTAAAACAACAAATGAAATTGAACTCATGGTTAATATCATGGTTAGTGAAGGATGTGTGTAGAAACATTGACCATGAGATAATATCCATTTGTTTTTCTTTTAACTCAAAAAAAATATAAATACATATTTATTTCCATTTGAGTCTTGCATTGCCATCTTATATGTATCAACAACCATGACACCATGTATGTATGTATGTGTGCATTCACATCATCATGTGCATGGATATAAATATATGCATACATCCAAAAGAAAAGGTTTATTAAAATGAGCTAAAATTCAATATTAAATCAACACTTGATTTAATAAACCGGTCATATTACATATGACCCGACCAATAGAAAAACGCCCGAATAATATACGGTATCACATATACGCATTTAATCGAGCTCCCGCGCATATCTCATATGCACACCACATCGTTTCGCCTGAGCTAGAAAACTCCTGTCTGGGACTCTAAGACTCGTCAATACGCCGGCAGTAGGTGATAATCACATCAAACACCGACAAGCCGCAAGCGGTCAGCTAAACATAACGGCCACGCGGATATTAAGCCAACCGGCAACACTTACCGTACAGTCCGGTCTCTTCGTCAGATATGTTGCATTTCGAGTCTAGGGATGGTATCGTCGACCCCGATAACTCAATAAGTCATGCCGGTGTATGGCTCATAACAGATCGAGAAACTACCGATAACACTTATCAGTAAATCTCAGAAGCCCTGGACAGGGACTTCCTGTTATAGCCAATCGGGCACAGCGCAACATCAACCCCCCAATACCGGGAGAGACGAAACCCCTCCTATCGGTCATTGCCTCCATGTGACTCGGGACTGTACCCAAAATCCACCTGTTTGCACGCCTCAGTAGAGCCGTGGTAGGGTGGAGACAAAGTATAGTGGGAGGGAACACAAGACTATATGACGATCTCGGGTCTACATACTAACCTGTACTAGTGTTACCTGAGAACTGCTATCCGACGATAGATATAATACCTCATAGGAGTTCTCGGCGAGTCCGTTCAGTTTATCCAGTCTCCACTGAGCACCCGTATACAATTTTGGTGTCACCACACCAGATGGATATGGGATCATCCATCGCCCATCATATGGGACGAGAATGGTATACGCTAGTCTACTCTGGAATATCGATGCCCCGTCTTGATACACCCATGACTAGAAACAGTTCAAGGATATGTTCATGAACTACACGTGCCCCACTAGTATGATCCGCATCATAGTCCCAGTAGTCAAGCAAATATCCTAAGGGCTTTATCAACATGTACAAATGAGTAAGATGCATGATCAAATGAACATGTCAAGATAAAGTAAACCAGATAGCATACTATCATGTCGACCAAGAAAGTTATCTGTATATATATATATATAAATATATATATATATATATATATGTCTAAGCATCCACTATACATATAATGGCCCTTACGACATACATATATCCAACAGCGTGTCCATCAATGACACATCAAAATCATGGAACCTGAGTGTCCAGTATCGACACACGAAACATCATGAAACCCGTGTTAGATATATATGCCCTAGAGGCCTTCATTGTATAGGATGCTAGGGATATGTATGTACATAAAAATCTTGCTTGATATGATTGTATGCTATTTGGTTTGTCTTTATCTTCACGTGTGATATATTTTACTTTGTATTTATATACATGTTGATAAAGCCCATAGGGTATTTGCCTGACTACCGGCGTTGTGATGGCAGTCATACTTGTGGGAGATGGATAGTTAATAGGCACATCCTTAAACGTCCCTGGTCGCAGGAGTATCGAGACCGGGCATCGATGCTCCAGAGTAGACTAGTGTATACATATCTAGACCCTGACGAGGGGCGATGGATTGGTCCCGCAGCCATTGGTGATGTGAACCTAAGATTGTATACAGATGCTCACTGAGTGTGAGTACACCGGACAGGACTCGCCGAGGACTGACTGGATGGTATTATACCTAACGTCAGATAGCAGTTCTTAGGTGACATGTGTGCAGATAGTCTGTTGACTTCAGGCCGTCATTTGTCTCGTGTGAGTTCCCACTGTGCTTTGATTACTACCCTTCCACGGCTCAAAAAAGTCATGCAAACAGGTTTTAGTTGGGCACAGTCTCGAGCCACATAGAGGCAGTGAGCGACTGTTAGGGATTCGTCTCTCCAGGTATAGGGAGTTGATATCGCAATGCGATCGGTTGGTCATTACCATAAGTCCCTGGCCAGGGCTGATTGAGAATTACTGGTGGACTGATCAGTAGATTCTCGGATGGTCTTGAGCCATACCGGCACGACTTGTACGGTTGTTAGGGGTCTGACGTTCACCACCTCCCTAGACCATACATACGATACTCTTAGACTAACAGACCGGACTGCACGGATATTGTCACGGACAGGCTCAGAAGGAGTTCGGGTCGGTTTCCTCATCGGCCTTCTTATCGACATCTACCTGGGGACCGTTACGTACAGCTAGTGCCTCTTGCGGTCTGTGGTTAAACCCACTGCCAGCGTAGTAGTCGAGTCTTTAGAGTCCCACACAGAGGGTTTCCCTGCTCCAGGAGAAACGATATAGAGGTCGTATGGTTTTACGATAAGGGTTCGGACGCATATGTGTGTTTACGCACGTACGCCGTTCGGACAGTTTTTACTAGCCGACATTGGTTTAAGCCAGATTCTAGTATCGGATTATTAGATTTATACAGTCTAAAGTTTTTCCGTGTTTTCACGGATAGGAGGGGCGTTCTCGTAATTTGGCGGGAAGCTTCTAGAAGTATGGTGACTTGAGGGTTTAGGTGGCATAAGCATTTATTGCTTTTGTTACTCATTTGTGTGATTCATCCATGTCATTAATGCATCATTAAATGGTTAATGACTCATGTAGTGAATCACACATATTGAATTAATGAAGCATGATGATTAATCATATTTGTTTATTTATTTGATAAATGATTTTGCTTCATATATTCAAAAGAGTTCATTTTTTCATGATGATGCTCTCCTTCTCTCTCCTCAAGCTCACTCTCTCTTCAAACCCTAATCCCCCCCTCTTATGTGTTGAGATCAAGGATTGGATAGACTAATTAATCCATAATCTCACTCTATATCACTTAGGTGCCTTTGATTCGCAGCTAAAGAAACCTAGTTACCTCAAGATTAGAGGTGAAGCTTGGAATAGAAGCTCTCGGGTGGATCGTCTATTACATAGTGGAGGCCGAGGAGGAGGTCGATTGAGAAAAGACGAAGGACTAGGTTCACTAGGTATAATCACTTCTCATAGTAGTTAACAACTCCTACGTATATGTTAGTTATAGTTTAGCAAAGATTCTTCGGTTAGTCGATGTTAATCCAAATAACATAATTGTTTTTCATATTTCCGCCTTCCCGCAACTCGTGGGGTGTTGCACATCGACTTACAGTGGTATCAGAGCCTCGCTAAACAATAATTAACTTATTAGCAAAGTCGTAAGAATTTCGAATGCAGAACGAACCGGAATAAACATCGAAATCATATAGTTTCTGTCGAATTTAAATCGAGGTCTAAAAATTTTTCAGGGGCCTCTAAAAATACAAGCAGGGAAACCTAAGGTTGTGGGAGAAAATTGGGTGCCTGAATCAGCCAAACAGCCTCGGAACCGCGGCCGATCCCACCGATCCGCCGCGGATCCGCGGCCGAGTTGAAGCCGATTCAGCCCAGTTCTCCCCAGTAACTCTTCTGTGATGTTTTTGTCTTTTTTGGAATGTTTATTTTCTGTTCAAGTCTCATGTGCACAGAGAAGTTTTGGAGTAGAATCTAATGTGTTTGCTCGATCGAAATTATACGATGTTTGGCTAATTAGATTATATCTGTGATTGTATAATGTGTTCGTGAACATCCCTTAACTGCTAGTATGTCGGTTGGCAGGGCATTGCACATTTCTGTAATGATTACTGTATGTGATTATGAATTTAATTGGATTGTAGTGATGATTAGCCGGGGTTTGAGATGGGTACTTATATTCATTCATTCGATGTAATTGTAAATTGTTGTAATATTATTTTGCGGGGCACATCCAGGTTGCGGTTGTAGCCACCGTTGTATTATTTCATTTTACTTTTTTTGCTCCTAGGATAGACCCAAGGTGGGGTGCACAAACTACCGGGTACTTTGAAGTGTTTAGTGGCCTTCTCACGTTGTTGAGGGAGACCGCTTCACTTCGGCTAATTGGCGCGTAGTTTGCCGTACCCGTAGGGGTCTAGGGTGGGGTAATGGCTATTCATCACAACTGTGTAATCCGTCTTTCGATGCCGGCTCAAATGAAACGCGGATTGCTTGCATATCGAATAATGTTCATCTGTGATCTGTAATGCCTATTATTGTGTCTGACGAATGTACAATATCTATATATGATAGCTATTTAGACGTCACTTATGTTTTACACCCGCGCTAGCCCTGCCCCCGCTCTGCCGTTAGTTAAGTAACCTAACGGGTGATGATAGGACCCCGTGGCAAATGCGGATGGCATAAGAGGACGTTGTATTTTCGTTGTTTTCTGCAATGATAAGTTAATGATGGGACGCATTATTATTAATGCAAAGAAAAAAACCCTAAACTAAATCGTTGGAACAATTTCAAAACCACTCGGTTTTTTTCAAAAAGCAAATTTTAAATGCGGAGCTTAAACCACTCCTTTTTAAAAAGGATATCCTGGTTACTTCGATCATATCAAGTTCACTACGTTAACGGTTTTTTGCCAAAAACCAGCCGTAACCCTCCGTCGTTTCAAATAAACAGCACATCGTATTCATGCTATGTTTGTTGTCCTACGTCAAGGCATAGTGTATGATAGCAATGTGTTGCTTATTTGTTGCAAAGGTAGATGCATTAGTTTAGGATAGTTGTACAGCCTTATAGGCCTATGTCAAGGGCGAGTACGGATGGATCTAAATTAATCAGGACAACGATAGGTAGAACTTGACTTGCATCTTATGATTTGTTGGCCTACGTCAAGGTCATAAGAGCTTGGGGTAAAATTCATATCGGGAGTTTCAAACATAAAGGAAACTTGCAGATTTAGCTTACCTTCTAGAGTCTGGTGACTAGAGTGGCTTCCATCTAGGGCATCATGCAATGATAGTTGGATCCCGATCCCACTGATGAGTAGGATTACTCTCGAGAAATTTTCTCACTTAACAATCAATGCTATAAACCCAGTATGTGTCTAGAAAGGTGTTAGAGGGACTACGCCTCCAGGGAAAAGAGGTTCTTTAATTAAGGAACTTCGCGAAAGCGTTGGAAAACCTCCCTCGAAGTACCAACACTGGCCTGGCTGAAAGGTTAAGCAAGTATTGTGACGTGTGATTAAATCCTGACTAATTCTTCTTTTAGGTTTTAAAGAAGGATTTAAGGAAACAGTGGGAGCCATCATGTTTAGATAAACTATTAAACCAATCTAAACTTGCAAGAGCATATGCTGAGTGTTTCTTTTTCTCTCTCTCTGGCAGCTACCATGACAGGACTAAAACTATTACTTGAAAAAAATACACTGACCGGGCAAATTTATAAAGATTGGCTAAGGAACGTCAACATTGCACTGACTTATGACAAAGTAGCATATGTTACCACCGTTGTTCCTCCCCCTATCCCAGGACCAGATTCCTCAGTTACGGACAGGAGGTTCGCAAAAACTGGGATCTAGACTGTGAGAGAGCTAAGTGTATGGTGCTGGTGTCCATGAACAATGAACTCCAGAAACAGCATGAGAGTATGGATATTATATCCATCTTTGTCCATTGCAAGGAATTGTATGGGGAGCACTCCCGTATCGCCAGGTACGAGACGTTAAGGAAACTCTTCCAGATGAGGTTAGCTCCAGGATCACCTGTAAGAGAGCACGTCCTGAAAATGATCAGACTCATTGAGGAACTCGCAAACCTGGGATGCGTGCTAGAGAATGATTTGTACATCGGCTTGATTTTGCAGTCCCTTCCCCACACCTTCTCTCAGTTCGTGCTGAACTTCAACATACACGAAATGGAAGCCGATCTTTCAAAGCTCCTCAACATGTTGAGGGTAGCAGAGACCTCCTTGAAAAAGGAGAAGACCCCCGTTCTGTATGTTGGCCAATCATCTTCTTCTAAATCTAAAGCGAAAGCTAAAGGGAAGAAGAAGATGAAAGCCACCAAACCGAAAGGCGGGATCAAGAAGGTGCAGGGAACGAACAAGGCAGAAAGGGTGAAGGCGGATAAGAACGAATGCTATTATTGTCACAAGAAAGGGCACTGGAAGAAGGATTGCATAGCCTTCAAAGCCAAGGACACGAAGCAAGCTGCCGCTTCTGCTTCAGGTGTGTTTGTAATCGAAAATTGTCTTTCAGTAAACTCTACATCATGGGTACTTGATATCGGTCCTGGTTTTCACATCTGTAATTCTTTGCAGGATCTGAGAAACCATAGAGCACTGAAGACAGGTGATATGACTCTCCGGATGGGCAATGGAATGCACGTAGATGCTATTGCAATAGGGGAATATCACCTAGGGTTGACTAGTGGGCACATTTTGGTGTTGTACAGCTGTTTTTGTATTCCCAGTATGCTGTGTAATATTATATCAGTATCTTTGTTATCTAATGAAGGATATAATTTTGCGCTTGAAAGAAATGTCATGAAAATTCTCCTAAATCAAGAAATGATTGGGTTTGGCACACTGGAAAACGACATATACATACTTAATCAACCTCAAGTTTTCAATATTCAAAACACGCTTAAAAGAAAGCCTCCAGATTCAAACCAAGCCTTCTTATGGCATTGTAGACTTGGTCATATAAACGAAACAAGGTTGACTAAGTTACATAAAGATGGATATTTAGATCCGTTTGAATATTCATCATATGCAACTTGTCAATCATGTATCAAAGGAAAAATGAACAAATCTCCGTTCACCGGACACGGAGAAAGAGCCATGGAACTCTTGGGAGTTGTACACAATGATGTATGTGGTCCAATGTCTACACATGCACGAAGCGGTCACTCCTACTTCATCACTTTTACTGATGACTTCTCTAGGTATGGACATGTGTTCTTAATGAAGCATAAATCCGAGGCCTTCGAGAAGTTTAAGGAGTATAAAAATGAAGTGAAAAAACAGACTGGTAAAAGCATCAAGACACTTCGATCTGATCGAGGTGGAGACTACTTAAGTACCAGTTTCCTTGAATGCTTAATAGAGAATGGAATTCTCTCTCAGCTTACTCCTCTTTATACACCTCAGCATAATGGTGTATCAGAAAGGAGGAATCGCACGCTACTGGACATGGTGCGTTCAATGATGAGTAGTGCTGAGTTGCCACTTTCCTTCTTGGGATTTGCGCTAGAATCAGCAGCATACCTATTGAATAGAGTTCCGACTAAGTCTATGCCTACAACTCTATATAAAATGTGGAGCGGGAAGAGACCATATCTCAAGTATATCAAGATATAGGGGTATCCGGCATATGTTAAAAAGCATAATCCGGACAAGCTCGAGGCACGATCGGTTTTGTGCAAGTTTGTAGGATACCCCAAGCATTCTAGGGAATATTTGGTCTACCACACTGAAGAACAAAACGTGTTTGTCGTTTGCCACATTGTCTACTTAGAGAGCGAATTTCTTGCAAAAGAAATCAGTGGGAGCGCGGTAGAGCTGGAAGAAATTCCAGAACCTCAAACTGCTGCCAAGGACTTAGTAGAACCTCAGCTATCAATAGAACCCGACGAACCAACGCCACTCCGCAGATCTAGTAGGCTTTCTCATCCTCCTGAAAGATACTATGGGTTCCTTGTAGATGGGGATCGAGAGGATTGCATCATCGATGATGATGAGCCTACTAACTTTCAGCAGGCTATCACGAGTAAAGACTCGGTGAAGTGGCTGGATGCTATGAGATCCGAAATGGAATCCGTGTACACCAATAAAGTATGGACTTTAGAAGTTGCTCCTCTTAGGGTGAAACCAGTTGGATGCAAATGGATCTTCAAAAAGAAGATTGGTGCATTTGGACAAGTGGAAACCTGCAAAGCTAGACTCGTTGCAAAAGGTTTTCGTCAAAGACCAAGATTGGACTATGATGAAACCTTTTCACCAGTAGCTATGCTTAAATCCATTCGGATCCTGCTTACCATTACTGCCTTCCATGACTATGAAATCTGGCAGATGGACGTAAAAACAACTTTTCTAAATGGTCATTTAGAAGAAAGTGTTTACATGGATCAACCAGAAGGTTTCTTAGACAGTGGGAGCAGCGGAAAAGTGTGCAAGTTGCTTAAATCCATTTATGGATTAAAGCAAGCATCGCGGAGTTGGAACATCTGCTTTGATAAGACGGTCAAAGAATTTGACTTTATCAAAAATGTAAATGAACCATGCATTTATAGGAAGATTGTATAAGGAGCAGTAGTCTTCCTCGTTTTGTATGTCGACGACATACTACTAATAGGGAATGATGTCCCTATCCTACAATTAGTAAAGCTCTTCTTGTCACAGAAATTCTCCATGAAAGACTTGGGAGATGCATCCTACATTCTGGGCATTAAGATCTATCGTGATAGATCCAATAGAATGTTAGGACTTTCACAGTCCGGGTATATTGATACTATACTAAAGAGATTTTGTATGGAAGATTCCAAGCGCGGTAATTTACCCGCTTGTCACGGGATCACCCTCTCCAAAGAGATGTCTCCAAAGACTGATGAAGAGAGGGCTCGCATGGGCATTATACCCTACGCTTCGGCAGTAGGATCCATAATGTATGCGATGTTATGTACCAGACCAGATGTAGCTTACGCACTTAGTGTGGTAAGCAGGTATCAGTCTGACCCAGGTGAGAAGCATTGGATAGCGGTAAATAACATTCTCAAGTACCTGAGAAGGACTAAGTAGATGTTCTTGGTTTACGGTAATGGGGACCTCCAGGTCGAGGCTTTTACCGCTCCAGCTTCCAAAGTGACAAAAATGACTCTAAATCCATTTCGGCTTTTGTGTTTACCCTCAATTGAGGGGAGGTATGTTGGAGGAGTTCCAAACAGGATACCATCGCAAACTCAACCATGGAGGCTGAGTATATAGCTGCTAACGAAGCCGTGAAAGAAGCTCTCTGGATGAAGAAGTTCATCTCTGAACTTCAGGTGGTTCCGTCCATTGCCAGTCCAATACCTTTGTATTGTGATAACAATGGGGTTGTAGCATTAGCGAAGGAACCAAGGTCCCATCAGAAATCCAGGCATATCTTGAGGCGGTATCACCTGATCAGGGAGATCGTAGATCGTCGGGAGATCGAGGTGCGGAGAGTGGACACAAAAGACAACACGGCAGATCCATTCACCAAGGCCATCCCTCAAGTCCAGTTCGAGAGGCTGTTTGAGATGTTGGGCATGCGGTACGCCAGCAACTGGATCTAGTGTAGACAGTGGGTACTCATTGCGCCAATTATAAGCCTTAGTGCAAGTGGGAGATTGTTAGATATATATGCCCTAAAGGCCTTCATTGTATAGGATGCTAGGGATATGCATGTACATAACAATCTTGCTTGATATGATAGTACGCTATTTGGTTTTTCTTTATCTTAACGTGTGATATATTTTACTTTGTATTTATATACATGTTGATAAAGCCCATAGGGTGTTTCCCTGATTACCGGCGTTGTGATGGCAGTCATACTTGTGGGAGCTGGATAGTCAATAGGCACAACCATAAACGTCCCTGGTCGCAGGAGTATCGAGACCGGGCATCGATGCTCCAGAGTAGACTAGTGTATACATATCTAAACCGTGACGAGGGGCGATGGATTGGTCTCGCAGCCATTGGTGATGTGAACCTAAAATTGTATACAGATGCTCACTGAGTGTGAGTACACAGGACATGACTCGCTGAGAACTGACTGGATGGTATTATACCTAACGTCAGATAGCAGTTCTCCGGTGACATTTGCGCAGATAGTCTGTTGACTTAAGGTCGTCATTTGTCTCGTGTGAGTTCCCACTGTGCTTTGATTACTACCCTACCATGGCTCAAAGGAGTCGTGCAAACAGGTTTTAGTTGGGCACAGTCCTGAGCCACATAGAGGCAATGAGCGACTGTTAGGGATTCGTCTCTCCCGGTATAAGAAGTTGATATCGCACTGTGATCAGTTGGTCATTACCATAAGTCCCAGTCCAGGGTTGATTGAGAATTACTGGTGGACTGATCAATAGATTCTCGGATGATCTTGAGCCATACAGGCACGACTTGTACGGTTCTTAGGGGTCTGACGTTCACCACCTCCCTAGACCATACATACGATACTCTTAGACGAACAAACCGGACTACGCGGATATTGTCACGGACAGGCTCAGTAGGAGTTCGGGTGGGTTTCCTCATTGGCCTTCTTATCGACATCTACCCGGGGACCGTTACGTACATCTAGTGCCGCTTGCGGTCTGTGGTTAAACCCACTGCCTGCGTAGTAGTCGAGTCTTTAGAGTCCCACACAGAGGGTTTCCCATGCTCCAGGCGAAACGATATAGAGGTCATATGGTTTTACGACAAGGGTTCGGACGCATACGTGTGTTTACGCACGTACGACGTTCAGACAATTTTTACTAGCCGACTTTGGTTTAAGCCAGATTCTAGTATCGGATTATTGGATTTATACAGTCTAAAGTTTTTCCTTGTTTTCAAGGATAGGAGGGGCGTTTTCGTAATTTGGCGGGAAGCTTCTAGAAGTATGGTGACTTGAGGGTTTAGGTGGCATAAGCATTTATTGCTTTTGTAACTCATTTGTGTGATTCATCCATGTCATTAATACATCATTAAATGGTTAATGACTCATGTAGTGAATCACACATATTGAATCAATGATGCATGATGATTAATCATATTTATTTATTTATTTGATAAATGATTATGCTTCATATATTCAAGAGAGTTAATTTTTTCATGATGATGCCCACCTTCTCTCTTCTCAAGCTCACTCTCTCTTCAAAACCTAATCCTCCCCTTTCATGTGTTGAGATCAAGGATTAAATAGACTAATTAATCCATAACCTCACTCTATATCACCTAGGTGCCTTTGATTAGCAACTAAAGAAACCTAGTTACCTCAATATTAGAGGTGAAGCTTGGAATAGAAGCTCTCGAGTGGATCGTCAATTACATAGAGGAGGCCGAGGAGGAGGTCGATTGAGAAAAGACGAAGGACTAGGTTCACTAGGTATAATCACTTCTCATAGTAGTTAACAACTACTATGTATATGTTAGTTATAGTTTAGCAAAGATTCTACGGTTAGTCGATATTAATCCAAAGAAAATAATTGTTTTTCATATTTCCGCCTCCCCGCAACTCGTGGGGTGTTGCACATCGACATACAACCCGTGTCCAACATCGACACGTAAATCCTCATATCTCGGGCTCCGTAAGTCCGGATCGACCCACGGGCTCCGTCAGTCCGGATCAGCCCATATCATCTCACGACTCCGGTCGGTATCCTCCGGATAACCATTGAGTCCAAATACTATCACCGGTAGGTAGTAGTCCCTCTGCCACGCTCATCGTATACTGCACAACATACCTTTCTTGCCCCGGGTACCATACCGGGTCCACCATGTACTCGCAAACGGCCTCATCCAGCTCCTCGAATTGGGTATCACATAACTCATAACCGAGAAAACACATGGTGGACGTTTCGAAATATCATATCAAGAGAAACTGGGTTTTTAAAACAATACATAATTTCCTTTGAAATGTAACCACAGTTCTCAAATCAAGAATCTCATGAAAACGGCATCTCAATGTGTATAATCATAAAGCATGATGTATACAAACTTAGAACAGAATGGGAGCATATCAAGTATATCATGCGACAAGTATAGTTATGTGAACATAGCAAGTATATCATTCAATATAGCACAATGATGTGAGCATAGCAATATATCATAGCATGATGTAGCAATTCTACTGTGTAAGTGACATAGCAATTATCGATGATGAAAGTGTGTGAGCCGGCAATCTGTGTAAGTGTAACATACGCATCATCGATAATGGTGTAGGTATACTAGCACAAGTATATGTAATGCAATGAGAATAACATGAACGTAGCAAAAAGTACATTGTAAGCGAAGTGCTATAAGGTAAACGTATCTATAACATGTCCGAGTCGGTGAATCCCTCAATCGGCATCAGTCTCACAACATCATGTACGGTATAATACATCGTACGGCATCCTCAAGTCAAGGTTATGGATCAATCTTCAGTTAAAACTCATCACGTACGGTAATCCATCGTACGGCGGCATTAAACAATTAGGGATCCTATCAACCTATATGACAATGAGGGTACGGACCTAACGTCTCGTACGACATATCACTCATTATTCACATAATTATCCATATATATATATATATACCTATATCTCAGGTCACATCCGTAACAATTCTCATATCATGGGACCGACAAGGTATCAATTATCTCATATCGACTCCCATCCGTATAATGAAATATCCAATTAAGTCATCATATCTCATAGTATACTCTTTTCATCACATTAATATCTCACATCAAGTCATCTTATAAATCTCATGTCGTATTTATCGACCTCATTATAAGCCACTATACTCTCATACTTAATCGGTTGCAACTACATATGTATATATCGTAATTCACATTCACTTTTCATATCCTTATATATCAATTCGAGACATCAATTCTATCATATTAAGTCTCACTAAATCATAAACTATAACCTTAAGTCCTGGCATATCTTGTCTCCAAATCATAAGTCACATATCAATGTTTGCGGCGGTGTTATACACCATCCACCCGATTTCCCCCGTAGATATAAATCTACTCACCTGCGGAACGCCTTGTTCAGCCGCAGTTGATGTGCTTCGTCGTCTCGGAATCCACGCGAAGTTACCTACAATCAATACACAATCGTAATGCTATTAAAATCAATGTCCGAAAAACCGATACGGTAGACGATGCGCTCATATGTTAGAACCTATAGCCAACACATGCAAAAATACCCAAACAACCCTCGTCGTTGACGTACAAACATCCAACGACCCAATACAATATCAAATATCAATACTAATAATACTAATATCAGAAAACATATCCAAAACCAACCAAATATGCTCCCAGATTTATCTCAGGTTAAATTAGGACTAAACTAGCAGTGCAGTGGGGTTGTTTATAGGGATTAGGAGCTGCAGTCGAAAGATCAACACAAGAAGCCCAGAAAAATCCTGTGACGACACCATGGAATCCGAGCTCGCCGGCCTGGGGTGCTTAGATTGTGTTCGTATTTTCAGGGTGGTCATCTAGTGGTCCATCTAGGTCTCTGGGGTTGCTAGTTTTTCTCGTACAGGTCTCAGGTCATCCCAGATTCACTGTAAGCACATGATACTTCACAAAACCGACAAGGGAAGTTTCTAAGTCCATATTTTGGTTTCTAATCCAGGTCTTGGCCAGTAAAATCAACACTAAGTTCTTGTAAACACCAACTACATATCATAATTCCACACAAACACCCGAACCCTTTCTTGGAATTTCCAAACATCACTAATCTAAACAAGATTAACTCTAAACTAAACTAGGATGCTAGGAAACTTGAAACTAAACTAAATGAAAGGAGATATAGCTCATTTCGCAACTCATGAATATTCTTGAGTTTCTTAAAGTGATCAAAATCCAACTTTGAAGCATCCATTGGGTTTGTAGAGAGGTTGTGCATCTTTTTAATGAAAGGTTTGTAGGGTTTTGAGAAGGAAATTGAGATGATACTTTGAGGTGGAGGTGGAGGGAATATGAGGGTGAAGGAGTTGAAGAAAACAATAATGGAGGATGAAGGGCAGCCCACTCTCTCTCTTTCTTATTCTCACCCTCTCACAAGCCATGCCTCATGTCATCATTTGGTCCCCCTTCTCTCTCTCCTCAATAATACACTTTCTTTTTATTTCTTTTCTTAAAACCAAATATCAACAAACACCAACGAAAGCACATGCAACCAAATGCAACATGTCATGGTGCACTAACCATGGAAAAATGTAGAAACACGGATTTGGCTTAATCGCGATTAGTAGTGCACTAATCAATTTTTATTTAAACTGCATATTATTAATTTAAAAATTGCCAATGCAATAAATATATTTTTAAATGAATAAATCATTTTAATCTCCAATTATTTCACAAACATTGGTATATATTTATACCATTTTACGAAAACCCCAAATTCGCAAATCGGGTAGTTTTCGCGAAATATATTATTTTAATATTAAATTCCAAAAATAATATTTTATATTTTCTGAAATGTTACAATCTTCCCCCCTTAAATAAATTTGGTCCCCGAATTTAAATTTAAATCCCCAAATACTAAAACATTTCAATAATCAGCTCAATCACGGGGCTCCGAAATCACGGAAGATATAGAAATACCACAGCGAATCGTGTGCGCCTGAAAACGAGTACGGAACTCAAAATCGAACTCCGTCAGGCGTCACGCAAATCATCGGATTTGCACGCAAATCATCATAGTTACAATAGAGATATAGATCTCGAAGTCCAATATGCACTAGTCAAATACTATAATACGTATATAGTACGCATACTTGGAAAAATCTCCTAAAACTGAATAAAACTCATGCAAAATCATTTCTTAATCACCGTGTGATGCGTAACTCAAGGAATAAGTGGTGGACGCTCATTTGTAAAGTAATAAATATACGTTTATATATGTTTTGCTCAAATATACGTTCCGCCCTTTTGAAATATCCCAAAAGGTTTTCCTTTGTAATGTTCGTGTCGCTCGCGGACACGTAGGAAATAGCGAGACTATAGCTCCTTTTTGAAAATCTCTTGTTAAACTTTAAATGCATGCAAGTACTCAGGTACTGTCCTCAGATCAGTCATGTTTGGTTACTACATAATATAGTGCCCATCATGAAAATAAAGTGCTCATGATCAAAATCAACCCCAAAAGGCGTATCCAATAATCACGTTCGTCTGGTGCGCACGAAAATCAAATCCAAATAAAAGTGCCAAAATATGCACGAAAGAAAAACTAAGGGCAACGGTTGTGCACGAAAGCATCTGTCCAGTGCAATGGATGTGCACGACAACAATATCTAGTGCATCTATAGTGCACGAAAATCTCAACCCAGTGCAACTAACCTGCACAAATGAAAATCCCAATCGAGTGCATCCGGTGTGCAAAAAAATCACATCTGATATCATGCGCCCAATATGCGTGAAAATCCTAATCAAGTGCATCCCTCATGCACAAATGAAATCTAAATCAAGTGCATCCAACATGCACCAATAAAATCTAAATCAAGTGCATCCAATATGCATGAATGAAATCTAAATCAAGTGCATCTGATGCGCACAAAACATAAATCTGGTGAAACAAATGCTCGACTACATAAATTGGGTGCAACCAATGTACGGAGTAAGAATCTAGTGCAACCAATGCACGAAATATCAATCTGGTGTAACAAATGCACAAAATACAAATCGGGTGCATCCAGTGCACGAAATACAAATCTGGTGCATCCATCGCATGAAATACAAATCCGGTGCAATAAATGCACGGCGTATAAGTCTACTGCAACAAATGCAAAAAATATGAATCAGGCGCAACAAATGCACGGAAACGCATCAATAACTCAAATGCGTATAAAAACAACAAAGAGTGTACCAAGGTGTATAAAATCGAAAAACGTTTGCAACTATGTGCACAAAATCCGTATCAATGCACTGCAAGCACATGTGAGCTATACCGAGTGCAAAAATCAATTCAAGTGTGTACCACATGCACAAAATCAAATCAACCGTATGAAATCTACAAAATCATAAACACGTGCAGCCAAGGAACAAAATCGACATCAAGTGCAATAGACATGCACAAATCATAAACCAACACAACAGTGTGTAAAACGTATTTCAAGTGCAATAACTATGCACAAAATGTAAATACCCAGCAAGTGCAGCCATGGTGCACGATCACAATATCATGAAACTCAATCATCAAAACTCAAATCCAAGTGATATAAGCGTGATACTCGGATCACAAATGCAAATCGCAACAAATGACATTGAGGTACACCTCCGACAATGTCGAAAAATGTCGGTGCGCCCAAAACTGGCAAAGCAAGAACATCCGCTTGCCTCCTGCACACGGTCAGGCGTCATCTGACTTTGGGTCCTCAATTTCGCTGTGGATTACCAAGCTCGCAATCCATCGGTCCGTCGGACCATTCATGTGTACCAACGGAAACGATTCCGCTCTGACACTCCTCTGGTCATCTCTCGGCTAATTAACATGACCAATCGTAAAGCAGTACGTCACTGGCGTCGGCCTATGGCCCTCTGAATACACGTGACATAACTGATCCTCGGTGCAAATTTTATCGCAGCAGTGTCCTGGAAAGCACCTGCTCAATGTCTCTTCCGATCTCGCCTATGCCAACTATATGGAGGCTGGTACTCTTACATAATCTTTTCTCGTTTTCTGGACATCTGCATTATAAGCACGGCATTTCCTCAGGAACTGGCTGTATCCCAACGCCTCTATATACATATCAGATCTTTAATCTCAGCGGGGAGTAACAACTGCTCGTTAACATCTCGCACGAACTTCTTGTTCCACTCGTCTTTATTATCGTCCACTTCGACATCACTTCAGTCTATCTGCATGCTGCAATTGTTCTCAGTTACAGTCAATCCGGAGTCTCTCACAAGGACTCGAAATTACGAACTCGGTATCTTCATCACTCTATAGAAGATATCTAGCCGAACACGTCCTCGAGAACTCGCCCCAACCATCGGAGGAATTCTCTATATTCGACCGTTCTCGATCAACTCACAACGTATCTGCGTGAGGTTCTCTATCCAAAACTGGTCAACTTACCGATCTCCTATCGGATCATCAAATGAACAACATCATCTCTAAAGCCGAGCACTCGCCTCAATGGATAGGTCACCACACAAACGCTAAATCGAGACGTTCCCATGTCACAAGAAAACACGATGGTCAGTCCTCATCCATGACGAGCTCGTCCTGACCGCATCACTAGCAGCAGCTCAATCTTTGCTCAAACCATGCAGACAGGAACCTCAAGCATACGTAAATGAAGATAGATCAAAGGTATGAAAGGAAACAAAAGATCCATAATGGATACTTGATCATAAGGAGGAACAGAATCAGTGAGAGTATGATCATAGAAACAAATAGAATGAAGGATCTCAAATGGATGTATAATCATGCGAACGAAGAGAATCACAGATCTCAAGATATGTACATCCTAAGGTTTCTTAAGTGGAGTATCGCATCGTAAATATGCCGCGGAACATACGTACGGTACGTCACTCTACTCAAGCTACCTACTCCACCAATCAAGGTCAGCCTATGTAACTAAAGTTCGGGTCTAATACCCCCTTATTAAATTCTAAGTTCCGTAAGGTCAAGCCTAGGTTCCGAAATAGATTACGCCCCAGACTCCACATAGTCAAACCTAGACTTGAACCAAGGTTAAATCTAGAGCTCCGATACCAACTTTGTCACGACCCGAAATTTGTTCGTGACCGGCACTTAAATCATGCAACGTCTAAAGGCGTAACGTAACTTAAGTAAGCTGAAGCCCAGAAATCTAAACATTTTAAAGAAAATAAAAGAGGTGAAGTTTTGAAATAAAGGTATGATGAAATCAAATGTTTTCTTAAATACATAAATAAGGGAATATGAAAATGCAAGTAGATTGTACTAGTTGAAAAACATGTTTCGTGTTTTAAAAATTTGGGCAGCACCTCCCTTGTATATTTTGATCCAAAACCACATATACTGTTGGATATAGTGCCCTCAAAGTCAATTATTGGATCACAGGCACGTGATTGCAATGATTGAAAGAGGACCTATACCGGTAGGACAGTCTTACTCGAGATGATAGTATGCTATTTGGTTTGCTTTTATCATCGTGTACATGCTTTAGGTGATTTTACAGATCACTATTACACGTTGATAGAGCCCATAGGATTTTTGCTTGACAGCCAGCAGTATGATGGCGATCATATACGTGATAGCTGGGGTCTATAAGCACATCCTTAAAAGGTCCCTAGTCGAGGGAGTTTCGAGACAGGGCATCGATACTCCAGAGTAGACTAGTGTATACGGATCGAGACCCCGACGAGGGGAGGTAGCTGGTCTCAGAAGCCATTGGTGTTAGTTGGTTCACCTAAGATGTATACAGGTGCTCATTGAGTTATGAGTACACCGGACGGACTCGCCGGGAACATGCTAGTTGGTGTTATACCTATCGTCAGATAGCAGTTCCCTGGTGACATGTGTACAGGTTAGTCTATCGACCTGAGATCGTCATTTGTCTCGTGTGAGTTCCCACTGTGCTTTGATTACTACCCTACCACGGCTCAAAGGAGACGTGCAAATAGGTTTTAGTTGGGTACAGTCCCGAGCCACATGGAGGCAGTGAGCGGATCGACGGGGGATTCGTCTCTCCCGGTATTGGGGGTGAGATCGCGCTGTGTCTAGAAAGCCATTACACGAAGTCCTTGGCCAAGGCAAGTGGGATTTACTGGTAGGTATTCCAGTAATATTTCAGGGTGTTCTGGGCTACACTCCGACATGACTAATACCGCTTTTAGGGGTCTGACATTTACCAGCCCCCTATGCCCGATATGCGATACTCATAGACGAACGGACCGGACTGTACGGATATTGTCACTGACAGGCTCAGTAGGGTTTCTGGATGAGTTCGCTCATCAGCCGCCCTTTTCGACAATACATGGGTAGCCGTTATGTACAACTAGTACTACTGACGTGCTTATGGTTAATCCCACTGCCAGCGTATTGACGAGTCTTTAGAGTCCCCCACAGAAGGTTTTCCCAAGTTCGTGCGAAACGATGTAGAAGCCGTATGGATTTATGGTAGGGTTCGATCATATACGTGCACTGGTACACGGGTCATGATCTGACGGATCATACTAATGGGTTTTGGTTTAAGCCGGATCCTAGTATTAGATTTGTTGGATTACTTTAGTCTCATTGTATTCGCATTCAGTCGGAATGCGAATGCAGGTATGTATATACAGATGAGGGGTATCCTTATGATCCGTCACGAGTTTACTTTAGATGTTGCCATTCTCTTTTTGGATTAAACATTTGGATTAATGTTTATTAGTAGTAATTATGATCTCAAGTCATCTTGAGGAGCATTAATTGTGGCATGTTTATGGGTGATGACTCATGGTCTTTTTATTTGTGCAAATGTCACTTTTTGATTGATTATTGTTTTGAAATGATATGAGGAGAGAGAGAGGGGGCAGCCATTAGGATTGGGGTTGGCTCTTGAGATTTCATTTTAGTGCTCTCACATATTATCATCTAACACAATAACAAAAGAAAGCTCTTCTTCTTGAGCTTACAATCTCCATTTTTGGCTTCATCTTCAACTTTCATCCATACAATCTCATGTGTTGAGAATCAATGGATGTTTAGAGACAAAGTTATCACACTCATTCTCTGCTTCACATTGGACATGTCGACTGGCAAACTTCATGTCCGAGTTGCTTCGGTTTGAAGCGGGAGCCCGTAAAAATACTTCTTGATGAGGTGCCCTTTTCGATGGGGAGACCGAAGATCGAGCGAGATCGGAGATGCCGCGAGGAGCTAGAGATGGTGGCTAAAGACCGAAGGACACGGATCGATCGGTATAGCCTTTCTATCATCTTTCTAGTTTGCTAGTTTAGAGTTAATAGTTCGATCCGGGTTAAAGCCTACGATAGCGCCGGTTTAGTAAAAAGTTTTTGTTCCGCATTTGGCCTCGGATTGACGTCCGTGGCGCTACCGTAGACTTACATGGTATCAAAGCCATGCCATTAACCCATACTAGCTTGTTCTAACATGTTTAAAACATCGATCTATCAAAATTTCCGAAACCGCAATTCCAAATTCTAAGTTTCTGCCTAGTTTTAAAAGTCGTCGAAAAATTATTTTGAGTATATCAGAAAATCGTGCAGGCTTTTTAAGACACTGGATGAAATTTGATAGTAAGTTCTCTCCAACGGACCGCGGAACCACAGCGAAACCATCGTGTTTGCCGCGGTTGCGCGGCGGAATGGTGGCAACAATGCACCATTTTTCTTCAGGGTGCCTTTATTCTGGAATTTTAGTTTCTGAAATGTTTAGTTTTGGCCCAGATTATTTTGAGTGCTGGGTTGGCAGTTGGGGCCCACTTCGGGAAGTTTTGTCGATCGAAATTTTAAATACGTTAGTTGTGAGTACTTACATTACTATCTGCGACCGTGAATGTCTTTTGAGCGGTAAATCATGTCTAATTGCTATAGCTCTTTTAGACGGGTTTGCGAACATGACATTCACATTGATGTTCTATGTTGTGCTGTGATGTTGCGGATTTGTCGTGGT
Source organism: Agapanthus africanus (assembly GCA_030015575.1). Lineage (NCBI taxonomy): Eukaryota > Viridiplantae > Streptophyta > Magnoliopsida > Asparagales > Amaryllidaceae > Agapanthus > Agapanthus africanus. The sequence continues at coordinate 315,450,974 of JASDDO010000012.1, forward strand.
GGATAACTTGCGTGCAATGGTAGTGCAGTTTGGATATATTTGTACATTTGATATCGCGGGGCGAGCGTCCGACATGTGGAATGTTGTCACTGCTTGTTTGTATATTATTCTTTTAGGGCACGACCGGGTTGAAGCCGATGTACCCGTTGTACATATTTTCTTTTCTGTACTAGGATTACTCGGCGATGGAGTGCACGGATAGTCGGGTTCTAGAGGGCAACGGGCCTGCATCTCATGGCTTTGAGACGGAGGGGCTTCACTCTAGAATTGGCGGGTTATTCGCCGCACTCGTATGGGGTACGGGTTTACCCAGGGTGGGGTTCTCAAGTTATTGGATTCCGTGAAGTGCTGGGTGGCCCATTCACTTTGATGAAGGGGCTACCTCGCTTCTGGTTTTGGCGGGTAACTTGCCGCGCCCGTAGGGGTCTAGGTTTTCATTGCACAGGCTATCCACACGACTGGGGAACGTCGGGTTTTCAGTTGCGGCTTAATAGAAACATGGGGCTCCCAGATAATCTGTATTGTTCTGTGATGCTTATTATTTTTCTATGATGTTGCATTTATCAGGCCTGAACCGATTATTGTATATTGATATATATACTAGTAGATGTTGTATATGTTTTTCACCCGCGCTAGTCCAGACCCCGCTCTGTCGTTAGTTAGGTAACCTAACGGGTGATGACGGGGCCCAGTGGCGAATGCGGATGGCATATACGTACATTTTATTTTCATTCTTTTATGGTGTGATTATTTGATGGGACTGAGTTGATTCAGATCAATGCAAGGAAAACAAACCTATTCGATGTTGTTGGAACAATTCTCAAAAAGCTGTTATTACAAGGACGTTCCCTTCTGTTTTGCACAGTGGTATTCGGTTATGAATATTGAACACCTCATTCGATGAGGTAAGGGCCGAGATCCCTTCATCGGGAGTGACCCCTTGGACAAAGGTTTGCGTCAGGGTAATAACTTCACTATAGTCGATTACTTTTTGATTTGCATCACGGTATTCAGTTGGAATATCCTGCAACTCATTGTACGGGGAAAGAGCCGAGATCCCTTCACCGGGAGTGACATCTTTAGCAAAGGTTTTCGCCACTATATTTTTGTAAAAAGTTATCCGGTTCGTTCAACGACATCAAGTTCAATACATTAAAGGTTTTTCGCCAAAAACCATTCGTAGCCATCCGTCATTTCAGATAGGTAGCACTTAGTATTCATGCTATGTATGTTGGTCTTCGTCAAGGCATAGTGTATGGTAGCTATATGTTACTTTTCTGATGCATAGATAGATGCGTTTTTTTGGGACAGTCGTACTGCTATTTTGGCCTTCGTCAAGGGTATGTACGGGTGGGTTCAAATTAATCAGGACAATGACGGGTAGAACTTGACATGTGACTTATGATATGTTGGACTTCGTTAAGGTCATAAGAGCATAGGGTAAAAATCACATCAGGAGTTTCAAACATACAGGAAACTTGCCAGGCATGCGCATACCTTCTGGAGTGTGATAACATGAGTGGATTCCATCACGTTATCATGCGATGATAGTTGGATCCCGATTCCCACTGATGAGTTGGTTTACTCCTCAGGTGAACCTGACTAATTCTTCTTTCAGGTTTGGAGGAGAATTTGAGGTTACAGTGGGAGGTTTCCTGATTAGATAAAGTGATTGACCATTATGATCTAGGTTAGAGTGCACGCAGAGTGTTTCTTTTCTCTCTCTCTCTTTGGCGGCGACCACAGCCCGACCCTAGACTATAACTCAGTGACCAAGTTAACTGAACCTTCTTAAAACACTGGCTTTTGGATTGTCTGAGTTGCATACATCATTTGCCACTCCTTCTTTTACCCTTTACATTTCTCTAGAACACCTCATATCACTACGAATATACACTTCCATTGGATAAATCCATTGTATGGTTATATACGAACTCGAAGGAACTTGTTCCAGATTCTAGGATGGATTCTGGTTCTGGAGAGAATGAATAAGATTATTCGGTTGTCTTTTCCCTTTACCTTCTTTCAGATTGTGAGGGCTCGTACGATTAGGAGAGGGTACACCTATTGTGCTTATTGGATAGTCTTATTCCGAACCATAGGCAGGTGCCGAAAGGTAAAAAATGAAGAAAACCAATTAGCCTGAGTGTGGTGTACATAAGGTAATAAGTAAAGACAAATAAAGGGATTAGAAAGAGGGCAAACTAAATTGTGACTGCTATCATTCACGACCAAACCAAGTATTTCATCGCCACTCCTATTTCACCTTTGTATTTCTCCAGAACACCCCGTATCACTATGAACATCCAATTCCATTGGATAAATCCATGGTATGGTTATATACAAACTCGAAGGAACTTGTTCCAGTTCGAGGATGGATTCTGGTTCAGGAGAAATAGGAATAAGGTCTATTCAGTTGTCTTTTATCTTTACTTTCTATCAGGTTGCGAGTACTCCTAGGATTAGGAGAGTACACCTATTATGCTTATTGGATGGTCCATTTCCAAACCATAGGCTGGTGTCGAACGGTAGGGAAGGAAGAAAACCATTTAGCCTAAGGGGGTGTACAGAAGGTAATGAGTAAAGACAAATAAGGTGATTTGGAGAAGTGGCAAAGAAATATACGGTTACAGTCATGAATCTGATAATGGAAGAGGCATTACTAGGAAAACCCGGATACCCCTTCGAAACATCTTCATGTTTTAGTTTCACTGTGCGTTGTTAATAGAAAACTGATTTCCCAATTAGGTCCTTGCTCCAGGGTATGTATTTACCAGGTATGATTCTCACATCTGTATAGTTTTACAGATGATGAGTGGGAGTAAGTTATTGGGAATTAGGTGATCATCCTCATTATATCGGGATTCGTTGTAATTGGTGATATTTGAGGAAATCACCTGGGTTTTTGCCGGACGGCAAATATTTGGTTTTGAATATCCGTTGTTATGCACCAATTTCAAACTGATATATCTGTACCTTTATTTCATAAAGTGAGATATAGCTTTTTGAAATTATGTATATGACATTTACCTATATCAGTTGATGGTTAGGTAAGGAGCATTAAACAGCGGTGTAATTCTTCATAACCATTGTACAGTTTTCAACCTACGACGCACAGGGTTTGAGTTATTCAACTAAGGGTACTTATACAAAGTATTGTATGTTGTCCAGTGTCCATAAGGACAAAGGGATTGGTTCTCGAACTATATTCTGTTTACTTGTGACTTCTCAAAGTTATAGACAAGTGTTTCGTAGAAATACAAGGTCCAAATTTGAGAAGTTATAGGTACAAGAATAAAGTAGAGAACCATGTGTTGCAAGTATCAGGATTCTTCAAGGTGATCGAAAATGTAGATACTTGTGTTTGGTATTCAGTCGATAGTAATGATTTTGAGAACTTGCTTCTCTTTCAGGTTACTCATAGTTCGATGCACTCCTAAGTTGAGTAATGCTGATCGGCCTCTCTCCATTTAGTTGACATGCACTGGAGACAGCTGTATGGTTTGAATATGGTTCCAATTAAATTAGTGCCTCTGTTTCTATATTGTATATAGAATGGATTATATCTTAACGATGTTAGAATATATGCAGTTGTCCGGCTTATTCTTAAAACCAGACACTGGATAACTCAAGGCACGTTTCTGTAATGGCAGTTGGTGGGTTAACCCTGGTTATGACGAGGGTTAACTTTCTACCATCTGGAAGATCAATAGAAATATTGTTCTTGACTCGCCATAGTTTTAGTAAAATGGACTTTTTTAGAAAACATTAGCGGGAGTATGGTAGAACTGGAAGTGATTCCAGAACCACAAACGATTACAGAAAATTTAATAGAACCTAAAGATTCAAATCAGTTTTGACATTCCATTAGCCACTCCGCAGATATGGTGGGTAACCTCAGGCACCCGAGAGGTAATCCGGTATCCTCAGGGACGGTGACAGGGAGGTTCTTGTTTACCCAGACATGCCATTACTGTTATTCCAGACTATGAGACCCAGCAGGAGGATGACTATAGCGTCGTTCTAAACTAGTTTTAGAAGTGCACGTGTTTATGACTCTACTAAGGGTTGTCGTAGTCAGTGTGAGCAGCGGAAGCATAGTTGACAAGTAGCTTGTGTCTATTTATAGACTAAAGCAGATATAGCAGAGATAGATCATCTATTTTTGATGTGACAGTCATATGTTTTGACTTCATCAGAATAGGGGATGGATCTGTTAAGAAAGTTGTGGGGTGTGATGTCATGTTATATGGATGACATACACAAAATAGGAAGGGAAATTCCTATATTACGATCGGTTATACTGTGATTGTCACACAGTGGTTTCTCCACATAGGATATGGATATTATATTAGTGTCACGACCCGCAGGGTACGGAACGTGACTGACACTTAAGTTACGAAACGTCTCAAGACGTCCGTAAAATAAGTAAGCCAAAGCCGAGAAATCAAAACCAAATAAGCAGAAGAGTGAAGGAAAAACCAAACAATTGAAAGCGAGTTTATCAAGTAAGTCATATCAAGCCCTTTTGAAAAACAATATCAATTTTTCCGAAAATTTCGGCAGAGTCTCCTTTGTAAATACTGGCCCCCAAAATGGGTACAACAAGAATATATATGAATACAACAAATAAGGCATCCCCAAGCGGGAGCTAGCTCTTCGCCACAAGGCGGTCACAAATCCCATGCAATGTAACTCAGCAATATGAAAAATAAGCATAAAAAGGCATAAGTAAGAAGCAACATGTCGGCTCATGTAGGCTCGACCCAAAAATACAGCATAAAAAGCCCACAAATCTCACAGTCTCGTCTCTAGGTCAATATAAAACAATACTGGTAGATACAGTAGATGGAGTACTCTAGATACAAAGAGTATACAAGGTGGTACAAAATAATAATACAACCCACCTACGAGCAAAAGCCTCGAGTCTAGGCAAAAGAAGCAAGTGCGCCCGCCGCTACTGTACTGATGAAGCGGACCTGCAAAAGGCTGTGGCACAACGAGGGTGAGTTGCCAACTCGTGAGTAATAAATAATATCTATATAGGCTATCGCAAGCATGCACAGAAGCATCCTAGCATCTATAATACAGGTATGGCAGGATATACTAGCAGGTATGTATGCAACATGAATGTACTAGCAGGTATGAATGCAATATGAATCAACTCGTGATCTAATATATAGGTACAAGAAGTCATATTTTTCATTTAGGAATCTCTTTTCTTTTAAATATCAGCACAATACCAATAGAATCAACAAGAATCCGCGTCCAGCATCGACACCTCAAAACTGTCTCAATCTAAAGTATCCATATCATAGTATCTTTTGCCCCAGCCGTCAGGCTGACCCATCTCAAATATCAATATCTTATCATCTCGCGGCCACGGTCGGTATCCTCTGGATATCTGTCGTGCCAAAAAGTCACCGGTAGGTAGTCTATCCCCTGCCAGGCTCAACGTCAACAACATGACCATCTCGCCCCGGGGTACCTTACCGAGCTCACCATGTACCTGAGACGGTTCATCCAACTCCTCGAAACGGGTCTCGAAAATCACAGCAAACTCATGGTGGACAACACTCACATCACTAGAAAACCGCAATTTTGCATATTTTAAAAAGGGTAATAAGTTTTAGAAATTTTGCGGCTTTCCCCCGAAATACAGAAATATCATAAATCTCAAGATATCATCATGAATGCATACGTCAATGATAATGAATACATATGGTATCAATGTTCAAGTTACAATGTACGATTAATAGACTAGGCATGAACAAATGATATAATGATATACATGGACATGAATAGCAATTCTACAATGTTATTTTAAGGATTTATTGCAATAGTACAGGTTTAAGTATCAAATATGGTGACAATATTCTAGATTATAAGTTATCTAGTGTCGTGGAATGGCAATTACCAGGGCGTGTGTGTACGCATGAATAGTGTTCGTGCTGCATATAAAAACCATGGCATTGGTGCAGGTGTCCTATAGAATGGGTTCGCATATGTATGTCAAATAAAGCATGGATGTAGTTACTAATATCACTAGAAATCTTTAACTTCTTAAATTATCTGGCGACTTGCGCCATCCAAACGATATTCCCCCGTAGATGTTACATCTACTCACCGGAATCCCCAGCTGGCTATGTCCAATCACCGTTTTCCCCTTTCGTGCCGCGTCAGAAGTCTCCGCGACCGAACCTGGAATTTGCACCAATACAAAACATAAGGTTACATATCATGAAACGACGCAAACCCCCAAACGAAAATATCAACGTTCACGAGTTAGGCACAACGTGTACAAGGTGCGCGGAACACACACGAAAATCACAAAAACTAACTATAATCGTCGTTTTGGGACGCCCGGCAAAACTAAAACCCGATAAAACCAAAAATCCGCATTCACACAACATAAAAGTCGTAGGAGATGCCAATACAATCATCAAGATATCACAAATAATTCATCACATAATTTCATAAAAAAATCTAGTAAGCATTTAAATTCCAAAATCGGTGATGACACCGTCGCTTTGCGACTAAAGACTACAATCAATTAAAACATCCAACCGCATAACTAGTTGGCCACAAACACTATAATTACAACACATTAGCAATACTTCAAATCCTATTTTCCATACATACACCTCTTCTTGATTTTTCATACTTAGCAAAAACCAACCCAAACTAGATTTTATTTAACATGATTCTAAAGAGTAAAATTAGCCCAAAGAAATTTGTATTTATCGCTAATTTAATGTATTTTTTACCGGCTTAAAATAATATTAAAAATTGAAAAATTAGGGAAAATTTTTAAATGACCAGAAATTTCTAAGTAACTCATTGCCTACTAAAAAATACCAATTACCTATCCAAATTAGGTATAATTAGGCCTAAACTGCAAAATAACAAAAAAGACGATTTACGGAAAAATACCAAATTTTCACCGATTTTCGGGAAAACACCAAAACGACTTTTCAAGGCGCTACAATCTTCCCCCCTTAAAGAAATTCGGTCCCCGAGTTTAAAAATATAGCTATGCGTACCTTCAAAGAGATGGGGATATTTCTTCCTCATCTCGCCCTCGGTCTCCCTGGTGACCTCCTCGCTGCTCGGGCCACTCCAAAGGACCTTGACGGTCGGTATAACCTTCGATCTCAATTTCTTCACCTGCCGATCCTGGATGATCACCGGCTGCTCTGCAAAAGAAAGGTCGCGCTCTAGCTGGATTGTCGAGTGCTGAATCGCATGCGAAGGGTCGTGAAGGTACTTGCGGAGCATCGAAACATGGAAGACGGGGTGAACATCGGGAAAGCTGGGTGGAAGAGCCAAACGATACGCAACTGCGCCGACACGCTCGAGGATCTCGAAGGGACCCACAAATTTGGGACTAAGCTTTCCTTTTCGCCCAAATCGCATCACGCCCTTCATCGGAGAGACCCTCAGAAAAACATGATCGCCAACAGCGAACTCTAGCCTGCGACGGCGCCTATCTACATACGATTTCTGCCAACTCTGAGCCGCTCTCATCCGGTCTCGGATCAACTGTATCTTCGCTGTCATCTCCTCAACAAGCCGCGGCCCCAAAATACTGCTCTCGCTGAGCTCTGTCCAACAGACGGGCGATCTGCATCTCCTCCCATACAATGCTTCGAAAGGTGCCATCTGAATAATATCCTGGAAGCTGTTGTTGTAGGAGAGAACTCCAATAAGGGTAAATGGTGATCCCAGCTACCTCTGAAGTCTAAAACGCACGCTCGGAGCATGTCCTCAAAAGTCTGAATGGTCCGCTCTGACTGGCCGTCGGTCTGCGGATGAAATGCTGTGCTGAAACTCATATGGGTGCCCAATGCCTCCTGAAGTCGCTGCCATAGTCGGCTGGTAAACTGGGTGCCTCGGTCGGACACGATACACGTCGGGACTCCTTGCAGTCGTACGATCTCGTCGATGTAAATCTGGGCATACTGAGAAAAATGAAAGTCGTCTTCACTGGCAGGAAGTGAGCCGCTTTCGTCAAACGATCCACGATCACCCAAATGGAATCATACCCTCGACTGGTCCTGGGTAGACCCATAATAAAGTCCATAGAAATCTGCTCCCATTTCCACTCCGGAATGGGCAAAAGCTGCAACTCTCCTGCTGGCCTCTTGTGCTCGGCCTTGACTTGCTGACAAGTCAGACATCTCGATACGAAGTCTGTGACGTCCCTTTTCATCCCGTCCCACCAAAAGACATCTCTCAAATCGCGGTACATCATGGTGGAGCCCGGATGAACGATGTATGTGGATCTATGCGCCTCCTCAAGAATCTCACACCGCAGTCCCTCAGAATCTGGTATGCACAGTCGAGTCCCAAATTGCAGTACTCCCTGATCATCGATCACAAACTCGGAAACTCTGCCCTGCCGCACCTGCTCTATGATCTCTGAAAGACGGTCATCGCTGGGCTGTGCCTCTTGAATACGGTCAATTAACTGCGGACGTGCACGAACATGCGCAAGCTGTCCCCCTGTCGGAGTGAACTCGAACTCAACCCGGTTGTCGCATAAAATCTTCCAATCTACCGACGACTGCCTATGTACTGCGCGCAAACAAGATAGACTACCCCCGGGCCTCCTGATCAAAGCATCTGCCACTACATTAGCCTTGCCCGTGTGATACAAAATCTCGCAATTGTAGTCCTTTGCTAGTTCCATCCAATGGCGCTGTCTGAGATTCTGGTCTCGCTGCTGAAATATATACATTAAGCTCTTGTGATCAGTGAATATCTGACACAACTCGCCGTATAGGTAATGTCGCTAGATCTTAAGTGCAAAGACCACTGGAGCCATCTCCAAAACGTGAGTAGGGTAGTTCTGTTCATGTTTCTTCAACTGTCGTGAAGCATACGCGATCACCCTGTCATGCTGCATCAATACGCACCCTAGCCCCACTCGTGAAGCGTCACAATAAACCACGAATCCGCCTGATCCTGAAGGCAAAGATAACACCGGCACCGTAGTCAAACAAGTCCATAGCTGCTGGAAACCGTGCTCGCACTCCTCCGTCCAATTGAAAGGAACTCCCTTCGGGTCAATCCGGTCAAAGGTGAAGAAATACGGGAGAAATCCTGAACGAATCTCCTGTAGTAGCCAGCCAGGCCTAGGAAACTGCGGATCTCCGTAACTGATGTCGGTCTGGGCCACTGCTGAACGGCCTCGATCTTCTTCGGGTCCACACATATGCCATCTCTCGTAATCAAACGACCCAAGAAACCAACGCTGTCCAGCCAGAATGCACCCTTGGAAAATTTAGCGAAAAGCTGGTGCTCCCTCAAAGTCTGCAATGTAATCCGCAAGTGCTGCTCGTGCTCCTCTCGGCTCCAGGAATACACCAAAATATCGTCGATGAACACAATGATGAACAAGTCGAGATACGGCCTGAATATACGGTTCATCAAATCCATGAATGCTGCTGGGGCGTTGGTGAGTCCGAACGAAATCACCAAAAACTCATAGTGGCCGTAGCGCGTGCGGAAAGTTGTCCTCGGTATATCCTCCTGTCAAACTCGCAGCTGATGGTATCCTGATCGCAAGTCGATCCTCGAAAAATATCCCGCACCCTGAAGCTGGTCGAACAAATCGTCGATACGTGGTAAGGGATACCGGTTCCGTATGGTAACCTTGTTCAGCTGGCAGTTGTCAATACACAAATGCAAATTGCCGTCCTTCTTATTGACAAACAGGACCGGAGCACCCCACGGAGAAACGCTAGGTCGAATAATCCCTTTATCTAACAAATCCTGCAACTGATCCTTCGGCTCTCTAAGCTACGCCGGGGCCATCCGATAAGGCGGTATGGAAATACGCCCCGAGCCGGGAATCAAATTGATACAGAACTCAACGTCGCGCTCAGGCGGTAGCCCAGGCAGCTCATCAGGGAAAACATCAGGGAACTCACAAACAATCGGGACCCGGTCCAATAGAACCTCTACAGCTCGAGTATCACAAATATACGCTAAGAATCCCTGGCAACCCTTCCGCAAGAGCTGACCAGCGCGAAGAGACGAAATCAAGCTGGGAAGGGTGACACTGCGGTCTCCCTGAATAACAAGGACTGGATCTCCTGGAAAGCTTAATCTGACTGCTTTCTCACGGCAGTCCACTGAAGCATAACAGTGGCTAGCCAATCCATGCCCAGAAGTACATCAAAGTCCAACATATCGAAGAGAATCAAATCAACCGACGAATCCCTCTCCCCAATACGAACGGAACACAATCGAATCACAAAACGAGCGACAAACGACTCGCCTACCGGGGTAATAACAACAAGCGGCTGATCTAACGACGATGACTCACGGCCCAACATCGGTGCGAAGTGTGTAGATACGTACGAATGTGTGGAACCTGGGTCGAATAATACCTGTGCGTCGAAAGAGCAAACTGGCAAGGTACCTGTCACAACGGCGTTGGATGCTTGCGCATCCTGCGACGTCAAAGCAAAAACTCGGGCCTGACCCCCACCAATAACTGGCTGTCCTCGGCCTCGGCCTCGGCCTCGGCCTCCTCGTCCTCTCTGGATCGGACAGCCACGTCCACGGCCTCTGGGTGCATCGAACTGTCGTGGAGCATCGCCGGTTATAGGAAGTAGGGCTCTCTGGGGAGGAGGTGGTGATGGTGGTAGGGTCACATGTGGAACTGTCGCCGCTCCCTGGCGTATCACCGGACAGTCTCTGATACGGTGGTGCGAACTCCTGCACCCAAAACATCCTGGCGACGGCTGCTGTCCCTGTGGATATGAACCATATAACTGACCCCATCCAATTCCTCTACCAGGCCCATCTCTCGGAAAGAATCTGGCGCGCTGCCTCTGCGACGACACATCGGTGCGAATCCTCTTCGACCCAGAAACGGCCGAGTCTGTGATATGCGTGCCTCCATCCGTAATGTCATATCCATAGCAGCTGAATAAGTGTTGAAGTCCTGGGCGCCAATAGCAAGAAATAGCTGGGTGTCAAGTCCCTGCATGAACCTCTTCACTATCTTTTCTTCAGTATCCACCAGATACGGAGCATATCTGGACAACTGCGTAAACTGGACATCGTACTCAGACACCGTCATCCCTGGAGTCTTGATCAAGGCCTCAAAACTACGAGCTCTGGCGTCACGAACTCTCTCTGGGAGGAAACGAGCTAGAAAGACTGCTGTAAACTCGGCCCAAGTCATAGGCGGTAAACCTGCAGCTCGACCTCTCAAGACTGACTCCCACCATGTCTGCGCGAGGCCCTCTAGATGGAAACTCGCAAGCTCCACCCATCGATCGTCAAAACATCTGAGCGAACGGCAGATTCTGGCTAAACTGTCAAGAAATATCTGTGGATCCTCTACTACATCGGTGCCCGTGAAGACTGGAGGTCTCAGCCTCATGAAATCCTGTAGCGATACTGGGATAGCCACGGTAGTAGTAGTAGCAACTGTCTGGGCAGCATGCACCATGGTAGTCTGTGATGTGGTAGGTATGTCCTCCGATCTCGGTGCACGATTGGCCGCTACTAGGGATCCCACCATCTGTCGTAACTCCTGTATACCTCCCATCATCTGTCGTTGCTCCTCCATACCAGACTCTAGACTGTCCATGCATCCTGGGGAATGCGGATCAGTCTGTACCTGAGGCGTAGGTACGCCACCCAGCTCGGTCCTCGTCTCGGACGAGCCCGCTCGGATCTCATCTCGGGCGGCAGCCCTCTGCGCTCTCGTAGCCTTCGGCGGCATAGTGGCTGTTACAAGGACAGGATAATAAGAACAGTGCAACAGAATCATAGGATACACAGAATTGAAGAAGGAATTTTCAAGCAAGTATATCCTAAAGTCACTTAGGGGGAGTACCGTATCGCAAGTATGCCGCGGACATACGCACGCTACGTTACCCAGCTTAAGTCACTTACTCCATCTACTAAGGTCATCCTACACTCAGAAAGGTAAAACCTATTGCTCTGATACAAACTTTGTCACGACCCGCATGGTACGGAACGTGACTGGCACTTAAGTTACGAAACGTCTCAAGACGTCCGTAAAATAAGTAAGCCAAAGCACAGAAATCAAAACCAAATAAGAAGAAGAGTGAAGGAAAAACCAATCAATTGAAAGCGAGTTTATCAAGTAAGTCATATCAAGCCCTTTTTAAAAACAATATCAATTTTTCCGAAAATTTTGGTAGAGTCTCCTTTGTAAATACTGGCCCCCAAAATGGGTACAACAAGAATATATATGAATACAACATATAAGGAATCCCCAAGCGGGAGCTAGCTCTTCGCCATAAGGCGGTCACAAATCCCGTTAGTGTATATGCCTTAGAGGCCATTTCTGTATCATACTAGTATGTATATTACTTAATGGAAGCTTGGGATATTCACAGTTGTATAGACAATCTTGCTCGAAATGGTAGTATGCTACTTGGTTTGTCTCTGCTTTAATGTGTACATGTGTTTCTTTTATTATATCACCTATACGCATTAGTGGATCCCTTAGGATCTTTGCTTGATTACCAGCGTTGTGATGGAGCTCACACTCGTGGGGGCTGGGTAATCCATAAGCACATCCTTATACAGGTCCCTAGTCATAGGACTATCGAGACAGGGCATCGATACTTCGGAGTAGACTAGCGTATGCGCTTCTCATCCCAGCGTGGGAGACGGTCTGTCCCACAGCCGTCAGTACGTCGTACTTGAGATAGTATACGGGTGCTCGTTAGGTTACGAGTACACTGGACAGGACTCGTCGGGAACTGTTGGTTGGTATTATACCGATCGTCAGTTATCAGTTCCCGGTGACATGAGTACAGCTTTGTCCACTGACTTGACACTGTCACTTTGCCTCAAGTGTGTTCCCACTGTACTTTGATTACTACCCTACCACGGCTCAAAGGACTCGTGCAAACAGGTAGTAGTTGGGTGCAGTCCCGAAGCACTTGGTGGCAGTGACGGTTAGACTGGATTCGTCTCTCTCGGTATTGGGGGTTGACATCGCGCTGTGTCCAGGAGAGCCATTACACAAGTAGTCCCTGGCCAAGGCAAGCGAGATATACTGGTAGGTTTCCAGTGTTATCTCAGGGTGTTCTGGGCTACACTCCGACACGACTTGTACCGCTATTAGGGGACTGACGTTTACCGCCCCCTAGGCCCGCCATGCGATGTATCAGACGAACAGACCGGACTGTACGGAGACTATCACATTCAGGCTCAGTAGGAGTTCAGATGGGTTCACCTCGTCAGTCTTCTTATCGGCATCTACCTGGGGACCGTTATGTACAGCTAGTGCCGCTTGCGGTCTGTGGTTAAACCCACTGCCGGCGTAGTGTCGAGTCTTTAGAGTCCCACACAGAGGGTTATTCGCCTTTAGGAAAAATGAGTAGAGGTCGCATGGTTTTGCGACAGGGTTCGTTCATATTCGTGCACTGGTGCACGTTTGCTGTCCGGACAGCTTATACTAGCGGGCTTTGGTTTAAGCCAGATCCTAGTATATGATTTGGGATTGGTTTTATCTCATTGTATTCGTGTTCCTCGGATCACGAATACGGGTGCGTATGCACAGTTGACTGAGACAGAGGGAGAGGACTTTGATTAGGGTTGATGACCATTGTCATTTTCACAACCCTAATGCTTATGTGTGTATTTGATCGCACGCTTTTGGCGTGTCGAGTTTTAAGAGTTCTAAAGTTATAACCGTGATCAGGACGGTGTCGCTTTGCAGCTAGCCAGTTGAGCACGGGTCGATCCACAAGGAGATGGTTGTATGACCTTTCTTGTTTTAGACGAGTCAATAAAGAATTTGTATGAGTTTGTTCAATCTAACCTATGTGTTTTATTTGCAAGTATATAGTTGTTAAGAAAAAGATACGAGATTGTAAGCTAAAGAAATCCGTACTCAAAACCTTTGAGCCGAGTCTTGACCAATTGAAGCTAGAGCAATCGGCAACAACGTGGATTAGGGGATTTAAGCGCGGTATTCGTGGAATACGGTTTTTTTACCCTTGTCCTTCCGTTCTTGTCTCTTGCTTTCGCCTCCGGCCAAACCGAACGCAACCGGTCGCGGTTAGGAATCACCGTTGCCTTGTTAGGGTAGGGTGCCTAACGGAGCGCTCGCGTATGGTTTGGGCGGAGTTCAATGGAAAATAACGGGAAAAGGAAATGAGAAAAGAAAATCATAATTTTTAATACCGTATTTATTCTTAACAATGATATTTACAACCATTCACAAAAACGAACCAAAAAGAAAAGAACAAAGAAAAGAAAAGATTACAAGCAAGTAATTAAAGTGTATGGAATTAAATTGCAAGTCAGTAAAGCAAGAATGAAAAATGCAAGAAAGTAATTACAAGAACCATAGAATTCAAAACAAGCATGGGATGAATAGCCAACCCTTAAACTTGCAAGCTCAATCAAGAGGTTGCAAGATCAAGAGAAGGGTAAAGAACTCATGTGAAATGAAGCACTAAAGAGAGAACAAAATGATACAACCCCTTGAGACCAATGACCAAAGCATAAACTTGCAAGCTCACTTAAGAGGTTGCAAGATCAAGTTAAGGTAGAGAGCTCAAGGGGGAAGCTAAGCAAAAAGAATGATACAAAAACCCTCATCTTTATTCACATCCACTCAATGCTCTCACTACATTTCCATGGAGGAAGAATGAAGAAGAAGAAGAAGAAGAACTAAAACTACACTAAAGTGGCTAAAAGAATGGACACCAAATTGGACTCCCTTCTCCTTTGCCCATGGTTTGCTTTTATAGGCAAAGAAAGAGACCTTTCCTTTAATTTGAATTTGAATGCATCCAAAATTTGGAGGGAAGTTTGAATTTTTGAATTTTTGAATCACATCAACACTTTATGCATTGAATGCACCATACCCTCTCGTGCTTTGGGTTTGACTCTCTCGTGCTTTGTGATGCCCCTCTCGTGCTTTGTGCTTGTCTGAGACATGAATGACCACTGTCATTTGTCTTGTCTCTGGAACAGGTACGCGGCACTGGACGGATACGGATGATCGGAACCCGGCTTTTTTCTGCTGGCAACAGATGTCCTGGATTTTGGCGTAACAGTAGAGATTTTGTATCATTTGCGTTATTTTGGCCTAGGAACATGTAGCCTGTAAATATGTAGCAAACACGGATTAAAAGCACCTGCCTATAAACAAACGAGTGTAAGAATGGGCGGTATAAAATGCAATATTCTGGTATGAACAAATACCCCGAAACTTATCTTTTGCTCGTCCCGAGCAAAACCATTTATTCACAAAAAATAAAATCATAACCGCACTTTCGCAGGGAACGCGATTGCACTGAGCGCATGCAACAAGCCGTTAAACCTCTAGGTGTCCCTAGTAGGAGGAGTGTTGTCACTTGAGGGTTTTCAGCTGATACTACCAACAAAATCCCGTCAAGCGAGTTCATAAGTTAACATCGATTCTACTCCTACAGTTTAGTATTTACATTAGAAAGTCTATCATCCTAAGTTAGAAATATTCAACCCTTATTTTTCACACCTCCTATCTATTTTACCTTGGATCCTATACGTTCCAAAAAAGTTTAGAAAGATGTTGGTTCTCCTGAGTTTTCCTTCTAAAGCGTGTGGTCTCAAATCAGGGATTTTTATCAACTTTACAGAAGACATAAGTCTTATCCTTCATTTCTATTTTTATTCAAACATCGATTGTATACCCCTACGTGTGTGTATATTTGCACCCCTACACTCAAGAATTCAATTCAAGCTATAATACCCTTGCCCTAATACCTAATACTACTTCTTTTCGTTAAAGATGGACGGATTTGCTCACACACCTTTCATGCGACTATTAATGCTTCTTGAGGCACTAACGACCGATTACTGAATGTGTGAACTTTAAAGCGTAAATAGCAGTTTCCAGGTCTTGACTTTATCCTATTTTTCTTTTTCTTTTTCTTTTTTCTTTTTTCTTTTTCAAGACCGGATATTTTTTTTCAATATGCTCTTTTGGTGTTTAGCTTTAAATACCGTTTTTTCTTTCATACTAGGCTTTCAGGCAAGAGTATTTTTAGGTATCCTCTACTATCCCAAGTTTCAAGGTGCGTGTAAGTGCAGTTTGTAGGGTATATACTTTCTAAATTTGAACTTGAGAAAAGAAACTATTTTTCAGACTTATCCTCCAGTAAAGCATCAATACTTTCCCCTTATCTTGACTTAACTCAAGAACTGAACTCAAGATTACCTATTTCTCAAAAAAACTGTATGGACGTATACTTACCAAAGTTAAGAAGAATGAGGGTTATTTTTAAGGGTTTTCAATTCCTAAGCCTAGAATTTAGTTATTTCTATCATATCAACTAAACTTTCAGAATAAAAATCTAAGTCACCCTATTAGCTAACTTGACGACAAAGTTTTTATATTTTTTGGAAATTTTTTCGATTTTTGTGAGTTTTTAATAAGGTATGCAAATGCAAAATATACAAATGATTGCGAAGGAAGAAAGCTTACCGAGCACACCCCCAAACTTAAACCTGACAGTGCCCTCACTGTCAGGCTATACCAAGAGGGTAAAAATTGTCGGCGCTCCCTAAAAACAAATTATATACAAAACAAAAAGGAAAAAAAAAATATATACAAAAAAGGTGTCCCTCCCAAACTTAAGTAAAACAGTGTTTCCTCTGTTAAGCGTTGAAATTCAGGATTAGGGGGGAAAGAGAACAGTATCAAGCTATACAAGGCCTTACACAGGCCAAAAGTTAGTACCAACCATTCAAAGATTTTATCTCTATAATGTGCTGGTTGGTGAAAGAAGGCGTAGAGAAAAGAGATGGAGAATATGCGAGACCGTATGTAGATAGAAGTGGGATACGGTCTCGGTATATGAGAAGAAGAATGGCGGAAGGGAGAAAGAAGTGGAATACGAACTTGAGGGTGGAAGTGGATTGAATAAATTAGTACAATCTGCGATGATCGATGTGAAAAGATGGATTGTACTAATCTATCAATATGGCGAGAAATGGGATCAAATCCCTCAAGATTCGTGAGAAACCATGTGTAAGCCGAACTCGGTAAACCAGACACAGGAAGTGAAAATGATACGGTGTCTTGCCAGGTCGGAACGATGGGAAGGGTGGGGGGAAGTGATTGAGGAAGGGTATCGGGTAAGGGTTCAGGAGGGTGTACACAGGCAATGACAGGGACAGGATGAATTGGAAATCCGACTCATCAAGAAAAATTGGTTCATCCTCAAAACTATCCTCAAAATTCTCCTCAAAATTCAACTTATCCATGCAATTTTCATCAAAATCCAGACGCATATGGGGTTCGGGAAAAACATTTAATGACCCGGGATGATGATTTGAAGAGAGAAACTCAGCCAAACCTATGGGTTCATCATCCAAAATATTCCCAGCGTCAATATCCTGAATCAAGTGAAAATCAATATTCTCAGACACCTCATCAAAAGCATGGATTTCAATTGATTTTGGTTCTAAGATGGAGGTGTAGAGGTCAAAAGGATTGGGATTGGTTTCACTTGGAAGGGACCCTTCACAATCAGGTAAATCAAACATGACGAAGTCACACAACTCATTATCTGTTCTATCTGTAATCAATGAATCGGTTGGAACACGAGATAGACATTCAAAACCGGAGTTGTGGGAGTCAAGATGAATTGGGTAGGCTTGATTCGGAAAGGGGTACATCTCACCCTCTCCACTCGAATTCTCAACATGTCCTACCGCCTCTTCATACATTGGAAAATTTGGAGCTAGTTGAAAACTAGCTACCAGGTCACTAGGTTGTATGAGGGCGGCCATGGACGCATTCAAATCCATCATCTGTTGGTACGACACTACCCTAAAATCTTCCAAAGACTGTTCCAGACTAGACATGGGTTGTGAAGGGGTTTCAGTAAAAGATTCAAAGTTGTTTTGGTACTGGAAACTCCCAAATGACGGTTCAGAAGCAATGTCTAGGGAAGGTGTAAAAGTCGGGTAGGACTGGTAGGAATTGGATGGCTGGACAGGGGTAGGATCAACATTTGGATACGAAGGTGAATGGAATTGTTGATCCCAAGAATTTGAAGTGGTGAAAGGAGTGAAAGATCGGCTATAAGATTGTTCAATACGTTCAGCGATGGATAAAGGACGACTTGCAAAAGGGGTATCAACATAAGCGGGTGCGGGAGGTTGAGAAGGTTGATACAAAGTGGAATGAGGAGTGCAAGTATTTGTCCTAGACGCTGCTATCCGATCTTTCAAAGAGATTTTGGGCATGGAGGGATCGTTCGACGTTCGGCCAAAGCAAGAACCGTAAGAAGTAATGTTTTGTTATGGGTACCAAAGTTCGGCAAGAGTTTTGCGAGGTGGAGTACCCATGATATGAATAGAGAAAGAAAGAAAGGCAGAGAAAAAGAGAGGAAAAAGAATGTGATATATATATATATATATATATTTTTATTTTTTAGTTAGATATTAACAAAAGAATGAAATATACACACAAAAAAGAATATGGACAAAAACAATCACGACACAAAAATACCACACACCTAATCGTTCTAGGGTTCACCTAGGTCAACTAGACCTGCTCCAGAACTTGATTGTCGAAGTAAAACTGTGTCGAGAAACGGGCTCAAGATACACTGATCACGAGGCCAGGTAAGTGCAGAGATATGGGGAGGTTTTCCAACGCTTTCGCGAAGTTCCTTAATAAAATAACCCTTTCTCTTTTGGCGGTTTCGCCGTTAACACTTTCCTAGACACTCCGTAAACAATATACCGTTAAGCGAGGTTCTAAACACAGTTAACTTCTCCTAGTGAGCGCGAAGTCCTTAAGGCTTAAAGTCTAGTTTCTTTTAAATTTTGTGCGGGTAAACGTTATGCTCAAGTTCATGATTTGTGGGCCACGGAAAAGGTGATGAAATTCTTTACCGTATGTTGTGGGGTTCGCTTGCCCTTAAGTCCGTATTAATGTATGCAATGCGCAATTCAATAAAAGTTCTATAAAGAATTAAACAATCGTTTTTTAGTTTAAGCACGGCACTGCAACAAATACAGGTTAGTCAATTTTTTGCGTTTGCTAGCGAACTTGCAAAGAATCCTGCAAAGAATAGTATATTGGATGCGTCGGATTTGAGAAGAAGGTGTTAGTAAAGTACGTACCGTTAAGTTTTTGAGTTAGGAAACCCCCGTTGAATCAAATCCGGTAAGCTCGAAAAGTTCGCTTGCGCGGGTCAAACTACCCGGATCTTTGGCACTGTACTTTGCAATCACCTTAGCCTTGAACGTACACTTTGCTCCCCACAATCGCTGTTTGCAAATCCGCAAAAATCTGCACACTTGCCCACAAAAATGATCAAAAATAACAAAAAGATTTTTTTTTATAAATATATACAAAAAGAATATTAACTCGAATAACAAGAAAGAAAATACGCTACCGTCTCCCAGGCAACGGCGCCATTTGATCGCACGCTTTTGGCGTGTCGATTTTTAAGAGTTCTAAAGTTATAACCGCGATCAGGACGGTGTCGCTTTGCAGCTAGCCGGTTGAGCACGGGTCCACAGGGAGATGGTTGTATGTCCTTTCTTGTTTTAGACGAGTCAATAAAGAATTTGTATGAGTTTGTTCAATCTAACCTATGTTTTTTATTTGCAACTATATAGTTGTTAAGAAAAAGATACGAGATTGTAAGCTAAAGAAATCCGTACTCAAAACCTTTGAGCCGAGTCTTGACCAATTGAAGCTAGAGCAATCGGCAACAACGTGGATTAGGGGATTTAAGCGCGGTATTCGTGGAATACGGCTTTTTTACCCTTGTCCTTCCGTTCTTGTCTCTTGCTTTCGCCTCCGGCCAAACCGAACGCAACCGGTCGCGGTTAGGAATCACCGTTACCTTGTTAGGGTAGAGTGCCTAACGGAGCGCTTGCGTATGGTTTGGGCGGAGTTCAATGGAAAATAACGGGAAAAGGAAATGAGAAAAGAAAATCTTAACTTATAATACCGTATTTATTCTTAACAATGATAATTACAACCATTCACAAAAACGAACCAAAAAGAGAGAACAAAAAGAAAAGAACAAAGAAAAGAAAAGATTACAAGTAAGTAATTAAAGTGCATGGAATTAAATTGCAAGTAAGTAAAGCAAGAATGAAAAAAGCAAGAAAGTAATTACAAGAACCATAGAATTCAAAACAAGCATGGGATGAATAGCCAACCCTTAAACTTGCAAGCTCAATCAAGAGGTTGCAAGATCAAGAGAAGGGTAAAGAACTCATGTGAAATGAAGCACTATAGAGAGAACAAAATGATACAACCCCTTGAGACCAATGACCAAAGCTTAAACTTGCAAGCTCACTTAAGAGGTTGCAATATCAAGTTAAGGTAGAGAGCTCAAGGGGGAAGCTAAGCAAAAAGAATGATACAAAAACCCTCATCTTTATTCACATCCACTCAATGCTCTCACTATATTTCCATGGAGGAAGAATGAAGAAGAAGAAGAAGAAGAAGAAGAAGAACTAAAACTATACTAAAGTGGCTAAAAGAATGGACACCAAATTGGACTCCCTTCTCCTTTGCCCATGGTTTGCTTTTATAGGCATAGAAAGAGACCTTTCCTTTAATTTGAATTTGAATGCATCCAAAATTTGGAGGGAAGTTTGAATTTTTGAATTTTTGAATTTTTGAATCACATCAACACTTTATGCATTGAATGCACCATACCCTCTCGTGCTCTGTGCTTGTCCCTCTCGTGCTTTGTGTTTGACTCTCTCGTGCTTTGTCCCGCCCCTCTCGTGCTTTGTGCTTGTCTGAGACATGAATGACCACTGTCATTTGTCTTGTCTCTGGAACAGGTACGCGGCACTGGACGGATACGGATGATCGGAACCCGGCTTTTTTCTGCTGGCAACAGATGTCCTGGATTTTGGCGTAACAGTAGAGATTTTGTATCATTTGCGTTATTTTGGCCTAGGAACATGTAGCCTGTAAATATATAGCAAACACGGATTAAAAGCACCTGCCTATAAACAAACGAGTGTAAGAATGGGCGGTATAAAATGCAATATTCTGGTATGAACAGTATTATGATTAATTGATATTAGTTAAATATAATTGTGCATGGTTAGGGTTGTTGACCATTTGACTATCTTTACTTGTTGACTTAGGTTGACATGTTGACCATCATCATTCCATATGAAAGATGCTCTTTGATCCTTGCAATTTGCATTTAATGTGAAATGATAATGGTCAAGTCTTGATTAACCATGACAATTATCTTGCTAATTATCTAATTTACATAATTCACACATATATGAGAGAATGGTTCATGATTCTCCTCATTCTATCATATAGATTATCTCTCTTCCTCTTCCTCTCTCTCTAGCTCTCCCCTGTCATGAGTTGAGAAACACTTGAGCTAGAGATAAACCTCTCTAAAATAAGCTCTACTCTTTTCTAAGGTTCTAGGATTAGCACTTCTAGCATCTTAGTTACTTTTAGGTTGAAGTTGAAGCCAAAGGTTGAGGCTCTCGGGTGGATCCTTCTTCGACTAGAGAAGACGACAAGGAGATCACTTCCGTTCACTCCAAGGAGCAAGGAGAGAAGGACATAAAGCCCAAGGTATAACCTTTCTTCCATATAGCTAAAACTAGTTAGCTTGTAGTTAGTTTTTGTTTAGCAAATATCCTCCTTTTGATAGTCCATGTTGCCTAGTTTGATAAAAATCCGATTTTTATACCGTTTCCGCCTCCCCGCAAGCACCGGGGTGGGCAACGTGGACTTACATTGGTATCAGAGCCTAACTAAACATAAACTAGCTAGTTAGTAAAGTGTAAAGAAGTTCGATCGGTAAAAATCGCAAAACTAAAATTTCAAAACCCTAAGTTTCTGTTGATTTTTTTTTCTGCTCTAAAAATAATAAATCATACTTCAAAAATCGGCTTAGGGTTTTGTTAAGAAACTCACCAAAGTCGATCCAGTGAACCGTTCAAAGCGTCGCGTTTCCGTGGCAAGAACATACTTCTTGCCGCGGAACCGCGGCGGAGTTGACTCGGTTCTGGACCGAGTTTGGTGCAGTGTTCTTCTGTTAAGGTTTTGGGATTTTTAAGATATTTTATTTCTGCCCAGATTTTCCAGAATAGAAATTTGTATTTGGGTGGCTATAAATCCGTATTTTTGATCGAACTTCACTATACTTTGACTATTGGGTTATATCTGTGCTGTTTATATGTATTGAACGTCTGCTAATCGCTATACGTCGATTAGTGGGAGTTATACATATCTGTGATCTGTAATGCTTATTGGTTTGTGTATATGAACTCGGTGGATTGTCGCGGATGAATAGCCGGGGTGGATGTGAGATGAGAGTTTCTTTTTTCTTTCATTTATGTAATATGTAAATTGATGTAATATTATTTATTTGGCCGCACAACCGGGTCGGGGTTGTAACCGTCATTGTATAATTTCTTTTTACTGTTTTTGCTCCTAGGATAGACCCATGGTGGGGTGCACAAACTACCGGGTATCTCAAAGTGCCGAGTGGCCTACTCACGTCGTTGAGGGAGGTTGCTTCGCTTCGGATACTTGGCGGGTTTTTTGCCGCACCCGTAGGGGTCTTGGGTGGGGTATTGGCTATTCATCGCGACCGTGTAATCCACTTTTCGTTGCAGGCTCGAACGAATCGCGGATTCCTAGTATATCCAAAGTGTCCATCTGTGATCTGGATTGACTATCATTCCTATATATCTATATATGATAACTATTTAGGTGTTGCTTATGTTTTGCATCCGCGCTAGTCCAGCCCCCGCTCTGTCGTTAGTTAAGTAACCTAACGGGTGATGACGGGGCCCCGTGGTTAATGCGGATGGCATAAGCGTACACCATATTTTGGTTGTTTTCTGCAATGGTAGGATTAAAAGATGGGACGCATTAAAATTAATGCAAGAAAATAAACCAAGTAAAAGTCGATTGGAACACTTTGAAATCCACTCGGTTCTTTTCAAAACTAAACTTTTAAATGCGGAGCTTGAAGCACTCCTTTTAAAAGCTATCTCGTTCCATCGATTATATCAAGTTCACTACGTTCACGGTTTCGCCAAAACCATTCGTAGCCCTCCGTCATTCCACATGAATGGTCAAAAAGTATTCAAGCTATGTATGTTGGCCAAAGTCAAGGCATAGTGATTGGTAGCTATTGTGTATTCATGTGCAGCATAGGTAGATGCGTTGGTTTGGGACAGTCGTGCTGCCATTTTGGCCAAAGTAAAGGATAGGCACGGGTGGGTCCAAATTAACCAGGAGAATGACGGGTAGAACTTAACATGTGACTTATGATATTTTGGCCAAAGTCAAGGTCATAAGAGCATGGGGCAAAAATCCACATCGGGAGTTTCATAAGTACTGAAACTTGCTAGCGCTGTAAGTCTACGCTAGCGCCCCGGCAGTCTACAGACGCCAAATGCGGAACAAAAACTTTTAAACTTGGCGCTATCGTATACTTTAACCCGGATCTGCCATTATTGCTAAACTAACAAACTGTAAAGAGTGTAGAAAGATTGTACCGAACGATCCGAGTCCTTCGTTCTTCAACCATCATCCCACGCTCCGTTGCGGCTGCTCCGATCTCCTCGTCGAGGTGGCACCACATGATCGGTTCTTTAAACGGGCTCCCGCCTCTGACTCGAGACAACTCGATCGTCAAGTTTGCTAAAAGAGACGACCAAGATTGATGTAGAGAATGAGTAGATGACTTTGTCTCACTTCGTCCAAGTCCGTGGACGATCGGTTAATGAAGTTGCCGAAGGAATCGGGTGATGGAATGAAATGGACTGTGAAATTCCATACACCGATAAAACCTATCATATCTTTTCTAGCAAATGAAAACTCAAGTGAGAGAGAGAATGAGGAGAGAGAGAGGGCAAGCCATATATAGCAAGAGGGAGGTGACCGTAGGAGAAGGGGGTGACCTTAAGCAAAAGCTTCTCACTTTAAAAATATCTTTAAGAAAACAAGAAGCTTTAATGATAAAGGATGAATCACTTAAACACCTCATCAAGCATTAATGAACCATTAAATGCAACCAATGAAAACTTAACACCAATTAATCCTAGTCACCTCATCTAGAACCTTCTAGAAGAATCCACACTCATCTCAAGAAAAGACAAATCCGTCTTTAACCGAATGTTAAAAGACGGCTGATAGAAAACTGGAAACTGGCAACTTCCAAAAGTGATCCTGAAACGAATTTCAGGACAACCCCGAAACTGTATAAATATACCCGCATTTGTATTACGACCGAATACAAATGCAACTGAGACAAAGATATTATACCTACTCAATATAATACTCGGATCCGGCTTAAACCAAAGCCGACCAGTATCGACTGTCCGAAAATCGACACGTGCGTAAACGCACGTGCATTTTTCCGAACCCTGCCATAAAACCATACGGCCTCTACGACGTTTCGCCCGAACTTGGGAAACTGTCTGTGGGGGACTCTAATGACTCGTCAGTACCCTGGCAGTGGGTTTAACCACAAACCGTCAGCGGCACTAGCAATGCGTAACGGCTGCCCATGGACTGACCTCAAGGGATGCCGATGAGCTCACTCATCCGGAAAACCCTACTGAGCCTAACAGTGACAATGTATATACAGTCCGGTCCGTTCGTCAATGAGTATCGCATATCTGCCTAGGGGGCTAGTAACGCCAGACCCCCAATAGCAGTATAAGTCGTGTCGGAGTGTAGCCCAATCACACCCTGAGATACTACTGGAGTACCTACCAGTAAATCTCCTTCCATGGCCATGGACTTTGTGTAATGGCTCTCCTAGACACAGCACGACCTCGCCCCCAATACCGGGAGAGACGAATCCCCTGCCGATCCGCTCACGTGCCTCCATATGGCTCGGGACTGTACCCAAAAGCTACCTGTTTGCACGACTCCTTTGAGCCGTGGTAGGGTAGAAATCAAAGCACAGTGGGAACTCACACGAGACAAATGACGACCTCAGGTCGATGAACTAACCTGTACACATGTCACCAGGGAACTGCTATCCGACGATAGGTATAGTACTAACTAGCAGATTCCCGGCGAGTCCTGTCCGGTGTACTCATAACCCAATGAGCACCTGTATACATCTTAGGTGATCCAACTGACACCAGTGGCTTGTGAGACCGGCCACCGCCCCTCGTCGGGGTCTCGACTGTACACACTAGTCTACTCCGGAGTATCGATGCCCTGTCTCGAAACTCCCACGACTAGGGACCACAATTAAGGATATGCATATAAACTACCCAACTCTCACGTATATGATCGCCATCATACTGTTGGTAGTAAAGCAAGATCCTAAGGGCTCTATCAAAGTGTAACATGCAATCAGTCACCTGAACATGTACACGACTGATAAAGGCAAACCAGATAGCATACTATCATCTCGAGTAAGACTGTCCTACCGGGATAGGTCCTCCGCAATCATTGCAATCACGTACCTGCGATCCAATAATTGACTATGAGGGCACTATCTCCAACAATCTCCCACTTGCACTCAAGGCTAATATTGCGATGTCGACTACTCACAGCCCGTGTGAAACCGAACATCCAACTCCTCTACTAATCAGTTTCACAAAGCCCGTTTGTAAAACTATTGTGTTCGAGAAATAGCCTCGGTGAGTGGATTGGCCTAGAAGTTTCTTTCTGAATCTCTCTTAATCTCAAGTTCGCGGAGAAAGCCATCTACCGAATTGAGTAGCACCTGTCTTAGAATATGCCTGGATAACTGATGGGACCTTAGTTCATAAATGAACTCCATATCCAAACTTCTTAGACTGTATGGATCACTGAACCTAATCAGTATCCGGCACCATGCCACCCACAGTATCCTCTGGAACCACCTGTCCATAATACTGTCCCTCGTCAGAGGGAAAACTAAAACTCTGACAATCACTCTGTCATCCATGTCACCTTCGAAGCCTGGAATGATAACCGTCTCCCGAAAGAGGCTGCCGTCATCAAATCCGTAGAACATGTACTAATGTTCTAAAACCGCTTCCTTATGTTTCTCCAGGATTGGATTAATACAAACTTATTGCATCTAGTGCAAAACCAACATTTGGTGTGGTACTTGACATCTCATGATTAACTCAATTGCCTAAGCAAGTGATCTGCCAATCATGCACATCCCTCTCCTCTTTAGTCTGTAAGACACCTTTAGAGAGGGTGAGTCCATCACCTGCAGGTACACCACCATGCTAGGAGTCAACTATTCCAAAAACCATTAGAATATCTGTCAAAGTACCCACATTGGAAAACTACCCAAATCCAGATCTAAAACCATAGATCTAGAAACCAGAATGTCAAATATTATATCCATATCCTGTCTGGAGAAACAACTGTGTGACGACCACAGTACAACCGATCGTAGTATAGGAATTTTACTTCCTACTCTGTGTATGTCATCCAGATACTATGACATCACACCCTACTACATCCTTAACTGATCCATCCCCTATTCTGATTGAAGTCAAACCCATGACTGTCACATCAAAATTAGATGATCTATCTCCGCTATAACTGCTCAAGTCTATAAATAGATATAAGCATCTTGCCCACTATGCTTCTGCTGCTCCCACTGACTACGACAACCCTCCTACCGGGTCTCATATCCTGGAACAACAGTAGTGTCAAGTCTGGGTAGATAAGAACCTCCCTGTCACCGTCCTTGAGCCTACCGAAGTACCTCTCGGGTGTCTGAGGTTACCTACCATACCTGCGGAGTGGCAATTGGAATGTCAAACCTGATTGAATGTATAGGTCCTATTAAATTTTCCGTAATCGTTCGCGGTTCTGGAATAACTTCCAGTTCTACCATACTCCCACTACTGTTTTCTGAAAAAGATCCATTTTACTAAAACTGTGGCGAGTCAAGAACAATATCACTATTGATCTTCCAAATGGTAGAATATCAACCCTCGTCATAGCCAGGGTCAACCCATAAACAGCCATTACAGAAACGTGCCCTGAGTTATCCAGTGTCTGGTTTTAATCATAAGCTGGACAACTCCCCGTACCTTAATATCTTTTAAGGTACGAACTATTCTATATCCAATACAGAAACTTTGGCACTTATTTAATTGGAACCAAGATTCAATCCATGCAGCTGTCTCCAGTGCATATCACCTTAATGGAAAGAGGCTAATCAGCATTACTCAACTTAGGAATCCATCCAATTATGAGTAACCTAAAAGAGAAAACTCGTTTCTCAAAACCATCACTATCATCTGAATACCAATCACAAGAATCTACATCTTCGATCTCTTTGAAGAATCCCGATACTTGTGATACCTGGTTCTCTACTTTATTCTTATACCCACAACTTCTCAAAACTTAGACCTTGTATTTCTACGAAACACTTGTCTAAATACTAGAGAAGTTATAAGTAAATAGAACATAGTGCGAGGACCTACCCCTTTGTCCTGAAGGACACTTGGACAACATAGAATACTCTGTATAAGTCCGCTGAGTTAAACAACTCAAAACCTGTGCGTCGTAGGTAGAAAACTGTACCCTGGCGATTTCCTCAAATATCACCAATTACAACGAATTCCGATATAATGAGGATAATCACCTAATTCCCAATATCTTACTCCCACTCATCATCTGTAAAACCATACAGATATGAGAATGAAACATGGTAAATACATACCCTTGGAGTAAGTGTTTAATCGGGAAAACAGTTTTTCCTTTAACAATGCAATGAAACATGAAAATGTTTCGTAGGGGTATCCTGGTATTCATAGTAATGCCTCTTCCATAATCCAATTCATGACTTCAACCGTATATTTTATTGCCATCTCTCCAAATCCCTTTATTTGTCTTTAGTCGTTATCTTCTGTACACCATCGTTAGGCTAAATGGTTTTCTTCCTTCCATACCGTTCGGCACCAGCCTATGGTTTGGAAGAAGACTATCCAGTAAGGATAATAGGTGTACCCTCCTAAACCAAGGAGTACTCGCATCTCGAGAGAAGGTGACGATAAAAGACAATTGAATAATACCTTATTCTTTTAAAGGTGAAATAGGAGTGGCGATGAAGTACGCGGTTTTGGTCGTGAATGATATCATTCGCAATTTACTTTTCCCTCTTTCTAATCCCTTTATTTTGTCTTTACATATTACCTTCTGCACACCCTACTTAGGCTAATTGGTTTTCTTCATTCCCTACCTTTCGGCACCAGCCTATGGTTTGGAATAAGACTATCCAATAAGCGTAATAGGTGTACTCTCCTAAACCAAGGAGCTCTCGCAACCTGAGAGAAGGTGATAATAAAAGACAACTGAATAAACCAATTCTATTTCTCCTGAACCTGGATCCATCCTCGAAGAAGTTCCTTTGAGTTCGTATATAACCATACGATGGATCTATCCAATGGAAGTGGATATCCGTAGTATACGGGTGTTCTGAGAAATTCAAAGGGTAAAAGAAGGAGTGGCAATGACTTATGCAACTCAGACAATCCAAAAGCCAGTATTTTAAGAAGGTTCGGTCAACCTGGACACTGAGTCATAGTCTAGGGTCGGTCAAAGGTCGCTGCCAAAGAGAGAGAGAGAAAAGAAACACTCTGCGTGCACTCTAACCTAGATCAGAATGGTCATCATTTTATCTAATCCGGAAACCTCCCACTGTCCTGTCAAATTCTCCTCCAAACCTAAAGAAGAATCAATCGGGATCACCCGAAGAGTAAACCAACTCATCAGTGGGAATCAGGATCCAACTCTCATCGCATGATAACGTGATGGAATGCATCTACGTTACTCATACTCCAGAAGGTATGCGCATACTCGGCAAGTTTCAGTTTCTTTAGAAACTCCTGATATAGTTTTTGCCCCATGCTCTTATGATCGTGACTAAGGGCCACCCCACCATAAGTCACATGTCAAGTTCTTCCCATCATTATCTTGTTAATTTGAACCCACCCGTACTCGCCCTTGACTAAGGGCCAACAAGGCTGTACGACTGTCCCAAACCAACTCATCTATCTATGCAACATGTGAACACCCCAGCAGCTACCAATCACTATGTCCTAGCTAAGGGCTAGACCAACATAGCTTGAATACTACTGACCATCCATATGAAATGACGGAGGGCTACGGCTGGTTTTTGGCGAAAAACCTTTAGCGTTGTGAACTTGATATCGCTGAAGGAACCTGATAGCTTTTTAAAATATAGTGGCGAAAACCTTTTGCTAAAGAGGTCACTCCCGGTAAAGGGATCTCGGCTCTTTCCTCGTGGAATGAGGTGCAGGATATTCCACTGAATACCTCTATGCAAAGCAACTTGTAATCGACTATAGTGAAGTTATTACCCTGACGCAAACTTTTGCCCAAGGGGTCGGTCCCGGTGAAAGGATATCGGCCCTTGCCCCGTCGAATGAGGTGCTGGATATTCCACTGAATACCGCTATGCATAACTAAAGGAAACGTCTTTGCAATAACACTTTTTTAAATTTGTTCCAACAACTGTAAACAGGTTTGTTTTACTTTGCATTGATCAGAATCAACGCAGTCCCATCAATAATCACACCAGAAAAGAACGAAAATAAAATGTACGTATATGCCATCCGCATTCGTCACTGGGTCCTGTCATCACCCGTTTGGTTACTTAACTAATGACAGAGCGGGGACTGGACTAGTGCGGGTGTAAAACATATACAACATCTAATAGTATATAAACCAATATACAATAATCGCTCCAGGCGTGATAGTATGCAACATTACAGAAAAGTAATAAGCATCACAGAATAATACAGATAATCTGGGATCCCCGAGTTTTACAGAGCCGCTGCTGAAACTCGACGTTCCCCTATCGTGTGGATAGCCTGTGCAATGAAACCTAGACCCCTACGGGTGCGGCAAGTTACCCGCCAAGACCTGAAGCGAGGCAGCCCCCTACAGCATAGTGAATGGACCACCCAGCACTTCACGGAATCCGGTAATCTTGGGCACCCCTCCTTGGGTCAACCTGTACCCCCTACAAGTGCGGCGAATAGTCTGCCAATTCTAGAGTGGGACCCCTCTGCCTCTCAAAGCCATGAGATGCGGACCCGTTGCCCCACAGAACCCGGCTATCCGTGCACTCCGTCTCGGGGCAAAACCTAGTACAGTAATGAAAAATAGTACAATAGGTACATCGACGGCAACCTGGTCGTGCCCCAAAAAGAATATTATACAACAGGCAGTGACGGCAGTCCACAAGTTGGACGCTCGCCCCGCAATATCAAATGTACAAATAAACATAAACTGTACTACCATTGCACATTGCTATCCACCACGACAAATCCGCAACATCACAGCACAACACAGAACATCAACGCGAATGTCACGTTCGCAAACCTGTCTAAAAGAACTATAGCAATCGGACGCGGTTTACCGATCAAATGACATTCCCGGTCGGAGATATAATGTAAGCACTGTAAACTAACGTGTTTAAATTACGATCGACCAAAGTCCAATTATCAAAAAGAGGGCCCCACTGCTTACTGGTGAACAGTAACAAAACCTGGGCCAAAACTATATATATCAAAAACCCAAAAATCCATCACAGAACCTACTGGAAAAATTTGTGAGCACGTGCTCCTCACATGGCCGCGGAAGCGCGGCCAAGCCATGGGTTTGGCCGCCTTTCCGCGGCAATTTGGAGGAGTCACGACCCCAAATTTCTTCGTGGTTCTTAGAAAAGCCTGCACGGATTTTTAAGATATACAGAAATCAATTTTTACACCGTTTAAAATTAACAGAAACTGTCGGGTTGAAATTTTGCAATTTTGGTTTTTCGGTTCGATCGAAGTTTTGAACACGTTAGCACAAGTTAGTATAGCAAAATGGTTAGGCTCTGATACCAATGTAAGTCTACGCTAGCGTCCCGGCAGTCTACAGACGCCAAATGCGGAACAAAAACTTTTAAACTTGGCGCTATCGTATACTTTAACCCGGATCTGCCATTATTGCTAAACTAACAAACTGTAAAGAGTGTAGAAAGATTGTACCGAACGATCCGAGTCCTTCGTTCTTCAACCATCATCCCACGCTCCGTTGCGGCTGCTCCGATCTCGTCGATCTCCGATCTCCTCGTCGAGGTGGCACCACATGATCGGTTCTTTAAACGGGCTCCCGCCTCTGACTCGAGGCAACTCGATCGTCAAGTTTGCTAAAAGAGACGACAAAGATTGATGTAGAGAATGAGTAGATGACTTTGTCTCACTTCGTCCAAGTCCGTGGACGATCGGTTAATGAAGTTGCCGAAGGAATCGGGTGATGGAATGAAATGGACTGTGAAATTCCATACACCGATAAAACCTATCATATCTTTTCTAGCAAATGAAAACTCAAGTGAGAGAGAGAATGAGGAGAGAGAGAGGGCAAGCCATATATAGCAAGAGGGAGGTGACCGTAGGAGAAGGGGGTGACCTTAAGCAAAAGCTTCTCACTTTAAAAATATCTTTAAGAAAACAAGAAGCTTTAATGATAAAGGATGAATCACTTAAACACCTCATCAAGCATTAATGCAACCAATGAAAACTTAACACCAATTAATCCTAGTCACCTCATCTAGAACCTTCTAGAAGAATCCACACTCATCTCAAGAAAAGACAAATCCGTCTTTAACCGAATGTTAAAAGACGGCTGATAGAAAACTGGAAACTGGCAACTTCCAAAAGTGATCCTGAAACGAATTTCAGGACAACCCCGAAACTGTATAAATATACCCGCATTTGTATTACGACCGAATACAAATGCAACTGAGACAAAGATATTATACCTACTCAATATAATACTCGGATCCGGCTTAAACCAAAGCCGACCAGTATCGACTGTCCGAAAATCGACACGTGCGTAAACGCACGTGCATTTTTCCGAACCCTGCCATAAAACCATACGGCCTCTACGACGTTTCGCCCGAACTTGGGAAACTGTCTGTGGGGGACTCTAATGACTCGTCAGTACCCTGGCAGTAGGTTTAACCACAAACCGTCAGCGGCACTAGCAATGCGTAACGGCTGCCCATGGACTGACCTCAAGGGATGCCGATGAGCGCACTCATCCGGAAAACCCTACTGAGCCTAACAGTGACAATGTATATACAGTCCGGTCCGTTCGTCAATGAGTATCGCATATCTGCCTAGGGGGCTAGTAACGCCAGACTCCCAATAGCAGTATAAGTCGTGTCGGAATGTAGCCCAATCACACCCTGAGATACTACTGGAGTACCTACCAGTAAATCTCCTGCCATGGCCATGGACTTTGTGTAATGGCTCTCCTAGACACAGCACGACCTCGCCCCCAATACCGGGAGAGACGAATCCCCTGCCGATCCGCTCACGTGCCTCCATATGGCTCGGGACTGTACCCAAAAGCTACCTGTTTGCACGACTCCTTTGACCCGTGGTAGGGTAGAAATCAAAGCACAGTGGGAACTCACACGAGACAAATGACGACCTCAGTTCGATGAACTAACCTGTACACATGTCACCAGGGAACTGCTATCCGACGATAGGTATAGTACTAACTAGCAGATTCCCGGCGAGTCCTGTCCGGTGTACTCATAACCCAATGAGCACCTGTATACATCTTAGGTGATCCAACTGACACCAGTGGCTTGTGAGACCGGCCACCGCCCCTCGTCGGGGTCTCGACTGTACACACTAGTCTACTCCGGAGTATCGATGCCCTGTCTCGAAACTCCCACGAATAGGGACCGCAATTAAGGATATGCATATAAACTACCCAACTCTCACGTATATGATCGCCATCATACTGTTGGTAGTAAAGCAAGATCCTAAGGGCTCTATCAAAGTGTAACATGCAATCAGTCACCTGAACATGTACACGACTGATAAAGGCAAACCAGATAGCATACTATCATCTCGAGTAAGACTGTCCTACCGGGATAGGTCCTCCGCAATCATTGCAATCACGTACCTGCGATCCAATAATTGACTATGAGGGCACTATCTCCAACAAGCGCAGCATACCATTTGGAGTGTGATGATTCTAGTAGGATTCCTTCGGTTTTATCACGCGATGATATTTGGATCCCGATCCTACTGTGAGTATATGCTACTCCTCGGGAAATCTCTCACTTAACGATCAATGCTATAAACCTAGGAGGTGTCTAGAAAGGTGTTAGCAGGGCTACGCCCACAGGGAAAAGAGGTTACTTAATTAAGGAACTTCGCGAAAGCGTTGGAAAACCTCCCTCGAAGTACCGACACAGGCCTGGCTGAACGGTTAAGCAAGTATTGTACGGTGAGATTGATCCCGACTAATTCTTCCTTTATGGTTTGTGGAGAGATTCGAGAGACAGTGGGAGCCATCCTGTTTAGACAAACTAAAAAACACTCTAAACTTGCAAGAGCATCATGCTAAAATGTTTCTTTTCCCTCTCCTAATTGCAGCGACCATTCGACATGACCGGACTTAAGTTATTACTAGATAAAAACATACTGACAGGGCCAAACTACAAAGATTGGCTCAGGAATGTCAAGATGGCAATCACTTACGACAAGTTGGGGTATGTCCTTACCACCAAAGCTCCCCCCGTCCCAGGTCCCACCTCCAGCGTCGCGGATGTAGAAATTCGTAAGACATGGGAGATCGATTGCGCGAAGGTCAAATGCCTCGTGCTTGCCTCGATGGACAACGAACATCAGAGGAGGCACGAGAATATGGACCTAGAGTCCATATTTCTTCATACAAAAGAACTGTATGGAGAGCAGTCTCGTATCGCAAGATACGAAGTGTCGAAGAAGCTATTTTCGGCAAGATTGGCCGTCGGATCATCGGTAGAGGAACACGTGCTTAAGATGATTGGCTACATAGAGGAGCTCGCGGACCTTGGGACCGCGTTGGAGAATGAACTCTATACTGACTTGATTCTCCAGTCCCTTTCTTCCACTTACGCCCAGTTTGTCCTAAACTTCAATATGCAAGGAAAGGAGGTAGAACTTTCCGAACTTCTGAACATGTTGAGGAGTACTGAGGGCACCCTACAGAAAGGTAGGGAGACATCCACTTTGTTTGTAGGAGGATCTTCCTCTTCTAAGTCCAGGGCGAAAGCCAAGGGAAAGAAGAAGAAAGCCCCCGCCAAACCAAGGGGCGGTGTCAGTAAAGTGGATACGAAGGGAAAAGGAAAGGCAACAAAGGTAGCGGGAAAGCTGGTGGGAAAGGAAGAATGCTTCTACTGTCACAAAAGTGGACACTGGAAACAGGATTGCAAAGCTTGGAAGGCCAGAACCCAGGATCTGAAGCGAGTTGCGGCTTCAGCTTCAGGTGTGTATGTTATTGAAAACTGCCTATCAATAAACTCTACTTCCTGGGTATTGGATACCGGATCAGGATCTCATATCTGTAGTTCTTTGCAGGCGTTGAGAAAGCGTAGGGTTTTGAAGGCAGGTGATATGACCCTCAGAGTTGCAAACGGAGCTAGCATGGATGCTGAGGCCGTGGGGGACTATCACCTGGGATTGTCAGATGGACACTTTTTGGTTTTGCGTAGTTGTTATTTTGTACCAAATGCGACTTGTAATATCATTTCTGTATCTTTATTATCTAAAGAAGTGTATGAGTTTGCATTTGTAAGTAATGTAGTGAACATTCACCTTAATCATGTTTTGATTGGGTCAGGTACATTAAACAACGGTATATATGTATTAAACCAACCACAGATTTTCAATGTCCAGAATACATACAAAAGAATGTCTCCTGAAATCAATCAGGCAATCTTATGGCATTGTAGACTCGGTCACATTAATGAGAGAAGGTTGACGAAGTTACATACAAAAGGATATTTGGATCCGTTCGAATATCAATCGTATGCAACTTGTCAATCCTGTCTCAAAGGAAAGATGACAAAGACTCCGTTCACTGGACACGGAGTAAGAGCGAGCGAGCTCTTGGGACTCGTACACAGCGACGTGTGCGGTCCAATGTCTACACATGCACGAAGCGATTATTCTTACTTCATTACTTTTACGGATGACTTTTCAAGGTACGGTTATGTCTTCTTAATGAAACATAAATTCAAGGCCTTTGAAAAATTCAAGGAATACAAGAATGAAGTAGAAAAACAAATAGGCAAAAGTATCAAGGCACTGAGATCTGATCGAGGTGGTGAATACTTGAGGGCCGAGTTCCTGGATTACTTAAAAGAGAATGGAATTCTCTCTCAGCTTACTCCTCCATACACTCCGCAACATAACGGTGTATCGGAGAGACGGAACCGAACCCTATTGGATATGGTACGGTCCATGATGAGTAACGCTGAGTTACCGCGATCGTTCTAGGGATATGCGCTAGAATCAGCTGCATACCTTTTGAATCGAGTTCCAACTAAGACTGTGCCTACTACACCATATCAGATGTGGTGTGGGAAGAGACCCTATCTTAATCACATTAAGACATGGGGATGTCCAGCTTTTGTCAAAAAGCAGCATGCGGACAAGCTCGAGGCATGCTCAGTACAGTGCAAGTTAGTGGGATATCCAAAGAACTCCAAGGATATTTCTTCTATTGCGCAGAGGAACAAAAGATTTTTGTTTCTCGTCATGCCCACTTCCTAGAACACCAGTTCTTGGAAAAGGAAATTAGTGGGAGCGCAATAGAACTGGAAGAAATTCCAGAACCACGAGCTATTACTGAAAGCTTAGTAGAACCAGAGGGTTCGAAAGATCAGGACATTCCCACGCCACTCCGCAGGAGTAGTAGGCAGTCTCATCCGCCCGAGAGATACTACAGTTTTCTCATAGACGGGGATAGAGAGGATTGTATCATAGATTGTGATGAGCCTACTAGCTTCCAGCAAGCCATTCAGAGCGTTGACTCGGTAAAATGGCTGGATGCAATGCGGACCGAAATGGAGTCCATGTACACCAAAAAAGTAAGGACGTTGGACATTGCTCCAGATGGGGTAAAACCCGTAGGATGCAAGTGGATCTTCAAAAGGAAGATTGGTGTAGATGGACAGGTTGAGACCTATAAAGCTAGATTGGTTGCAAAGGGTTTTCGTCAGCGACCTGGTTTGGACTATGACGAAACCTTTTCTCCAGTAGCTATGCTGAAATCCATTCGGATCCTTCTTGCCATTGCTGCCTTCCACGATTATGAGATTTGGCAGATCGACGTAAAGACCGCTTTTCTAAATGGAAATTTAGAGGAGTGTGTCTATATGGACCAGCCAGAGGGTTTCATTCAGAGTGGGAGAAGCGGAAAGGTGTGCAAGTTGCTTAAGTCCATTTATGGACTAAAGCAGGCATCGCGGAGTTGGAACATCCGTTTTGATGAGACGGTCAAGGAATTTGGCTTTATCAAAAATCCAGATGAACCATTCATCTATAGTAGATTTGTAGCGAGAACTGTAGTATTCCTCGTTTTATACGTGGATGACATTCTCTTAATAGGAAATGACATTCCTATGCTACAATCTGTCAAAGGGTTCTTGTCACACAGGTTCTCCATGAATGACCTGGGTGATGCCTCATACATTCTGGGGATCCGGATCTACCGTGACAGATCGAAGAAGATTTTAGGACTCTCACAGTCCAGGTACATCGACACCATACTGAAAAGATTCAGTATGGAAGATTCCAAGCGCGGTAATCTACCGGCTTGTCACGGGATCACCCTCTCCAAAGAGATGTCTCCCAAGACTGATTTGGAGAGGGATCGCATGTCCATTATACCCTACGCTTGTGCGGTAGGCTCTATAATGTATGCGATGTTGTGTACCAGAACAGATGTGGCTTATGCACTGAGTGTGGTAAGCAGGTATCAGTCAAACCCTGGGGGGAAACATTGGACAGCGGTAAAGAACATTCTCAAGTACCTGAGATGAACTAAGGAGATGTTCTTGGTGTATGGCGGAAAAGACCTCCAGATTGAGGCCTTTGGTGACTCCAGCTTCCAGAGTGACAAGTAGGATTCCAAGTCCATGTCGGGTTTTGTCTTTACCCTCAATGGAGGGGCGGTGTGTTGGAAGAGCTCCAAACAGGAAACCGTTGCTGACTCGACTATGGAAGCGGAATACATCGCTACATCTGATGCCGCAAAAGAAGCTGTCTGGATGAGGAAGTTCTTGAAAGAACTTCAGGTGGTTCCGTCCATTGTTGATCCAATACCTCTGTATTGCGACAACAACGGGGCAATAGCTTTAGCGAAGGAACCCAGGTCCCATCAGAAATCCAGACACATCTTGAGGCGGTATCACCTGATCATGGAGATCGTGGATCGCCAGGAGATCGAGGTTCGGAGGGTTGCTTCAGAAGATAACACTGCAGATCCATTCACGAAGGCCTTACCCCAGACTCAGTTCGAGCGGCTGATCGAGATGATAGGTCTTCGATACGCCAATACATGGCCTGAGTGCAAGTGGGAGATTGTTAGTGTATATGCCCTAGAGGCCATTACTATATCATACTAGTATGTATATTACTTAATGGAAGCTTGGGATATTCACAGTTGTATAGACAATCTTGGTCGAAATGGTAGTATGCTACTTGGTTTGTCTCTGCTTTAATGTGTACATGTGTTTCTTTTATTATATCACCTATACGCATTAGTGGAGCCCTTAGGATCTTTGCTTGATTACCAGCGTTGTGATGGTGCTCATACTCGTGGGGGCTGCGTAATCCATAAGCACGTCCTTATACAGGTCCCTAGTCATAGGACAATCGAGACAGGGCATCGATACTCCGGAGTAGACTAGCGTATGCGCTTCTCATCCCAGCATGGGAGACGGTCTGTCCCACAGCCGTCAGTACGTCGTACTTGAGATAGTATGCGGGTGCTCGTTAGGTTACGAGTACACTGGACAGGACTCGTCGGGAACTGTGGGTTGGTATTATACCTATCGTCACTTATCAGTTCCCAGGTGAAATGAGTACAGCTTAGTCCGCTGACTTGACACTGTCACTTCGCCTCAAGTGTGTTCCCACTGTACTTTGATTACTACCCTACCACGGCTCAAAGGAGTCGTACAAACAGGTAGTAGTTGGGTGCAGTCCCGAAGCACTTGGAAGCAGTGACGGTTAGACATGATTCGTCTCTCCCGGTATTCGGGGTTGACATCACGCTGTGCCCAGGAGAGCCATTACACAAGTAGTCCCTAGCCAGGGCAAGCGAGATATACAGGTAGGTTTCCAGTGTTATCTCAGGGTGTTCTGGGCTACACTCAGACACGACTTGTACCGCTATTAGGGGACTGACGTTTACCGCCCCCCTAGGCCCGCCATGCGATGTATCAGACGAACAGACCGGACTGTACGGAGACTGTCACATTCAGGCTCAGTAGGAGTTCAGATGGGTTCACCTCGTCAGTCTTCTTATCGGCATATACCTGGGGACCGTTACGTACAGCTAGTGCCGCTTACGGTCTGTGGTTAAACCCACTGCCAGCGTAGTGTCGAGTCTTTAGAGTCCCACACAGAGGGTTATTCGCCTTTAGGCAAAATGAGTAGAGGTCGCATGGTTTTGCGACATGGTTCGTTCACATCCGTGCACTTGTGGACGTTTGTTGTCCGGACAGCTTATACTAGCGGGCTTTGGTTTAAGCCAGATCCTAGTATATGATTTGGGATTGGTTTTATCTCATTGTATTCGTGTTCCTCGGATCACGAATACGGGTGCGTATGCACAATTGACTTAGACATAGGAAGAGGACTTTGATTAGGGTTGATGACCATTGTCATTTTCACAACCCTAAGGCTTATGTGTGTATTATGATTAATTGATATTAGTTAAATATAATTGTGCATGGTTAGGGTTGTTGACCATTTGACTATCTTGACTTGTTGACTTAGGTTGACATGTTGACCATCATCATTCCATATGAAAGATGCTCTTTGATCCTTGCAATTTGCATTTAATGTGAAATGATAATGATCAAGTCTTGATTAACCATGACAATTATCTTGCTAATTATCTAATTTACATAATTCACACATATATGAGAGAATGGTTCATGATTCTCCTCATTCTATCATATAGATTATCTCTCCTCATCTTCCTCTCTCTCTAGCTCTCCCCTCTCATGAGTTGAGAAACACTTGAGCTTGAGATAAACCTCTCTAAAATAATCTCTACTCTTTTCTAAAGTTCTAGGATTAGCACTTCTAGCATCTTAGTTACTTCTAGGTTGAAGTTGAAGCCAAAGGTTGAGGCTCTCGGGTGGATCCTTCTTCGACTAGAGAAGACGACAAGGAGATCACTTCCGTTCACTCCAAGGAGCAAGGAGAGAAGGACATAAAGCCCAAGGTATAACCTTTCTTCCATATAGCTAAAACTAGTTAGCTTGTAGTTAGTTTTTGTTTAGCAAAGATCCTCCTTTTGATAGTCCATGTTGCCTAGTTCGATAAAAATCCGATTTTTATACCGTTTCCGCCTCCCTGCAAGCACCGGGGTGGGCAACGTGGACTTACAAATCCCACGCATTGTAACTCAGCAATATGCAAAATAAGCATAAAAAGGCATAAGTAAGAAGCAACATGTCGGCTCAAGTGGGCTCGACCCCAAAATACAGCATAAAAAGCCCACAAATCTCACAGTCTCGTCTCTAGGTCAATATACAACAATACTGGTAGATACAGTAG
This sequence comes from Agapanthus africanus, assembly GCA_030015575.1. NCBI lineage: Eukaryota > Viridiplantae > Streptophyta > Magnoliopsida > Asparagales > Amaryllidaceae > Agapanthus > Agapanthus africanus. Next base: position 315,490,583 of record JASDDO010000012.1, read on the forward strand.
ATGGAGTACTCTAGATACAAAGAATATACAAGGTGGTACAAAATAATAATACAACCCACGTACGAGCAAAAGCCTCGAGTCCAGGCAAAAGAGGCAAAAGAAGCAAGTGCGCCCGCCGCTACTGTACTGACGGAGCGGACCTGCAAAAGGCTGTGGCACAACGGGGGTGAGTTTCCAACTCGTGAGTAATAAATAACATCTATATAGGCTATCGCAAGCATGCACACAAGCATCCTGGCATCTATAATACAGGTATGGCAGGATATACTAGCAGGTATGTATGCAACATGAATGTACTAGCAGGAATGAATGCAATATGAATCAACTCGTGATCTGAATATATAGGTACAAGAAGTCATATTTTTCATTTAGCAATCTCTTTTATTTTAAATATCAGCACAATACCAATAGAATCAACAAGAATCCGTTTCCAGCATCGACACCTCAAAACTGTTTCAATCTCATGTATCCATATCATAGTATCTCTGGCCCCAGCCGTCCGGCTGACCCATCTCAAATATCAATATCACATCATCTCGCGGCCACGGTCGGTATCCTCTGGATATCCGCCGTGCCAAAAAGTCACCGGTAGGTAGTCTATCCCCTGCCTGGCTCAACGTCAACAACACGACCTTCTCGCCCCGGGGAACCTTACCGGGCCCACCATGTACCCAAGACAGTTCATCCAACTCCTCGAAACGGGTCTCGAGAACCACAGCAAACTCAGGGTGGACGACACTCACATCACTAGAAAACCGCAATTTTGCATATTTTAAAAAGGGTAATAAGTTTTAGAAATTTTGCGGCTTTCCCCCGAAATACAGAAATATCATAAATCTCAGGAAAATCATCATGAATGCGTACGTCAATGATAATGAATACATATGGGATCAATGTTCAAGTTACAATGTATGATTAATAGACTAGGCATGAGCAAATGATATAATGATATACATGCACATGAATAGCAATTCTACAATGTTATTTTAAGGATTTATTGCAATAGTACAGGTTTAAGTATCAAATATGGTGACAATATTCTAGATTATAAGTTATCTAGTGTCGTGGCATGGCAATTACCAGGGCGTGTGTGTACGCATGAATAGTGCTCGTGCTGCATATAAAAACTCTTGCAATGGTGCAGGTGTCCGATAGAATGGGTTCGCATATGTATGTCAAATAAAGCATGGATGTAGTTACTAATATCACTAGAAATCTTTAACTACTTAAACTATCGGGCGACTTGCACCATCCAAACGATATTCCCCCGTAGATGTTACATCTACTCACCGGAATCCCCAGCTAACTATGTCCAATCACCGATTTCCCCTTTCGTGCCGCGTCAGAAGTCTCCGCGACCGAACCTGGAATTTGCACCAATACAAAACATAAGGTTACATATCTTGAAACGACGCAAATCCCCAAACGAAAATATCAACGTTCACGAGTTAGGCACAACGTGCACAAGGTGCGTGGAACACACACGAAAATCACAAAAACTAACTATAATCGTCGTTTTGGGACGCCCGGCAAAACTAAAACCCGATAAAACCAAAAATCTGCATTCACACACCCTAAAAGTCGTAGGAGATGCCAATACAATCATCAAGATATCATAAATAATTCATCACATAATTTCATAAAAAAATCTAGTAAGCATTTGTATTCCAAAATCGGTGCAAACACCGTCGCTTTGCGACAAAAGACTACAATCAATTAAAACATCCAACCGCACAACTAGTCAGCCACAAACACTATAATTACAACACATTAGCAATACTTCAAATCCTATTTTCCATACATACACCTCTTCTTGATTTTTCATACTTAGCAAAAACCAACCCAAACTAGATTTTAGTTAACATGATTCTAAAGAGTAAAATTAGCCCAAAGAAATTTGTATTTATCGCTAATTTAATGTATTTTTTACCGGCTAAAAATAATATTAAAAATTGAAAAATTAGGGAAATTTTTTAAATGGCCAAAAATTTATAAGTAACTCATTAGCTACTAAAAACTAGCAATTACCTATCCAAATTAGGTATAATTAGGCCTAAACTTCAAAATAACAAAAAAGACGATTTACGGAAAAATACCAAATTTTCACCGATTTTCGGGAAAACACCGAAACGACTTTTCAAGGCGCTACAATAAGGCATTCTGGTTACTAGATCTATGGTTTTAGATCTAGATTTGGGTAGTTTCCCAATCTGGGTACTTAGACAGTATTCTAGAAAGGTATTTTAGAATGAACGACTCCTGGCATGGTGGTGTACCTGCAGGTGATGGAGTCAACCTCTTTAAAAGTGTCTTACAGACTAAAGTGGAGAGGAATGTGCATGATTGACATATCACTTGCTTAGGCAATTGAGTCAATCATGAGATGTTAAGTACCACACCAGACATTGTTTTTTGCACTAGCCGCAAAAAGTTTAGATATTAATCCAATCCTGGAGAAACGTTCGGAAGCAGTTTTAGAACATAAGTGGATGTTCTAGGGAGATGATAGCGACAGCCGCCTTCGGGAGACAGTTATCATTCCAGGCTTCTAAGGTTACCTGGATGATAGAGTGACTGTCAAAGTTATAGTTTTCCCTCTGACGAGGGGCAACAGTTTGGATAGGTGGTGCAAGCGGATACTGGGGAAGGCATGGCGCTGGACACTGATTAAGTTTAGTTGACGATACAGTCTAAGAAGTTTGGATTTTGAGTTCATTTGTGAACTAGGACCCATCAGATATCCAAGCATATTCTAAGACAGGTATTGCTCATTTCGGGAGATGGTTTTCTCCGCAAATTTGAGATAAAGAAAGACATAGAAAGAAACATCAAGGCGGATCCACTCACTGAGGCTATTTCTCGAACGCCATAGTTTCGCAAACGAGCTTTGTGAAACTGATTAGTAGAGGAGTTGGGTGTTCGGTATCACACGGACTGTGAGTATGCGACATCGCAATAATTAGCCTTAAGTGCAAGTGGGAGATTGTTGGATATAGTGTCCTCAAAGTCAATTATTGGATCACAGGCACATGATTGCAATGATTGAAAGAGGACCTATACCGGTAGGACAATCTTACTCGAGATGATAGTATGCTATCTGGTTTGCCTTTATCATCGTGTACATGCTTTAGGTGATATTACAGATCACTATTACACGTTGATAGAGTCCATAGGATTCTTTCTTGACTGCCAGCAGTATGATGGCGATCAAATACGTGAGAGCTGGGGTCTATAAGCACATCCTTAAAAGGTCCCTAGTCGAGGGAGTTTCGAGACAGGGCATCGATACTCCAGAGTAGACTAGTGTATACGGATCGAGACCCCGACGAAGGGCGGTGGCTGGTCTCACAAGCCATTGGTGTCAGTTGGTTCACCTAAGACGTATACAGGTGCTCATTGGGTTATGAGTACACCGGACAGACTCGTTGGGAACATGATAGTTGGTGTTATACCTATCGTCAGATAGCAGTTCCCTGGTTCCATGTTTACAGGTTATTCTATCGACCAGAGATCGTCATTTGTCTCGTGTGAGTTACCACTTTGCTTTGATTACTACCCTACCACGGCTCGAAGGAGTCATGCAAACAGGTTTTAGTTGGGTACAGTCCCGAGCCACATGTAGGCAATGAGCGGATCGGCAGGGGATTCGTCTCTCCCGGTATTGGGGGTGTGATCGCGCTGTGTCAGGAGAGCCATTACACGAAGTCCTTGGACAAGGCAAGTGGGATTTACTGGTAGGTATTCCAATAATATCTCAGGGTGGTCTAGGCTACACTCCGACCTGACTTATACCGTTTTTGGGGTCTGACATTTACCAGCCTCTAGGCCCGATATGTGATACTCATAGACGAACGGACCGGACTGTACGGATATTGTCACTGACAGGCTCAGTAGGGTTTCTGGATGAGTTCTCTCATCAGCCTCCCTTTTGGTCAATACATTGGTAGCCGTTATGTACAACTAGTACCACTGACGTGCTTGTAGTTAAACCCACTGCCAGCGTATTGACGAGTTTTTAGAGTCCCCCACAGAAGGTTTTCCCAAGTTCGTGTGAAACGTTGTAGAGGCCGTATGGTTTTATGGAAGGGTTCGATCATATACGTGCACTGGTGCACGAATCATGATCGGACGGATCATACTAGTGGGCTTTGGTTTAAGCCGGATCCTAGTATTAGATTTGTTGGATTACTTTAGTCTCATTGTATTCGCATTTTGTCGGAATGCGGATGCAGGTATATATATAAAGATGATGGGCATCCTTGTGATCCGTCACGGGTTTACTTTAGATGTTGCCATTCTCTTTTTGGATTAAACATTTAGATTAATGTTTATTAGTGGTAATTATGAGCTCAAGTCATCATGAGGAGCATTAATTGTGGCATGTGCATGGGTGATGACTCATGGTCTTTTTATTTGTGCAAACGTCACTTTTTTGATTGATTAATGTGTTGAAATGATATGAGGAGAGAGAGAGGGCAGCCATTAGGCTTGGAGTTGGCACTTGAGATTTCATTCTAGTGCTTTCACACATTATCATCTAACATAATAACAAAAGAAAGCTCTTCTTCTTCCTCTTTCTTCTTGAGCTCACAATCTCCATTAATGGCTTCATCTTCAATCTTCATCCATACAATCTCAAGTGCTAGAATCAAAGGATGTTTAGAGACAAAGTTATCACACTCATTCTCTACTTCACCTTAGACATGTCGGCTGGCAAACTTCATGTCCGAGTTGCTTCGGTTTGAAGCGGGAGCCCGTAAAAAGACTTCTTGATGTGGTGCCCTTTTCGACGAGGAGATTGAAGATCGAGAGAGATCGGAGATGCCACGAAGAGCTAGAGATGGTTCCTAAAGACCGAAGGACACGGATCGATCGTTATAGCCTTTCTATCATCTTTCTAGTTTGCTAGTTTAGAGTTAATGGTTCGATCCGGGTGAAAGCCTATGATAGCGCCAGTTTAGTAAAAAGTTTTTGTTCCGCATTTAGCCTCGGATTGACGGCCGGGGCCCTACCGTAGACTTACATATACATAATAATATAAAAGGCATCCCCTAGCGGGAGCTAGCTCTTCGCCAATCGGCGGAATCACAATCACGCAAGACAGTAATATAAGTATACGACGCCCAACCACGAAATCAACACAAAGGAATAATGTAAAGTAAGACATCAACCCACCAAGCGAACATATAACCCATCGCTCTAAGTCTCGCAACCACAAGTCTTTCTAAGTCTTACTATTATACAAATACTAGTTTTGATTGATGGAGTTGACTATATACAATAGGAATAATAATACAAGAGTGGCACGATCCAATATGTACCACCTACCAAAGAAAATCACCGAAATGTAAGTTGTGTGTCGGCGATGCCGCTACTGATCCATGCGGTAAACCTGCAAGAACTGTTGCACAACGAGGGTGAGTTCCCAACTCGTAAGTAGAAAACATCATCAGGTAGAAATCGAATAAAACAACGACTCCTAGGTCAACTATATTATAAAGGTAATACAATGATATCTAGGGTGATCGTATCTGCATATATGCCAACAATATAAACAATGCATGTATGCATGTGGATATCATCCACGTGTCTATCATTGACATAACAACATCATGGAACCTGAGTATCTAACATCGGCACTCGAAACATCATGAAAGCATATGCATATAAATATGAGGATATCAACTAACGTGTGTCCATCAACGACACATCAAAATCATGGAACCTGAGTGTCCAGCATCGACACTCGAAACATCATGAAACCCATGTCCAACATCGACACGTAAATCATCATATCTTGGGCTCTGTCAGTCCGGATCGGCCCACGGGCTCCGTCAGTCCGGATCGGCCCATATCATATCACGACTCCGGTCGGTATCCTCTGGATAACTGTCATGCCCGGCTTCCCAGTATACAGGAAGAGGACGCGACGAGGCCGCTACGTACTTACTCAGAAGTAAATACGCTAAGCGTAACTAAGCAATATAAAAGAAATATACACAAGAGACAAATGTAATGAACATCAACTTTATTTATTAACATTCTTTTACAATACATGGAAAAGTAAATACATCTAAATCAAAACAATGCCAAAACAGTGGCATAATAGAAATGGAAAGTACTGAAATGAAATGTGTATAATGAATCTAAAACTCTAGGTCGTAAAATAATTGATCCAAGTCCTCGCTGGTGGGCTCGATCTCCTGAAGGTCCGAATCACCTGACAACATTCCAAAGAAGAAAGAGAAGGAACGTTGTCAGCGAACAATTGCTCGGTAAGTCCCAAAGATGAGGAAGAAAAAGAATAGACAGAGAGAGTGTAACTTTTAAAGTTATATTATATTGTTAACGCTGTTGTTTGTAGCTTGGTACAGAAGAGGCCGGTGTATACGAGAGGAGTCTCAGTAGACCAGAGACTAAGGTTAATGGAATGTACAAGGAACCGTTTATGCCATGGTACAAAAGCAATAGAATACAGGTTAGGTGTCTTAAATCTTGCAGACTCGTGCCACTTCTAACACCTTCTGTACCAATCTACCCCTTAAACCCCGCGATGTCTTGATTGTATTGTTTATATTGTATTGTAAATTGTATTGTCTTGAATTATTGATTGTACAGATGGATGACTTGCCGAAACCATGATATCAGTAAATGGATGTAACTGGACAATCATGTAGATGGAGGTATGTCCATGGTTCGGTTCCGTCAATATAGATTGAATATATTGAACAGATTAGTTATATGGATTCATGGATTCATATTGAATTGTAGTTTGTACTTGAATCATATTCAAGTCAGATTATTATAATGAGACTCAGTCTGAGTCAGAACAATTAGAAAAGAAATTGAAATCCTAAATTAAGTTTTGATGTTATCGGTAACTGCTGCACATGGGCTACAGGGTTTGTGTCTTTTTCAAAGACGATTAACGTGTCGATAACACCGTTTATTAAGTTGTCTATATTAAATAGGCAAGCACCCATATCTCTGGCTCCCTGAGGCTCAAGAGACTGGACCCGCTTAAACTTATATTTACTAGGGTTCTTATTGTAATTTATATAACTTGAGGGCGGTTTATGTAAAAATAATTTTGGTATAATTTAAAAATACACCTCAAGTATTTAATTATCGTCTTTATAGTTTTCATAGATATAAATTTTATATATGTGACATTTCTAGTGAATAAAATCTAATTTCATAATACATGGTATTTAATTGTAAAGTATTGAACTTGTATGGAATAGCATGGTATTTTCATGTAAAGTGATTCTTTTGATTTAGAAAAATTGGAATATTTATATTATATCAAAAATAGATATTTTGATGATACATATATATATATATATATATATATATATTTAAAAAATAATTATTTTATTTATTATTTTTCTAGAAATCTCATTTTCTTAAGATATTTGTATTTTTAAATTATTCGAGACCGAATGCTCCTTGCGGAGGTCTGCATCTCGCACTACTAAGCCCGAGGATGTGTGATAATCTGCACCAACCCGAACGGGTTCCCCAAATGGGTTGTGGCGGCGCTTTGCAAACATTTGTTTAAAATACATAATCTTATAGAAAAAGTTTTTCATAGTAAGAGGTATTTATGTGTAAAATTGCATTTTCCCGTATTCTATGTTCCCGAAAGGCATCGTGCTATGTTGCATATGAGTGTTGTGAGGAAGTAGGTCATTACCTCGTGACATATTTAAAGGTATTGCAAGGGTAATGATGTTTTAATGTCGAAACTAAACTACATGGTATTTTTCTGAAAAAGTGCAATACAATTGAAATATGAATTCTATTGATATAGAACTTGCTCAATATATTTTGTTAATGATTAATAGTCATGTTGTGAGAGTTTGGTGTTATTGTATTTAAGAAAAGTTGAACTTTTTAAAGAAAACCGAATCGGAGGTCGTATTAACTCCGCTTCCGTCGGGTTTTAGAAATACGAGATTTTAGAATAGCAAAGTGAAGAGGGAGGAGGGACTTACTGGAATTTGGATTAGAGAAGAGGGAGTGGTAGGAGGTGCCGGTGCGTCGTTTCGTCGCTAGGAGCTCCTAGGGTCATCGTCGGAAGTTCGCCGGAGTTTTGCCCTTTGCTAACTCCACTTGCACACATAAAGTCTAGAGATTTCTCTTGAGAGTTTGGACAGAGTTTTGGAAGTGAGGAGGGTGTGGAATAGAGTGGTATTTATCGGAAAAGATTTGGGTTAGGGTTAGATGAAAGGGTGTGAGAAAATTTTATTAAATTTTGTATTAAAAAGGTATTAATTGGGCTTTTAATTCTCTGAAATAATGCAGGGTTTTTAAAGTGTACATGGGTTATAAGGAGACCAAAAGACACAGGAGTTCAGAAGGCCAACTCGGATTTTGACCGAGTTAATCCGGCGGCGCCGGCCGTGTCAGCCGCGCTGCAGGCCCGATTTGGCCGAGTCAGGCCGGATCATGGGGCCATGTGTCATCGTCCTTTGGTTATTCTTATGGATCAGTTTATTTTATATGTGACTTTTGATTTTTATGAGTTATGCACGTGTAGGCTCTTTGGATTCTAAAAATTTAAAAGAAAACTAATAAAAAAATAATGTGGCTAATGGGATTTGAACTCTGGTGCTTTGGTTCAGCAGTGCAAGGTCTTACCAATGAGCTACAAGCACCTTCTTGCTATTAAAAAGCAAAACAATTACTTATAGTACTCACAGGAATAGTAAATACCCCAATTATACATTAACTTTAAATTATTTTATGTACACAAGAATTGGAGTTGTTACAGTCTACCCTCCTTACAAAAATTTCGTCCTCGAAATTTACAATTTTATTTTGAGGACTAATTTACAAATAAGTGGGGATATCTTGCACGCATCTCATCTTCCCTTTCCCATGTCGATTCTCCTGGAGTGTCTTTTCTCCACATCACTTGAACCAAGTTGACTTCCTTGTTCCGAAGTGACTTCACTTTCCTGTCCAGGATCTCCACAGGTTGTTGCTCACAAGATAAGTCGGGCTGTACAGTGAGCTCGGAATGATTGAGAATATAGCTGGGGTCACTCACATACCTTCTGAGTTGGGTTATGTAGAATACGTTATGCACTCCTTCCAATGAATGTGGAAGTGCTAAGCGATAAGCCACTTCACCGATTCTTTCGAGTATGTCGAACGGTCCAATGTATCTCGGACATAGCTTACCCCGTCTTCCAAATCGGATCACTCCATGGTTCGGAGATATCTTTAAGAATACGTGATCTCCTGGCTGGAACTCCAAGTGACGTCACTTTGCATCAGCCCAGAGCTTCTGTCGATCTTAGGTTATGCGCATTCTTTCCCTGATAGTACGAACCACATCAACAGTTGCTATTATCATCTCTGGTCCAAGAAGTTCCCTATCACCGATGTCGTCCCAACTTAATGGCGATCTACAATTCCTTCCATAAAGTGTTGCAAAAGGTGACATTCCTATGCTTGCTTGGTAGCTGTTGTTGTATGAAAACTCCACAATATTTAGGTGATCTTCCCACGATCCTTTGAAGTCCAACATACACGCTCTGAGCATATCCTCCAAGATCTGAATAGTTCGCTCAGACTGACCATCTGTTTATGGATGATAAGCTGTGCTGAAGTTCAGACTTGTTCCCAAGCTTGCTTGCAGACTCTGCCAAAATTGGGATCGGAACCTGGTGTCACGATCGGAGACAATGCAGACCGGTACTCCAAAAAGTCTCATAATTTCCTGTATGAGTTCATGGGTATCAAAGATAGAACATATTTGAAGAGTTTAAATCTTAAGTAGATTCTTACCTCCATGTACTTCTTTTCTAATGCCTTAGTTGATTGGCCAACTCGAAATGGGATGAAGTGAGCCGACTTTGTGAGTCGATCCACAATGACCCAAACCGCATCGTTACCCTTTGTGCTGCGAGGAAGAGCAGTCACAAAATCCATTGTGATGTGTTGCCACTTCCATTCTGGGATAGGTAATGTTTGGAGTAGTCCAGTTGTCCTGTGATGTTCAGCCTTTACTTGCTGACACACTACGCATTTAGCGACGCTTCTTTCTACTTCACGCTTCATTCCATGCCACCATTAATTCTGACATAGATCTTTGTGCATCTTTGTACCTCTAGGGTGTACTGAGTAGGAAGAGCTGTGGGCTTCTTTCATTAACTCTTCCCGAACAGAAACTTTTGGTACACATAATCTGCTGCCGTATCTCAAAGATCCGTCTTCATGAATGATGAAGTCTGTTCTGAGTTCATTCTCTACTTGTTCTCTGATCTTTTGTAACTTATCATCACTTGCTTGAGATGCTTTGATCTGATTGACAATTGTTGATTGAACTTGTAAATTCATCAAGCTTGAAACGTTACCTGGAATGACTACTTAAATCTCCATTTGATGCGAGTCTTGCTGAAGCTTCCACTGGGCGGTGAGATTCATCGATAATGGTTGGCGACTAAGGGCATCAGGTACCACATTCACCTTCCCTGGGTGATATTGCAGGTTGATGTCGAAGTCCGCCATGTCTACTAACCATCATCTCTGCCGCATATTAAGCTCCTTCTGAGTAAATACATATTTCAGACTCTTATGATCTGTGTATATGTTGACTCATTCACTAAGAAGATAATGGCGCCAAATCTTAAGAGCAAAGATAACGGCTGGCAATTCCAAATCATGCGTCGGATAATTGCGCTCATGAGTCTTCAGCTGTCTTGAAGCATAAGCCACAACCTTACCATGCTGATGTAGAACATATCCTAATCCATTACCGGATGCATCGCAATACACTTCGAAACATCCAGATTGATCCGGTATAATGAGAATAGGCGCTGATGTCAACCTTGCCATGAGTTATACGAAAGCCTGTTCGCATGCTTCTGACCAGACAAAGTCTTCATCTTTACGTGTGAGCTTGGATAGGGGTGTTGCTATCTTTGAAAAGCCTTCAATGAACCTTCTATAATTGTCACGACCCGAAAGTACGGAACATGACTGGCACTTAAACTACGAACGTCTCGAGGCGTACGTAATCTAAGTAAACCGAAAACCCAGAAATCCAAACCGAGAAAAGATGTAGAGTGCAGGAAAAACCAACTTAAAGCAAGTAGTTTCAATAGCATAAGCCGAATTATGCGGTTTTTAAAAACATCAAAAATTTCCCGAAAATTTCGGCAGAGTCTCCTTTGTAAATACTGGCCCCCAAATGGGATACAACATGAATCGTATACGAAATCAATAAAAAGGCATCCCCAAGCGGGAGCTAGCTCTTCGTCAATCGACGGCCACAACCACACAAGCAATATAATATACAACGCCAACGGAGAGGATCAAAACTCAAAAGGAAACTCAAAACCACAAGAAATCCACAGAAATATAACGCGCGACTCTAAGGTCGAAAGAATAACATCACTGGTCTCTATCTCAAAAATAAATACATGTTTATTTGATGGAACTTCTAGATACAACAGAATAATGATTTACAAGATATATAATGGGGGTACGATACAAGTAAACCCACCTACTAGCAAGTCACCTGGAAATGGGAAGTAGTGCCAGCAAAACCGTAATGAAACCTGTACGGCAAAACCTGCAAGAGACTGGGGCACAACGGGGGTGAGTTGCCAACTCGTGAATAGAAAAACATCTACGGAAAGAAATCGCATAAACAACGCCACCTAGGTCAATAATCATAATATATCCTCAATTATATATATAACATGAAGCCTATAACAAAGGTTAGGCTAAATATCTAACCCGAGTGTAATCTCATGTGCCCGTGTCAGTGCCTCAGGTAGCAATATATCATATGAATGAGGTATGATTGCATGAAAACATAATACATGTAAATGAAGAAACTGTTTTCATAATTTAGTGAGATTTCCTTTGTATTTTTTAAAATGAGGTATCATAATGAAATCGGCATAAAACAGTGCCTAGCATCGGCACAAAACGTAATCCCAATATCTCGATATCTCTGTATCACGGTCTCTGTACCTCAATATCTCGAAATCTCAATATCTCAATCACAATATCTAGGGCGCCGTCAGTCCAGACCGGCCCCTACCATCCATCTCAAGACCACGACGGTATCCTCCGGATATCCGACGCGTCGGGTAATATCACAGGTCGGTAGTGCTCCCCTGCCAGGCTCAACGTCAACAACATGATCCTCTTTCCCCGGGGTACCGCACCGGGCCCACCATGTACCCGAAACGGTTCCTCCACTCCTCGAATCAGGTCTCGAAATCCATCAGCAAACTCATGGTGGACGACTCATACATCATGGGAAAACCGCACTTTTTATTTAAAAGAGAGGGAAGAAGCTTATACAAGTTTTGCGGTTTTCCCCCAAATCCAGAAAATCTCATAGAAATCCGAATCCAAATCATCAATAGCATATAAACCCATGAATATAGGCATAAGAATCCATGAATACGGCATAACAATGAATAATAGTATGCATAAAGTGACAAGTAATAAATACAATATCTAAGCTGGCATATAAGGTAAGTACACTAATATTATGTCAAACTACTAGCTATCAAGCTAAGTTAAGCAATAATATTTTCTAAGGTGTACGTGACATGGTAATTACCGATGAAGATGTGTGTGAGCCGGCAAGTAAGTGTACGTGGTACATACGCATCATCGGTAATGGTGCTGGTGTCCTAACAGCATAATGTCAACAATGCAATATGAAATAACAATGTAAGTATGCGATGCGGAGCGAGCAACCAAAATGAGCGGGAGCTAAATATTAAACAATGGTGCCATTTGAAATAACACGAATCGTGGGGTTTTGAAAATAGGGCTACGGTAGTTTTAAGAAAGGATACGGCTTGAAATATCCGTCGATCCCTTGACCTGTCTTTTCAAATACCCACGATCCGCTAGTGAAATAGGTAGGAGTCTAATCTAATCTAACAACTACACTAAACTATACGGCTGAACTAACAAGCTGAACTACAGGTAAGGAAACCGCCTATCATCTAAGTCGATACATATACATACCTATATATGTATAGTCGGTGATCCCGCCTCAATAATATCATATCCGATACCATATCTATAATCAGGAATCCCAAGTCAAGAGTGCGGATCAATCATCAATATATAGCTCGTACGTAAATCCGTCATACGACATCCCAAATCTGGGTACGGGTCAATATCATATTCATCACACTATTCATCTGGTATCCTCTTTATCCAAGATCATAGTCCAGGGTACTGACCTATGTATAGTACAATACTAATATCATCAATATAGTCATGATCTGACTACTGATCGACAGTCTCGTACAAACCGATATCATCAGCACATATCATCATCAAGGGGTATACATCGCCCAATACGGCCTAGTATCAATATCCTAGCATATCATATCTCATATCACGATCACATGTCGACCATTTCATTTATAGCACTATTCACCCGTATCGTCGTTCAAAGACCCTCTATAACATCAGGACGTATCTCAAATACGAATCCTGCCATATCACCGATATCACAACCTCAACACAAATCTCATCGACTCATCTCAAACCCAAGTATCATCCTCAAATCTGTATGTGAACACATAGTCCCATACCCATGTGAACACATAACTATATATTCCCGAATAAGCACAAATGAAAGAAGAAAGTATGCAAGTATGGGTGGTTGTGTGCATGTGTGGTGCGACCACAACTCTAGGGTTTCGCGACACTAAATCATCCAAGAACACCAAATATCCATATTATCATCAATATACTCAAACAAAATATAATCAATATATATATGTGTGTATACGTATTCGTATACATCACCACGAACTGCAGGGGTGCTATACGCCATCCATCCGAATTCTCCCCGTAGATATAAATCTACTCACCTGGTCCTCGCTAGCCGGTGCCGATGTCGCCACGCGTTTGCTTGTCGTCTCGAAGTACACAAGGGGTGCCTACATATCATAACGCACCGTGTCGTATTAAAACCCGACTCATGACCCAAAAACGACACGTGAATCCCACATAGGTCAAAACCTATGGTTGCTTTCAGAAATCAACCCAAAAACCCTCGACGTCGGCGTACAAACTCCAAACCATCGAGAAAAACTCAAACGTATCAATCGTGGTTTCACAACACCTTAATTATATATATAAAATAGGGTTAAAATCACCAAAACTTCAAATTCGCTTTAAAGCTATTTTTCCGAAAACCTAATAAGCAAAATTAACCGCTTTAATACAACATCTTGATGTTTAAACGAATCTAGCGGCCACAAAATTCACTAAATATCGTAACAAAGTCATATAAACCATTCCTATAATTTATTCTCATCAATCCATAAATTCCAAAATTCTAGTTTACAATATACCCAAATTTTAACAATTTTATAGCAAAAAAATGCACAAACCACAATCTAGCTTGGATTTTCATGAACTAAAGTATTAAAATACACTTAATAATGTTAATGAAGTCATGAAAAAACCTAATTATATTTTTCTCATAATCAAATTCATGGTTTACAAAAACCTAGCTAGCAATATAGCTTAATTATTACAATTCCAAACTAACAATTTGCAAACTAGAAATTTGATTAGGTTTTCATTTCACAATATGAAGAACTACAATTGCAACCACAATTACATAATAAAAAACCTAACTTGAATTTCATAAACCCTTACTAAATTTTTCCAAACATACAATTAAACCAAAATTAATAACTAATAATGCTTAATTTAAGGTATTCAAACAACAATTTAACAAAAGGTCTAGATTTATACCTCACAAGATTAAGGATCTAGCATGCAAATCCTAGCCTCGAAAAGTAGCTTCCATGCTCCTAGATCCATGCTAGATTGGCAAGAAATAATGGTAGGAGTTGGATTTGGGATTAGTGATGTTTTTATGTGGATTTTGAAGCAATTTTGGAGGATTTTTGATGTGAAGAAAGTGAGGATTCAAGAGAGGGGAGGGCTGTCTAGATTTCGGCCTGGAATGTTGGATATATGTATGCCCTAGAGGCCATTATGTGATAGTGGATGTATCTATACATGTATATATATTCAGTTTGCATTCTTGCTCGACATGATAGTATGTTATCTGGTTCTTCTTTATCTGACATGTTGATTTGATCATGCTTTTATTCATTCATACATGCTGATAAAGCCCTGAGGATATCGGCTTGACTACTCTAATTATGATGGAGATCATACTAGTGGGACATCTGTAGTCTATAAGCATATCCTGGAACGTCCCTAGTCGTAGGTATATCGAGACGGGGCATTGATATACCAGAGTAGACTAGCGTATATGATACTAGACCCATACGATGGGCGATGAATGTTCTCACATTCATCGATGTTTGACATCAAGATCATATACGGGTGCTCAGTGGTGACTGGGTACACTGGACGGACTCACCGAGAACTCCTATATGGAATTATATCTATCGTCGGATAGCAGTTCTCAGGTGACACTGGTACAGGTTAGTCTGTAGACCCGAGATCGTCATAGAGCCTTGTGTGTTCTCCCACTGTACTTTGATTACCACCCTACCACGGCTCTACTGAGTCGTGCAAGCAGGTGGCCGTTGGGTACAGTCCCGAGACACACGAAGGCAATGAGCGATAGGAGGGGTTTCGTCTCTCCCGATATTGGGAGTTGATGCGGTACCGTGCCCGACTGGTTATAACAGCAAGTCCCTGGCCAGGGCTGCTGAGATTTGCTGATAAGTGTTATCAGTAGTTTCTCGATCTGTTATAGACCATTCACCGGCACGACTTATTGAGTTATTGGGGTCGACGTGACCATCCCTAGGCTCGATATGCAGCATATCTGACGATGTGACCGGACTGTACGGTAGTGTTGCCGGGTGGCTCGACGGGAGTTGTAACAGGTTCGCTTGTTTTCTTCTAATCGCTTAATACCCGGGTGGCCGTTACGTTTAGCTGACCGCTTGCGGCTTGGGGGTGCTTGATATGATCATCACCCACTGCCGGCGTATTGACGAGTCTTAGAGTCCCACATAGGAGTTACCGGCGAAAAGTTGTGGTGCGCATATGCGATATGCGCTTGGACCCGATTAAAATGCGTGTATAGGATACCGTATATTAATTGGGCGGCTTGCTAATGGTCGGGTCATATGTGATATGACCGGATTAGTGAATCAAGTGTTGATTCATCATTAGTTTCTCACTACAAATCCTATCTTGCTTATTTTGGATGTATGCATGCATGTATGCATTCATTCTTGTTCATGCACATATTGATGTGCAAGCACACATGCATACATACATCAATTTTTATCATGGTTGTTTATACAATGAGAATGGTGGATATATAAGAATTACACCATGGTTATTTTTGGATTATTATTGGATTTAAATTAAAGCAAAAGGAAATGAAAAATGGGTTAAATCATTTAAGAGTTTCTACACTCTTCTAAACTCTACCATGCTCACCTAAATTTTAACCCATGGTTTATTTTCTTATTATGCTTTTAACTTAAATCAAATGATATCTTTAAATCTAACCATGGTTGGTTATGAGAAAGAAAAATATATATAGTTATTTTCTTTTCTCTTTGAAAGATAATTCATTCTCTTCTTCACAAAAGACCACCATCTTCATCAACCTCCATGCTTTGCTCTCTAGTTCTTATAAGAGAGTAAAATACTCATAAAAATAGGATTTTGAAGTGAGATCCATAGCCACAACATCATTCTAATCAAGTTTAGCCGACTTGATTAGAGTGTTCTCTTGGTTTTTCCAAATTTGCTAGCTTGGACGGGAAACTCCGAGTGGATCGTCGTGGACGTAAGAGGACAACAAGAGGACCTTATTCCAACACCCAAGAGCCTAAGGAGTGAAGCAAAAAGGGGAGCTAC